>OY992859.1:13818715-15018715 GCA_963921415.1 Pyrausta despicata
CTAAAAGCTAATTATTGGAGATAACAGCATTTTAAGGTGTCGCCCGTCAGTGTATCAAGATAACCAATAATACGCTGGATTATAATAATTTTATAACAATTTAAGCTAATGCAACGATCTAACCGCGAACATTTCGGTTTATGCGTCTTTTGGAACTATAGCGGTAAAAAGCGATTGATGCAATGTTTAAGAATCTTACGTAATTAAATCTTAAAGTAACTACAGATCGAAGTTACCAGATAAATTAATGTATCTATAATGAAATGTGTGAATGTAACATTCGGATCAAGCGTAAGTGGTTTTCCCGTAACACGACGCACTGACTGCACGAATGCTCAAAGTATATGAAGTCCATTGCACGTCAGGCGACTCTTTTTGTTGCAAAACCGGCTTATAGCAGTTAAAATGATATCGCTGTCTCTGGCCTGGCATGATGTCGACTGTGCCTACTCTAAACATTTGTTTAACACGCAGAACATATTTTGTATTGTATTGTATTTTTGTATAGATTTAGTAATCTGTGGTTATCGTAGTTGATGTCAGAATAACTACATCTAGTGTACAACTTTTACCTAGTGATATCTTATTGTGATATCGTTTGATGACCCAAATAAATGGAAAAAAATGCTCGCTGTTAAATATTATGTCAAATTATGTACCTCGTAACGTTAGTCAGTTTTTCAGTATCCACATTTAGGGAGTCTCATGACCTCGGATCAAAAACCAATCGAATCAGCTAGAAATACTGCAAAGCCTTGCCCATAAGCACAGTGCTACAAGGACTGTACATTTTCATTTTTATTTTTCTTGGTAAGCTGCTTCACAATTTAAAAATCAATTTACACCGCCCTTGGCGGTTTGCGGTTGGTAGGGCGAAAATGACACGTCTACCCTTGTCAAGGGATAATTTTTCACAGAGAGCAACATTTTCAGCGATAATAAATACTCAATGTCGACATTCGTGTAACTCGCTTGGCTATTTCTTATATGCACATTTTTTTTGGAACGACAAGAGCTTTTATATGTAGGTTAATTCTGGTCTTATTTTAAGCATATAAATCAGTATAAAGTAGCAATAATTAAATACTTGCATATCTGCATCCAACATACTGGCAGCAGTTTTTCTCTACGTTACTATTCTAAGTGAAAATGCGAAAATGTGCATAAAAACTCTTCTAGAAAAATATTTTCAAAACAAGGAAGCTAACTGTCTCTCTAATCTTCAAAATGGTTTTGCTTATACCATTAAATAGTTAACGAAACGCGTATTTAGTCCCCAATTTAGAGGCAAATCGGCGCCGTAATTGGTTGTTTCGGGACGTATACGTGTTCACCTTAAGAGATGTCAACCTCATTAGATGTTCGATAGGGATGGGACCCTCATATTTGTATACCAAGTTACGTTGATTTGATTGCTTAACTTTACCCGTTTTCAATATGCCGGAATTTCAAATACAGCACAGGAACAGGTCAGGTCAGGTACAGGCACAGGAAAACGCCATGGCCAATAATGAAGGGTCCCTGTCCCAACCGACCACGTATAGATTATATAGGTCTGTGGTTTCGGAACTCCATTTTTAGGGCACGGAATGAGATGGTTATGGATTATGCCGGCACCATCGCAGTGCACCATATGAGCGATGAATTCCAACCATTCAGTTTTTGATCAACCTCCTTACAATACCAAGAATAAATTCACTTAAAATTTTTCCCTCATACCTAATTGACAAATGCCCTATCAAAAGTAGCTTTATAATTCTGCCACGCACTCCGAAAGGAGGCATGACTCCTTATCAGACGAAGCACAGCCCTAACGCAATCTCGGCTGGATGAATCACAGAAAAATGATATCGACTGTTACCTCGGAAACGTGATCCGCCTGCTAATACAGATCCGAATTAGACGGAGCTATCAGAAAATGCTTGCTTTGTCTTTTGTAAGCACTCTTATGATAACCCCCTCATTTCATGACACATTAGTATTCAGACTGCGTGCTTCAAGTAAATTTGACACGGCCATCCAATGAGGCCTTGGATTCGAGACGTCTATTACCAAATGTTTATATAAGGATTTTTATTGAGTTCATTCTATTCTGTTTGCTCATGGTTCCATTGGTTTTATTCGGTCCCGTGATCAGATGCGCCTTTGAATGAAATGTCTGGGTAATTTCGAGTGTATATTTCATTAGCATTCGATTATACTTTGAGATATTCGGTTTATGTTGGACATTTCTTTTGGCCCAATTCTCTTTTTAAAAGTATTTTTCTTTAAATCTTTCCAGAATTTCATCGTTGGTTAAAATATCAGATCGAAGTTTTTTTTGGTTTATGATATCATTCATTGTTTTGTCTAACAGTTTGTCAATGATTTTTCCTTTGTAAAAAATACGAATCAAATTTGTTTTGGTATCTTATTTTTTAATCTTTTTGACGACAACTTTAGTGTAATGGTTAAGAAGTTGACTATTAAACAAGAGGTAGCGGGTTCAATGCCCGCACTGTACAAACATTTGTGTGCATGAACATGTCTGTTTGTACTGGGTATTATATGTACTTATTTAAATTTATTTGTAATACCACTGTTCTGATATTTGTAACACAAGTGTTTTAGCTACTTACCACGCATTCAGATCAATGTATGTGATGTTGTAGTATATTTATTTATTTTCCTTCGTAAAAAATACGAATCAAATTTTGTTTTGGTATGTTTTTTTTAATCATAGCAAGGCCTGTGCGTGATACGTCTTATTTTACTTATTTGTAGCTAGCTAGCAAATTGATCTTTCGTCCTTCGCATGCCAACATTAATCAGGCACACGAATCTTCATCTCACTTTGACACTCAAGGACTCCCCTTAATTACGTCTTTAATTCGGCAAAGTCCTACGTCAATCAGATTTGACCAAACGAGATAGGACGTTGTCGCTGGGACATACCATCCTTAATTACTTTCGGGGATGACGTAATGGTGTTTACAGATTAATGACGAAACATTTTTATGCTTATGAAAGAAAACTTATTTGCGGATGTTAAGAAGTTTTCTGTTTTGCTTGTGTAAGTTACTCATAAGAAAAAATATAAAATATCTGACAATATACTAATTTGATGAGCAGTTGATTTTTCTTAGTACAAGCGGCCCCCGCAGAAATTGTTCTATCCGTTGATTTTTTTCTCTCCATTAGAAAATATATACATACGCAAGCTGAATACACAAGACTTTTATTTCTAAGACCTTTGTATTCTTGCAAATAAACTATTTCTATTTTTTTTCTATTTCAGCGATTCATTTTTAGGGTTCCGTACCTCAAAAGAAAAAAACGGAACCCTTATAAGATCACTTTGTTGTCAGTCCGTCCGTCCGTCCGTCCGTCAGTCTGTCAAGACCGTTTTTCTCAGGAACGCGTGGAGGTATCAAACTGAAATTTCTATATGATACTTAGGTCTACGAAGCTGTAGAAAAATCAACCTTCTAAGCCAACGCAATCAAAAAATACAGCCATTTAGGCCGCAAATTTCCGCAAATTTTCGATACTTGCACGGGTATCAAAACCTACAGGGTACTTCCCGTAAACTTAGAATCTTGAAATTTAGAACGAAGTCACGTCTTTGCATTGGTCAACCTACAGGTTTGTACGGAACCCTCGGTGTGCGAGTCCAACTCGCGCTTGACCGGTTTTTTGTTAAATATAGATTTAACAACAACCTATAATTACTTACTCATTACAAGCCATCTGCAAAGCGAGCTAGGAAAATAAATGTTGTTCCTCAAATAATGTGCAAAACTGCCTTCGCTGTCAAGCAATTGCACAGTAGATCAGCACATATTTATAGTAAAATAAATAACGTAACAAAAATATTCAGCAAAACAGTACGGGAGTGTAAAACTATTGTCACTAAATACTTACAATCAATAAACTATGAGGAGACAGAAAACCTAATCAAACACACGGTATAGAATCACACACATACACATACACACACACACACACACACACACACACTTCTTTTTAATTTAAAACTGTAAAAATAAACATAGCTTTAGTTTTTAATGTACTAGATTATATATGTTTAATAATAAAATAGGTTTAGTTTTTAAATTGTAATTTAATGTACAAGTAGGTATGGTAGAGCGATGTCACCTGTCACAGGCATTATGCTTAAAAGGTGACTTCAATCACAAGTTATGTAAATCTCTTTGTTTTTGAAATAAATTATTATTATTATTATTATAATGATTTTTACAATCCTTGTTTTACTTCCACGAAAGTAATAACGGCATATTTTAAAACTATGTTCAGATAAATTATATATTAAAAATAGCGTTGTGAACGCAAAAAAATACTTAACAAATAAAATTTTAGCCTATTTCATCTTAACCGATTGTTAAAATATTTGTAAAAATATTCCTCTCGGGTGATTTGAGGGTTTCTCCCACAATCATTGATGAAACATACGATGGCTCAAAGCGTTAAAAAGCACTTACAAAATTCAACGACTCTAAAAAGGTTCTCGGTAGCTCCGTGGTTAGATCGGCATTGGACCGGACGTCTTAAGGTCGGGGATTCAAATCCTCCCCGACGACCTTTTGATGATTTTATTTATGTTATGTCTTTTCGAAATTAAAGAAAGCGTTGTGAACGCAAAAAAATACTTAACAAATAAAAAAAATAGTTTAAAAAACTTAAAAAAACACGCTTTTATTGCTAACTAAGAAAATAAAATTATTTCCGAGTACACGGAATTTATATTACAGTAGAGTAAAAAGCGTGGGGTGCACTTTATGACGTTTTCATACTTCTCTTTTTATAGTTGTCAATAATAGGATGATTTTCACATATGTAGTACTTCTTTACAAAGCACCCCGCTTTTTACTCTTCTGTAATATACATTCCGTGTACTCAGAAATTATTTTCTCTTTTTTAGTTAGCAATAAAAGCGTGTATTTTAAGTTTTTTAAACTATTATTTATTTTTTTAGTTAATTAGGATAATTGAAAACTCTTTTCAAATTATTGCATTGTCATCGGTACTTAATACGTGTGCAAAGTTTCAAATTAATCCGATTTCTGGAAGTTGGTGAAAATTGAGCTCAAAATTCCGTTACATACATTCATACATATATACAGATGGTGACGACCATAGTTTTCGTATTAATCATTTATTCCGGGAGCTTGTAAACGAAATTCATTTTCTAAGAAACCTGACGCGTTCTACGGCGTATCTTAGTAATGATCGATCGGCCGTTATTACAAGGCCAGGTGTATTGGACGTGTTCGGGAAGTATGAAATGTATCGTTGATAGTTGTGACATCAAATATATTTAGATTGCGTACGCTTATAATTGTATGATTAATTTCTTGAGCGAGCATATTAATGTCCGTAGAAGCTATAACTTTGAATGGTTATTTTCTTTTTCTATAACACGAAATGTTACTCAATAGTTAATTAAGTATTACAAACTATGATTGATCTTTAATAAATTAAATTCAGATAAAACATACTTTGTCTTTGCAAAAAAACTAACGTAGAATGTCCAGCAACACACTTTTAAAAATATCTTAAGTTTAATGGTCCGGTTTTTCGCTTGTCGATAAATAAACACAATCTAATCATAAACCTAGAATCTAAATCTAAATATATAAAACTCAAAAATGGCTGACTGGATGAATGACTGACATAGTATAAATAAATAAATATTTCACAACAATCACACCAATTCTCTAGTCCCAAATTAAGCTACGAGGCTTGTGTTATGGGTACTGGACAACGGATAAACATACTTAAATACTTTTTTTTGGTAAATAAATACATATTATACATAGAAAACACCCAGACCAGTACAAACACACATGTTCATGCACACATATGCTTGTACTGTGCGGGGATCGAAACCGCGACCCTTGGTTTAGAAGTCCGACCTGTGGACCACTGCACCAAGCGGTCGTCTAAACGATGATAGTGATCTATCATCGCACAGCCTAAAACACTGGACCAATCGGGCTAAAATGTGCCATGCAGGTAGATGTTGTGACGAAGGCATTCGCTAAGAAAGGATTTTATTAAACTTCACCTTAACGCTTAAAGTAGGGGTTGCAAGTTTTTGTATGGTATTTAGTGGCAAAAATTAAAGATCACGCGGACGAAGTCGTGGGCAGCAGCTATTCTATAATATAAAAATGAATAGCAAAATGTGTTGGTAAGCGCATAACTCAAGAACGCCTGGACCAATTTGGCCAATTCGTTTTTTTATGATATTCCTTTAAGTACGGGAATGGAATTTAAAAAAAAAAATTGGTTGCCTGTAAAGTCGGTATACCCGCGAAAGTTTTACGTGACAACGACTCTGAGTGGTAAAATAATTTTAATGCGAATATTCATTCGTATAACATGAACCGGTGTGTATGCCTATCTCTCTCTCTCTCTCTCTCGCTCTGTCTCTCTCGCGCGAAACGTGAGCGGAGCAGCGTAACGCAGTTTCTTGAGGTGTCACCCGGCAAACCAATTTGTAAGACGTTGTCACGTCAAAAGCAACGGATAGAAAAACGTCTGCGGGGACCGCTAGTAGGTAAATAAAATGCATTGTCTAACAATAGAGTTAATCACATCCAACATGCAAATATGTACCTATAGTAAAGGGAAAATTTCATCTTTCCTTGTGATTTTCAACCGACGAGAAAATACTGTTATTAACTCGATTAATTAAAATTCCAATGTAACATTTAGACACAACAATATTGGAAGATCATCTTAGAACAAATAATAAGCTATATAAATAACGATGTCAGGCCTAACGTATAAGTTTTTCCTTTGAGAAACGAACCTGTCAAAGCGAAAACATGAACTTCTTAAGCATGGTCTTTAACCTGCAACACATATAATACACACACATATTATTATTATAATATTTTAACTGATATTGAATCGGAAAGCTTTCGTGGTGAGCCTGAAATACAAATTTCAGTTCATGCGGGGTCATCGGTTCAGAATTTTAATTACCCTTTCCAATTATTTCAGCGTAGTCACATCGGTAATAACCAAAAACTTGAATCGCAGAAGCGATGGCCCAACTTTATTAATTTGATTCACCACATTACGAGTATTGAATATTCAACATTATTTGCTTGTTTACCTTTGCAATTTTATACTTTTTGTCTTGTAAATATGATACGTTTGATTAATATTGTTCATCGAAAATTTCGAACTAAATAATTACTTTAAATGGACCCATTTAATTTTGTATGTGGTTAGCCTCAATGCAAAATTTTGAATTAAATTTTTAAACCCTTTTCATGTTTCTCTTTCTTTCTCTCACCTGCCTAGCCTGAACTAGGTTTTTTTTTAATCCTAAGGCCTAATCCTAAGGTGTACTTGCGGCTAATTGTCGCATATGTGCTCTGTCGGTAAATATTGTGACCTTCTTGTCAAATATCATTCTTTCATATACGAAGCACAATAAATTAAGCAAAAATATATTTTTGCATATTTTGACAAATGACTGTCGTCTAAATATCTCTATATATATACAATTCTCGTGTCACAATGTTCGTTCCCGTACTCCTCCGAAACGGCTTGATAGATACTCATGAAATTTTGTGAGCATATTGAGTAGGTCTGAGAATCGGCCAACATCTATTTTTCATAACCCATGGTAATAAGAAAAAAAAATTATATAACAAAACAACGTATGCTATATAAATTATTTTTCTTATCAGTCAGCTAGTAGTATATAATAAATTAGACTGACGATCTGGTGAAGGTCGCGTGATGCGAGCAGTGCAGGACCGATCACTGATATAATATGATAAGATGAAAGAAATATATTATTAGTTAGGTGAAACACCAGAACGGCGATTGGATACCCTCCTTGTTACAGTAACTAATAACAATATCCGCTAATAGGGCTGTCAAGATGGAGTTGGCACCGGTACGCCACTTCGCCGCCAGGGCGCGGTTGGACGAAACATAAAAAGCGAAAAGTCGTTTCATGCTTCGGCTGGTTTTAAGTCAGATTGCCTACTTTTTAGCTTACAGTGGCCTAAATGCTGAAAAGATTTTGTGGGGCAACATCAAAAAATAATTACTTGAATGCTGATTTGTAGCGTTCGTAAAAACTGGTCGTTGTTCCTTAAAATACCACTATAAAGAGGTTCTGAAGAGGTCTTAAACCATTGTCAAAGGTTGAAAATGACAGAAATTGAATTACGGACTCTATTATTCACTATAATTTGAAGTCAAATTACTGATAGAATTAACACGTGCACCCACCAGTCCGCCCTAAACTTATAGTTTTAGAAAAATACTTACATATCGCGATTCAGGAGCTGTATGAAACAGGATCCAGTTTAAAGGTTAACCTATTAGTACTCTTGCCCAGTCGCTGGCACTACGTACTCCGACATACGCCAAAAGGCATCAAGTGTTCGTAATCCTTGATGATTCATGAATATGTTCCTAGAAGGCCGTTGGAACAGTCCAGAAATTATTTTTATTAGTTATTCGTGGTCGGTAATTTTAGTTTGGCGACAGAGTACTGAAAGATATATGATTTATACATGCCCTGATCAACATACATCGTCTGTAAAAATTACAACAGTTTAGCTATAATGGTTATTAAGCCTAGTGATAGACAAAAAGTCGAATCACGAAGTCGCAGAAAGGACCAAAGCGGAGAAAGAGCAGAGACGAGAGTTTTTTTTTAAAACAAATTAGTTTTCGGTCTTTCCACATCTCTTCTCCGCTTAGCTTCGGTGGAAATGGTTCTAGCAAAGAAGAGAATATAATAACAAAATCTGATTGAATGTTCATAACACATCCTATTGTCCTGTTTTTCACACCTAGCCTTAACCTTTTGTTTTATTGAAGCTTTTACCAAATATTTTGTTTCAACATCGTGCCACGGGTTTTTTAAATTGTGCAGTAAAATTTACATGACAAAGGCAATCGTTTTCACGGTTATTGGGTCACCATTTGAGCCGTGAATGCGTGACAATTAACACTTTCTGTTCTACGTATTTTAGAGTTTAGAGAGTTATGTACTAGTTTTAGAAATATGTAGGCTTTCATCGTATTTTTCCTCGGTTTCCCGTACATTGACTACGTAATCGCTTTGAAAGTTTAATCGTTTGATGCGCAATGTTCGTTTTTATTAAATAAATATTTTGCATTGATTCGGATATTATTGATACTGAAAAAAACAGTTTTTTTCCTGGTAGTAGATTATTATTATCTTCAGACCGATTTCGGCCATGGCGACCACTTCGACCCCTAATCGGATCTGCGCTGATGCGCACGAAGATGACTCACAAAGCCTATCTTCGCGGCAAACTCTCGTGCACAATATTGACACGTTAGTTTGCCGTTTACGTAATTGTAGGGAATGGCTGCAGGCGGACGTGTTTTCAGTTCATCGCGCTTGGTATCGAGAGCAGCTAGGCGCTGTGACTCAAAGTCGTGCACCTGGGTAAATACACGCCCGCGCCACTCAGGCCGCTGTTCTGCCAAATCTTCCCATTGAGATGGCTCGAATATTGCATCTCTTCATGTGGCGCATCTGAACGTCTTTATATCGGAGGAGTTGTCCGCCGCGTTTACGCTTGCCCTCCTCAAGTTCAGAGTAAAAGATGCGCTTTGTCACTCTTTCCTCAGCCATACGGGACACGTGACCACACCACCGAAGCTGCCGACGCATAATATACGCTTCAATGCCACCAACATTAGCACGTCGCAGAACCTCGGTATTACGCACGCGATCTGTCCACTTGATGTTCATGATTTTACGCAGACATTTAAGGTGAAAGCGGTCCAGCGTGCGTATTTGGTGACGATATAAACACCATGTCTCTGAGGAGTACAATAGATTTGGCAGCACAATTGCCATATAAACGGATATTTTGGTTGGCAGCTCAACACATCCTCGTCTAGCTTTATGCTCAGCGTCTAATGACCATGTATGTCCAAAGACATGACCTCCGTCTTTTTGACACTAATCTTCAGGCCAAATTTACAGCACGCCTGATGAAACGCTGACATAAGCTGTTGCAGACCATCGGAGGATTCCGCTAAGAAGCACAGGTCATCAGCGTACATGATTTCTGTGACTAATGCGTGTGTCACTTTTGTGTGAGCTTTAAGTCTAGCCAGGTTAAAGAGGCCGCCGTCAGTGCGAAATTGAATGCGTACACCTTCCGAGACTGATTGTGTGACTTCATTTACTGCCGCTGTAAAGTATAAGGAGAACAACGTAGGTGCGATAACACATCCTTGCTTCACCCCACAGGAAACAGGACAGAAATCTGATTGTTCATCGTCTACAGTAACGCAGCATTGCATGTCGTCATGCAAGTCGTTATGTCGTTGCCCACACTTTGTTAAATCTTGAAGTCGAGTAGTCAATCAAAGCTCGTCAAGCTATGACAAGGTGTTCATCATGCATTATCTCAGCTACATCATTATGTAGGTAAGAATTTCAAATCATTTATTCAATACACCATAGGCATCCCAAACAGTGTTAAGGGTAATTCGATATCCTCCCATTTAGGATCGGTTACCAATAAACGGGTATGTTATTGTGTTTATATTCACGCCGCGTAACGCCGCCAGCCGATGAGAAGAGCTTTATCCAGTATAAACCGGTTGTATCCAGAATGTACCGGTTCAGTAACATTGTTATTGGAAAAGTGGAGCCAATACGCTGACAATCGCGGGAAAATGACGTTGAACAAATGTTAACAGAGCGTGCTTGTGGCACTTGATAGTAAAATTGCTATGTTAAGTTCTTTGAAAATGCTCCTTTACTGCCTTTTTAAGAATTGGAATTGATGTTACTTTGTAGTTGTTACTACATCTTTTCAACTTGCCTTCAAACTGTTTAACGAGAAAGATAGATATAGAATTACCTTGTAGCCAGTCTCTGAAATTATTAATAAGATATTATCTCTATTAACACAATCGTGTCATATTTGTAACAAACAACATTGTCTTTTTCCTATAGATAATAATTTTCCAGGCGATAAACACGTTCAAAAACCAAATAACAACCTGGTGAACTTCATCTCACAAAATCTCTGAAAGGATAAAATCTCTAACGCGTCTTTAAATGGGTGCTAAGCGTCGAATAATACCGGAAAAATCTGGTTTGCACCAGTCCGAACCGCTGCGCACTGGTTCACGGACGCAGCGGGTCGCACCTCGGGTGCTTGATTGAATTTCTAAGGTCCTACCTTGGAATTTGATATTCTTATATTCGTCTCACGTTATCTCTGTCACTTATCTAAAGCATGACGGGGATCGCAAGAGCCGAATATAGAATATTAACAGGGATGGTCCTTCGTTGGATGATTTAGTGGATATAAATAACGGATACCTTTACCGCCTGCGGACACACTTTCTTTTATGCGGTAGGCGTGTGATGAATTCCCATGATTTGGATACTGAGCGATAGAATTCGACATGTGGACCACTTCACAATCTTGTGCAATCAATGGTTCAATTTGGTGATGTGTAACGCCGTTGCTTAAAGTGAACACCAGCGATTGACTTTTCGAATAATACGATCCAAGATGCAAGTGACTGTGTATATATTTGCAATCTCTAAATTTTATTGTCATTTCCAAAGCCATATATCCAATTTTCGCTCGACCGAAGCCGCAGTACACGGCATTGGCAGCGGTGACGTCATGTGACCACTGTCTGAGTAAAGAATGGCGACGGATATAGGACGGACAATTTAAACGGAATTTCAGTTGGATTTATTGAAAATTTGGACGAATTGGCCTGTTCTATTTTGAACGAATAGACGTTGCCGATAGAGTCATATTTTAACGAAAAGTTCTTACTTTCCGCACACTTTTTCTCTGGTATTTGCTGTTGTCGATCAGGTTGACGCAAGTGAATTTGTAACATGCTAACGTCTTTGCCTTTAAATAATCCATAATAGTGTTACGCCGGTGGGCTAGAGCTAAAACTTTGATCGTGTTTTTCCGTGCCTTAAGGGCGTTTTCAGCAGGCTGAAATACCATTTCAGGCCGTTTCAGAGAGTGCTCTAACACATACTAGTTTATCGAAATTTCACCCAAGTTGCCGTTGTTTTCTGGCGTCTGAAACATATTTTCAGTCCGTTTCAGGCCACCCTCTATCAGATGACGCCATAACCTGAAAACCCGTTTTCAGGCGTTTTCAGGACCCCTTATGGGCCTTTGAAGCCCACTTCAGTATATGACGTAATTTTCAGTAGGAGTGATAGAGATAGCACGATTAGAGAGAGGCAGCTATACTAAGAACATTCCAGAAAGGTGTGACAGAGACAGCACAAGACAAGGATAGCACTATGATGCCGAACATTCGAGAAAGGTCTAGGCTAGGCAAGACGGCATTTGGAAGGATCCCGAACAGTCTCGTACTGGGTAGTAGGTACCTACCGAATATTCGGGAGTCCTTGACGGCCGGTATATAAGGAGCCCGGGAATGCGACCGAGAGGAGTTTAATTTGGGAAAGCGACGAGTAAACATCGAAGCGAAAACTGCGACAAGAAGATTTTGGAGTGCGATATAAGTGTTTGTGTACTAAGTGTTGTAACGTAAAGTGTGTACAATAAATCCTACTCTACTTCATCGGTTTAGAAGTGCATTTCAATCTAGATCCCACACCCCTAGAACGTAACAATAATATTATAAATGCGAAAGTAATTCTGTTTGTCTGTCTGTTACTCAATAACCCTAAACCACTGAACCAATTTGCATAAAATGTCGTATGGAATGGAGATACCACAAGATACAATAAGATTGATATCAGAGAAAGGATATAGACTACTTTCCATAGGAAAATTCAGATGGGCCGATCGCTTTTTGATAATTGTATAAGTGAATTGCTGTTCGTTAGTCTCACAAAAATCGAAATCGGTTGTACCAATTTCAATAATTTTAGTCTTGAAATATTAGTGGAAGTCCAGGGAAGGTGTAAACGATGAGAAAAAATTAATGAGTTGCGAAAACAGCGGGCAGGATAGCGTCTGCCGGGTAACACTAGTAGTATATGGTGTTAAAGTTTTGTCTTTATTATGTTACAGTCAATTTAATGTAAGACATAGCACTAGTTACATAAACCAATGGGATACAAAGGAACTTAAATTGCATTTTGATAAAATGCCATTACAACCGTTGTTTCCTACTGCGGAAATCTTCTGTAACAGGATTTACCCTACTTGTCATTTTGGTTTGCTTGACAAATATATGCAAAAACTTTACAAACTTTAGCAATTCTAATCTATACTTGTAACAAAAAAGTAGCAAATAATAATACTAATAATAAATATACAACAACATCACATACAATAATCTGACTCCGTGGTAAGTAGCTTAAGCACTCGTGTTATAGATATCAGAATCAATAGTGGTATTACAAATAAACTTAAATAAACACATATAGCACCCAGACCAGTACAAACAGACACATTCATTAACTCAAATGTTTTACAGTGCGGGGATCGAACCCGCGACCTCTTGGTTAATAGTCAACTTCTTGACCATTACACCAAAGTGGTCGTCAATTAGTCGTCGTTAAGTAGTAGAGGAGCACCTCTTCAGCATTCTGTATCCATGGCACAGATTTATAATTTGAATAAGTTTTTCTTTTGCAATGCCGTTAACTTCAAAAAAATTGGCGAATTCGTAAAAGAAATTGTTCTGTCAGTATTTTAAAAGTTGGTTAAAATAAAGTATTGTTATATGAATACGGAGTTGGCTGGTCAGTTAGATTTTGATTTCATAAAGTATTTACAAAAAATAGATTCTAGAGCTACTACAACAAACTATTTAGAGTACTTGCAATATTTTTAAGGCTTTCATTTCTGCATGCAAGAGCCAACGCAACACAAATTAATAACTCTGAAAAAAAAATACTTTCATCAGAAAAAAATACTATCGATTGACTTTTTGGCCTTTGTTTGTTTTGTTATATTCTATAAACTTCTAAAAACCTCATGAACTCTTACTTATGACAAGATTCTGTAGCTTAAAAATCTAAGTATAAAGATATAAAATCTTGTAAATGTCATTAAACTTACTAAGGAAAAACCAAATTATCTAAAGGCAATTCCAATGTTTTTAAAACCAGAATGATAGATGTTTGTTTTGTTTTAGCAACAAAAACTAACCAAATCATTCTTTTCCATCCTTTCACTGAGCATCGCTTTCGAAATCTATCCACGAATCTTTCCACTTTACATTACCTACCTCTGAAACTTAGATTTTATACAGCTCCCGAAAACGTTTCGTATTTATTCTTAGGCTAATATTTTGTGCGGCAATTCCTTACCGACGTTTAAGTTAACGTTGCCGTACAATTGCAGTGCATACACTTTGATGAAAATAAAATAACAGAAGATTGTCATAAACACCTTGTGGAAGAGACACTAGGTAAGATTCAGTTAGTACGCTGACTATACAGGAAAGCATACAGCACTACTTTACACGAGAATCATATGTGGTGACAATAATTTGATTTTAGTGGTGATTTATCATATTTTTAGAACGTAACACTCTAAATGTTACTGTAATGGGTATGTAGTCTTAGGTATATAAACGAATTATTTTAATCAATAAACCAGTCTTTATTCAGTCTTCGGTGTCATCATTTCTCTCCTTACACACAACCTGTAAATGGCGACCCTGCCGCCGTAACAGGAGCCACGCGCATTCCATTACTGTATTTAGTGCAACGTTTGGACTGATCGTCACCAAATTAATATCAAGATGATTTATTCAATCATAATAACTCTCAGTGACGAACTGTGTATTAGTGCTCCGTTCAATTCAAAAAATATTCAAAATGGGTTCTTCGCATACTAAAGAAGAAGACAAAGTAATAATCGCGCAGAATGCAGCTGGCGGCGAAAATTCCTCGCACTTGGAGCAACTAAAGGTTCAAGCGAGTACCACGAATGTGATCTTACTAAGCATCGTGCTGATGATGGGAGTTGGTCTCATCATAGTCATCTATAAAACGTACAAGAGATGCCACAAGAGGTTGGTTCAGCGGCAGCTTAACGAGTTCAATCTACGAAGGTATGCGAGCCTTCTCCGTAGTCGGCAGCAGAAGGAGCTCGAGGACCGGCAGTCTAACGAGGTGTGAAAGTGAAAAAATCAGTGTTTCGGCTCAAAAGTGCAGTGCGTAAGAGTGGCGGTAACGTAAAAACATTATTTTATATATGCTTATTTACTCATGTATCTAAAGGCGCAGTGTAAGTAAGCGCTAACGTATTTAATCTCATGTCTATAATTAATTAGGTACAAACGCTTTTGTTATGTGTACTGGGCGTTAGTCATAATGTCACGTTATAATTAGTTTGATGGCCGAAGAATTAAATGTCATTTTTCAAGAGCTAAAATCAATTAGAACTTATCTGATTAAGATTGGCCCCAGTAGGAGGTCAGGAAATATTTTAGAAGTCAAAAGAAATGAAGCATATAAGGTTTTGATAAAGTATAACGATTATACAGCCTTATGTAAAAATAAAATATCTTTAAAACAAATTAATAATACAGAAATAACTTTAATAAATAAAATTTGTGAAGAGTTCACTCATTTATATGACGAGATTTTAAATTTGTGTTGTGTAAAAGAAGAGGACGCCTCTTCTGAATTAAGTGACAATATGGCTAGCGAAAAATTTGATTTAAAAATTGCCTTGAGCATTTTACCTATCATGTCAAATGATGTTGACAGTACTAAAAACTTGATAGAGGGCATAGAATATTACAGCTCCATTTTGCAAGAAACAGATTGTAAAAATAAATTAATACAATTTGTGTTAAAGAGTAGGTTATCCCAGCAAGCAAAATTACAGCTGTCACAGCAATATCCTGATATCGATGAGTTAATAAAGGATATGCGACGCAAATTATTGCCACAAAAAAGCTACACAGCTTTACAATCTAAGTTATTACATTGTAAACAAAATAATAGGTCATTAGATGATTTCGGGAAAGAGGTTTCCGAGTTATTTGCCGATCTGACCATTTCGCAAGCCGATGGCGATTTAGAAAAATACAAGGTCCTAAGACCATTAAACGAAAAAATGGCCATCAAAAGTTTCAGTGACGGCCTGCGAAATAGTCGATTGAGCACCGTGATAACTGCCCGTAATTACAGTTCTTTAACAGAGGCTATTCAAGCTGCAAAGGACGAGGAGGTCAATTCTCAATCCACATCTGAAGGCATCATGGGTATGTACAAAAAATCTAATTTCAGATCAGCTCATCAAAGGTCTCAAAGAGGTCAGAACATCAGACAACGGGGCTTTCGAAGCTTCAATAGGTCGCGGGGATATCAGCGGCCACCATACAATCAGCAAAATCAGGTATGGTCTAATCAACAGAGTAATACTTATCGCGGTACAAGTTTTCGTAATAACCGAGGTCGAAATTTTGGTCGTAATCGGGGTCAATACACACGTAACAACGTGAACTACATGGCAACATCGGACAATGTCCCCTCAAAGGATTCACATTTGGAATCTCTGAATCATTTTTTTCGAGAATAGCTTTGTGTACTCATGTAACAGCTTATGCAAAGTAAATAGTTTCATTGACAAATATAGACACGATTGGTTAATTGACACGGGGGCATCGATCTCTGCTATTAAGTATCAGTGTATCAAAAGTTTACAAATACCATTCCATAAAAATAAAGTGAACGTTAAAGGTATTGGCGGTGATATAGTTTCTTTGGGCTACGTGCACCTTAACTTAAACTTTAACAACAACATTTTTAGACAAAAGTTTTTCGTCTTTGATACCTTACCATGCAAAACTGACGGAATTTTAGGTCACGACTTTTTCAGCAACTATAAAGCTAAATTAGATTTTGAATTAAACACATTAGAACTTTACACAGAAAACGCAAACTATGTTAACGTAAAGTTTGAGTATATGGCACCTACGTCAGATTCATATTTAGTCGTACCACCAAGGTCGGAGTCCATCCATTACATTAGTACAGACGAGAAAACAGATTGTTTCATACATTCCCAAGAGCTATGTGAAGGGGTCTACTTAGGTAGCACTTTAGTAAGACCCAAAAATGGAAAAATCCCTATTCGAATTTTAAACACTAGAGAAAAAGAGATTAAATTAAGTTATTTCAAGGTAAATACCAATAACTTAAATGATTACATTATTTGCAACTTTGAAAAACCAGTTATGAATGCACAAAGAGTAAAAGAATTATTTTCGTTATTAAAATTAACAGGATTAACTATTGAAGAACAGAAATCAATAGAAAATATTTGTGCGAAATTTCCAGATATTTTTTATTTACCGGGAGACAAGCTAGCAGTCACAAATGTTTACGAACAAACAATTGATCTAAAGCCAAATACCGCACCAATTTATACTAAACAATATAGATTGCCATATGCACAAAAATCAGAGATCGATAACCAAATTCAAAATATGTTAGATGACGGCATAATAGAAGTTTCAAAGAGCCCTTGGTCAAGTCCATTACTTTTAGTTCCCAAAAAGTTAGATTCATCAGGAAAAAAGAAATGGAGAGTCGTAATAGATTACCGTAAACTAAATAACCAGATTCAAGACGATAAGTTCCCCCTACCTAACATCGCTGAAATTTTAGATTCCTTATCCGGTGCAATGTACTTTACGCATTTAGACCTGTATCAAGGATTTTTTCAAATAAATCTTCAAAAAGAAAGTAGACCTTGTACAGCCTTCACCACAGGAAAAAATCAGTATCAAATGACTAGGATGCCGATGGGTCTCAAGTCTAGTCCTAATAGTTTCAGTCGCATGATGACTATTGCGATGTCAGGCCTTAATTACGATAAATGCCTAATTTATCAAGACGACTTAGTAGTTTTTGGAAGAAATTTAAGCTTTCATAATCAAAATCTCATGGATGTTTTTACTAGATTACGTAAAATCAACTTAAAGTTAAACCCATGTAAGTGTACCTTTTTGCAAAAAGAAATGCTATACTTGGGGCATGTGGTTTCAAAAGAGGGTATTTTACCTGACCCTGAAAAAATTAAAGCAGTAGTTAATTATCCCACTCCACAAAATAACGACGAAACAAAGAGATTCGTAGCTTTTGCGAACTATTATCGTCGATTTATTCCAAATTTTGCAAAAATTGCTAATCCTTTGAATAAACTATCCTGTAAAAATGCACCCTTTTATTGGACAAAAGAATGCGAAAACGCATTCCAAAATTTAAAATCAGCTTTGATAAAACCACCAGTCTTACAGTATCCCGATTTTTCTAATACAAGTGAATTTCTATTGCAAACAGACGCATCAGGTAAAGCCATAGGGGCCGTGTTGTGTAACAAGGATGGTCGGCCTGTCGCTTATGCTAGCCGAAGTTTAAATAAGGCGGAAACAAGATATCCAACTATTGAAAAGGAGCTCTTAGCAATAGTGTGGAGCGTTAAATATTTCCGACCCTATTTATATGGAAAAAAGTTTAAGATACAGACCGACCATAGGCCACTTGTCTATTTGTTTTCCATGCGAGACCCATCGAGCAGACTAATTAAATTTAGATTATCACTAGAAGAGTACAAGTTTGAGATAGAATACATAAGAGGGCAATCCAACTCGGCAGCAGATGCCTTGTCGCGAATAAATATCACATCTCATGATTTAATAAACATGAGCGAAGAAATAAATGTAATGACTAGAGCACAAGTTAGGAAAATTAATGATGGTATGAAAATCGGAAGTACTTCTAATGTTTCGGTCGATAATATTGACACTAACTCGAGGCCTGATCAACCGAGAGTTGTGGAAATAATTAAAAAACCAAAACATTTCACAGAACTTTCCATATGCAATGGGTTAAAATATAAAAGGTTATTAAGAGAAGAAATAGTAGAAAGATATAAATATTTTATTTATGTGCCCAAGAGCTCGAAAATTTACTTAAATGCAATATCTCGATCATCGATTACGCGAGACGAATTGATGAGAGAATTGTTATTAATATGTAAAAAATACAAAATAAGTGAATTATGCATACTTAGAAATGAGATAAATAAATATTTTATTAATGGGCTAATAAATGCAATTAGAGACTACCCACACTGGGAAAATCTACGCATATGCATAGTGAATAATGCGCAAAGAGTAAATAATTTAGACGACAGAAAGGTAATATTAAACGATTTTCACTTGTTACCTACCAGTGGCCACGCAGGTATCAAGCGAATGACGAATAATATTAAAAGGTTTTATTTCTGGCCGAGTATGGAAAAGGATATAATCGAATACGTTTCCAAGTGTGACCAGTGTAAGAAACAAAAATATTCAGTCGGAACCAAGCAACCCATGGTAATAACAACAACTGCAAATTCAGCATTTGAAAAAGTATTTTTGGACATTGTAGGACCGTTATCTAAAGATTCATCTAACTATAATTATATCTTAACACTACAATGCGAATTGACCAAATTTGTTGAGGCGTATCCCTTAGGAAATAAAGATTCGGTAAGTGTTGCTTCAGCTTTCGTTAATAACTTTATTTTAAGATTTGGCATCCCTAGCGTGATTGCAACCGATCGCGGTACCGAGTTCATAGCAAGTACAATGAAGGAAATATGCCAACTCTTAAAAATAGATCAAATTTCCTCCACAGCATACCATCATGAGAGTATCGGAGCTTTGGAAAACACACACAAAACTATGGGTGCGTATTTAAGAACTTATTGTGTAAACAAAACAGGTCAATGGAGTTGCTGGTTGCCGTACTGGTGCTTTGCCTACAACAACACGGTACACTGTGAAACGCAGTACACACCACACGAGCTGGTGTTTGGTAAGCGGTGTAAAATACCATGTAACCTTGATGGCGCCGTCGTTGATCCTTTATACGCTCACGATAGCTATCCATTAGAGTTCAAGTATCGATTGCAACTAGCGCAAAGGGATGCTCGGGATAATCTAATTAAAAGCAAAATGAAACGAAAAAATCATTATGATGTAAATACTAACCCAATTAGTTATAAAAAAGACGATTATTTACTGTTGAGAAATCCTTCTGATAATAAAATGGATCCGATATATTTAGGACCATATTTAGTGATAGAAGATTTGGGTTGTAATGTTAAAATAATAAAAAATGGTAAGGAAGACATCGTTCATAAAAATAGAACGAAATTAGCAAGTAAATAAATTAAACATTGTATATAAAAATAGACACTGAGTAATCAGCTGTCGTTGTAAGCGGATTCATATTACTTTCGTAATACCAATTGTATTTGAATGTTTTGCGTATCACTGTTATTTTATTATTGTCACGATAGTTAAGTACTAATAATTATCCTGATTTTGTTGCTTAACCTAAATGTATTATGAATATTGTTCCTTTTCATAAAGGGATAGATGTAATGGGTATGTAGTCTTAGGTATATAAACGAATTATTTTAATCAATAAACCAGTCTTTATTCAGTCTTCGGTGTCATCATTTCTCTCCTTACACACAACCTGTAAATACCATTATGATATCATACATGGGGAATATATTATAGGATGAGATGCCAATAAATGTAACGCGTTCTAACTGTTATGGTAAAAACATACATGCATTTCATGTTATACTGATACATCATTATGACGAAAGGAGTTTGTCGAAAACACGGTATGCCTTTTGATTTATTTAAAATGAGCGTTATGCGTTTAAATGCCAAAAAAACAATATAAACGTATGACTTTTTAGGTTGTGAAACCGAATAAGGACAATTCCGATCCGTAGCAATAAGTTATGAATTTTGTCTGTGATCTTAACGATTGACAAATAACGAAAGAGATACTCGTAGAATAATGTTAACTAGTGGCAAGTGATCAAGAAGAAGCATCAATGCTTGCAGTCTGTTCGCTTATCGTAGCCACACTAAAGCACAACTTTTTCAGCCGATAGTCAAACTGTAGTAGTCCCTATCTTCCTATTTTATTTTAATCAATGTTGCATCTAGATCGGTTTCGCTCGGCTTATTTATGTCTGCGCTTCGCTTCTAACGTCGGATTTATTGCAACTGGATTTTATCGGTGGTTCAAAAAAAACAATGAATATTTAAGATAATATTTTCGGAGTGGATAAAACAAATGTCGAACGCGGGGTCAATAGGAATCCGGGCCGTCGTGTGCACAATCCACTCGACCATCCAGACATTAGCAAAGCCTGTTGAAATTTGCTACTGCTTTTCTAACGAGTGGACCTCGTTATGATTTGAATATTTATTTATTAGTATTTTTTTTTAGATTTCTTTTTTATTTTTAAAGCTGAAACTGGAAGTGACTGTAAACCAGTACTTCAGTGATATAAAAAAGTTTACGTGATTTTCGCTTGAATCAATGCAATCAAAATTAAGTTTCATTTGTAGAGCGGTAGTTTCAAATGATTTTTTTTAAACTAAATTCAAAAAAGTTTTTTATTTTGACCTAGAAATAAGCCCGACTAGTCAGAGTCCGCCTGATGTCTATTTTAAGCTTCAATTCCTTTATTACAGCAAACACAATATGTAAAATTTGTTTGACAAACAAAAAGTTCTACAAACTACATTGCAAATAGTCAAACGTAATATAAAAATGGCCGTGCATTGGCTTTGTTTATCTCAGCGTATTTATTCCGCTGGGTTTTGACGGGGAGGTCAGACTCCACGATTTATTAGTGAAGGAATTCATTAAAATGGTACGGGGTTTACAATGGATAGCCATATATTTGTTGACGCTTTAGTGAATAAGAATAATCAGGATTTTTTTTCAACCGGAGAAAAAGGGGGGTGTTATAAGGTTGCCCTCATTCTGTTTGTGTGTGTCTGTGACTGTGTGTCGCGATGGCTCTTAGCTATGGTTGGTGGAAATTCGTCTAGTCGATGCAGCTGAATAGCTCTATTCCTGTCTCATGTCGGGGGTTTTTAAATGAAGCTGTTAGAAATGCTTTAGACCTGAAACTTAGAAGCAAAGAGCAAGATAAAAAAAAAATGTTTAATTTGCAGCAGTTTAGTTTAGTTTTAATTAGAATCAATTCTGATTTGTTGAAAAACAGACAGTAGTACATCGATTTTGAAAACGACATTTCACTTCCTATTTTTATCTAATTGTGCTTTTATTGAATTCGTGCCTGTATATTGTTTCTTCTTAGACCTATGAGAGAGAGTGCCTTCAGCATGAGTTCCATCATTGTGGAGTTTTTAAAAAAAACATTTGATTTACAGTCAGTGCAGTAAGCCCCAGCACACACGGTGAAACTTGAGTGCAACGAAACCCTTTTGAAATTATTAGTTATTAAGGAACTGATTTGCAACGCGTTTCAAACCTGTTCCAAAAGAGTCTATATTCAAATGAAATTCAAAATTAACTAGAAGTTACAGTTGCGTTTCACCGTGTGTGCTGGGGCTAACTGGTACACATCTTTAAATGCTTTACAAGCCGTCGTTGTACATCACAGTTCTAAATAGATTTTTACAGGAGGAATCTATGTTAAGATGGACAGATGACCCGAAGAAGGCAGCTGGTAGTGGCTGGATGCAAAGGGCGGGAGATTGTGCGCTGTGGCGCTCCTTGGGGGAGGCCTATGTCCAGCCGTGGACTGCAACAGGCTGATATGATGAATCTATGTAATTTTTATGTAAACAGTTTAACCAAAATGTTATAACATATCTAATTTATTGGGGCATGTAAATTATGTCTATTATAAAGGCAAAATCAAAATGCTGCTAAAAGGATTATAATATATAAGGATATTGTATGTGGACTCTCAGTTCTTCACTTCCTCTTTTGTTTTACCCACGGCTATAAATCCTTTGGCAATACTTCAGGGCCAGTCATGAAATAAATAATTGGTAGAAAACAAAACCACTGCACCTTGATTTATTTTGTTTGACATACTTATATGTTTATACATCTACATTACATTTTAGACACTGATCAGTTTTTAAGCAAAATTAAACTATACGAATGATAATATAATCAGTTATTTAAGTTCTGTGCCTGAACTGAATTTGAAATGAACCAAATAAGACTCAATTTTTACAAGTCTTCACCGACCGTTTGTCTGCTGAATATTATGAACAGTGATAGCAAGAGACTTTTAATTTTCACAGATTACGATATGTTGCTGCTATTGGCGCGTCGCCGTCGTTTGTAATCCGGGCTAACATGGTCAATTTTATTCACTTATTTTGATAGAATCTAAACGAAAAAACAAATCAACTTTAGATTTAGACCCTGAAAACACTGAAAAATTAACAAAACGATAACCAATAAAGGCAGGGTACCATCTTATGGATTCATAAAACGCAATATAAAAGCCGCAAAGAGTATTCCCGCTTTTCAAATTCCGAGAACACGACGGGCCTCCCGCGGGTGCCGTCCGGCCGGCTTACGAGCCGGTTAAGTAACGGTGGCCGGGAAATATTTTCATTTCACCCAGGTACCTGGTTAGAGTCGACGGTTTGACTCGGCTGCTGTCCAGTTCAATGCGTGGCGGTAAAATTAACCCTTTTTTAACTTTTGCAAATAATTATCCTTTGGACATATCTAATAACCACTAGCCGAGGTGGATATAATTATTTGAACATTTAAAAAATTAAAACATTGTTGGTCTTCGGCACTCAAGCCATGTTATATGCCCGGAGACTGCTTCGGGGTCCAGTTCAATGCGAGGCGGTAAAATTAAAGAAGGGTTTGAATCTCACTTCCAAAAAAATTGACATTTTTTTATCGCCATTCAAAGTATCACAAACAACTATTGTGACGTATTCGTAGTGTTTACTATTCGTTCATTTGTCAATTTGTATGGGAAAACTGTAAATTAATGACCTTTTGACAATATGAATATTATAATGTGTGTGGTTTTGTGGATAATCCCACTATGTGCCGAACTAATTTAAGATAGCATTAGTTGTGAGTGTTCTAAATACCTGTAGGTGAGGGAACCTGACCTGAATGAGACTAGTGTTGAAAATAGAACTAAATATTTTTGTATTAATAATTTGATGTTCAGTTATTTGAATCATCAAGGATAAGATAGAATTCTTAAGGTATTTGCACATTAAGATTTGTCACGGAATCTGAACCTGTATTGATTTTCAAGTAAGTAATTTCAAATTAGCGTCAACTCTTTTATAAAAGAGCTTTTATACATTTACATGTTTTTTTCTTCGTTTGACTTACTTAATTTTTTGATGAAAAAGGTGCTCTTATATTTTATTCCTATATTATTTTTCGCTTCGCTTGCCACTGGATAGCAGATACAAGTCTCCAAGGAAAATATGCTTAGCGACTGCGAATATTCACTTTATACTGCACCCCGACAACTCAAGGCCCTTCGTAATGAAGTGAAATATATACTTATTTTTATATAAATGACCCAGAGTAAAGCCGTATACTTTTTTTGGAGTAAGTTAATCTAAATTAAATAATAATAATAATGAATAATAAATATTTCACAACAATCACACCAATTCTCTAGTCCCAAAGTAAGCTACGAGGCTTGTGTTATGGGTACTAGACAACGGATAAACATACTTAAATATTTTTTTTATACATAGAAAACACCCAGACCAGTACAAACAAACATGTTCATGCACACTTATGCTTGCACTGTGCGGGGATCGAACCCGCGACCCTTGGTTTTAGAAGTCCGATATGTGGACCACTGCACCAAGCGGTCGTCAATTAAAATATCATAACAAATTAACATCTCATCTACAATATTTTGTATTTTTAAGCACCAGTCCGTCGACTTTTGTGTAACCATATTTTTTATTTATTTTACTTATTCAAAAGATATTCCAAAAAAACTTTTTAAGCCAGTTAAATACAATATTCAAGTCTAGTGCCACCAGAGTGTCTGTCGCAGAACTCCTCCGAAACGGCTGGACCATTTTTCATGAAACTTTTTGTGTATATTCATTTGATATGCGAATCGCCTGTGAGGTACTTTAAGGGGCTGCGGTCACACCGGCTTAATTTATTCATTTTTTATTTTGAATAATAGTCCTCCTGGCCGATTTTGAGATTAACCAACTACACAGGAGATATATATAGTAAACAATTGCGCATAGTGCACTTACTGTTCTATCACTCTCAAAGTTCGGTGAGACGGCAATCCGCCATGACCGGAGAGAGATCAGGCGCAGGACCAACGGCTTAACGTGCTTTCCGAGGCACGGGGTGTAACACTGCCAACTTCCCAACTCCGAGCTGTTTTTGAGAAATTCATGACTGAAAATTACAGAAACAATTTTGGCTCTACCTGGGATTCGAACCCAGGACCTCTCGTTCTCCTGACTGTCTCGTTGGTATAGTTGGCAAAATTATTTTATTATTTATTTATTATGAAAACAACATGGTACATTTTATAAACAAAGTCCTACAAAACCATTTACACAGTTTGTCTGTAGGATCAAGTGAGTCTCATTTAAAGTTAATTTACAAGTAATATTTATGTATCCAATGTGCTTAAGTTTCTGCCTTACATCTTATTAAAAAAAATTGTACCAAAAATGTGTACTACAAACTAAAAAAACACAAACTAAAATTCACTTTTCTACAACCAACTCTTATTTTCTTTCAATTAAAAACAGCGGGCAGGACATATAAGTTAAGAATGTTATTTTGAAAATATAGTAGCACTGTAGCACCAGTTCAAAATAACAAGAGGGACATATTTCTTCTTCTTCTTCTTTTTATGGAAAATGGCAATGTGCGTTGCCGCAATTTTTTTTTTTTAATTCCGCCAATGTCACGTGTGTAGAGATTGCAAGTTTTAGATTGATCAATACGTTTTTAACTTATTGTTTTTGTTAATTTAAGAAATCAGTTATCGCTAAGCAGGTTTATCCTAAAACAAAAAACACAGAATTATAACGTCACAAATGGGGGTTAGAATATTAGTATGGGTTACGGGTACTGAAACAAACATAAAGACATAAAACAGAAGCTCATAAAGGTTCACAAGAGGGTAACATATAGGAGAGTTATTAGAGATTAATTTTGTATCTTTCAATAAATTTTGCCAATATATTTAGGAAAGGAGAATTAGTTAGGGAAAGGATATAATTGAGATTACAAGGTAGGGGAATATAGTCCGGGAGGAGGTCATACAATGACCCTCCTGTATTTGGGCAACTAAAGAATATGTGTTCTGCAGAACCTTCGTCCAGACCACATTCACATAAAGAATTATCCTTTACATGGATTTTGGCTAAGTGAACTGGAGTAGATGCATGACCTAATCGAAGTCGGCAGACAATTGAAACTATGCGTTTAGAGATTTGTTTTTGTTTGAAAAACCAGGGTTTTACTGGGATCGTGCCTTGAATTCCAAAATAGTGTTTACCGGTTTTTCTTCTTGTAATTTGCCAGTCTGTGTTCCAGGATTTTAAAAGATGAGCATGAGTTAGACAGGGGAGGTCATGAGAGTACAGTTTAAAGTGCTCCAGGGAGCCAGTTGAAATTGCATTTTTAGCACAGGAATCAGCGGTTTCATTTCCTGGTATTCCAGTGTGACTGAGAATCCATGCCAGGACAACATTTAAACCTATAGTTTTGCACTTAAGGAGAATTTCACGAATTTCTAGAATTATTGGGAATTTAGATTTGGATCTGAAAGGGTTCGAAATAATTGCTTGGAGACAGCTTAACGAGTCAGTGAAAATGATGGCTTTAGAAATACTATGCGACTCTACAAACTTAATTGCTTCCAGAATGGCTATGGATTCGCCAGTAAAAGTTGATGTCGGGGGAGGAGATTTAAACATCAAAGCAATTTTAAAGAAGGGGATCCAAACGGCTGAGCCCACTTCACCTTGATCAGTAAGTCTGGAAGCGTCGGTATATAAATGGAGCCAGTCTTTCCAATGAGAGGATAGCTCATTTAAAAAGATTTGGGAAGCACCAGGGGAGTTCTTGTTGATACCAATGCTGAAAAGGACATTGGGGATGAATATCAGGGACTCAAAGCGGTGATTATAAAGTGGGTTGGAAGAGAATTTAACTATGTCGTTAGGGAGACGATTGAACTTGTGATAAGAAAGGAGTATGCAAGGGGGATTTTGAGACGAATCCTCGGGATCTATCAATGTACCCAAGTATTGAAGTTTTCCTGGTAGGGGATGGCAAGCATTTTGAAGAATTTTGATATAATAGCGGTCACTAAGATATTGCCTGCGAAGATATAGGGGGGGGTCGACACATTCCACTTGCAGAGCGTTGATGGGGGAAGATTTCATTGCGCCCAATATGATTCGGAGACATTTGGATTGAATTTTGTTAAATTTATTTAAAGCTGATTTGGTACAGGGATCTATAAGGAACGAGGCATAATCTAAATGGCTTCTAACAAGGGCGTTATATAACAGTTTTTGGCAGTACGGGTGGGCACCCCACCAAACACCAGAAAGAGCTCGTAGAATGTTAATCCCCTGCTCAGCCTTTTGAATAACTAGTTTGGAGTGGGGAATGCCTGAAAATCTTGAATCCAAAATTAAGCCAAGGAAACGAACATCATACTTAGCAGCAATGGGAATATTGTTAATATGGATACTTGGGTTAGGGATGGAATGTTTTTTAGTGAAAACAACCGAACAGCACTTATCCACTGCAACAGAAAGGCCGTGATCTTCCAACCAACTACTCAAATACTCAAGGGCTCTATTCAGACTAGAAGAAGCATCAGGAATAGTTTTAGATGAAACATAGAGGGCAATATCGTCGGCATACTGTAAAATGTTTACAAATGGGTTAACTGTCCTCTCAAGGTCATATGTATAGATGCTATATAGAAGAGGGCTAAGGACTGAACCTTGGGGAAGGCCCTTCCAAACTAGGAAAGGAGAGAGTTGAATCATTTGACATCTAACTACTATTGATCTGCACATCAGCGAATTGCATATGAATCTGACTAGCTTATCTGGAACACTCAGCTGTTGCATTTTCTGCCTGAGTACAGGAAGAAGGACATTATCATATGCAGAGGCTATGTCTAAGAATACTCCGACAAGGTATTCTTTCTTTTTCAGGGCGATACGGATGTCAGTAGTCAGAATTGCCAAGCTGTCAAGGGTGCTGCAACCTTTTCTGAAACCAAATTGAGAATCAGCGAGGATATTACGAGATTCCATGAGCCATTCAAGGCGATTCCGGATCATATGCTCTGTGATTTTTAGGAGCGTGGAGGACAGAGCTATGGGTCTGTAAGATTTATGATCCAGCGGGTCTTTACCGGGTTTCAGGATCGGGATCACAATTTGTTGCTTCCAAGAGTCAGGGACTGTGCCCTGATGATAAAAAGAGTTGATTAAGTTTAGAAATAGTGATTTACATTTATTCGAAGATTTGATGATAAAAGAATAAGGTATACCGTCCATCCCAGGTGAAGAATCTGAAAGTCCATTTAGAGCAGTAAGCAGTTCCTCTAAAGTAAAGGAGTCATCCTGGTGATTGGAAGAGAAAGAGGGAAGCGAAGTTGAAGGAAAACAATCGAAAGAAGGAACGAATGGGGGAGCTAATTTGTTACAGAAATCATGAATCCAGCTTAAAGGGTCGTTGGAAGAGATATTTTGGAAATTTTGAGAGTGTCGAAAACGTTTAATTTGTTTCCAGACAGTCGATGAAGGGGTTCTAGGAGACATGCTTTCGCAGAAACTAATCCATCCCAATTTTTTCTTGCTAGAAAGTAGCTTCCTGGTACTTGCAGCGGTTCTTTTGTATAAAAGAAAATTATCAAGGGTCATAGAACCAGTATATAACTTTTCTACTTCTCTTCGTTTGCGAATAGCTGCAGTGCATTCTTCATCCCACCATGGGGGAGAAACTTTCTTTCGGGAGGACTTCTTTTGAGGTATGTGAGAATCAGCTGAGGATGTTAAAATATCAACTAAACTAGAATAAACTGACATACAGTTTTCAGAATTTATAGCAGGGAGAGAGTCAGATTGACTGTCAATTGCATCAGAGAAAGCTGCCCAGTCAGCTTTATGGAGTTTATACTTAAGGAGAGGGGGAGGAGGAGTATAGGCTGTAGAGGAAGAAGGCATGGTAATCAAAATTGGAAAGTGGTCGCTGCCATATGAACTTTCCAGAAGACTCCAAGAGAATAATGAAGAAAGGCTTGGAGAGCAGATTGACAGATCAACTGCAGAGGCAGGATTTTGAGAAGGGTAGCATCTTCGGGTAGGGTTGCCATTGTTTAGAACACACAGGTTGAGGTCGTCCAGAAGGTCTAAGAGGGCGGAACCCGGAGAATCACAAAAATAGCAACCCCATGAGATGTGATGGGAGTTAAAATCACCCACTACAAGAACTGGAGGGGGAAGGAGAGAGATAAGAGAGACGACTTCATTTATCAATGAAATATTCGGGTGGGGAATGTATAAAGAGAGAATAGAGATATCAGAGATCCTCACAGCCACGGCATTGAAGTCGAGGCTATGAGGAGGGAGAGTAATTTGGCGGTAAGAGAGAGAGCGCCTCATAAATAAGGCGCAACCTGCATACCCGTCGTCTCTGTCATCTCGGAGACAGGAAAACCCAGAAACACGAAAACGTGAGTCAGGGGGGAGCCATGTCTCCGAGATGGCAAAGACAGACGGGTCATATTTATTAATCATGTGGGATAATTCATGTTTCCTGCGTCTGATGCTCTGGCAGTTCCACTGCACTATTGACAGTGCGAAGAGGAAGGTCTAAGGGGAGTTGGTTCAGTTTGGCGGCAACGTTGTTCGGTAAGGAAGATCTGTGACTGGACAGAAACTCGAATAGCATGGAGAGAAGGTTATCAAGTAGGTCGTCCCTTGCAGAGGGAGAGGAAGAGGGAGAAATGTCTCGGTTTAATGCACAACCGTTAGGGAGTGTTGAAGCATTGTTTCTGATTATAGCCTGGTGAGCTTGTCGATCATATCCCTTAGATAGGGGGGCACGAGGGCGAGGCGAGTGAGAAATTGTTTTCCTGTGAGAGACTGATTGAGAGTATGATTGAGAAGGTGGTGGGGAAAAGATTTCTCGCTGGGAGAGTTGAGGCTGAGACCAAGATACTTTGGTGGAGTCAGCATATGAGCGGCGAACAGATGGGAACTGAGATGAAGCTTCCTCGTAAGATATGTTGTCTTGAGACATTACAATTTTAATAGACTTTTGTCTAGAGTGCTCTGGGCATGTTTTATTTGTTGCAAAGTGAAGGCCTGAGCAGTGAACACATGTAGCTTTGTTTTCATCTACTTCACAGGAGTCTGCAGAATGGGGTTGGGAGCAGCGATAGCACCGGGGTTTAGATCTACATTGAGATTTCACATGACCAAATCTACAACAGTTCATGCATTGTATTGTTGGGAGCTGGTATGTCTCTACCGGCAAAGATGTGTGGTAGCAAAATACCCTGCGTGGAAGGACTTGACCTTTGAAGGTCACAACAACTGCTTGTGTAGGGGACCAAGAGGTCTGACCGTCAACTACTCTTTTTTTGTTGAGACGTCTGGCTTTGAGGAGGATACCACATCCATCTGGGACCTCTAAAGATTCAGCAAGTTCATCCATGGTCCAGTCACACGGAATTCCCTTAATAAGGCCAATGCGTGTTACATTGTATGATGGAATAGAGGCTGTATAATTATGCATTTGAAGAATGTCATTTGACAAAAATTTATTAGCTTCAGATGAGGAATTAAATTCTACAGAGACACGATTCCTGCCAATTTTTTTAACTCCGTCTTTCACAACATTGTAAATTTTGTTTTTAAATAAAAATTGACCGAATTTAATGGCCTGGAGGAAGGATCCGTCATTGGGGTTATTTTCGATACGGGAAACATGGACTATAAATGGGCCCTTATCGGTGTCACCATATGTTTTGGGGGAAATAACAATGGATGGATGAGTGTACACTGACTGATTGTGCGAGAGGTCTGTTGTCGGTCTCTTCGCGGGTTCAGCGGCATCAGATGCATCAGCAAGACGTCTCTTAGTGGCTGTTTGAGTAAGAGGAGGAGAAAATAAAACGTCCATCGGGGAGGCCGGCCTATCAGGAGGGTCTGGAGGCTCGGGAGCTCGGGTTTCCATAATTAGTAAGCTACTTACCGGGAAAACAAACAAAGCACAACGTCACAGAAATAAATATGCTTAGATATACAACTCGAAAAGGAAAAAGCAATCGGGATAAACAGAATACAAAGCAAAATCTATTCACCACGTGCAATAACTATCACTCGCTAAGGCAGAATCCAAAAAGGCGGGACATATTTCAACTGATTACTGATAAGGAAAATACTCAAAATGTTATTTTTGACTTGTTACTACACTGTCATCTGTCACAATATTTTTGACACTGATTGACATCAGTAGGTTAACTGCTATAGAGACTAAAGTTTCTTTATTTTTAGCATTAACAATGCGAATTTCTTTAAAATAAATACATGAAATTCAGCATGTGGCAGTCCATTTTTCTTTTTTTATTTGAGATGGTTGAGACGCAGTGGTTGCAGCGCTATGGTAGTGATAGCAAAAGTTAAGCAACCTATTTCGTGGTCATGTTTGGGATGGGTGACCATTCTGACCATTTAAGTGACGTCAATTTACAAGCATCTACGTGCTTCGGAAGGCACGTTAAGCTGTTGGTCCTGGTTGATATCGATAGACATTAGTCGTTAAGCCTTGTCAGTGGTCCTCGGGTGGCTTAAAAACATCTGCCAGTAAGGTTGGTCACTAACCTTACACACACCCCTCCACCAATCCGCACTGCGCTCGCGTGGTGTCAGCAGTGGGACGTATATAGGCTGATGATGATTATGTGTTTTTATTTCACATTGCTATCAAAACACTATGTCAAAATCACTCTTTGATGTTTTCTTTGACCATCTTTTCCAAACGGTATTTTTGTTTTAAACTTTTTGCTAAACGCTAAAGAGCGACGATTAAACCTTAGCAACCTTTAAAGGTAGCCTTTTTTATGTTTTTTTTTTCTGTACATATTGCAAAGGTCGTGTTTATTAATTTAAAAAGCGTTCTAAGCAATCGCTTACAAAGTGCAGCCATTGTAAATGACGGCAAAACACTTTGGTAAAAAAAAGCCCAACACAACACACAACCTTTGTTTGGAACGCACTCGTGCAAAAACAGTGTTAATTTCCCTAGAGTAATTGCCCTTTTGCTTTTAGCCTCCTACTCTACATATACGCCGTCGTTCACAGTTTCGGATGTAGCTATCCCTGTCACTTTTTATACCCGACGAAAAAGAGTGGTGTTATCAGTTTGATCTCTATTCTATGTGTGTATATGTGTTGTGTCTGTCTATGGCATCGTAGCTCCAGAGCGGATGTACCGATTTCAGTGCGGCTTTTATTTTATTTTATTCTGATTTCTGATTCGATTATTTTGCTTTAAATTTCGACTAAACGACGCCAGCTCAAGAAACCAAAATACATCCAACTGTAATCACCTGAAAAAGCTAGAGCTGGAAGTCGCAGGATTTACAATACAACTCTTTTACGCAAGCTAAGTTTTCATAGTTTTAAGGCTGAAAAGGGGATTATTTTGCTTTAAATTTCCATTAAACGACGCCAGCGCTGGGACTCAAATACCTCCAACAGTAACCACCTGAAAATGACCAGAGCTCAAAGTCTCAAGACTTACAATACAAAACACAACGTGACACAGAAGATGCACCTGGAATCACAACACTGATACCAATAAAACACTCGACGCGTTTCGCCACTACACGTGGCATCCTCAGGAGATGTTGTCGCTTCGACAGACTACGATGGTACTTTGTCATGGCTGGTTAAAATCTGACCAGTAGTTGAAGGTCACCAGCTATTTTCCGGGCTCGTTCAGGGGTTTTTGGAAACTGGAAAATTGGGTTTAACTGCTTGAGCTTGCCAGCGAAAGAGCGGGTTAGAATCGAAAATAGGAACGAAAAGTTACGGAGTATGACCTCTGACTAGAAACAAAGCGGTGCTTAGTCCGAATTATGAGTCAGCAATTAGTTTAAGATCGGTTTAAGTCAAACGTTCTTCAGTCACGAAATCTCGGAACATACCCGTCATGGTAATTGTGAAATTACTTCCGATTTTAGGTCGTGCTACAATATTTTTGTAAGAGTGAGTGGCGGGACAGAAATTAAACGTCTACCATGTAAGTCCATTTTTAAAATGTATTTTTCATTTTTATGAATATAGAAACAAATAAGTTTAAACTTCAAATTTAAAAGTAGTATCTTAAGGATTTGTATATTAAGTATTTGATTAATGATTATTATGTGAAAAGCTAATTTACAGTTTCACTTTGCGAATCATAATCTTAAAATAATTTAAGCCAATAACATAGTTTGCTGAACTATCAATAATGATAATAACATTGATAGTTTAACAGTAGACTATATGTCTTGTAGTCAGTAGATATCTCCCAATTTAAGCATAGTTTAAAAAAAACTATGTAATGACAAATAACACCTTAGTCACCTGTGACCACGGACGCTGAAAAGGGTCCGAAACGTCAGGTTTAAACAAAACTAACTAACTGACTTTAACAAAACGAAATAATCTGTAAGAAGTGTCTCATTTCAATGTACACTGTTCGCGTAAACCGTAGAAACAAATATTTAACATAAAGGGTTAAATCCTCTCTAACAATCATCTCAACTTATGCCTCAGGTGGCGTAAAATATACCGTAGACTTTGTATTCATTGTGCGTTGTATCCCGATATTTATATTCGGAATAGAATGAAAAGTTTTATCCGATATTAGTTTTCAATTTGCAAACCCATCTCAGAAGAGCGTTGAATAAGAAACAAAGACGGACGCGTAGTTACGAAAACTAATAGGAACTCTTTTGTTTCATAAATAAACTTATACTGCTTTATACAAAGATCAGAATCTGATGAAAGGCTGATGTAAATTCGCAAAGTTTGATAGAAAGGTCCTATCTACGCAACTGTTATAGAAAAAAGTTCATGGTAGGGAGAAAGTGGTACTGGTACACACGGTGGTATTAAAAGTAACCCCTAATCTCTAATATATAAAATTCTCGTGTCACAATGTTCGTTCCCGTACTCCGAAACGGCTTGACCGATTCTCATGAAATTTCGTGAGCATATTGAGTAGGTATGAAAATTGGCCGACATCTATTTTTCATACCCCTTAGTGGTCAGGATAGTCCACCCTTTTTTACATTTATATGGCAAAACAACGTTTGCCGGGTCAGATAGTGTTATATAAATCAAATTGTCTTTTTCCTAAGGGTTGAGTCCATAACAGACAAAATATACCTCAGTAAGTTTAAAAGAACTTGCCTTGAACTATTTACTTACCGTCTCTACGTTGGGTGTTGGTTCAACATAATCATAATATTTATTGCAAGTCACACGTTACAGTAAGGTGTTACAGTCATATGAGTAAACTAGTACGGTGACGCCTGGCTAGGGCACAGCAACTTAATAAGAAAAATTTGATATCAAAATTTAGTTAAATTAAATTATTGAACATGACATTAAATGAAATTATTATTTTTACTATTGAATGTATTCGAACCAAACTAAACAATCAAACATAACATTAAAAGTTTAAGGACAAAACTTTATAAACTTAAGAAAACTAAAATGTTTTATGTAAGTAGCCAACAAGAGATAAAAACATCTAAATGGTACCTAAAAAGTCATTGATGTCATAGAAACAATTTTTAAGTCAGGAATTTTTTTAAGGTTTTACAAAAAAACAGAAACAGAATCAGAAAACATTACAAATGTTTTTAATATTTGAAGGAATCTATTGTCAATTTTCACGGACATTTTGAAATGATATTGAATTCAAATCATACTCAGTTAAAGTTCTCCAAATGATACAAAATATGCCGCATCTACATATGCCGATATCCTATTGCATAGGAGATCAGGAGCAATAAAGCCCAGTGTTTGCCAATGAAAATGATATCCATTGAAACTTTCGAGCGTATACGTGTTTAAATTACGCTTGTTTCATGCCCCATCCACCAGAGGTCATGCTCCGTAACGTTTCGTTCGTATTTTAAACCCCATCAAAAAGGGGTGTTATAAGTTTGGACTGTCTCGTTGGTGAAGTGGCAAAGGTTCTGCCTTACATCCGAGAGGTCCTGGGTTCGAATCCCAGGTCGAGCCAAAATTGTTTCTGAGATTCTCTGTCATGAGGATTTCTCCAAAACAGCTCGGAGTCGGAAAGATGGCGGTGCTACACCCCAGTGACTCGAAAAGCACGTTAAGACGTTGGTCGTGCGCCTGATCTCTCTCCGGTCATGTCGGATTGCCATCTCACCGAACTTTAAGAGTGATGGAACAGTGAGTGCACCTGTGTATTGCGCTCACACTGGTGCACTTTAATATCTCCTGCGTAGTTGAGATTATTATTAGTTTGACCCCTATGTTTATGTGTGTCCCTGACGGATGAACCGATTTCTGTGCGTTTTTTTTATTCAAAAGATAATTTAATCGCGGTAGTTTTTAGCTATAGCTGGTCAAAATACGTCCAATCGTTGAAGCACATCAGCTGTTTTTTCCCGACTGCCAAGGACGGTCTTGCCCATGCGGAGGTTTTCGAATTGAAAAGTTAGTTTACGAATCTACTCAGTGCGCTCACTCACATTGTCTAGCTTTTAAAAGTGACAAGGATGGCTACATTCGAAAGTACGGACAACAACTGAGAGAGTAGGGGCAGTTCCGTACCGAAGAAAAGAATAATATTGAAAGACGTTTCGTTCCACTGTTGGTTTTAAAGTTAGAGATATTATACGATTCGGATTTTAAATCAGGAGATGAATTTTATTTTACAGTTATTTTAGCTCTCCACTTTCTTGACAACCGCTTTTAAATTAATGAAATACTCATGTTCATTCATTTCGCTCAACTTTTTGTGTGTACACATATAATTCATGAAATATCCAGAATTCATCTTGTTCAAGCGTTTTCATTCTTTTAAAGAGTTATACTGAGCGAGGACCATTTTTGCACACGAATGATGTTATAATTTTTTATATAAATTTTAATAAAATATTATTTTTTTGTACTGTATCATTAATAGTGTCAAATAAATAATTTCTAATCTTTTCTATTCCATGCTACTTTAATCAAATGTGTGCTTATGTATGTATAAAATCAAAGAGACAATACAAATGCATTCATATACAACAATTTTTTGATTGATGTTACAATAAATAGCAATCTAGCTAAACAATAAATTTTTTTTAGAAATCAACCTAAAGTGGCAGTCCTTAACCCGAAAAGTGTCGTTAAAAGACCGCTTTTAAACGGAAATGTATGATACATTTTAATCTTGGTATTCTTTATTAATAAAATGGAATCACATAATAAAATAACATTAGTTTCTTTATTCAGTAAATTCAAAATAAAACCAGATGAAAATTGTAAATTTCGAGTTCCATTTGAATTTCACCTGATTAGATAATTTGGATGACATCCAAGTCATGACCCGTGCATTTGGCTTGAGAAAGAAGAAAAGACCTCCTTATAAGATGCCATTAGAGATGAACTCAGTTGTATGAATGAGGTACATAACAATGAACTTTACTCAAACAGTTCAATGTGATTTGATTTTATTAGAAAATAAAAACAATAAGACTGACATTCACCAGAATACACATGAAAAATACAAAACAAATAAAACAATAAAAGCGATTTTGTTAAACGTAAAATATTAACCGAGAATTAAAAAAAATAGCACGGTGATATAAGCCTACGTGCATTGCACAATATTATTTTTTTAATAAAAAGAATATACCATTCTAAAACGTTTACAACTACATTTTCCGTTTACTCTCGAATACAGCTAAACAATTTCATCGACAAATAATATCCTGTGCAAAATTGTTGAGTGCGGAATACCCCTAAAATCACGTACGTTAGATTATCCTTTCCCGAAACGCGGAGTTTTATCTAAAATAAAATTGATTTCGGCTGATCGGGCACAGGTCCACGATTTTGGGTGTTTTCCAAGTCTCAAATAATGCACACCCATCTTTTTTCCTGACTCTTATTTTTATGACAATTCCCAACGATGGACAATTCACTGGAATATTTTTACTTATCATATTTTATCAGGAATACGTTGAGGCGATTCGGTCAAGACTCCTCATGTTTATTTATTAGGGTTTCTGCCATTCGGAGCCTAGCTTACGCGCCTTTCGATAAATTTGATGGGTTGACAGAAAGGGGCACCGCTCAACGTTATTATATTTGTGGCCGATCAAATTTATCTCAGTTATTGATAATGCTGAGGATGCTTTTGAGGAGGATTTTATGGGATTTCTGTTTGGTTGCGTCAGCGGGGTTTTAGTTTTAGGTACCTATGTATAGTTTTATTCACGTGTTCGTAATAAAAGTGCACTCACAATCCTTTTTTAATCTTGACAATGAGAAGTTTTTTTTAACTTTACAACAACATCACATTCAGTGATCTGACTCCGTGGTAAGAACTTAAGCACTTGTGTTAAATATATCAGAATCAACATTGGTATTATAAATAAACATAAATAAATACATATAATACCCAGACCAGTACAAACAGACATGTACATGCACACATGTTTGTACAGTGCGGGGATCGAACCCGCGACCTTTTGGATAATGGTCAACTTCTTGGCCATTACACCAAAGTGGTCGTCGAATCGTTGAAAACATTGTTCAACTTACTCGTTTATAGTATTGTAACGTCAGCATCAGCAACTACTTTCACATAACAGTTCATCTAATAGCTCATAAATAATATATATACACATATAAATCTTAAATATATCTTCTTATCTTCTTACGTATATAATTCTTCAAAGTAATGTGTAGTACTTTGCAATCAATACTCAAAACTTCTACCCTTTTCCCCAAGGAACAAAATATAGGGGTGAAATCTTAAATAACTAAAATTCACAAAACAATCCTTCCGTCTGAGTGAAACAAGTATACAACGTAAGCAGGCAATAGAAATTCTCTCCCCACCGCCTCAACTTGAGAATACTAAGTGGAAAAAAATCATCAACAAAGTGCTTATAAATTTTTTATCCGGCAACCGTATGTTCTAATTCACAATAACAGGCGAGTACTGCTCATAACGGCGCCGGTAAAAGATCCCGAGGGATACGCTTTAGTACCAGCGTTTGGTAGAAAAAGAGGAGGGTTCGACTAAAGAGGTAAGAGTTATGGATGCGTCGTAATATTATTATTATATAGTCAACATACATAGCGATGCAAAAGGCCGCGATCCTCAACACATGTCGAATAGTCAGATGGTTTTTGCTGGACGACTCCAACGATATAACCAATTCCGAAAGTGCTGTTTGCTTGACTTAGGCCCGTGATACAGTCACTATATTTACCAAGATGAGGCTCATACCTTATATTTACAATTGTATAATAAAATGAAGTGTGAGTTGTGTGTCTGTGTGTGTGTATGGCTGCTGTCAAGATGTTGAACCTTAAGAAATAGCTCCTTTAAAATAACACTTTAAACTGGTTCGTTTGCTACAGTTCAAATATTTCCTCTTAAAACTTTTTAGATGGAGGATGGTCAATAATCATTAAATTAATGAAAAAATATTTGATAAATAAAATCTGATTCGTTTTAGCTTGAATTTGATTAAGAAATCTTATTTATTTAGTTCTTAGAACATTTGTTTTCCAATTCTTGCTAAGATAATCTTTATTTGCTCAGAAACCTAAGTATAAACATCGATATCTCTTCAAGTAATATTGTATCTTTTGGCAAAACATTATTTTTTTAAGCCCAATAATAAAGATCATGTTTTACGAGCGTAAGATTTCACCCCCCGGGTCGTTTTGATTAGGGTATACTTTACCCCAACCTACAAAACGGTGAGCTCTTATATTGCATTAAAATACACTTACAAATAAGTCTTGTTAAGTTTTATGTTGCTCTATCAATCTATCTATGCAAAAACAAATAAATAATAATCACATGTATTCATATAATGATTTGAGTTTTTTTAAGCAAGGCTTATTTTGTTTTGTTTTTCTTTTTCAAATGTTAATTTGAGCTAAATAAGTAATTCCTATTGTCGTCATCTTCATCAAATACTTTATATGCTTAAAGGGAAAATAAATTTAAGATAATAAAGTAATAAATAAATATTTCACAACAATCACACCAGTTCTCTAGTCCCAAATTAAGCTACGGGGCTTGTGTTATGAATACTAGACAACGGATCAACACACTTGAATACTTTTTTTGTAAATAAATACATATTATACATAGAAAACACCCAGACCAGTACAAACACTCATGTTCACAAAAATGCTTGTACTGTGCGGAAATCGAACCCGCGACCATTGGTTTTAGAAGTCCGACATGTAGACCACTGCACCAAGCTGGTGCAGGTGCTGTAATGGTCGGTTTCAATATCCTATCTACCTAAATTGTCCCGCCTGTAACAGTTAATTTTTCTTTAAGTGTTGTAACGTTGTGAAATTTTGGTTATTAATAAGGATAGTACATTTTGTGAAGTTTTGGATGTATGGCATTGATCCCTTTGCCCAAATAAAAAAAAAAGTGGATTTGTGACAGCTGTGTTGTCTATGTCTTCGTGTTTTGACAAGTATAGGGTTGCTGTTTAGGGAGTTTTCCCCAAAAGGTGGGAACTTTAAGGATTTGTTATGCTTGTTGGATAAATTTTGGTAAATTCAGATATTGGTAAAGTTCAGTATTTTGGCTTAGTTTAGATAGAGGAGTTATGATATAGTAATAACTTTGATTAAAACAGTATTCGCCATTTTACTCTGTCTAAATTACGGGATAGGGTAGGAAGTGCTGGCGGTGGGTTTCTGGCCCATCAGAATATTAGACATTGAGATTTTGTTTCGGGTCATTGGTTGCCATTTAAGGCATATTCAGGTAAACCGGAAGTGCCAAAGGATCCAGAAGGTTCTGGAAGGTTCGAGAAAATGGGAGATTTTTCTGAACCTGGTATCCCTACATTCCTGGGGAGGTGGATTTCCGTTTTGAAAGGACGCTGGGGTCTGACGCTGCAAAAGTAGTATGGCGTGAAGAAAAAGTTAATAAATGACCCCATAGAATCCTACAAAAGTGCCCCAGTGTCATGCCTGTTCCTTGGTGAATTAGTTTCGGCCGCGGCACATATTTTTTTATCATGGTAAGTTTATTGCCTTGAAATTTGGAGGTGACGCGTAGCGTCATGTGTGAAAAAAAAAACAATAGTTAAAACATCGATTTCTTGTTTCAGATTTTGTTTTAAAAACTCTAAGTAATAAAATACAGCAATTGTTAAGCATTGGTCCAGGTATGTATTTCAGGAAATTTTATTCTATAACCGAGATGTTGATAAAGAAAAAAAGGTAATATCGTAATTCCACATGTTCATTATTTCAGGTTGTTCTTGGCACATTAGTATGTTGAGCTGAGGCTTGGTTCAGCAAACATGTAAGGCAGCATCATTTAGTAACCTCGGGTAACTATATCTGAAGTTGTTGACTAAATTCTTAGCATAAAGCTCGGGCGGGAGTGTGGACTAATTGTACATTTCTTTCAGTGGCCTTCTTTATTTGGTTCTTCTTCTCCGGCTTCACCTTTTGGCTCGGGGCTTTATTTCTGGAGTTTGCCCTGGCCGTTCTTATGAAGAAAGGAAAAACCTCTACGGAACGTCTTCCTCCGTGAAATTGTTGGAGTTCGAGTCAGCTGTTAAAGAGGCTTCGTTGGTCAGCTGATTCAGTCCTGGGAGCTCAGCTAAGTGTTAATAAACTTTAGATTCCAAACTTATTTCAATTTAGTAGCATTTGAAATTTTAAATTTAGTTGTATACGGGTATTAATTTATCAAAAATAATTGGATTTCTTGATATAGTTTAAAGCAAAGACAAGGTGGTTTTTCTTTATTAGTCATATAATGTACTGAATTTCTTAGATAGCAATTTTCTATAGAACCAGACCCAGTATCTACCGTTCTGAGCTATTTTTTTAGTTTTATCTGAGGCCTCTGGCCTATGTATATTGTTCAGGTGTTAATGGTGTAAACACGGCTCTGATAAAATATATCCTACTTAATGCCCATCTCGGCTATTATTCAAAACCTTTACTCCTTTTAACACACTTTGTCCGGGGTCAGCCGAGCAACCCCGGTGACAGTGTGTTTTAATTTTATATTTGTAAAATTTTTAAATTTTTCATTGTTAATGCTCTAAAATAAAGTAACTTAATCCTATCAAGTCCTAACTTTTAGTGTCAAACTGTCAGTTTTTTAAGTCTCAGTCAACGGTATAAAGGATATTGAGACTGGCCGTATGACTTTATTTTTAACATTTTCTAAATGTCAAGAAAGAGATCCTGGTTAGTTATAATAATAAAAGCCGCCCTTATTGTAGCAACAATTTTAAGAAAATCATCTCTACCACTTATTTAAATACCTAAGTCAAATGTCTCTTGAAGCTTACACCTAAGCAAGTCCATTTAAGTCCATAAAAGTTGGCGCGAACAAATTTACTAAGTAAATTAAAAGTTCAATGGTATTCAGGGGAGTGCTAATAACAATCAATTCCAATATTTTAAATAGAGAAGCCAAATAATAACTTCGTGACTTTAATAACACTGACTTTTCCTCACGTTGAATCGGAAATCGTCTTTTTTCCGGGTCTACTCATTTAATTCAGTCCCAATCTAGCCCAGGTTTCCTGGAGCTTTGAAGTTATTTTTCGATATTTATTTTTTACATTTTTTATTTTGGCCTAGAAATGTTAAGGCAGAATTTAATTTTAATTTCGTCAAGATTTTATCAAAAAACATTTTAAAATTCAAGATTTACCTCATTTGTAAAAAAAAATATATGAAGAAAAAACCCGTGCAAATTAGAGTTCAAATAACAACAACTCAATCAAGTTAAAAAAAAATTTATAAAACACATTAACTCTTTTAACAAATAAGTTCGCAGTTTTTTATTTATTAATTCGATTGAAATCAAAATCTGTTACGAAAACATGAATTTAATTCATTGTTCACGTGTTAACCGCTTACACCCTTGTTAGAAAATTATTCACACAGAATCAGTTCAAGCAAATGTATCGTTTAACGCCATCTGAATAGATAATAAGTTCGTTTGAACCTTACGCATACGTGGATTAATAGGCGCGTAAAATTTTCGTATGTCGTTTAATGGGTGTAAAATTATTGTGAACGAACGCTGAGATTTGAAATTTTGGTAAAACCTTTAATTAACGCAGTTATACGGTCTCCATATGAAAAAGATTCTATTTGACAACACAAACGTGTAATAATAAGCCTTTATCATACCTAAAGCTACTTACCACGAAGTCAAATGTATATATGTGATGTTTTGTGTATTTATTTCTTTATTACCTGAACATATTTTCCCTTTAAGCATTTAAAACATTTGATGAAGCTGACGACACTATGAATTACTTTCATCATCATTCATCATTGAATCAAATTTTAACATTTGAAAAAAAAGTCTTGCTTAAAATAACTCAAATCGTTATATTAATACATGTTACTCTTTTCAAATTATTCACAAAAATACCCGTCTCACTCAAATTATTAAAACACCTGGCTAAAATTGGAAGGAAGTACCCAGAGTTATTACATTCCTGGTCTAACTTATATTCCTAACTTGCTTAGTTAGAAATTATGCGTGAAACCCGACATCTAGCGTTGTAACTGAAAATCTTTTACGCCCGCTTGAAACAAGAATGCTTTTGACTAGGTTTTGATAACTTTACGCGTAACTAGACTTTTTTGGTGTGATAAATAAAATACGTTTAAAACAAGCATAGTTATTACGAAGTATTGAAGTGTAGAGAACTCGTGGTAACATGTAAAGAAATATACTTGATCCCTAAATCTAGATACCGCTTTTAGATTGTATCACAAATAGGAATGATTACTTAACTTAGGGCTAATCCAAAGCCGATGTTTTTGAATAAAACATTGTATATGTATAATAATAATAATAGTCCTTCTGGCCGATTTCGACCACGGTGGCCAATCTCGACAGAGATCAGCCAACTACGCAGGAGATATTACGAGTATAGTGTAAAAGTGTGAGCGCAATACACAGGTGCACTCACTGTTACATCACACTCAAAGTTCGGTGAGACGGGAATCCGATATGACCGGAGAGAGACCAGGCGCAGGACCAACGGCTTAACGTGCCTTCTAAACAAGGGTAGCAGTAATGACTTTGCAAATAAATCACACATTTTTACATCTTTCCTAACCGTCTAACTTTTTGTTTCATTTTACAACATTTCCTTGACAAGATCTTTATTCCATACGTACTTAATCTACCGTTAAGGCCAACATTGTGTATTCTGATGTTCTTGAAAGTACAAAGCAGAATCAATTTCCATTCCCCAAAGCAAATGTAGTCACTTTATGCAAACATAAAACGCGAATTTAACTTCGATACATCGAACAAAGTATAGGATAAGGATACTGGGAGCTGGTACGAGAGTTGTATTAGTAGTTTTTATGGCAACTCGTGGAAAGTTTTTGTAACAGAAGGTACAATGGTCAGCACATCAGGCTACCCATTATTGTTAAAAAAAACACCCGTATCACAAGAACATAAGATAGCGTTGTTTACCGTGACATGCTGGAAACCGTAGCATCGCAGCAATATCATAATGCTAGCAATGGTCTCGTATTAGACGCGCTTGTTATATGGAAAAATTGATTACCTAGAGAATACGGATAGGTATACCGAACATTCTCTTTCATATATCCCTACCATATATCACGCGTGGTAAACGAGTTATCTATACTTGTAGCGATTGAGCTAGTTGTTAATTTATTCGCAATCGAACATGGAATTTTTGTTTTTCAATCAGCTCTCTAAATAAATTAAGGCAACCTACAAGAAAGTAACAATCATCTCCCATTTAAGCAACTAACGTGATTACCTGTTTTTTTTATACGAAAAGGAAGTAAATCCAGAAGGAATATAAAACACCCAAGTTCATGGAATACTGTTGTATTGTACTTCATAAATACATGTTTTGGCTTACAGTTTAGTACTTAATCATTTAATTTTTAAGAAACTTTTATCTCCACAACTGTAAAATGTTTTGTGTTAATAAATAAAAAATATATACTTAGACTCTATGCCAGTTGATATTTGGTCTCTCGGCCGGTTCTTACAATGTCGTCTCCTTTGGGATGGCTTTATGCATGCATTTTATAATGCGACATTGTCTTTCAGCCAGCGATGAGCCATGAAATTTTCATAAAGCGGATGCTATTGTGCAGTATGTGTTCAAATATTCTATAGTATCGGTTTTATCACGGGCTGTTGAATAATTTTATGCAAAGTACAATGTTTTTCCATGTACAATCATAATAGATTCTTCGCAGAGATAGATTTTTAATAAGCATTTCACTCGTTTTATAAATAAATATAGAGGTAATATACAACAACATCACATATATTGATCTGACTCCGTGGTAAGTAGCTTAAGCACTTGTGTTACAGATATCAGAATCAACAGTGGTATTACAAATAAACTTAAATAAATAGATATTACACCCAGACCAGTACAAACAGACATGTTCATGCACACAAATGTTTGTACAGTACGGGGATCGAATCCGCTCTCTTGGTTAATAGTCAAATTCTTGACCATTACACCAAAGTGGTCGTCGTTTATACTTCAGCAATATGTGGTAAACATAGTCATGACTTGAAATAGTTGAATTCTCAATTGAGTTTGTAGAAATGTTTATGTTTGAAAAACGTACAATCAATTTACTTTAAGTTTGTACCACTGTTTCACAAGAACAATAGCACATCAATTAAATACAAAAATTTCTGTACATTCTTGGGCTGATAACTACTTTTTCGCCGCTCACCATGGCATTTATTTTTTATTTTTCTTTGTGCAGACTCCAAAAACCTTAAACAGCCAGTGTAAATTGGTCTGTGCTGCCAACAAACATTTTTAATCATCTTCTTTTTGAAACAGAGGTCTTTCTAACTTGGTTGCCAAGCTTTTCGTAGGTACATAAGTATTACTTCGCCCCCCACCAGTTGGTTTACGAGGACTGTATTTTCTTACAGTATTACTCGAGTTTTATTCATAATTCATTCGTTTCAGTGAGAAAAACATATTTTTCTTTTTTCCCGACATGAACATACGAATTTTATAGGAAAGTATGTATGGTATTGTATGCAGTCTGGAAAATTCTGAACAATCAATTCAGTATTTTTTCAATCTTTCTAAAAACTAAGCAAAACTTGTTTAGCTTGCTCAGTTTGTACTCAACCTTACTAGTATGCTAAGCTTAAGTTTTTAAAACTACACAAGGTACCTTATTTATGAAAAACAGTGTCAATCTATATAGTCCAGGAGGTAGAGACCTGGTGTCTTGTACTACAGATTGTTTCACAATCCATCACAAGCACCAGTCTTCACAATAAATTAATCAATTACACAATGTTATGAATCAACATTTGTATTATGAAATGAATGAATAATATGAAAATAAATTACTTTATTATTATTATTAAAAGGTATCTTTGACTGCCTCGTTGGTGTAGTGGCAAAGTTTCTGCCTTACATACGAGAGGTCCTGGGTTCAAATCCCAGGTCGAGCCAATATTGTTTCTGAGATTTTCTGTCATGCATTTCTCAAAAACAGCTCGGAGTCGGGAAGTTGGCGGTGTTACACCCCCGTGCCTCGGAAAGCACGTTAAGCCGTTGGTCCTGCGCCTGATCTCTCTCCAGTCATGTCGGATTGCCGACTCACCGAACTTTGAGACTGATGGAACAGTGAGTGCACCTGTGTATTGGGCTCACACTTGTGCACTATAATATCTCCTGCGTAGTTGGCTGATCTCTGTTGAGATTGGCCGCCGTGGTCGAAATCGGCCAGGAGGACTATTACTATTATTAAAAGGTATCTTTATTCAACAAAACTATATCCAGTCATTATAACGCCTCAAATCCCATACACATATAAATTCTACGCCACAAGACACAAAAATAGAAAGTAAAATTAAATTTCCATTTCGAATATCGACTTTTTCATCCTCATTGATAAAGCACACTAGGTGAGTACCTTATCACCTTTTTTCACCGTTTTCTACGAGTATCTAAAAACGTAACCAAATCCTAGCAGGCATTAATTAATTACGTCCCCATAGTCCAGTGACCAATTCTCCATTGAGATCAAAAGGCTTACCGTCTTACCAAAAGCGTTCGGGGGGTGTGCTAGATTAAGTTCGTTACAATTAAAGGCTTTTATACCGTAAAATACGAGCAAATGGCGTCTTAACATCGTTTCCTTGTACGACCGCTCTAAGCTTGTGTATCTTATAGTATTGTGTATTTATCGATAGCTTTGGCTATCGATAGAATGGATATTACATTGCCTGCAGATAAAGTTACATGTAATTTGAAAATGATAGATTTTCCTAATTCAGACTATGAACTAGTGTTCAATAATTAATATCATATTAGTCACAAATTGTAAACTTGAAGATGTGTCAACCTACTTGATATTTTTTAACGTATTCTTTCGATCTTCATCTATGTTTATCAAAATGGGCCTGATAAAATGATAATCACACAGATACTTGTATAAACTGTCATAGTGACATCATGAAATGCCATCAATCAATCATAATACATCAGCAGAACCATTTTTTTCTTACCGAACCCTTACATCAAACCAAACAGAGGAAAATTCGGTACGTCCTTACAATCTTCAACTGAAAATGAGTGAGAGAGCGGAACAGGTCCATTGGTCCTGGTTAAGTAGGACCACGTGCGACTAACTCGTACCGTGTCTTCGTCTTTTTGTTTTGATCTAAGCTTGAACCTGTCTAAGTAAGTGTCTCCACCAATATATTTATTTATCTTGTCGATATAGGTAAATGTAATTATTTCACATCACTATTATAAATCTCTTGAACCATTCAACCCTTCTCTTTACAAGGGGCCTAAAACATGTTGGTGTGAACAGTCAGCGACAAATATATAATATGTTCGTTTTTAAATCAATGCAGTAAGGTTTGTAATACAAGCTATCTAACGGTTGGTATACTGTACTCAAATCTAAAGACTTAGACCGTGATTTAGTAGTTTAGTGAAATATACAGGCTTTATACCATTCCCGTTTTGAAAACACTTGACAGAGAAAATCTTTTGACTTCGCTTGAAGAGGACACACAAAAACATTAAATAAATAAATATACAACAACCTCACATACATTGATCTGACTCCGTGGAATCGACAGTGGTATTACAAATAAACTTAAATAAATACGTATAACACCCAGACCAGTACAAATAGACATGTTCATGCACACAAATGTTTGTACAGTGCGGGGATCGAAGGATTCTGAGCTACGTACCACGGAGTCAGATCAATGTATGTGATGTTGTTATATATTCTTACAAGGTTGATAAATGTACACAAATAAAAATGTAACTTACAATTAATCCTAATTACAATTTTTAAATCGAATTGAATAATTGTTTAAGCTAATAATTGAAATTTAATACGTAAAAAATATGATTTATGTATTGAATATAAAAAAATAAGGTTTTATCTCAGTATCTGTTGTTCCATTTATTAAAAATTAATAATAAGCAAAAAATCACCTTGCTTTGTCTTAAAGTACAAACAAACTTACTTCCAAACTATTATGTAACACTTTTGCCGAAATGAAACGATCATATTTCTTTAACTTTCTTATATTGTTAGAAAGAAATCCGAAAAAAATATCCAGACGATTTTATTTAGCTAACAGGTTGTCAGCGAAGTTAGTTTGAAACTTAGGCTTGAGAAAAGGTGAAAATGTTATGTATTCTTGGCGTAGACAGCCTACGGAGTGTTTCACAAACTATTTTATTGAACAAGCCTTACTTAGAAAACAGTGTTTTAGTTCATAAAACACTAGCAGTCAATCAAAACGTGTAGCACAATTACAAGTTAAAATAATTCATTTCCCCACGTACGCCTTCCAAAAAGGACCGGCCTACACTAGAGCGGTGCGATAACCTAGAAGAACGACAAATAATCATCATCAGCCTATATACGTCCCACTGCTGGGCACAGGCCTCACCTCAACTATGTGGTAGTGCGAGCCATACTCCACGCGGGCTCAGTGCGGATTGGTGGAGGGGTGTATGTAAGGTGACCAACCTTACTGTCTGAGGGCCTCCGACCAGGCTTAACGACTAATATCTATTGATATTAATCCGGAACAACAGCTTAACCTTCCGAAGCACGGAGATGCTTGTAAATAGACGTCACTTGTATGGTCAGAAAAATACAAATTATAATAATATAATATTAATTTCTTCTATCACAACTATATATAAGAATTCATGAAGCGTTATCCAATCGTAGTCTACAATTGCTTGAGCACTGACCTGAAGGCCTAATACAAGATACAAAATTTGTCAAAAGAAAACGTGTACAGACGACCAGCATATGACGCTACGAATTTCATCGCCCTTATGACATGTTCATAAGATACCACAGATTTTACCTTACTTGGTTTTACTTGTGTTAGTAACGAAAAAACGAGTAGAGTTGGATTTTGTTTTTCGTAGTAAGGCCTCTGACCCCTTAAACCGTTGCATACCTAGTCAATGACAACAATCGCTATCGATTTCGTTTGCGAAATATATGGAAGTGACATGCCTTGACTTAATCACGTAACAACTTGGCGGAGGCTGTCAGTTTATTCATTTATCAGACAAAAGCTATCGCGTTTCAAGGCATCGACGACGTTACCCTGATTTTTAAAATTATGGCCATTTATCTACCGATCCAGCTTAGCAATAATAAAAACACTATACCTATATACTATAACTCACTTCGAACGGTATCCTGAAAGTCATTGCAGGGCGACTACATGTATGTCCCTTAATGTGGCACATAAGCCAAAATACATGCACCAAATTAGTAATTAAGTACTAACATGGTGTGTATGATGTGTTGTTTACTAACCCTACTTGGATCTTTTGTTGTCCGATTAAATAAAATATAATATATTAAAAGTCCTCCTGGCCGATTACCACGGCGGCCAATCTCAACAGAGGTCAGCCAACTACGCAGGAGATATTATAGTGCACAAGTATAAGCGCAAAACACAAGTGCTCTCACTGTTCGATCACTCTCAAATGTCGGTAAGACGGCAATCCGACATGACCGGAGAGATATCAGGCGCAGGATCAACGACGAACAGGAACAACGTGCTTTCCGAGGCACGGGGGTGTAACACCGACAACTTCCCGACTCCGAGCTGCTTTTGAGAAATTCACAACAGAAAATCTCAGAAACAATTGTGGCTCGACCTGGGATTCAAACCCAGGACCTCTCGGATGTAAGGCCGAAACTTTGCCACTACACCAACGAGGCAGTCTGTTGATCTTACAGTAGGGATGTGAACCAAACGACTTCTAAAGATCCAGTGATTTGTTGACAAAGCCCCCTTAAGCCGGTTTCACACGTCAATCCAGGTTTAAACGATGTGATTAAGAACAGGTAGGCTCATGAAGATTACCTGATACAAGCCTGATTTATTTGATGCGTGTGATAAGATATACATTTAGCACATCTTTACAAAAAAAAAATAACACAACAATATTATTCAGCAAAAAAGTACAGTATACACACACTTTCTTTTATTATAAAATTGTTTTTAAATATAGCTTTAGTTTTAAGATTTTAATGTAAAAGTTGTAATGATAGAGCGATGTCACCTGTCATTTTCCTTAAAAATTACTTCAATCACAAGTTTTGTAAAATAACCACGTTATGTATCACCTTTACTGATCAATTCTTATAATTCGCAATATTTTATTTAATAAAAAAAAATTGTTAAAGTTTGTGAGTTACGTGTATGAAATCAATAAAAAGTTGAATTTATTTAAGTACAATTGTCATTTTCCGCTACTTATCACTGTCAACATTGATTTCCTTGAAGCCTGTTAAGGGATGATTTTACCAAGGTCGTTTTCTTGACAGCTTATAAAACAGCAAGTTAGTGTAATTTTTTGTAAATTGGCTACTTTAAGTCCTGAAAATAGGGCTTAGAAACTATTTTGAATTCTCTAGATGAGTTTGATAAATCCTTAATTTCACATTTATTGACTTTAGGAAAACATTGCGTTTGTGTCCTGTAAGTATTGATTGCCCAATTAAATCAAATGTTGAATTGTTATGTATGTGGGATGTTTGAATACCTATTTGTACATGACGCCTACACAATGAAAGACTACAAGATAATTGGATCTTGTTTGTGTATTTGTGACAGCTCGGTGTCTGAAAATTTGTGAGCAAATTATTTCGATAGCATTTAATTAAAAGGAAGCCTAAGCAACCTAGGGTTATAAATAATATTGTAACAACAAATCTGTCTTCGTTTTTTGACGCTTAGGTAATTATCACACTCAAACTTTTAATAGGTAATATAAATAGGGGAAAAAACTATCTACAATGTTAAAAAGAAGAAAAAAAACAAATACATTTTATATTTTCCTGTTTCTAAAAGTTATCCGAAGGACTCATCTCTTTTTGTCAAAACAACCTGAAGGTTAACGGAATCTTAAAAAAAAATACGCTTTTACTTATTTAATGGTTTACTTTGAAAATTCATCTAATTTTATCTACATTAAGATCTGTCAAAAGGTAACCTTTCAACATATTTGCTAACCCTTTAAATTCCGCATGAGTAAACTTTCTTGTGTGATGAACCCCGGTCAGGCTAATAAAAGCGTCAGAAAAACTCGGAGCAATCGCGCCCAGTGGTAATGGACCTTCGACCCGGCTATCTTTGGCCCATATTTTTTGCGCACCTCAGATGTGAAAGGGTTTACGGGAAGAACGTGTGGTAGATAGTCCGATATAGTACGTTTTACGAGTGACCCGCTCCCAGAGTTTCCAATAAATAAACAAATACGGGTAAATAGTGACGGGTTTGTTAGCTCAGATAAGGGAATGAGGCGTATTTCTTGTTCTGTTGGGGGACGTAAATTGGCCACTTTGAACTGAAGGTGTTTTGAGGAAAAAATATTTTTTGCTGATACGTTTACAATACTTAGGTAAATAATCCTTAGAAATCACCACTTTCGTGTAATGGTAAAAAAGTTGACTATTAACCAAGAGGTCGCGGGTTCGATCCCCGCACTGTTCAAACATTTGAGTGCATGAACATGTCTGTTTGTACTGGTCTGGGTGTTACATGTATTTATTTAAGTTTATTTGTAATACCACTGTTGATTCTGATATCTGTAACACAAGTGCTTAATTAAGCTACTTACCATGGAGTCAGATCAATGTATGTGTTCATCAGTAACTCTACAGTTTTCTGGAATTTAATTCAGTCAGTAATACAATACATAGAAAGCATTGCACCTTTTAACAACATCATCAATTTTGATAGAAAAAACCCTGTTGCCAAAAAAAAACTTTATTTTCTTTCCACGTAAAACTGTTTTTCAATTCGCCTACCTATCATTGTGCTGTGGACCAGTTTTTCAGTTGTCCAGTCTCCTGTAAGTGACACAGTACTACATCAGATATAAGTAATTTTTATTTTCATCAGTAACTCTACAGTTTGCTGGAAGGTGAATTCAGCGAATTAGTTAACATTGCACCTAATAACTACATCATCGAATTTTAATAGAAAAAAAACATGGCAAATTGCCAAAAAATAAAAAACTTTATTTTCCTTCTACGTAAAACTCTTTTTCAATTCGCTTACCTATCCCATTGTGCTGTGAACCAGTTTTTCAGTTGTCCAGTCTCCTGAAAGTGACACAGTACTACATCAATGTCAAATGGGTCCGGTTTCAGCCGAAAGCCGCTTATACACGTCGATTGTCAGATTTGGTCGAATCATAAATGTGTCCGAGTGAGTCGGCGACGATTTTACGTGGCGCTTTTAACGGGTTAACTGCGTAGTCATCTTTTTTATTGAATATCAAACAAATCCGGTGTTATCGAAGACAAACTTTTTGAACAAATTCCTTGTACATGTGTGTATTTTATAACATAACTGTTTTATTAACTGTGTTGCTGGTAGGTAAACGTGTCAACATATTTTGCATAAATTAGCTTTTAGATATTTTTTTTCAATCGATCTTATAAATAACCTCTCAAAGCTCCTACGTCGAATCCCTTCTTAATACACTAATGCAATTTAATCACTAGCTAGCTAATTCTTACTATCGAATAAATTGATTGTATATTTTATATTTAATCTTATGTGTCATATTATTGGTATTATTATTTTTGTGTTTTCTTTTTTATTTATTTTGTCGCACCGCTCACTAATCATTTCTGCTTAGCCCAAAGGTACGACTGGTGGAGAATGCCCTACGGCGTAAAGTCCACCTTTTGTGCAAAGTGTTGGTGTGCAATAAAGCTTAAATTAATAAATTAATCGTTTGCATAGCGTTGCATGTTGTATAGCGGTTGCCTCATACAGAATAACTGAGACGGTAAATATGAATTATATACCAAGTAATTCATTATTCATAAAGGGTTATGAAGCTGTTGCATTTCTTATCAAAGTGGTATGACACTTTCTATCCTTGTGTTTACAGCTTCTTTAAACGACGTCATATCACGTCAGTAAAGTTGCAATGTTGCTTCAAAATTTGCATACCAAACGCTTTCGTAAAATTTTGAGTTTATTTATATCAAAGTAATGTAACGGTTGCATTAATTTATTTAAATTTTTTCTTCAAGATCCTAATCCATTAATAATTGTAATTATCAGGATAATATAGGATAGGAGTCAATCGCTTGACTGTTTCTTATCATTTTTTTTGTATACAACAAACAAAATGTTAAGTGAAATTTAAACATTCATAAAAAAATTATAAGGGACCCAGGGTGTGCGAATCATCTTGATCTTAGTCAATTTTACATGTAGGAATCTTCAATAAAATAATACAAACACCTTCTCCGTCGCTTGAGTACCTAAAACGCGGTAAACATTTATAACTAACAAAGTTTATTTTTAAACCAATAAATATTTAAATTTTGCATTTGTTCCCAGCGTATAAATAAAACCGTTAGGTAGAGTTTTTTATAAAATGGAGAACAACAATCCTATTGTAAATATTTCACCATCAATATTCAATTTCCATAAAACACAATACGTAGAATTGTATCGAAAATGTTTTTCGTGTACGTCAAGTTATAAATAAAATATTTTGAATATTCAACGTCCTCAAATTACTGATGGAATATATCCATTCAACACTGTTAGAAATAAGGGTTTTGTAATATTCTATGTTTGTGAGTGATCTAGCAGTTTTTTTTATTATTATTATTAGGACTTTTTCATCTTGACAGATGATTTAAACATCGTCTACGCGAGAAGAGCATCGTCACTCGTGGCTAAAAAACCGATCCTCGAATGACGCTTTCGTCACAGATTACTAAATAGTTACTACGTAACAGATAAATCACTCCATTGAAAAATTTCGATACCTACAGCGTTAATAGACTACTTTTTCTGCCGCGTACAAAAATGCACCTACAACTCTGAGTATAATGTCACTATTGCTTCGCAGCTGCGCGAGACCACGTGACGTGAGACGTTGAGACAATCGAACTAGGGTTGGACACTTTCGGTAAAAATATTTCAACGACATTTTCCTAAAATGGTATTTCATTGACTGTTGTTGAAATAATATAATATTATTGAATTACAAATGTGAAATAAGAAAATTAGCCTGTATTAGGTATAACAAGTGAATTATGTGCTACTTAATCGTGACTCTTGCTATCTCTTTCTAAAACTAAATTTTCTACGGTGAGAGTATGGCGCTACGAGCATGTGACGTCACTGACTGGTAGCGGTCTCCATGTCTAATTATAAAAGTCTGATGCTCTAAATCGCTGAAATTAAGGTATTTAAAAATAAGTACCTTCCTATGTTGTGTTGCTATAAACATTTTAAGTCAATAAAAAAAATCTGTCAAAAACCCTATTGTGTATTACGAAAATAAAAGCATATTAAGACACGCAGTACCGTGTCAAGCCAAGATCAAGCTAACAGAACTGGCGAGCAGCAACGTGTGTAATAGGTATTACACGAACCATTTGGAGCCACTTTTGACTTCCTCATTCATAACTCAAAAACTATCTTAAATAAAGCTAACGTTTAACAAGCACAGATTAGTAATTTGGTTCGTAGAAAACTAAATTGATCGTAAGCGTAACACGAATAATTATAGTGCGTCGTGAGCGCCTCCGACGGTTGTTGGCAGCCCACTGAATTCGCACCACCGTCGGTGCGGGCAGGAGTAGGCTATTATCGCGCGCAAGTACATCGAGTGAGAAAGGCCTGCTTTCGTCCGCACTTATGGCACGCGAACTGAGAGTCTGAGTAACTGAGATCTAACAGTACTTTGTCATTTAAGAATAAAATTACTTAAAAAACATAAAACAAAAACTACGAGGTGTTTTAAAAACTAATCTTTTCCTAACATATTAGCTGTGTCAAAAATATACTGGTTAAATGATTAAGAACATCACGCTAAATTCTGTTCTAGATAAATCTAAAAATCTTATCAATAACTAATGACAATCTAATAATAATTTTTGTTGCAAAACCGCCTTATAGCAGTTACAATTATATCGCTGTCTCTGGCCTGGCATGATGTCGACTGTGCTTTAACTTTAAACATTTGTTTAACACGTTGAATATATTTGTAATCATTTATAGTTTAACATATACTTTACCCTATCCTACCTAGATTTTGCGCATCTTGTTTATAAGCAACTTACGTGAGTTACACTGACTTGTTTCTAAACTTGTATCGATATCAAACAAATTATTATTTTTAATGTAGTGTATACTTATCACTTCTCAACTTCAAAACTACTTAGTAATCTGTGGTTATCGTAGTTGATGTCACAATAACTACATCTTATGTATAACTGTCACCCAGTGTTGTCTTATTGTGATATTGTTTGATGACCTAAATAAATGAAAAAAAAAAATAACCACACAATTCAAAAGACGATATATAGAAAATAATATGGATAAGTGTTGAATGTATTGATAAATTTTAATCCCTTTATTTTGGTCCCAACGCAATCCGTTGTTTGTTTATTTCCGAAAATAGAGGTAGAAACGCAAGTTTTCCCGAAAACAACTTATAAATGCGATTTGCTACTTTCCTTACAGCCGTGATGTAAGAAGTTTTTTTCCCTTGTTTTGTACGGGCATTCGAGCGTGTAAGAAATATACCTGGAGGTTTTTCTTCGCCCTACCTTAGGATGACCGCAAAACTTTTAGTTTTCGTGTAAAGAAAAAATCATACGAGTTCGATGTTGGCGGGAGGGTTCCGTATAATACCTAGATTTTTTCTAAAGATACATAAAGTACTGTATAGTTGTGACGCTACGCGTCAAGTTAATCACTACGGCATCTTAAGCTTATGTATAATAGTAATAATAGTCCTCCTGGCCGATTTCGACAACGGCGGCCAATCTCAACAGAGATCGGCCAATTACGCAGGAGATATTAATTGTGCACAAGTGTGAGCGCAATTCACAGGTGCACTCACTGTTCCCTCACTTTCAAAGTTCGGTGAGACGGCAATCCGGCATGACCGGAGAGAGATCAGGCGCAGGACCAACGGCTTAACGTGCTTTCCGAGGCACGGGGGTGTAACACCGCCAACTTCGCGACTCCGAGCTGTTTTTGAGAAGTTCGTGACAGAAAATCTCAGAAACAATTTTGGCTCGACCTTGTATTCGAACACCAACATGGCAGTACGCCACGCTTAAGTAATAAGGGTGGTACTGCAGCGAAAATGGGAAGCTGCATGTGGCGTCGTCTATACAGAAGGCATTACATTAGGCCTCCAAAGCAGCTACAGAGTTAAGCTTGACGTGTCTTTACCTCGAAAGAAACAATGAAAGGGTTTTACACAAATCCTATAAAAAAGATTAGACTTTACAACCAGCACCGCACAGTAACTGCATTTCCCTAACTTTAAGTATTAATTTGATGGTAATCCTAATCTTTTCGTAAATATATTTTTCTACAGTGACGATACTTTACAGTTTCAGCCATTAACATTGCAATACGGACTCCTAATCCTTATCTCGTTCGAATGAAGTTAAGAAAGTTGAACGGAAAAAGTTTTTAGGGTCCCGCAGCTAGTATAAAGATTACATGTGATGAGGTTACATATTTATCGTGCCGTAAATATTATAAGTTTGACAGTTAGGAACCCATGTCAAGACGGGGTCTTTAAACGTTATGAGGCATTAACAAAGTTAGCCGTTTAGGAGTTGTGTCACTGTTTTCTCAATTATCATTAGGCTGACGTTGCAATTTCGTTGTATTACACTCTAATATGATGACGGTAAAGTGGTCGCACTATTAAATTATTTCATGTGGTTTACAAACGATGTTATTTGTTTTTCTTACAGTCTAACCGTTTTGGACTAGAAAATCTTACAGTCTACAGTCAAATTTGACGTTTTGGACTAGAAAAGCAAACCAAAAGATGCTAGATTCAAAACTAAATGTGCTTATATATATAAAGTTAGTTTAGTTAAGTTTTAGTTGCAATATCAGAGCAAAACTTTTTTCAACGTCTAGGTATTCAATGATAGGATTTTAATTGGTACAGTGGACTTTATATACCTGTATAAATTTCATGTACCATACTGATGGAAACTTAACCTCTTTGAGTAGTTCACAAGGTTTTGTAGGATATATCCTTTGATTTGACGACCGTTTGGTGCAGTGGTCCGCATGTCGGACTTCTAAACCAAGGGTCGCGGGTTCGATTCCCGCACAGTACAAGCATATGTGTGCATGAACATGTGTGTTTGTACTGGTCTGGGTGTTTTCTATTTATAATATGTATTTATTTACAAAAAAAAAGTAATTAAGTATGTATATCCGTTATCTAGTGCCCATAACACAAGCCTCGTAGCTTACTTTGGGACTAGAGAATTGGTGTGATTGTTGTGAAATATTTATTTATTTATTATTATTATTATTATCCAAAACTGAAAATATCCACATCCCTACTCAACAAGCACTTTCATTTTCCGCAAACACCAATATATCTTTGGCGACAAATATTAAACTGCAGTATTGTATCTTCAGAGGTATATCGTCAGTGGTCTGGCGAGGTTCCAGGTTGCCGAATTAGACCGGCCATATATCAGGAAGAATTCTAAAGCACAGCCTATGGTGAAGTTTGAACGGCCAAGTCATTAGGTGCAAGCTTGTTTGGGCTGAAAATTTACTCGACATAAGACTATGAATCATCATACGATATTAAATAAATTTAAATGGGGACAGCATCACATACATTCCTTTGACCCCAAAGTAAGTAACTTAGGTTATTTTAACAATAGTCCACCTGGCCGATTTCGACGACGGCGGCCAATCTTAACAGAGATCAGCCAACTACGCAGGAGATATTATAGTGCACAAGTGTGAGCGCAATACACAGGTTCACTCATTGTTCCATCACTCTCAAAGTTCGGTGAGACGGCAATGCATTTAAACATTAGTACCAATCCAACATAGTCTCCGTCTTAGGAACTCGGGATCTCATAGATTGCGGAACCTCAAAACCGGTACTCACACCACTCCACCACGGAGTTAGTTAATTTGCAAAATGGTTTCAGTACCGACTGCCTCGTTGGTGCAGTGGCAAAGTTTCTGAGATTTTCTGTTATTCTCATCTCATCACTGTCAGTGTTACACCCTCGTGCCTCGAAAAGCCGTTGGTCCTGCGCCTGATCTTTCTCCGGTCATGTCGGATTGCCGTCTCACCGAACTTTGAGAGTGATAGAACAGTGAGTGCACCGGTGTATTGCGCTCACACTTGTGCAATATAATATCTCCTGCGTAGTTGGCTGATCTCTTTTGTTTGATCGATTGACCGCTGAGGTCGAAATCGGCCAGAAGTATTATTATTATTATATGGGTTTGCTGATATTTCTGGGCACTGTCTTCTAAAGGCAGTAAGGTGGAAGCAAGAATGATTTACCAGTTAACTCGGACGTTCGGTGAATAGAATTAGAGCTGGAAAGTTGCACTTTATTTGCATGAAATCATCTCTTGAATGAGAACCAGATAAAGTTTGGACAGTGACAGTTTATGTATAGGTATAAGAAATTGCTATTTTTATGAAATGCGCATTTAAGAGAAAGCTACCTGCTTAACTTTGCCGTTTGTTTTGCCGTATAATATTTTATAATCTTCGCAACTAAGGAGGTTTGTACTTCAACACTTCGTACTCCGGAGTATCACTGGATAAATACAGAAAAAAAAACTCTAAAAGTAGTTAAACTAAAATCTACTTACAAAAAAAATATGGAGAGAAAAATCTCTTTTTTTATATACAACAACATCACATACATTGATCTGACTCCATGGTAAGTAGCTAAAGCACTTGCGTTACAGATATCAGAATCAACAGTGGTATTACAAATGAACTTAAATAAATACATATAACATCTAGACCAGTACAAACACACATGTTCATGCACACAAATGTTTGTTCAGTGCGGGGATCGAACCCGCGACCTCTTGGTTAATAGTCAACTTCTTGACCATTACACCAAAATGGTCGTCAATCGTCATCTTTAGAATGTGCATTATCGTAATTTGTTTTTGCTTTGTCCACCTTTACCGTAGGTTTCAAATCCAATAAAAGCGTGTATCTTTGATATTGTTAAAAATGTTAAGAATTTAATATGAATTACAAAGGATAAGCTGTCGTAATAATACGAAGCGAAAATGACCGTTGGACCAATAATAGCAGATAGGAATCCAGGTTCGTACAAGTATTGCTACAGTTACCTAATAGCTTTGAAATGTGTATGAGATAAAAGTATTTCCAGATAATACCTAATTTTTAATAAGTAAGTAGCAACGATTTCAATTCATTATCGCAAAGTATTATTTTTGGCGGGGCTGGCAAGGTATAGAGGAGTACCTATATGGGTTTGTTAAGATAAATCCTCCTTAAAGATGATAAATTCCTATTTTAGTAATATTTTTATTGCACCTCAGGCTACCCATTTTTATTGCAAAATCGCCCGTATCACAAGCGCTTAAGATACAACAGTGTTTACCGTGACGTGCTGGCCACCGAACATCGAAATGATATTTCTGTTTTTGTTCTTGCGGTTTGTAGCAATTATTTTTGATGACAGCTCGGCTCAACTGGTTTCGATATTGAGAGCATTTTATTTTGTTCGACTGTTTATATTTGGGTCGGTGACATTTAATATTCCTTGCCTCACTGTTTTACAATAAAAACGATATTGAATTAAAAAAGGTCTAGCCGACCCGAGTGATGCGGTGCAGTAAGGCTTGGTTTGTAGATTAGTATACAATTATATTCTAGATAATCGTATCGGAGTTGTTTAAAATTTAACAGTTAGACCGAACTCACTATTATAATGTAGGTAGGTATACGAAACAATGAAAAATAAATAAATAAATACAAATATAAAACAACACCACATACATTGATCGGACTCCGTGGTAATGAGCTTAAGCACATGTGTTACAGATATCAGAATCAACAGTGGTATTACAAATAAACTTAAATAAATACATATAACACCCAGACCAGTAGGTACAAACAGACATGTTCATGCACACAAAAGTTTGTACAGTGCGGGGATCGAACCCGCGACCTCTTGGTTAATAGTCAACTTCTTGACCATTACACCAAAGTGGTCGTCATGATAAGTAGTAATTCTTCATTGAAAAACAAAGAAAAAAGCACAAACAAAGAAAGATGTCAGATTGCCGTCAGCGGGAGCGATCTTTTCTAGCCCAACTTTGGTTAATGGAACCTTTTTACCAACATGATAATAAACAAACAACGGCCGATTGTAGTAACTATTTAAATAAGGACGTAAAGCATTCCACGTGAATTAAAATCTCCGTCCCTGACAGAAAGACATTCCTCTTTACTAGACACACAGATGAGTGAACACGAGTATGTGAGAAGGAATTGACAGCGTTATAAGGTGTTGGACAATAGGCTAGATGACACCACCAATCGTTGACATACTTTTTATTATCTGTCAAAACGATCTGCCTCCATAGATTTTGAGAATACAAGAACGTGACGTCACGGTCATGTATAAGAAAACGGAACTCAATTGACCGAATATTTATTGAGTTTTGTGAGTTTAAAAATTGGTTGCTACAGCTTTTTGCAAATATACTGGTTGTATTAACTTCAAAGGGGCTATGTTATTTAAACACCATGGTCTTGAAAATATTTAAGATAGGTGTCATCATGCCTATTTAACCAGCATGACATATTTCCCTTTACTACATACACGGACAAGTGAACACAAGTGTGTGGGAAAAAACTGACAGCGTTAGAAGATGTTGCTGTGAAATGGCGACTTGAGGTAAAGATGTAGTGACGAGTTTTCTGAGCGTGTGTGCGTGGGTGTTTGAGTATCAGTTCAAAAGCATGTGTGTATGTGAGAGATAATATTCATAGATTATAATGCCGTATCGTACACTTCAATCCCTTATTTCAAAAGAAGGCTACACATAGTGTAGAAACAGGCAGATTATTTCACCCTAACGTCATGGGTTTAGTTCAATCTGGGGTATTGTGTGTTATACTCTTAACCTTTCGGGAATCGATCATCTGCACCTGTGGTAGGTTTGTGCCCTATTGCTAGCGTTTTTTTATTTTTATTAATTAAGTTCACCAACGACAGTTACAATATTTGCATCAAACAAAAGTCTGACATGCAGTAAAATTTTGCAGCTAATTGCAATATCAATTAAAGGTGTCCACAACATGCTAGATAACTAAGGCGTTACAAAAATGATAAAAATAAATAATTTTGACAAGAATAAACAATTTTGATAGAAATGAACACGTAACAGTAACAAAAATATTAAAAAAATAGGATTACATAAAAAAAAGATAAACAACAAGAGAAAAACACAATGAAATTATTACCTCCACCTTTACATTAAAAAAGTAAGTGTTTAGCCAGGTTTTTTAGCTCGCGCTTCTATCTTGCTCAACTTCGGTGGAACAGGTGCCTTAAGGTGGGTAGCGAAGTATAAAAATCTCCTTAGCGGATCTTAGTGTGCATTTCGCAATAAATTGAGATTAAAATCCGAATCTATTTTTAAGACGTGCCTTTTGGAACTTATTAAATAAGGTATATTTCGCAATATGGAGCTTAGAGCTAGGAAGGGTTTGAGTGCCTGTCCATTTATGAGACGACTTATATATCTTGATATAAGTCTTTGAAAGCTCCTTTTAGAAACAACGGGAGCTTTAGAAATACGTAGACCTATCTTTACAATGTTGAAGTAGGTGTCCATCAATCAATCCATCTTTGTTGCAAAACCGCCCCTATCACAATAAGTTTTACTTTCATGTGCCATAGACGTCTTATCGTGCAGGAACTATTTAGTTAACACTCAAATATATATAATAAATACATTAAGAATATTCGTTAAAAAATATTACCTTGCATTATTATTTTCAACAGAATTGAAAAAGCTAATCACGAAAAATGTGTCATCAGTTCATCACGTTACGTTTAACATTACAATATCACCCCCAATGGGACGTTTTTCCATGGAAAGGATCCAATCCACAACTTTACTCACAACGAACTTGGCCCTAATATCATAATTATTTTTTTACGTTACAAAAACAGCTGTAGCAAAAATTCAAGCCGTAGTATATTTCTAATCTAGTATCAAAAACTATGTTTGAGTGGGTTGGATCCTTTTCATGGAAATACGTCCAATTATAAAAATATAATCATTGTATGTTTCGCCACCTTGTCGTATCTCAAACCCAATTATAAAAATAAAAAAACATGCTATCATACAAGTGACTATACTCGTATCATTCGCGACCTCGTTATTTCCGTTCAGATTCCGTAAAATATCGCTAATATACTCCCTTCATATCGATAATATATCCAAGCAAGATAATTAACCGTGTAGTAATCCCGTGATTATTGAGCGTGAGTTTCCGCCATTTTGTAAGGATGACACCATTACGAAGACCTAATTATACCCGTGACTGATTCTAGACTTGATTTCAGATGTGAACTAGATTTTTGGTGGAATTTTTCCAGCTTATAATCATAGGGGGAAAACATTAAAGGCAGTAAATACCAGCGGTTCTATTATATGCTCCTACATTCGAAATACATTTCGGTTGCTTCTCTATTTATGATTACACTAAGGGAGTTATCTCGATCAAAAATTTCGGAAACTTTGGAAACGGTTACAAACGAGTAGTAGTGGTGTTAAAATGCCATATTTTTTAATTGATTGATTTTTACAGTTGCCATTGATGTTGGACATAACAAAAATTTCAATAATTTTATTCTGACTTTTGGTATTATTGCATATTATAGTCGTACATAAAGGCATTATATACTGGTGTATTTTTTGCCTGTTTTTTGTTAAATTCTTTTCCTACTTATACTATTTAAAACGCGAACGTTTGTAATGAGTAGTTTTATTACTATTTCACGTAAAAACTACTGTATGGAATTTGATGAAATTTTACCAGAAAACGAGTATAGCTTACACATGAGAATATATCATAGCCTGCAATTTATAGAATTGTGAAGATATAGGGTTTCCATGCGGACAAATTTGCGGGCGGGCCACTAGTATTATAAACTACATCAATAAACACTTGACAAGAACAGAGTCAAGAAATATAGCTGATATATTGTAAAATCATTTGTAGACTATCGAGTTTGGCGAGTCATTTTGTATCGACGAGCCGTCGTTTCTTGTGAGATCCGTTTGAAAAGTTCTAAACTAAAATATTTTGATTTAAACGCGTCGAATGCGAGATTCGTTCTTGGCATCGTGGCATCGTTTGCAGCTCGAACAAAATGGGTGAAACTTTGCAGAATTGCTTCCAAAGTCATACTGATTTATTTTTTCCCTGGAGACCACTTTTTGTGGGACACAATTCTAACTCCTTAAGTTATCTAAACTGCATGGTACAGTCATAATAGAAAATATGTTTATTAATACTTATAATTTTTTCAAACTTTTTTTTTTTACTTTTGCACTTGACCCAAAAATAGCCCGACGAGGCAAAGACTGAGTCTACGATGGAGCAAGCTCACACGGTAATATATTATTTTAGTTATGTACTCATAACTTGATATATCAGGTTTTGTTTAGAAATAGGTAGATTGTACCGAAATAAACACGACATCCTAATATTTGCCCAGGACGAGAACAACGTATTTGGTTCTACCCGGCTAGATTGTAAGTTATTTCCTACCGTCACCACAAGATATTATACCGTTTATATTCTCCGGTATTCCGAGTAAGGTGGATCTGTCTTAAGCATGTTCACACTAAAAGCGTAGATGAAGCGACAAAAGCAAGTTGCGGTATTTGATACGGCTACCGATCACCAATATTAAGATATTACTTTAAAAAACTCCAACGGCTGGTTTTGACTAGCCATAACTAAGAATTAAGATTAAATTTAATTAAGATTAAATTATCTTTCGTATAAAAAAACGCATCGAAATCCGTCCGTTCGGGAGCTACGATGCCACAAACGGAGACACTTGTAACACTTGTGACTTGTAACACCCCTCTTTTTCGTCGAGTACATGTTGACAAAAAATGGGGAATTTTAAGATTTACTATTTCATTACCTACCTTCATTGGTAAAGGTTAGAAGTGTGTATAATTCTAAAGCATTTTGACATAGACCATAGGCACCGGCCTACCGGCCACATGCACCGGCATGTACCGAACATAGATCATAGGCACCCGCTTCCCGGCTACGTGCATCGGGATGTACCGGACACAGATCATAGGCACCGGCCTACCCGCTACATGCACCGGGATGTACCAAACATATATCATAGGCACCGGCCTACCGGCTACATGCATCGGGATGTACTGAACACAAATCATAGGGACTGGCCTACCTGCTACATTCACCGGGATGTACCGGACATAGATCATAGGCACCGGCCTACCGGCTACATGCACCGGGATGTACTGAACACAGATCATAGGCACCGGCCTACCGGCTACATGTACCGGGATGTACTGAACACAGATCATAGGCACCGGCCTACCGGCTATATGCATCGGGATTTACCGGACATAGATCATTGGTACCAGCCTACCGGCTACATGCACCGGAATGTAGCGGACATAGATCATAGGCACCGGCCTACTGGCTACAGGAACCCGGATGTACCAGACATAGATCAGAGGCACCGTCTACATGCACCGGGATGTACCGGACATAGATCATAGGCCGGTGCGTGTACACATATATTATAAACCATACACGACCACTAATCCGGCGAAAAAAACCGTCACCGTCCAGTGAAAAAAAAAACGGATGTGTACAAACGACCTTAGTAAGACGAACTATTTAACAGACTAACTATTGTGTTTTTACGATGAACACTAAATTGTCATAAAAGCGCTCGTGTCTCAATAAAGGAGGATATATTTTATAAACAAAACATTTATAATGTTAATATCTACCTATAAATAATGTTTTATCACGACGTTGACTTACTTGTACTTGATCCAAAAGATTTTTAGGGCTTTGTTTGAGCACAAAATTAAATATATAAAACTCAAAGGTGACGGACTAACTGAATGACTGACATAGTAATCTATCAATGCACAGCCCAAATCACTGGACGAATCAGGCTGAAATTTGGCATGCAGGTAGCTACTATAATGTAGGCATCCGCCAATGAAAGTATATTTCAAAATTCCCACGGAAACGGTAAATATACGCAGACGAAGTTGCGGGCGACCGCTAGTCTGTTATATTATTGTAACCGTACTGTATCCCGTAGCATAATTTGTAAGACTCTATTAGATCTCTTCTTACGCAACAAGATTCACTGTGTCATTTTGAAGATTATGGTAAAGATCTCTTCGACATTCATTTGTAAGTTCTAGTACTTGCTCTAAACCTAATTTGGGAGGCTGGTTTTTAACCGTATACATAATATATTTACACATTAGGAGAATTGTAATCCAATTTTTATTTCTTTCCGATACTAGCGAACCCGGCAGTCGTTTTTCTGCCTGCTATGTAATTCAACCATCCTCTTGAATATTTCTATCTATTAAAATTACTATGTAGTTAAATTATAATATACTTACTTCTCTATATATATAAAATTCTCGTGTCACAATGTTTGTTCCCTTACTCCTCCGAAACGGCTTGACCGATTCTCATGAATTTTTGTGAGCATATTGCGTAGGTCTGAGAATCGGCTAACATCTATTTTTTATACCCCTTAGTGATAAGGGTTGTCCACAATAATTTGTATGGCAAAACAACGTTTGCCGAGTCAGCTAGTATACTTATAGAAAAAACGGATTGCCTCATGCGGGACTCGAACCCGCCCCTCTCGCAAGCCGGGCAATTGGCTAGACGATACCACCAATCGTTGACATACTTTTTATTATCTGTCAAAACGGTCTGCCTCCATAGATTTTGTATGGGAATACATGAACGTGACGTCACGGTCATATATTAGAAATCGGAGTCAATTGACCGAATATTTATTGAATTTTGTGTGTTTAAAAATTGGTTTCGACAGCTTTTTGGAAATAAACTGGTTATATTAACTTCATAGGGGCTATGTTTTTTAAACGCCATGGTCTTGAAAATATTTAAGATAGCTGTCATCATGCCAATTGCTCTACTAATAAGTTGTAGGTATTTAACCGTAACAGTGATGAATCATGGCTAGCTGCAGCCTAAGGAACACTTAAAAAAATTCGGACAGATGAGTGAGTAAGTGTCACGGTAGCTCAATTGGTAGAACAATCGCCATGCTTGCGAAAGGTGCGTGCTCGAGTCCCGCCTGTGACAGTCTGTTTTTTTCTTTAAGTGTGTTTCAATCTCACAATGTATAGAAATTTGCATTGTTAATGCTAAAAATATAGTAACTTAATAATTACTATGTAGTGATTTAATAAGCTACAGTTTAAGCCAAAATAAAGGTAATACAGGAACCAAGGTCATTTTGCATAGTGCTTATTAAATCGTACACATAAAGACGACCACTTTGGTGTAATGGTCAAGAAGTTGACTATTAACCAAGTGGTCGCGGGTTCGATCCCCGCACTGTACAAACATTTTTGTGCATGAACATGTCTGTTTGTACTGGTCTGGGCGTTATTATTTATTTATTTATGTATTATATATATACTTTTTTAAGTTTATTTGTACGAGTAATACCACTGTTGATTCTGATATCTGTGGGTGCTTAAGCTACTTACCACAGAGTCAGATACACAATACGGTCAGATCAATGTATGGAATGGTGTTGTATATTATAATATTTAAATATACACCCATCACACATACACGAATAAATTTAATTACACTAGTGTTTTTACCACAAATCTATGTGACCTGCGATTAAACGCAAGCGATCCCGTTTGCCATTAAATGAGTTTCCCGAATAAATCAAGGAACCCTCTAAATAAAGCCCTTGACATAGGTCTAGGGACGAATTCCACATAACTCCATTAGGGTGAAGGATCGGCTTTATGCAAAATGAACTCACCCTGATAAGGTCCGGTAAATACTTTGGCTCGTTAAAAAGCGCCATTAAATCCGTCTCTGTAAGGATTTGTAACGACCTACTTTGCAAAGTTGAGAATACAATTTTGGATTAGAATAAGTGCTTAAGCGCTGCAGACCAAACAGTGATGGTCTTAGGCGAAAAATTTCAGTACTCGTGATGCACGTACTTTTAATCTTGGCCTGTTTTTATTCTACATGTGTTTTTGTACTGTAATTTTTCTACAGTATGAATGAATATATGTGTTAAAATTAAGACTGGCACATTCTTCATTTTTGTCAATAAATTTAATGGACATCTTAATAATGGGGATAAATTTGTAATTGTATATAGCAATTTGATATAGTAATTTGACATAATATTTGACATGTAGTAATTTAATTTTGTGATTCTGTGTTTATTGAATTGAATTTTGTGTTTATTGAACTTGAATACTGTATTTTAATTTGTAATTTGTATTTTAAAATTGATTTTATATAATTTGCATGCTGTAATAATATGGCTGAAAAAGCTGAACCACAATGTCTAACCTACCACCTTAATGTATCCTTTTTCATACGCAAATAAATTTCATTCATTCATTCATTCCCAATTTGGAAAATACAAATATAGGGGTGGAAGAGTGTTTGTAGATTTTGCCTAACATGTACAAAATTTTTCCTTTATTTTCTTAGACTAAAAAATTTTTAAGCCATTTGAAAAGTGACAGGTACATAGGTACATAGCTTTTGGGCATAATACAAGACCACTAGCCAAGAGTAGTCAACTACCGTACTAGATGTTGAGACTAATCGTGGTCAATAATTTAGGTCATTATTAGAGTATGAAGTTGATAGGAAAATTGATGCACCAAGTTATCGTGTCAATGATAAAGATTATGACTCCCCGACGTCATGATGAGGCACACAATGATGACATGTAAAATTCTGTTACACGAAAAAGTCTCAGACTACGCATAGTTATTTATTTAAAGTACCAGAAGTATCATAATTACAAATAAGGAAGAATTCGTCACTTATGTAATCCAAAACCAATAATAAAACTGTAAAAGCTGTAAAGCCAATACCAATATGAAGACTAGTTATTTTCGTCCTTACATAAGGACAAATGCCGCCACAGTAAACTGTGCGACATCTTTTCAATACCCGTGTGTTTAGGCGTCCTCATTTTGTCTCAGACAATATGTTAGGAGATTCCCTCGCTTGCTAACAAAGATTTACATAAAGACCTTTCTGTCAGCTGGCATTGTCAGTGTGACCTGCGTCACTGGCTTTATTCGGGGGTCTTGTGTTTGCGGGAATTTGCTAGGGGTATTCCTTTCATAATTATAAAGTTAGATTCAGGGGATGTTTGCGGGATAGTATTAAAATGCGTACAATAAGAAAGCTTATTAACGGTATTTGTGCAAATTATGTTACAGTTGTAAGGAGCTATTACATCACCATCATCCTTTTCTACTCAACTAAACGCATATGGCTTTTCCCAAGTTTCAAAATTTTAGACTTAGGAAAGGGCTATCATCTTTATACGATTCTAAACACAGATTCACATACAATTAATATGACAGGTACTGTTTCATTTTAACATGAACTTAGTCACTTTTATTTATTACCTCTGACAGAAAAAATTAACACCGCTTTGACGAATGAATTTGATGTCACGAAATTTCCAGGAAACCTTGTCTTTGATGTCATCAAAAGAGATCTTTTGACAACAAAAACCTATCGACTTTTCTCATTTCCGAATAGATTTTAGGTATTTAATATCATTTTGGGAACTCCACCAGCGAATGTAATTACAAAACGTAATGTCTCATGTTGTAAAGTACTTATGTAGTTCAAGTCCTTCTAAATTGCATCCACGGTCGTAACTGTTTCGGCTTGGTGCCTCTCCAACGGTATCTATGTCTTGGTACTTAGCAGGCTAGTATGTGGTCTGTATCGTGCCTGGCCGACATCTGGAATTAGAGCAAGCTACGAGTACAATTGAAATTGATAAAGTATGTACAAGATGATTACTGCTGAACGACCTACGTTCTCCATGGATTTTCATATCTAGAGGACATAAGGTATCTACTTAACAGCGCTTAGATAGTGTAACCAAAAGTAAAGAAACCTTAGGCGCGGTCATGTTTGGGATGGGTGACCATTAAAATGTGACGTCATATTACAGGTACCGCCGTGCTACGGAAGGCACGTTAAGCTGTTGGTCCCGGTTAATATCGATAGATATTTTAGATTATTAGTCGTTAAGTTTGGTCGGAGGTTCTCGGGCGGCTTAATAACATTGGCCAGTAACGTTGGTCACTAACCTTACACACAACTCGCCACCAATCCGCACTGAGCTCGCATGGTGGAGTAGGTATGGCTCGTACCTCTAGTTGAGGTGAGGTCTGTGCCCAGCAGTGGAACGTATATAGTCTGATGAAATGAGAGATGAGGATATTAGAGTGAACGGGACGAATAGCTTAAGATTCTTGTGATCATCACATCATCACGTGAATGGTCTGAATGGTCATCCATCCAAAACACGACCGCGCCGCAAGTTGCTTAACTTTGAAAAATAATATTTTTTAGAGTAAGCTTGATATTGACAAGTACCTACGCACTGCCGCTTTAATAACCCTACTGAATATTGGATACACATGACTGCGTATATTTCAAGGTGTCATACTCGTATTAGTTTTATTATACGGACACGTGTTTCGTGCATGTGTATCGCTACTTTATCATGAAAAATAAAACCATTTTGTTTCAGACAGGCTGCAATAGCCAAATGAAGGTTCAGAAGTCTCTAGGGTAAGTTTAAAGTTTTTAGTCTTTTCACACGCTACAGGTACTGACTTCGAACTTGAAAGAAAAAACTAACACGGGTTGCACTCCGGGAGTGCCGGCAGAAGTGAAAACTTAACAACCGTCTTACGGTTTTTCGATCAGCATCACGTGACCTGACGCGAGTTTCACAGTTTCTACCCATGCCACAAAAGTGCTCAACGCCGCTAAAGAAGTTTTCACTTCAAAAACTATCGCTAAAGGTGTTTTAATGACCAAAAATTTTTTATAGGCAAAACATTTAAAAGCATGAATGGTTGACAGCTTCCGTTCAGACACCAAAGTGAAATCCTCCATTAAGGAAAGTTATAAGAAAAATCTTACTGAATCTATTTTAATTGTGGTTATGTGTAAATACATTCAGTGCCTGACCAATTTAACCTGCCCAGTGGGCAATTTATTGAAAATAAACCAGATGGAAATAAATATCTATGTTCAGATATAGATTAGACGAAGATAAAAGACTTTTTATTTATTGAGGTAGAATATTAAAGGAAATTGCGTAATTAACTCCTAACGAAAAAGAGTGGTGTAATAATTTTGACCCCTTTGTTTGTTTGTGTGTCTGTCTGTAACGCCGTAGCTCCATAACGGATGGTCCGATTTCAAAACAGGTTTTTTTATTCGATAGAGAAATAAATCACGGTTACAATCCGTCCGGCCAATCGTTGTAGCTCACCAGCTCTATTTTTGGCTCACGTCGGAAGTACTTTTTTTATACTCGTGTCAAACCAAGCTAAGTTAAAATAAAACAAAAGTATTGAAAACATCTTGTACTTGAAAAAATCAACATTTCATCCATTTAAAAGTAAAGGTAAGGTTCCTTTAGAGCTTTAATAAGAAATGGAATTTGGAATGAACTATTTCTTGTAGTACGTAAATTAGATTAACCGCCAGCGCTTACATGCGGCATCCAGACGCCACATTCAGTAGCCGCGACACGCGGCTGACAACAGCATGCTATTCGATCACCACGATGAAATCGCTGACAGTCGACGACGTTATGCCGCAGGTTTGTCCTGTACCTTAAAATGATACACTTTCCAACCATTGAAGATGGTTGGAAAATTCTACCAGCTTGGGATCCTGTTTTAACCAAGACTCAAGCTAGACCCCGCACTGCAAGACCTCAAGATACTGTTAGCTCTCTTTTAGTAGATAGGAACGTAACTTAATATTTTTGAGTGATGGTCAAACTATGAAATAACAACTGACACCGTAGTCTACTTGTGACTACGGACGCTGAAAAGGGCTAAACGTCAGGATAAAATAAAATGTTAATAAATCGCAAAATGATTAATAAAAAGTGTATCATTTTGATGTCTACTGTTCGCGTAAACCGAAGAAATAAATATGTCCTGGAAAAATCATGTACGAAAAAAAAACAAAGCCTATGTAACACTTTCAAAACAGCTCGAAATTTTCCTATATCTAAAGTATACCTATAGATCGCCGACAAAGTGTTAACCGGAAGTTACCTTTGACCAGGCAGACACATGGTCTTGACCTTTAATTATTACTTAACCGATCAAAATGAAGAGGTGCCATTTGCCTCCATGAAAGGAGCATAGCGGGGGACTTGCAATATGGCGTCTTTGCCAGAATGTGATGGTGACAGCTAGTTTAATATGAAGAGCCGTGCACGATATTGGTGCAGAACAAACTGACTAGAAGCTAGGGCTGGCAAAAGTTATTGAATAAAAAAGTTAAAAAAAAATGATTTAGAAAAATTGAGGAACATAAGTACGAAGTATATTTATTGAAAAATTATGAAGATTATTGTTTTAGATTGCTGAGACAGATTCAATCTTAGAAGGTTTGATTTTGCTAAATTCATATTTATCTCGGTTCTGAATTATGGATATGGTGGATGATTATGGCTATAATAATATTATGGAAACTTCAAAAGTAACGACAGTCCCAATAGTGTTATCTTCAACAGGAGTCATACCGATATAATAATAACAATCACTGCAAACTTTACACCTGTCTTAATACACCTACGCTCTTCTGCAAAAAGCCGTTATATTAAATACATGCCGAATCGTATGAAAGTTTTTACAAGTGGACGAAGATACACAGACGGACACAACAAATAGCATACAAGGAACAACAACACCAACAACCCACAATCCAATACACAAAAACCCTAAAACAATAAATTATTCCCATAGGCAACCCTACCACTGTATCAGGGAAATGTCCGATATTTCTGGTCAATGGCAACACAATTCATAAATTTATTATTCAGTACAACACTTCACAATAAAGACGACCGTTTGCTTCGGCGACCAAGAACTAACTTAGCTCCCGTCAACAATCTGCTTGAGAGGTGGCGCCATCTCGAACGTCAGTTCGTTCTGTGTCAGTTGACATTTTTATTGTTAAAAACATGACATACTGTATAATTAAATACCTAATTCAATCATATAAATAAAAATAATTATAAAATACTCCGCAATTAGGTATATGAAGTGGCAGCCCTACGAACAGCTCTCAAGGTAATGTTTGCGGTCAATATTCATTACGGTATTGGTTCTGAAGCATGCTTTCAGATAAGACGGACCTTTGTCCCGGCTTCCGGTACGTGTTCAGACTTTGGACCACGTACCAAGTTACTTGTTTATAATACACTCTGGGTACTGTCTTCGATTAATGGCACGATAGCTGCAAATAAATAAATAAATAAAACAGAATAAAGAAATAAAGAAAACGGTCAAATTGACAACTGATGTCTGAAGTCGGTATAAAAATGGTCTAATCATAAAAAGCCCCAGCCAAAGGTGTTCTTAAAAATAAAGAGGACTGTTAATTGTAACTTACAAATTGTTGCTTAGTTGTTGTTGATGTGAAAAAAGTGTTGATATTAAGTAAAAAGTTTTGAATATCTTAAAATATTCCGTATAATTAATTTTAGTTATATGTATTCGTGCGTAGAAAAATTCACGAGAGACATGTAATGGCGGACGGACGGAGGGGCGCAGTGTTGCTCGCGTGAAAAATGAAATTATCACTAAACATATATTACCGCATGAAAAAATATATTTTTTAATTAATTTATTTAAAATTAAAATGTTATTTGTTTTGCAGAATTATAAGTTCACTGGCCGGTTACAGATTAGTGAGACAGTTTTTTGAAATAAGAAAAACTTATCTAAAATTACACGCGATTTTATTAGTTACCTAATGTATTTATATGCCAACCTTTTCGTTTTTTTATTATGCACAGATTTGTACAAAAATACAAAAGTACCGAAAAAAGTAAATTGACAGCAAGAGAAACACAATATAAAAGTCCTCCTGGCCGGTTTCGGCCACGGCGGCCAATCTCAACAGAGATCAGCCAACTACGCAGGAGATATTAAACTGCACAAGTGTGAGCGCAATACACAGGTGCACTCACTGTTCCATCACTCTGAATTTCGGTGAGACGGCAATCCGACATGACCGGAGAGATATCAGGCGCAGGATCAACGGCTTAACGTGCTTTCCGAGGCACGGGAGTTTATCACCGCCAACTTTCCGACTCCGAACTGTTTTAAAAAAAAAACATGACAAAATCTCAAGAATAATTTTGGCTCGACCTGGGATTCGAACCCAGGACTTGTAAGGCAGAAACTTTGCCACTACACCAACGAGGCAAAATTGACAGCAAGAGGAACACAATATCGCACAAACACCAATATTTTGATGAGTATCGACAACACACATGCTCGACCCTAATACATATTCAATAGGAATGTATTTATTTACTTAATGTAGATACCTACTAGATACAAGCACTCCACAAAATAAATATTTTCGTTTGTAACCTAGTTGTTTTTCGCATAAGTGATATTGTTTTTCATCACTATATTACCTTAATTGGAGAGTATTCGGTATTTTATTAGGACTTATACCAAAAAGTGAACCTAAAATGTCAACCCCATCATAACCTGCTTTGAATAAAATAATCAAGTTTTTATCAATTACAATTACTTTGACAAATATGTACTTACAAAACATGCGTTAATTTTCCATTTCATGATTCATCCACACTTACATGATTCTATGAAATAATTCTGGTAATTACCTGAAAGAAAAAAAAACCATTAATACTTTATTGTTTAAACTTATGAAAGTTATAATACTTAAGTCATCTACATCAAGACGACCGCTTGGTGCAGTAGTCGGACTTCTTAATTCAAGGGTCGCGGGTTCGATTCCCGCACAGTACAAACACACTGGGTGTTTTCTATATATAGATATGTATGTTTATCCGTTGTCTAGTACCCATGACACAAGCCTCGTAGCTTAATTTGGGACTAGAGAATTGGTGTGATTGTTGTGAAATATTTATTATTATTATCTAATCACATTAAAAAAACTGTTTTATAAAAAGGACAGTTTGTAATGTAGTTCTATCCAAAGGTATGTTTAAGCTTACTCGTAGAAGCATCGAACCAAAACAGATAAAAATTCAAAGATTATGAGGAATGCACAAAAAAGCATATTAAAATTTGATCCAAGTAAAAATTGTAAGCTCGCATCAATGGTCAGCGACAAGATAATACAAAATAAGCTAAATAAGTATAAAAGAAAAAGGATAAGTAATGCACTACTCTTGCCAAGAGCATTGTCTTGTTCACACGGCTCCACATCAAGCTACTCATATTCGTTGCAAAATCACCCTTTTAACGTAAATATAAGATACCTCAGTGATCAACTTGACGTGTGGCCGTGCGTACGTACACGGACTAAGAGAAGTTGATGTACAATTTTACAATTGAAATTTTACAGCGTATAAATACTTGTATCTTATTTTAAATTCAAATGAGACATGGGATGATGTGAAAAGTGGAACAAATCTGAGTTCTGTTAATGTTATTTAAAAAAAAAAACTTGGATAAAGTGATAATAAGATAAATTAACATAACATACATTGCTCTGTTGCCAAATTAAGTAGCTTATTTATTTGTTTTATGGAAATCAGAAGCAATGACGGTACCGCCACTATCACCCTGACCAGTGCCAATGTAGAAAATTGGTTTTCTACACCGCTTGAGACCAATGCTCGTGATTACACCACAGAGGATGTCATTTATCCTAATTAATGCGTTGCCCTACGTGACCAACGCAACGCGACAAGTGCGACGCGAAAAATACTTGTAATACAGTTGATGTGAAATTCATGGGCACCAACAAAGCTTTCTTATATGAAGTAATGCAGTAATCACGTACTTTTCTATTATAAAAAATCTATATAGTAAAAAGGTATTGCCATCTGAAAGTATTGAAAAAAGCGGGATAATTGCTTCTGCTGGAAAAAAGTAAGATTTTAAAAACTTCATCGACATTTTTATTTGCATGTTTTAGTTCGACAATATTAAAGCAACGTTAACCGAGCACCAACTGACAATAAATCAAATTGATTGATATTTTAATGTGAAATATTAATCTACATACCGAATGTACATTATGAATCTACATTCCTGATGCGCACTGCAAAAGAGTGGAACTCACTACCTGCGTTAGTGTTTCCCTGCAATTACAACCGAGGAATCTTCAAAGCTAGAGTGAACAGGCATCTTCTAGGTGAGCTCGCTCCATCGTATACTCAGTCTTTGCCTCTTTGGGCTTAGTCTTGGGTCAAGAGCAAACCTATCCCAAATAAAAAGAATAATAAAAAAATAATTTTATGTAATAATAACACTTCCAACTTAGAGACTTAAAATTTTAAATTAAATGGTAAATAAAAGAACGCACGAGCAACAATGAACACAAAATGATTTAGGCGACCTTCGTTTTTCTTTTTATTAAATTACCCGTCCACCCACCGCATGTAGCTGTAAAGTAGGCTTCCTTTATTCATAGTGTCTGAAAGTGGGTAGTACTGAATAGCATTCGAGCAACACCACAGCAATAAATATTAGAAACGGATCCTATACAACAGCGTCCAGCCATCTGCAAGCCAATGAATATTACCGTTACTCCGACGCCAGTAATTTCCGACCTGTCAATTCCATACTCCAGCTAATTCCAGAGGCATACATCAAGCTGTCCTACTCGTTTTGTTCAGAAAAAAACAGGATAGAAATAGGTTTGTCAGCATGGCTGAAGCTGCACTGAAAAGACTGCATCAGAATGCGGTTGATCGTTTAGTTGTCAATGGGATGGTCTCATTTGAGCAGTAATTATTAAACGGTTAATAAGAACTGTTTTTGCTTTTGAAAAAATATAATACTAAGTCATAAACGGTAGATAGATAGATAGATTAACACTTTATTGTACAACACAAAACAAATACAGACAAGTTAAACAAAGAAAGATGTCCAATTTAGGCGATCTTATCGCTTGTAGCAATCTCTTCCAGACAACCTTCGGGGTAATATAAATCAAGGCGATATGTTGGTCCACAATAGCTGTCTTTAATCTAAGCTGCTTATTTATGCTGTCTACTTTGCGTGGTAGACTAACGAGTAAGTTGAACTAATCAGGCACGTTAACTCCGTGGAAGATCTACTACAATTTAATTCTACTTTGATCCGAATTACGTTAAGTTACAATAAAAAGTAAGTTGAAGTGGCTGCCTTTTACCTTTTATTAAACGCGTAACTTCGGAATTACTATTCCTGTCTAAAATGAGAGGATTAGAATGAAACTCTTTCGAACATACACTGAAAATTTTTACTGCTTACGATACTAGAGTTACAATTTACGAAAACTTATTACGAAATCAGTTGTTAAGAACCGTAATATCAAGGTTAATTTGGTTAGATAAACTTAAACAAATATATCAAAACAGCGATCAAAATTAGACTTCGGATTTCCAACATTTAATTAGATGGCTCTGTTGGGAGTATGTAGATCAATCGATTCGTACTTTGATATGTTTCGGTTTAGCTTTTCCATTTTAGTGTCGGCTCTTGATTTTTGATATAAATAGAAAAATAAATCTTCTTGAATTAGGTAGGCTTATCTTAGGTACATATGTCAACAGTGCTCTTAGCCTAAATATTGATATGATATTTTTAAGTGTGGCACATACGACATATTGATTATAACTTATTATTTATCAAGTTGAATTTCATGCAACGGCTTACATTAAAAGAACACACACAAACACACGTACCTCTCAGACACATTGCTTATTACAATTAAAATTCCTGGCACAGGTTTTATCAAGCTTAAAAGGAGATATCGGTCACATCTTATTTAAGCTGATCTATGTAAAAGAAAAAAAAATTGGTTGTCTGTAAAGTCGGTATACGCGCGAAAGTTTTACGTGACAACGACTCTGAGTGGTAAAATAATTTTAATGTGAATATTCATTCGTATAACATGAACCGGTGTGTATGCCTATCTCTCTCTCTCTCTCTCGCTCTGTCTCTCTCGCGCGAAACGTGAGCGGAGCAGCGTAACGCAGTTTCTTGAGGTGTCACCCGGCAAACCAATTTATAAGACGTTGTCACGTCAAAATATAATTCGTATTTGTAATCATAAAAGTTGAAAAATTGATCAAATTATCAATGACATTTCACCGTCTAATAATGAGCAAGCATTTTTAAAGAGGCAATTGGAATCAAAACCCAACGGTGAAACCCAAATTTGTAAACAAGGTAAAAACTCAATAAAGTTCCCTCTTTTCTTCCACCTCTAACCTGAAACGCTCCAACGTTATCACTGATGGGCAGATGTTTTTTGCGCTTCACATAAGGAAATGTAGCACAATGTAGGATCATCATGTAAATGGGATGGAGCAGACCTTTTAGGGTTAGGGAGAAAGTTTTCGTTATTCTTCTGATGGTGTCTGTGAGATAGTTTTATAAATATACTGTTGAAACGGACGGAATGCGAAATGAAAATTCATGTTGAATATTACGATTTTCTCCAGTTGTTTAATTCTTTGATCCGAATAAATTTCAACGAAGTATCGGACTATAAAGTAGTTCGGATATATCGGTGAAGTGTTCCCATTTTATTTTATAACAAGATTCACAGCTCTAATACAAAATGTATGATTCAACTTAATAATTAAACTTACAGCCAATTACGAACCTACATTTTAATTTACAATTTTTTATATTCTACGACAATCGTATTGACAGATAAATAAGTGGGTTTATCTCTTACACCGATATAACAACATGTATGTGTGTGTTTCCAAATATTCATATTAATACTTAAAAAATAAAATTATAGCCTGTTTCATCTTAACCGATTGTCATATATTTGTAAAAATATTTCTCTCGGGTGATTTGAGGGTGTCTCCCACAATCATTGATGAAACATACGCTGGCTCAAAGCGTTAAAAAGCACTTACAAAATTCAACGACTCCATTAAGGTTCTCGGTAGCTCAGTGGTCAGAGCATTGGACCGGACTTCCAAAGGTTGGGGGTTCGATTCCTCCCCGATGACCGGAGCCGAAAAGAATTTTTTAAGTGTTGTCTTTTCGAAATTAAAAAATAGCGTTTTAAACGCGAAAAATACTTAAAAAATAAAATATTCATCAGTTATGCTTTATTGTCTAACTAAAAGTCTAATATGAGGTCTTTCCTAGAAACTTAACTTCAAAAAGAGTAGCAGGATAAAAAAAAATCGAATATCGCTTGCAAATATCAGGCCAAAAGTAAATAAGTTACTTAAATCATGTTCCATGTACGTACATACTTGTACCTATAAAATTGTGATTTGCGCATTCACAGAATCGTCTTCATATCTGAATCTGAGATGTCTAGACAGAAAAAAACACAGGTGTCATTCCTAAAAACTTTGATACATCACACCATGGATATTCTAAATCATAATATATAGTACGACTACTTCACATCTGCAGATCCTGCAACCCCGAACTTGAGATAGGCATTATAGTTTTTTATGGAAATGAATAAATATACAACAACATCACATACATTGATCTGACTCCGTGGTCGGTAGCTTAAGCACTTGTGTTACAGAATTCAGAATCAACAGTGATATCAAAAATAAGCCAAAATAAATAAATATATACAACACCGAGACCACACATGTTGATGCACACAAATGTTTGTACAGTGCGGGGATCGAACCCGCGACCTTTTGGTTAATAGTCAACTTCTTGGCCATCACACCAAAGTGGTCGTCGAAATGATCATAAAAGGACGTCTTTTTTAATCTATATCTGCTCCTTGTTATCTTCTAGAATACCTCGTACCGGTCAACGTCTACCGCTATGCAAGTCGCTCACAATTTTAATCTTGAATGCCATTATCCTAGGATGTAGTTCGTCGTCTCCTAAAAACCAAACAAAAAGACATTCGTGAAAGAAACTCTTCGCAAGTCAAACGCAGCGCTGCGAGCGTGTGAAGAAGCGGAAAATGAGACTCCTTTCAAATTCCTATTTACTCATATCCAGGTGTACCAACTAGAAGTTATTTATTTTCTGCATTTTGATCTGGATCTAGACATCCTTTCAATGTTTGTAATTACTAGTTGCGTAGTTGTACCCCCACTTTGATTAGATTCATGTTTAGATTAATTTTGCTAGTACAAGTGTTGTTAAGAGGCATATCTCAATTTCTTACTGCTATGGCTTGTAGACTGCCGTTTGGTGTAAATTTAAGAATAAAAATTTATAAATAAATATATTCTGAATCAAACCAGCAGTCATTTATAAGTTAACTAGCTGACCCGCAAACGTTTTGCTATATAAATTACTGTGGACAACCCTTATCACTAAGGGATATGAAAATAGATACTCAACATGCTCACAAGATTTCATACTAATAATAATAATAATTACCCCTTATAGACCCATTATAGTTCCCATCTTCTCTGCAATAGTCTTTGCACCTAACGGGTGCTGTCTTTGATTGTATCTACTCAATAGATCACACAAAGATGGTATCCGCTTGGTGTACCCATCCCTACACATTAATGTATCACTAAGGGGCATCTTCGTGTTGGATCCATATCCCCACGTACGCCTTCCAAAAGGATCGGCCTTGTGCCGTAATATCCAAGAGAATACTACAATAATAATAAAATAATAAATCATTTATTTCAGGAATTCACTCAAAGAAACATACACAAATACAAAAAGATACACAAAAAACACCGTCATGGTCATAAATTCATAAATCATTTCATAGGTGGTTATTATAGAAAGAATCAGTTCAGCTGTTTCGGAGGAGTACGGGAACGAACATTGTGACACGATAATTTTATATATATATATATATATATATATATATATATATAGATTGGGCTCCTGTTTAGCAAATAAAAAGTGGTATGCCAGTTAAACAAAAACAAAAGAACACCAAAAAACATTGGCCACACCCGACCTGTATATTTCGGAACAAACGACGACTGCCAAATGAAGCGAAACGCACACTAAGCAAAATGCGCCGCGACAAAATAGTTATTTAAAACAATAGCTGAAATTGCGTGCGCCATCACTTGACGCATAACAATTTATAGGGTCATTTGTTTTCGGAAACTGGAAGTCAGCTGCGTGTGATAATGGCACAGTGCAAACGTTTGGCGGTAAGGCAAGTCTGTCTGAGTTATGAGAATATTATACATACCTATAAGTTTCTCTTTTATTTATTTGGTCGCACCGCCCACTAATCATTTCTGCTTAGCTCTAAGGTATGACTGGTAGAGAATGCCCTATGGCGTTAAGCCCACCTTTTATACAAAGTTTTATTGTGCAATAAAGCTTAAATAAATAAATAAGTATTTTAACCCCCGACAAAAAAGAGAGGTGTTATAAGTTTGGACCCGATATCAGTTTGTGTGTGTACATGTGATTGTGTTGTTGTGTTTTTGTATGTGTCTGCCTGTGGCATCCCTAACGTATGACCCGATTTCAAAGTTTTTATATTCGAAACAATTAATTCGAGATAATTTAATCACGGTTGTTCTTAGCCATGATTGGTCAAAATCCGTCATGCCTTTGAAGCCCACCAGCTGTTTTCCTGACTCATTTGGGGGTCTTTGAACTGGAAAGTTAGTCTTAACTGTGTTGTGATTGGTAAGGATAATCAAAGTACTGTGTTGCAATTAAATAAAGTGAATGCAGAACCCTCTGATCATTTTCAAATTATGTACAAAATAAGCCGTAAAAGATAATGCCGTAAGATTGATTGAGAATAAACGCGCTCACAACCAACAACCGAACTGATACGTTTTCAATTTAATCGCTTTGTACGAATCGCACGATGTCCGTGCTACTTTCAGAAGTGAACGCGATGCGAAAATTGTTTTAAGCGACACGGAAAATCGCGACCTGATGTAAAATTAAATTGATATTTGCGCAATTCAGGCCGAAGTCAAGTGACCGGTTGTTACTTGCCAAATTGATTGATGTTTCTGGTGGTTGAATCTAAATATTTAATATGGATGAAATGAAATGAAAACCTTTTCTGTTTTTAGATCACATTAAATGCTCATGGCAACAAATCCACCGATACAGTTACTATCACGTCGAATACTTTTACTCGAATTGGCATGATGACAGCTATCTTAAATATTTTCAAGACCATGTCGTTTAAAAAACATAGCCCCTATGAAGTTAATATAACCAGTTTATTTCCAAAAAGCTGTCGAAAACAATTTTTAAACACACAAAACTTAATAAATATTCGGTCAATTGACTCCGATTTCTAATATATGACCGTGACGTCACGTTCATGTATTCCCATACAAAATCTATGGAGGCAGACCGTTTTGACAGCTAATAAAAAGTATGTCAACGATTGGTGGTGTCGTCTAGCCCATTGTCAAACTCTTGCTATTCAATAATGGGTTGATTAAGATTCCTTGTTATATTTAAGAAATACGACCAACGACTTTAATAGTTTTTATAATGCCTTCTTTTTCGCCCATCCGTAACAGGATGAAAGATAAGACATAAACCGATATGGCTAAAGATGATTTATACCTGGTATTCTGCCTTTAAAGTCCTAAGTACGTGTAGTATCCCCATATGCATGTATTTAATATTTTTGGTTGAAATAGCAGTACAAGCCTTTATAGGACTCAGGACTATTTAAAATCACACGGTAAACACCAAAAATAAAAATAATATTTTACTTTGTCTTAAATAAAGTTTAAGCTGTAAAAGAGGATTATTTTGTTTTAAATTGCCACTAAACGGTACCAGCGCTGAAACTCAATTATATCACACTACAACTACTTGAAAATAGCTAGAGCTAGAAGTCGTAGAACTTACAGTACAACTCACAACGTGACACAGAAGATGCACCCAGAATCACAACACTGACACCAACAAAACACTTGACGCGTTTCGCCACTAAGCGTGGCATCCTCAGGAGATGTTGTCGCTTCGGCAGACTACGAGCGACTGAAAGTGATCTGTGTCTGTTTTTTTTTTGCCATTTACCGTGTGATTTAAAACAAATCTTACAGATTTTAATTATAAAATCATGAATCGGAAAGAAAGACCGTCTTTTTTAAATCGCCCATCTCCAATACATTTCCCGTTTTCTCAAACGAGTTTATGACTTTTTTGATATATTTTGGTGTGCGTCAAATTTCCGGTCGGTCCCGGGTGAACCTTCAACTTTTCGACCCCGGCTTATATAGCAGAAGGCGGGTCTCGTGTTTATTTCGCCTTTGAAATATCACACCCAGTTTTAGGGGAAAATATGCCGTGATATTTTAATTTTTGTTATTTGGGCTCAATGTTTTGCGAGGAAATGTGTTTGCGTTCGGCTCTCCGATTTTGTGGCTTAATTAATTAATCAGATAATAAAATGATGGTTAAACAAATTATTTTTTTATAAAAAAACGTTTTACTGCATGTACGTTGGGTCGGTACACTAGGAAAACACAACTAAAACACAGATTTAGCATGCCGGCGGTAATACTATTTTATTCGTCAATTGCGCTATGATCTTATTCGGTTTACAGGATAAGCCCTTTTTATTATTATTCTTAACCCGAAGGGTGTCTGGAAGAGATCGCTATTAGCGATAATACCGCCTCAATTGTGAATCTTTCTTTGTATGTTGATTTTTTGTGGTATGCAATAAAGTGTTCTCTATCTATCTATCCATTCTCGTTCTGTAATTCCAATAGGGATGTGGACTGTACTCAAATAAGTATATAATTTTACCAATAAAAGGTTGTTTCTATCATAAAAATAATAAAAATCACATTTTTTCTTCAAAAACCAAAGGATTAAAAAAAATTATTTAGTAAAATGTAATTAAATATTTCACCCTCAAGTCACGTGACAATCAACACCAATCAAAATGCGTGACGTCACTTGTTGCCAAACAAGAATTTTCACTGTCGAGTACTATGTGTTTGTTGATATTTGGATAATAATAATAATATTTCACAACAATCACACCAATTCTCTTATAATATTATTATTTTGATTCCCGTGAAATTTCTTCGAATTTCGTTTAATTATTTTATTGAATCAATTTTTAAAGGCTTTCCTATCATGGTAAGCGGATATGTTAAGGCAGATAGTTCAAATTTACCATGTATTGATTGCTTTACGGTGGCTAATTTCTTCGCAACAAATAGTAAATTCTGCTCGGCTGAATTTAGAAATGTGAAGACCTCTATGTAAGTAATATACTCAGTATTACTCAGGATACACTATAATAGTCTTCTTCTTCATCTTCTTTCGTGTCGGCACTATAATAGTAATCGTAGGTATTTATAAACTCCAAAAGTAAAATTGAATGTTATAAAAAATAATATGATTATGAGGTTCTGTCTTTTTAACAAATTGTTTCATTCCTTTTTAGTTGCCCTGCAGGCAGTCATATAGGAGACGATGCTGTGGGATATGTACAACTTCGTCGAGATGCAAAATTGTGCACAGTTAAGTGCAAAATTTGCCAGGAGCATAGTAGTACTTTCACACTACGGCACCGCAAAACATTTATAAAATGTAGAATCCATCTTATTAACTCAAAACTACGAAATAACTTTCTATTACATACAACTTCGACAATGTTTGTGAAAAAGTGACGTTACAGCGGGCGTTTGACAGGTATCCACGTTTTGGCGGGAAATTTGGAATGGAATTTTAAATCACTTATTTTCAAGGTTGTATTAAAAAAATTATAACTACTAGTTTGGGCTCTATTTGGTATTTATGCATGGTTTTAAACACTTTCCCAAAATAAGTCCACATCCCTATTCAGATTTTGCATTATTTTATCAAGACATTCAAAAAACAGTCCTAATTTTATCAGCATCTTTTCAGATACAAAAACAAAAGCCACATCCATTGTGTGTGCTACGTTCCGATTTCAATAACACATTTATAAGCTTTACTACATGGCTTTGTTTGAGCAAACAGTCATACGTACACCTTTAATATATTTTATTGCAACCACAGACTCATAAACCAACGTCCTATTAAACAGGAGCGTGTCAACAACAAACTTTTACTGCTGTATTTAGGACGGTTAAGGGTAAGGCGAAAGCGGGGTTATCTTATAAGTTAAATTCTTAAAGGGCCTTTTTTTAAAAAAAAAATTCTTAATTTTCCTATCTATTAAAATATCAAAGTATCATATATATTTTAAGGTATCAAAATTATTTATATCCCAGAAAAAGGGAGAATGTAATGAATCAAGTCAAAACACGATAAAACATACAGTAAAAATGGATTTAACACAAGAATTCAAAGTTTTATTTCATTATAAGTCTAAGTAAGGCTAGATCTATACGTCTTAATACGGTAGTTGACACCACCAATCGTTGACGTACTTTTTATCAACTGTCAAAACGCTTTTCTTCATAGAGCTTGTATGGGAATAACACACTTTGACGTCATCGCGTGCAATGCCGACTGAGTGACTAATTATCATTTGAATTCCAATTAAAAATCAAATAATACGAACTGCAGAAAAATATTAGTGTAAAGGCATCTGAAATTATGAATTATTTTAGAGAAAATCAGTTTTTGAATATTTCTTTCATAGTGGAAACAAGCCTATTTGATATAATACACCTGACATTTGTTTTCCAAAACGAAGAACACAAAAAAATACTTTAATAAATACAGAAAATATTATAATACACAACTCTTTGGTCAAAACCTTAATAAGGCAAAAATATTTACTAATTAATATATCGATAATAATATGTTTACTTGTGGTCATAGATAGACATATTTTAAGGTGGTCACTCTGTTCCTTGTATCCTTCCTTGGATGACTTATTTATCTCCCCTCTCGCTCTTTTAATGCAGTTTGACAGAAAATACATTTAAATGACAGGATATCGCTGCTTTCAATGGTACTTACATATTTTAATTTGTTGTTTTTTTTTTCATCTTTAAGAACATAATAGATTTCCACACGTCTCAATATACCACACAACGCGACGCAACATATCTCTTTGGATGAAAGACACTGTATTCTGTTTCTTTCAGTCTCTTTCACCCTTTGTCGCATCCTGTACCCAAGTTCACCAGTATTATCAAAATACCCATAAAAGTTGGAGGTTAACTTTTTATCACTTGCGCTCACACCTTGTACGGGCCGTTAAATTTACGGCTGCTATTACAATGACGTCACCGTAGACGGTGCGAACATACGAACGTAGGTCCGAAGCCAAAGACAGAGGGCTTAACCATGAAGTTTAAACCATATTTTTATTCCAGCCGTCGCGTTCGCTCTCACGATCAAACTACTAAAACTGACAGTGATGGCGATAGTAGAAATTACAGCATCGGTGTACAGAGTAGACCCCGGGACCCGTTTTCGTAAATGGGCGGTTTCAATGACACCACAGGAAACTATATAGAGGTTTTCTTGTTTACAGTTTGGTGTCTGAGCAAACACTGTGATGTGAGAAATCGGTCCTTTCAAGACTGAATATAATTATTTTGCTCCTGCCTTTGTTCCTTGTTATCGCTTTATACACATAACATCTCATCAGCCTATACAAGGTGTTTGGTGGAAAGATGTAGAGATATTTTTTTAGAATCGACAGAGGTAACGAGTTACTGATCCATAAAACAACGTTCGGTCCCCGAAACGTTTTTTTGGGCAATAACTTAACAACGATCGCACTTTTACCGCCGCAGGTGTGGCCTAATACTTAATTGATATCCCAATACGACTTTGTTACGTTTTTCTAAAGATGTCTTATATTTATTTGTTGTTAATGTCGCATGCCTGATCCTTAGCCATTTCTTTTCCGTATCAAAATATGGGCACTTTACGTTTCCTTGCCATTTATTTGGCGGTAAATATCTTTTTTTCGACATTTATCTCGTGAATTTGTGACATTTTGCTGTGGACTTACGGGTCTTCTTAGGTCACGTCGAGAGTGTATGTTCAAACGATATTTTATACCCTACATCATTCTCACGTTTGAAGCACATTTCATTTTTGGTACGCGCTTTTTGTGAAATACCGAAGCCTTAAAAAACCCTTCAAAAGGGTTACTTAATACAGTCATATAAAGGGCAAGAACAATATTACATTTGAAATGTAAAATATGAGCAGTACCTACCATAATAATAATAGGTGCTTGTGGCGCAGTGGTTGCAGCGCTTTGGTAGTGATACCAAAAGTTAAGCAACCTACGGCGCGGTCATGTTTGGGATGGGTGACCATTCTGACTATACAAGTGACGTCTATTTGCAAGCATCTCCGTGACCAACAGCTTAACGTGCCTTCCGAAGGCACGTTAAGCTGTTGGTCCCGGTTAATATCGATAGATATTAGTCGTTAAGCCTGGTCGGAGGCCTTCGGGCGGCTTAATAACATCTGACAGTAAAGTTGGTCACTTACCTTACACACACCCCTCCACCAATCCGCACTGAGCCCGCGTGGTGGAGTATGGCTCGCACCACCTCATAGTTGAGGTGAGGCCTGTGCCCAGCAGTGGGACGTATATAGGCTGATGAATGAAAAAAAACCTACCATAATCGTACATAAACTTTGGTAAACATAACACCCCTCGTTTTTAAAGGTGGAAAACAAGGGCTTACACTTTAAGCGCAAAACAACTACATACAGGTTAAAAATGGTTCGGTCACTATTATTTCGAAAAACATACACGTGAAAGCTATCATTCGGTGCAATACCCGAATTCCCTTTAACAATTCCCCAGGCCGTGTTCACACGCCGTGAAAATGCAGACACGCAGACGGGTAAAAAAAAAATATTTTAGCCAAACAATTCCCTAGAGTTGTCGTTTTTTTTATAGTGTTGACGTTTTGTCGATAACTAAACCTGTGAAGTTAGACACTGGATGAAATGTGATACGGACTTCCAGCTGACGAAAATGACGATGATGTTACCGTTAAAATCAGCGTCATTTTACTTTTGCAGCAATTTTCACTGGCTGACTTTATACTAAAGTCATTATTGACTTTAGTATTAAGTCTACCATTTAACACAGGTTTTTTAAATATAGTTTTTAATTCTATGGATATCAAAGGCTAATATTATTCGCGCACTCAGACTTTTAATTCTAACAGTGCACGTGACCTTTTAACTTTACCCATCAGTTAACTAATTTTTGGGTTTGATTAGTATATCGTATCAGTCCCATCATTAAATTGGTTTTATTTTTAAGCTCCATAGTCCATGTTATAATTCACTGTTGTGATTTTAAACTTATTAAGCCGCATTTGGGTGTTGACAGGTCCATAATAATAGAATATCAAATTGTGATTGTGATTTGCAGCTAAATATTTTAATCACTATACAGGATGGAGACCACAATACGACAATTTACTTTATGTTTGTTACGCTTTTACGCCTAAACTACTGAACAGATTTTGATGAAATTTAATACGCATACAGAATCGTGACGACTAGGTATGTATGTGTACCAAATTTCATCAGACTTGAAAGCGTAACAAACAGAAAGTAAACTGTTGTATTGTTGTCTCCACCTTGTATACTTATCGATATTGAAAATATCGATACCTACACATCACAATTTTTTTCGAGCACGGGAATTGGTGCGTTCGCTCGTCGACAGCTTAGGTAAATTAGCCTTTTTCACCGTTTAATTGATAAAAAATGACGTTAGCCAACTGGATGGAATTGGAAAATTGTGTTTGAATTCAAGTAAGCTTTTGGAAGTGTAGTTTTTGATCAGTTACTTTAACATGTGCATGAAAACACTTAAGGCTGGTTTTGAGAACGATTAAAGTGAAATAAGCACTTTGCATAGGCTGTGTTTGCTAACTATAGTCAAATCGGTGGTCCATATTTGAATTAGACGAAGGCGATTTATTCTCAGGGTATTATTTCAATGAAAAACAATAATAGCACTCTACCACTTTAGTTCCTGTAGGTCCATAACTTGCTTCTCATGACCGCAATATTATAAGGCATACGTTTTGTTTTTTGTTTCTATCATATTTTATTCTTTTGAAATTCTTAAAGAACCATTTTCAGAGACCACAACGCGAAAGCATTAGTGGTGCGTCTATGTCAACAAATAAAATTCGGCCTTTTAATTATGAAAAAAGAGGAAGGAAAAACGCTTTATTTATTCAAATAAAGGCGTACTATGAAAGAGTAACAAAAGGTACTATCCGACCTAATGAATAAAAAGTTGTTCGCCCTGCCAACATTTTTCAAGCAACGAGAAAATTAAAAAACATAAAACTTTAGGACTAGCACGAGACGCTATAAAACTTAATGGATACTGTTTTGGGAATGGCGGTGAACTGTGTTAATTGCGAACATAGTTTTTTGTTGAAAGTAGAGATATGTATATCTATTTATATTTATAAAGTGTATCTATTTATCACTTCTACCAATAATTTTACAGTTAAATTTCCGATTATGGTAAAAACTAAGTTTTTTTTTATTTACTGTCATGTGATCGATGTCATTTTTAAAGCTTTTAGATAATTCATCTTACTTCGTTCACTTTGCAATCGCAAAAATATTATTTTGCGATTGCAAAGTGAACGCTTGACATGAAAAATCATCAAAAATTTTTTTTTAATACCAGGTTAATGTACGTCTTTATTTTTTAGACGTTTTTGCCTAATCTTAATTAAAAAAAGTAAAGCCATTACATTTTTTCATGAAAGTATTTCGTCATTTTATAAAACGAATTTTCAAATAGCAAGTGTGTTTCATAGTCCTATGTGATATTTTGATGTTTCGTTTCTCTTGAACTTGAGTTCATTTTTTAATTATCAAATATTTGATAATTAAAAATAATCTAAGCCAAGACCACAAAAAATGTATCACCTTATAAACTGAGCTGAAATTATGAATGCGTTGCACTCAGAATTTCATGTGACGTAAATAAAGCATAGCGTCGACAATATTCGTGAATTGGAGTGCTTCTCATCACCCTTCAACGTAACTGGCATGTGTTGACATGAAACAAAGAAAGGAAAAAACGTAGACATGAGTATAGGCGGCAGTGTGTCCTCGGCTTTATCTCTATGTAATTAAGATAGTACTTAGTTGGAATTGAGTGAAACGGAACGTAAGTACTTATATGTGGAATTGAATTAGAGCGTGCCAGCGTTGTGGTATTAGTTTCTTTGATAGATACCAACTTTGTCAGACATTTCAAGTTTGGCACTGGTAATTATCTTTTTTCGGTAATTTTAAGGTTGTAATGGCAAGTTGTTTATGATGATAACATAACGATAATTATTTATGTATGGAATGCATGATGAGGAAAACGGAGCATGGTGTCATAATGCAAGATCGTGTAAGGAAAAAGGAGTGAGTAACTTGTTATAGGTGTGAATGAGAAAGTGAAAGTGTGACATAACGGAGAACGTGTGAGGAACGAATGAAGGATTTGAAAAAAAGGATGCCGGTCTGGTTTTAGTTTTTGCTCACTCTCTGTCGATGTGTCCTAAGAAGTGTAGATGTGTGTGATGTAATTATCCTTCACTTACTACCTCATATTGCCTGTAATCGTATTGATCTCTCTCCGGTCATGTTGGATTGCCGTCTCACCGAACTTTGACAGTGATGGAACAGCGAGTGCACCTGTGTATTGCGCTCACACTTGTGCACTATACTATCTCTTGCGTAATTGGCTGATCTCTGTTGAGATTGGCTGCCGGTGTCAAAATCGGCCAGGAGGACTATTGCCTGTAAAATGATCTTAGCATAACTACAAAAATATTACCTAAGTTACCCATAATTGAAAACCAACTTTCATTTATATTTTTTGCAATTGAAAATAAAGTCTATTTTTAACACTAAGTCTGAAACGTAAACAATTGAAGATTTACGAGACGATTATGAAATCCATAGTAAGTCATTACAACACCATCACCATAAACTGCTTTAAGAAATTAAAACAATAACCATGTGTTTTCAAATAGTTTTGAACTTCAAACGTAAAATTAAGCCGCCATGTTTGTTTACATTTTTGACTTGTTGACAAAAAATTGTCTATAGTTTATGTAAAGTCGATACTGAATAACTTATGTAGAGTAAGAATGAGTGGCGTAATAATTTATTTTTCGTAGATACCAATAACATGAAGGAATGTGTTTTAAAAGTTGTTAAAATGAGCAAATAATTTAATAAAAAATACAAACTAAAAATAACTATACACTTTGTACTGGTCTGGGTGTTTTCTATGTATAATATGTATTTATTTACAAAAAAAGTATTTAAGTATGTTTATCCGTTGTCTAGTACCCATAACACAAGCCTCGTAGCTTAATTTGGGACTAGAGAATTGGTGTGATTGTTGTGAAATATTAAAAAACAACGATAATTATTTACTTAAAAAAAAAGAAGAATCAAAAGTTCTCTCGCTGAATGGCCTAGCTTATTCTTTGGTCAAGGGGGCTGCCGGCCCTCGAGTCACCAGTGACACTGCGGAGTCGCAAAGACAACTCACGGTACAGTTTTTTAGGCTCAGGGCCCCATGGACCCATTGTCTCCACCGCGAAAGCGGCACAAAACGATAGCAGCTGTCTAGGGAGGAGTACTTTCTTTTGTTTAAATAGATATTAACCGAAATAAATTAAGAAATATATAACCGAACTAAAATAAAAGAGAATCTAAAAAATAGACACAAATTGTTTTGTCTTAAATTAACTCAATATTTTTTTTGTCTTAAAACGTAATAAAATCATAAAAAGCATGTCATTCTGATAAGAAGCATGTAGTACCCGACCGCTCTGATGTTCACGCACCTTAATCTTTCCGCTAAAACCTTTCTTGTAAGGCCCAGAAACACTTTCGCGTAAACATTTACCGGCCGTTCTTGGCTTGTTTATTGCCGGAAAAGCACTAATCCACTGCTAACCTATGACGAGGGTGAGCTGCACTATGGTGGATAAAAGGGCACATATATCATGTCGTTAACTGCGCCTGACGGAGCTGGGCTCCAGCCGCTTAGAGGGCTTAAGGAGTACAGAAGTTCTTAAGTGTGACGAAACGTAAGTCTAAGGAATTTAAAAAAAAAAGCGATACTTGATGTGATTCTTCGTATATTTAAGATGTAACAAGTTTAGGAAAAGGTAAAAAATTATTATGTATGAATATGAATAGTAGTAGATATCTTTGGAATGATATATATTTTTTCAGAAGGAATATTATTGATTTCAGGTTTTATGCGATATTTTCGTAATAATAATAATAATAAAGTATTTATTTCTTCTATATCATTAAATCAAGATTATATTTTATGTCTGAAATTTAGATTTGTAGAAAAAAAAATTAGATTGTGAGAGAACTAGAGTCTGAACTAGGTTTGGGGACCTCTAATACAGAGCGCCACTCATCTCGCTTGATGTCGTTTGGAGGCACAAAAAGTTAATCTTACAGTGCAATAACAGTAGGTTTCAAAGAATTTAAATACATTGCAACTTAAATCCATTGCGTGCGAAATCATGTTGTATGTGTGTGTGTGTAAGTGAGTGAGTGTGTGCGCGTCAGCGTGCATTAAAAATGTAAACAAAATATTTTTTTTCTGAAAACTTCTCTTACTATTTGCACTTACTGACTTTCTACTAGGAAAAATATTAAGAGTAAGACGCCACCGGTCTACAAAAACTAACATCATTGCTACGGGTTTCTTACACAAATTACGACTGCTACGAGTTATGCTACTATGCTACGAATTATGCTACGACGCTACGAATGAGGCTACGAAAAGTTCGCAGCCCTGGGGGACACTTGTAAAGGGTCCTAGACACGAAACGATATATTCCCTGTAATCTATTGTTATCGATATGTTTTGTGGCATCGCATTCAGGTTAAGTACCAACATAGAGTTTTACACTGCAAACAGTTAAATACCACAGCCATAAATCAGAGGAATCTGCTACAAGCGGATTGCATACACTGTCATCCATCAACTTAAAGCACTGACTTAAAATAGTTATTTTACTCAATTTCCAACAATAGGTCTGTATTGCAAGCACACGTTACAAAAATATTCGCAGTCTATGGCGAAATGACATGAATCAAAGAATATACAAAGAGATAACTTTATTTATATACTAATGCCTTGTCAGATACACTCGACCAGTTGTCGTTATTCTCAAATGTAATTACCGTTAAGCTATCATTCGCTGCAGAAGCTTAGCGCAGTTATGAAATAAGGCTTAAGGAAAAGCGGATAGATTATTTCTGTAGCTGCTAGGCTACTGGTTGTCAGTGACTCGTAGGCTAGATTGAGGTTGCCTATCTATGGTTTTAGGTCTGATGGCTTGTGTTAGAACGCTCATTACAACAGGCTGGATCTGGCTTTGCAGAACTGTCCTATAACCATAGTAAAGACCAAAGGAATTATCCTTTGGTCTTTCTTTAGCATTTCTTCTTCGAAATGACACACCACAGGTATTAATCTGTTGTTCACGCATCACACGTTTGGTACACACACATACACAATTGACACACAATTGACGTTTCAACAAAAAAGCTTATTGTGAGACTATGCAACAAAAATCTAGGCTGTGCCTAAACGTTTTAGTGCTGTGCAGTCACCGTTACTGCAATAATGAGGTTATGTGAGAAATACCTACTTATAAATTACCATGTAAATGAGTTCACTACTACTTAGGTAGGCTAAGTAAGTGGGTTCACTACTCCATTTCGAAATACGTTTCGACGAATTTACAATTCATCGATGACAACAAGTCGATTATTTGTTTGAACGATGCGTTTATGTACCCGAAAGACGTTACATCGATGGTTCATTTCATCGAATGACTTTTAGCATTCGATGCGAAATGGAGTAATAAACCCAAGTAAGTTGATACTACATTTTTCTCGCTGAAGCTTTGGACCTACCCATAAACGCGGGAAGATTTAAACTGACCCATATCTTAGTGCTAGAAAAGTAGGTCAGCTGACTCAGCAATTAATCTCGACTGGAATAAATTAGTTTTAATTATCATACCTAAATATTTTTTCCCGCGAACGCCCGGTTATGATACCGTCGGTCTTAAAATAACGACTTTATTTTGTCTGTTACCTGCTATTTTAATATCAAATGCATTTTAAAAGCGGTTTTAATAAATGTAAATTGATGCTGAGAATGCTGTAAGGTTTCTCTTTGGGTCAAAAGATTCAGTGAAATTGTTATTGTACAGTGTTTCAATTTCGTTTATCGAGATTGCAATGTGAGTAATTAATAAATATACAAACTTAACTCAAAAATTTTAAGTGTCACTGAAATACGCTGAATAAAAACTGTAGAAACATGATTTTGATACTAAAGTCGAATGATCCGCTATTCTTATTTTAAGTTCAATACACTTCGTATCGTATGCATTATTCATACCACTTCAAAATGTTTAATACTGAATGAGTTCCATAAGCAGACTATGATAAATTAAAATACGATATTTCGGCGGAAATTTCACATAATGGATAACATGAGATTAACTCTGCTTTATTTTCAATAAATTCGCCGCTTAATATGATGCTAATAGTAGCATGTTTTTTATGATTTTTTTTTATTTATTTATTTAAGCTTTATTGCACAACAATACTTTGTACAAAAGGTGGACTTAACGCCACAGGGCATTTTCTACCAGTCATACCTTATGTTATGCCTAATTACCTACCAGTGGGACAGTAGAAGGCGTGTTTAACTCTATAAATAGTTATGAAACACGCCCCGCTACCGTTACCTTAATATTAAATACGAGTATACAAATCGAGTTAAAATTATCAACTTGTATCTTAACAGGTGACTAATTAGAATAATAAGTATAAATAAATTCAATTATTACTTAGGTAAGTGCATTTTGAATTAAAAGCGTCATCTTATTCGTCATCATCTACGACCACTTTGGTGTAATCGTCAAGAAATTGACTATTAACCAAGAGGTCGATCCCCGCACTGTACAAACATCTGTGTGCATGAACATGTCTGTTTGTACTGGTCTGGGTGTTATGTGTATTTATTTAAGTTTATTTGTAATACCACTGTTGGTTCTGATATCTGTAACACAAGTGCTTAAGCTACTTAACACGGAGTCAGATCAATGTACGTGATGTTGTTGTTTTTTTATTTTAATTATTTTTTTTTAATATTAAAAATTTGATTGAAACTAAACTATTGCCAATACGTTTAACCTTTTTTAAACATTTGTATAGGATCCTTTATTAATACAAATAAATTATTTTATATCAGCGTAATAGCTATTCGACGCGCTGAATACCATTTCCATTACTGTTTTAAAATTCACAATTTTAACGGTTAAATGAATCGCTGAAACGTGTGTATATTTTTTTAATGTCTGCAATTTTATTACGTAGTCCAATACCGTTAGTTTCAAGCCTATGAGTCTAGGTATAATGAGAAAGTTACTAATTGAATCTCATGTTCGATATGCACGTAGGTACATGGTACATGTATTTTTTTTATTTTTCTTTTTATTTGGGATAGGTTTGCTCTTGACCCAGGACTAAGCCCAACGAGGCAAAGACTGAGTCTACGATAGAGCGAGCTCACCTAGAAGATGCCTGTTCACTCTAGCTTTGAAGATTCCTAGGTTGTAATTGCAGGGAAACACTGACGCAGGTAGTGAGTTCCACTAACTTCCAGTATCTTTTAAGTGATTATAAACAAGGATACCAGTCGGAGCGCCACACACCTCAAACTGAATAACTATCCATCTAATTTTTTTTTCTGTCCGGTGTTCCATCTGTCTGTGACACAGACGCTGTTCTAGTTGTAAATTATTCCCTATCCATTTCACCTCGCGTGCACTACGAGTGAGTGTAGCCATACGTTGAACTGTGACGTCAGGAAATTGGGACCGAATAAATTTGATTTCGAACGCCGTGAATGGTGCGATTTAAAGTTCGTCAGTGATAAGTTTAGAGCACATTTGGAACAAGTTATGATGATTGAAAGCGCGAACTCCATTTTGATGGCTACCTATACTATCTTTTATTTTTGTATTTAGTATGGTAGGTACTTATTTCTTCGCATTTTATTTAATACAAAATTGTATTACTGTCAAAATCATTTCAAAAAGTTTTCAAAGTTGATTCCAATTATAAAAAAATATTGGTGTAAGTTCGTTGTAAATCATACCCTTCCTGTTAATTAAATGTTCCCTTCACCGAAAGTTGTCTGGAAGAGATCGCTATAAGCGATAAACCCGCCTAAATTGTACATCTTTCTTTGTTAAACTTGTCTGTAATTTTTGTTTTGTGCTGTACAATAAAGTGTTAATCTATCTATCAAAGATCTTACCGCAAATGACCTCGTAATATAACATGTAGGCAGGCTCTTTGCAACACTCTTGGGCTTTTGGGCTTACCATAGTGCATGTATATTCCCGGAAAATAGAGCACATGCACTGACGCAGCTAAAGTAGCAAAGAACTCAACTGAAACATCTTGAGTGGTCAGACTATTTGATCAACTACAGAATATTCAATGACTGGCTGGAGAAAACTAGGCTATGCATGGCCAGAAAAAAAAACAATGAACCCTGGCTTAAAATAATCATACTCCTGTTTAGACTTCGCTCTGGACACATTCCGACAAACAAGTTTGCACATCTAATGAAAAAGTCTGACTCGCCGAACTGTTCTGTTTGTAATACGGTAGAAGATGTACAACACTTGCTATCGGAATGTGTTAAAAATCAAAGAGAGCGCCGATCCTTGATGAGTCAACTAAATATCTCAACATCTGATGTTGGGATCTTTCAAACTATTTTAGCACAACCTGCATCAGACGCTGCGAAACTTGTATGCAATATGGTTTTTGTGACTCATCAATGATTCATCATTGATACAACTATTCATAGTTATTTAAGAAAACTCTTATGTGTATATTTTTTTAGGTTATGATGGGGCTGACGTACTTTTATGTAAAAGTCCCTTATTAAATAAAAGAATAAAAAAAAAAACCCTGGCTTAGGTAGCCTGTGCCTACTTAAAAAAAAAACAAGATACCCACTCTCGACTACCAAGGCGTATTTTTTTTTTACTGAGCCGAGAACTAGACACACTGCAAATATTGTGATTCCTTTATGACAGTACTGAAATCCAGACGTTTGGCTGTAATGTCATACCTTTTTCATGTACGGCAAGAACTGCTATATTGTTATCACAAAAAACCAACTGATAGCATTCAGTATGACAAAGGACCAAATTAGAACCAAATGTTATTTCATACGTAACTTTTTAAATTAAAAGTAATAATGATTACTTACTTAATTAGTGAAGGCACGTTAAGCTGTTGGTCCCGGTTAAAATCGATAGATATTAGTCGTTAAGCCTAGTCGGAGGCCCTCGGCGGCTTAATAACATCTGACAGTAAGGTTGGTCACTTGCCTTACACACACCCCTCCACCAATCCGCACTGAGCCCGCGTGGTGGAGTATGGCTCGCACCACCTCATAGTTGAGGTGAGGCCTGTGCCCAGCAGTGGGACGTATATAGGCTGATGATGAATGCTGAATGATTACTTATTTCATACGTAAGATGTATCTGAATACGAGTATAAGTGTGGCTAGCACGTCACGTATACTATGTGTTATGCACTGGTGATACGGGCGATTTTGCAACAAAAAAAGGGTAGTCTGATGTGCTAGCCACTGTACTACTTAAGCAATATTACTACAGACCAACAACTTCAAATCAGGTTCTATAGATCAGGCCAAAATGTCACTTGGGACAAATATCTTCAGCGTATCACATATATTATAAACCGTGCCTTTTCCTTTCCTTTTCTATGAGTTTTTATTGAATGTTTAACTACTCTCAGTAGGAATGTGTACTTACATGCGGTATTGTAACCTGAAATAAACGAGCATTTGTACCATGTTAAATCTATAATATGTATGTGATTTTGTAAATGTTCATCTGTAAGTGTACTAATAAAATAAATTAATTAATAAAACTTTGTGGGTATTTATGTACTCGTATAATACATCTGAGGTTGCAAATACGCAAGGTGAGCGCAGAATTTTTGAAACTGACTTCTGGATTTCTGGACGTGAGCCGTAGTATGATATTTAACGAGTGTAACAATTCCGCACTCCATATCGATTATGCTACCTCGACGTATAGAAAATAAAGTTTTTGATATAGTATGTATAAGAACATCGTCAAATACCAAGACATTGAGTACTATGACGACAGCTTTGGTCTAGTGGTCTGAGGTCCAGACTACAAAACCGGCTGTCGCTGTGTTCGTTGAAACAATTTATTTTTGATTTTGACGGCCATTTTGGTGTGATGATCAAGAATTTGACTATTAACCAAGAGGTGGCGGGTTCGATCCCCGCACCGTACAAAATTTTGAGTGCATGAACATTTCTGTTTGTACTGGTCTGGGTGTTATATGTACTTATTTGTAATACCACTGTTGATTCTGATATCTGTAACACAAGTGCTTAAGCTACTTACCACTGAGTCAGATCAATGCATGTGATGTTGTTCTAGAGGTATATATATTTATTTTGGTGAGAACAATATCAAATATGAAGGTCTTTTTTACAAAATACCCAGCTATAGGAAACGAGCCTAGTGTAAACATTTATAATGTCATTTCTGCGATGGCTTTGTTGACTAGATAAGATCCCATGGGAAATTCAAATAAGTCTAACAATGTCTGGAAAAGCGAACAGAACGAATACCTTTTCAGATGCATCGCCTGATCAGATTATGGTTCTTTCTGTCTCTGTTATTTGAATTCTAATAAGATGCACTGCGTCATAAGAAAATTTATTGAAAATCTACTAACGTCAAGCACTATTTCGTTGTGACTAAACTAAATGTCCGTTAAGAAGTTTATGTATTAATTGTAATTTATTTATTTATTTATTAGTTATATTTATTAGTTATTTATTAGTTATATTATATTATATACGCAAGTAAGAAATACTCCAACTAGAAATGTACATTTGTGGAAATCTATAATTAGCTGTATGCTTATATTACACATTATCATAATATGTCAAACAAAATGTATCGCTGTTGATTTCCTGAATAAAAACCAAATAAAAAGTAACAAAATCCAATGCTCTTAAGATTTAGATAACAATAATTCTTAGATATATTAAACTAAATAATTAATATTATTCGTTTAGATATTACTTTTTTATTTTATTATTTGGGATAGGTTTGCTCTTGACCAAGACTAAGCCCAACGAGGCAAAGACTGAGTCTACGATGGAGCGAGCTCACCTAGAAGATATCTGTTCACTCTAGCTTTAAAGATTCCTAGGTTGTACTTGTAGGGGAACACTGACGTGGTTAGTTATTAGTACGAAAAATACCTATAGTATTTGTCGTTAGTTCACTAATGACACCAAATACCTCGGCATAATTTGCCTTACTAAATTGAGCTCATGACAAGATTAATAAATTGTCTTAACGCGTCTGCGATTCCCTGTTACCACTCTTTTTATGGAGCGAGAAAATTAATAGCATGACATGGTTAGTCATTGACGTGATAGTATGTCATTCGGCTCTGGTTACCCGACTTTTATGACGGTCGTTTGTTATGTAGTGACTCGTTTTGTCTTATTAGAAACGATGTGAAGCGTAGAGGAATTTTTATTAAGGTAAACGATAGATAATAAAGATAATCATTTTGGGCTGATTTGATCTCATAGTGAACGCAGTCATGTTTACGTTTCTTTGATGAGTTTTTAACTTTGAATATACAAGGGCCAAATAAAACTTTGATAACACAAGATCCAACCAGCTCACATTTGCGGCATATTTAAGTCGTGGATTGCAACTGTTAACTACTGGCAGCCATTTTGAGTTTCACCCGTGGTTTCACTGTTCGCCTTTTGTGTCGCACATATTTCATAATTTGAAATCTATACATAATAAATCTGTAGAGAGTTCACCTGTGTACATGAAATATATTTCCAATATACCTATCAGGGGGTGATTAGGGATCAGTACTGATGCCAAAAATGCAATAAGTAAAATTGTTCTCTGTCTGTCTGTATAACTGACAGACAGAGAACTTGGTACCATTATTTTCATCACGCTAAAGTTAATAAGAGCAGAGTAGTGGAGGGGCATGTTGGGGAAACGGGAGAAGTGACTCCAATTTTTAAGCTTTCGTCGCGTGTGCAACTTGTGTGGTTAAAGCTACACAGAAATTATGTTTGACAGGAATGTTTTAAAATTATATAATATAAAAAATATCTTACGACAGCATGCATGTGTAAGAGAGAAAGAAAGATATGCGTTTATTGATTTAAACCAGACAAAACGAAATGGAAAGTTTAAACAAAAAATAAGATTAAATAAGATCAACAGATGTCTATCTTTTATGGATGACTCATCACGTGTAACTCCCTATCTATCAACGCACAGCCCAAACCAACGGATGGATCGGGCTGAAATTTGACATACAGGTAGATGTTATGAGGTAAGCATTCACTAAGAAAGGATTTTGATAAACTCACGAAAAGCATTTTTTTTTTTAATACAGAACAAGATCACCGACAGTTTCATAGAGCTTTTACATAAAGCTCAGACGCGCACTTTTCTATTACTCACTCACAAGTGATAGATACGAGTAAGTGCATTTCTCCATCAAAGTTTATCGGTATATCGGTGACAGGTGACATGCACACAAGTGCACGTCTCAACGGCTTGCAGTTAAGTGGGAGTTAGTACTGCTAAATCTGCCTGTTGGCTTTCGTATTGCTTTTATCTCATCAGCCTGTATACGGTCCCACTGCTGTGCACTGACCTCACCTCAGCTATGAGGTGGTACGAACCATACTCCTCCACGTGATTTCAAGTGTGGATTGCTGGAGAGTGTGTTTCCCAACTGTCTGCTGTTGTTAAGCCATCCAAGCGCCTCTAACCAGGTTTAAAAACTAACATGGTGTAATGGTCAAGAAGTTGACTATTAACCAAGAGGTCGCGGGTTCGATCCCCATACTGTACAAACAGTTGTGTACTGTATACTTACTTATATTTATTTATTTATCTATCAAAATTTACCGGCACCAACAGGTTAACGTGCTTTAAAGCAAAATAATCTTCTTTTTCAGTTTTATATTTAAATTAATATAATAAATATAAGAATATTTATTGAAAGTAGTCAATCGATTTACGGCCTATAAGAGCACTTTTGAACAGTTTTAAGGCTTCTTTTAGCAGTTCTAGACAGAGGCTTACTTTAAAAAGGTCGTACTCAAATCTTTAAAGTTTTCTAACTAATCTCCTTAAGTTTCTCATTATCCCAGCTTAAACAAAGAAAAAGTCTAGCCCGCAAATTCTCAGTGAAAACTAGGTCGTTCCAAAAGGCAAGTCTGGAATGACCGGCGCATATCTGTGCAAATACACAGTGCGCCCTACAAAACACTTGAAAGAAACTCTCATTTGGTACAAGTGGTTCACTCAGACGGATCACTGTGTGAGCACGGTCTTGTAAATTCAAAGTGGAGTGCGCGTGGTGACGAGATGTTGAGAAGGAACAGTTTTATGTGAAATGAAGCGTGAGGAATACTTTTCTTTGATTCCATTAATCTTCGCTTCGATAGAAGAAACTTTGTTCTACCTTGGTTGAGAAAATACAATCGATAATATTTACAGAGATAATTTAATTGGCTTTAATTTTAGCCTCTTTTAAGAGGTATAAAACATATAAATATAATGTAGAAAAATTTCTTACTTACCCTAGTAGAACAGAAAAATGCAAAATGCAAACCCGATTGTAGTGAAATCCGAAAATCATTTTTTGTTTAATATTTATTTCTATTTCAAGTAAAACGGTGTTTTTTTTAACAAGTATTTGAACTTTTCGTATCATTCATATTATTAATTATACTCCTTGATACATAAGGCTCTAGTACGTTTACATTATTTGTCTCTCTCTCTCTCATCAATCTTTATTATGCCCCACTGCTGGGATTAGGCCTCACCTCAACTATGAGGCTCGTAGCCATACTCCACCTCGCGGGCTTAGTGTGGGTTGGTCGAAGGGTGGTTGGTAAGGTAAGTGATCAACTTTCCTGTCAGATGTTATCAAGCCGCCCAAGGATCTTTGACCTGGCTTAACGACTAATATATATCAATATAAACCAGGACCAACAGCTTAACATGCTTCCAAATCACGAAGATGTTTTTGAACAGATGTCACTTAAATGGTCGGAATGGTCACCCATCCCAAACACACCGCCCCTAAGGCTGCTTAACTTTGATATCACTACTACCGAAGCGCTGCACCAACTGCGCTACAAGCACGTAGTAAGCATTGTATCACCACTTTTTTATTCAAAAAGTAAATAAGACGTTTGCCTACACACAGTCACAAGATCGTTGCTATCGAGCTACTGTTTGCTATTGGATCGAGCACATATACCCAAGTTAACTCACGCACTCGACTATACCAACAAGACCTCCAGTTACAAAGTGATCGACATTTGATGTACTTAATTGGTAGACTTTTCTCTGCATAATGAATGTAGTACTAATATACCGTATTACGTTCTCATTTGTGCATTTTCTGATCGAATACTTAAAACAATTTAAATAAGGGAATAAAGAGAATCACATAAAAACACTCTTTAAGAGCAGACCAACGAACGAAATTTTATTATTCATTCAACATAGAAAAGTCAAGTTTACACACAAAGTTTTCTCATTCGCTCCCGTAACGTCGAAACATTTTTCAGAATTAAACTGCACACGCGTTAACTCTTGCAATAAACGTTCCGATGTACAACCTTCAACATTTGCATCTTTCGTAGCCAAATCAAATAAACAAGCATGTAAAAATACCCGTAAATGGCACTAAAAGCAGTTAAATAATCAAAATGAAACGCATAAAGTTGCAACTGCGCCGAGAGCCTTGGGAACACCGATAAAAGTCGCATAAAAATGTCCAATAAATTTGGGCGTTTCAAATAAAATAACTATTGGTTCTACGACGGTAATAGTGGATGGTAATACTGCAATTCGACCATCAGACTCTGACAATAGGCTGGCAATTGCTGTGACTGAGCGGGGCTTTGGTCAGTTGAATGACCCGTTTGAAGGCTCTGGATAGTGAATAGTACAGTAGTTCTCGATTATTTGACCTGAACACGACAGGTCTATTTGAGGACGCTGTGATCACACATTGTGAATATTTGAACGAAGGGAAAACGTGGTGTTGATATTAATAATAATAAATTTGTTCCCTTCCGTAATGTATCAGCAGTATTGAAGTTTGGATGATGATTATTTATTTAAAACTTTATTGCACAAGAAGTGTAAAAAGGGTGAACTTAATGCTAAAAGCATTTTCTGCCAGTAAACCTCAAGGTCATGCACAAACTTATGTTGTTAAACATTTAATTATGTCTTACATTTTGTTATGTTTCGTTTATTCTACATATTTTGCAGTGAGTAGGTTCTTAAATTACAATATTTCTAAAAATAATTTCTTGTTTATTAGTTTCTGAATAACACTATCAACTTGTTTTTCGTATGTTTTCAGTGACATTCAAAGTCATGTTGTGAGCTGTAAATGCAATATATTGACCCATTGCTAGCGTTTAGTAATGTGTGCTTAATTTTGGCCTTACACGCATGTTTTTCTTTACTAAAATGGCTTCTCCGTGATATTGGGAATAGTTCCTGTTGTCAATAAACTGCCCAAGTCAAAATTGAGCAAGTGCATTTGCCAATCTAAACGGTATTCCGCAGTGGTTAGGGTTAGGTTGAATGGATTGATACTCTGCAATTTTCCCACCATTGGGCCACCCGTCTTTGTCATTTAACTTAGCGTTTCGGTTCACAGAGGAGACCGAAGGTCGATTTGGATGTAAAAGACCTTGCATTTGTAATGTTGAAGTTGCATTTTCATGGGTTAAATTAATAATTATTATTTTTTAGAATGCACCTCAGAATAATCCAAGGAAGAAATGGAAAGAAGAATAACATTGCGAAAGGAGTGGAATGTGAGTCACGAAATATAAATTGTATGGAAGAAAAAACCGGATGCGCCAACCACAGATAACCGGGGAAAAAGAGCATCGAGTTTGAAGTTTTGATTTATTTATACAATTAAATCGCTAAAACTTTTGTTATGGTTTTAGGTAAAAGAAACAAAATATATTAATATAACAAACATAACCGACAAATTATATTTTCACAGACAACGTAAATTTTTCATTTTTAAATTTACCCCATTATATAATAATGCCCGCATTGCGCGAGGACATTTACAAAAGATTGGCTACATAAGCCACATGCCTGCACACGACCGCCAACAAAGGAGTTGAAGCAGTCGCCGTGATTGAAATCGGTCGGAAGGATATAGTGCATAGTATTTTTTTTTAATCACACCATTAGGTGTGAAGTGATATCGCACCAGTCAAACGCATATAGATACCATCAAAAAAATGATGTCTCATTACATTTTATAGAAAAATATTACCAACGTTTACGTTACGTATCCAGAGTTCAATCAACTTCCGGATACGTGTTTCAAAATCATGTCTTAATTACGTTCAAACCCTTTTCAATCCCGTATGGAATTAAAATACACCCTGTATATTGTATGAACTCCCTCTATTCCTGGTGGGAGCCGTCAAAGGCGCTCATAAAATAGATAGCCTAGGCAGGGAGGTTCCTTACGGGCTTGTAAAGTAAAGCATGTAATATGTTCTTTATGAGAATGTAAATAAGTCGTTATGAGGCTCCATTATTAGTGGACCCCTTTATAGATATTGCTTTTAGTTCGTGTAATGAAAATCGGTGCAGTTGGGAAGGGATACAATGTAATGAATGCACTGCAATAGCGTGCTTAGTCGTTTATTTCGTTAAAAAAAATGTCTTCAGTATATCGTTTTGGGCGGCTTGAGACTTATTGGTTCTTTAATTATTATTTTTTGAGTTATTCTTGTAAGTTCAAATAAAGCACTTAAGTATAGAAGTAGTCCTCCTAGCCGATTTCGACCACGGCGCCCAATCTCAACAGAGATCAGCCGACTACGCAGGACATATTATAGTGCACAAGTGTGAGCGCAATACACAGGTGCACTCACTGTCCCATCACTCTCAGTTCGGTGAGACGGCAATCCGACATGACCGGAAAGAGATCAGGCGCAGGACCAAGGGCTTAACATGCTTTCCGAGGCACGGGGGTGTAACACCGCCAACTTCCCGACTCCGAGCTGTTTTTAAGAAATTTATGACAGAAAGCCTCAGAAACAATTTTGGCTCGACCTGAAATTCGAACCCAGGACCACTCGGATTTAAGGCAGAAACTTTGCCACTACACGAACAAGGTAATCAAGACTTATGTTATATGAAGGATACAAAGAAGAAAGAGAGACATTAATAGCATCATATCTAAATTAGCTTATGAAAAACGTCAAAAACATAATATTTTGCTCTTTTACTTTTAGTTAAACCGGTACCAAATGGTACTAAAGAGGAAACATTTTGTAGTAGCGCCGCGGGCGCAACCGGATAAAGACGTTATTTTAGTGTTGACAAAAATATTTGTGTAATAAGTACGACCGTACCGTACCGTAGGTACTTATTACGCTTTGATTAGTCAGAAAAAGTACTGATCAAACACTGACCCATTTTAAAGTTTTATCATATGAACCCGACGTAAAAGAGGAATGTTATAAGTTCTCCCCTATCATTTACGTACGAGTATGTGCATGTTTGTTAGTGCCTGTTTGTGTGTGTCTCTTTGTGGTATCTTAGCTCCAGCATGAATGGATGGATTTTAGTGCGTTTTTATTATTCGAATCATAATTTAATCACGGTGGTTTTTAGCTACAGCTGCTCTAATTCCGTCCAGCCGTCCTGGCTCATTCGGGGAAGTTTTTAAAACTGGAATGATTGTTTTAATCTACCGGAAGTAACGCACGGTTTGATTGCAAAGATGAACTGAAAACAAAAAACATTGTCGAGTCTTTAAAAAAGTAATAATGTACTCATAACTACACATATCACGAAAGTGCTCCGCATCCCAAACTTCGTACGCGGCTCGCTTCCCAAACATTCGCCATGCATATTCGTGTCAGAGGACGCTGTCAAGAAGCATTTTAACGTTCAAAGTTCAAGAGCAGGCTTCCAAAGCGAGTTCTATACTGCACACTCCACTGCACAAAGGGCCGTTGCAAATTGACTTTTAAGTCTCGCATGTACGGTGCAATTTATGTTTGTACCAAGCTAATTCGCAGCAGGAATTCCGTGAACGGATAACGCAACGTATGGTTGTTTGTGAATATTTCCCTTTGTGAGAGAGTATAAGTTTGATGTAGTCCAAAAGTTTGTGTCATTGTGCGCTGCGACGGCATAATCCACTGTTGTAATCTTACAAACGGATGTATGCGGTAATGCTATAGAAAAGGTTATTTGGGTAGTCTTTTATTTTGCGTCAGCATAATATTCCTCCTGGCCGATTACGTTCACGGTGGCCAATCTCAACAGACGACTACGCAGGAGATATAATAGTGCACAAGTGTGAGCGCAATACACAAGTGCACTCACTGTTCCATAACCCTCAAAGTTTGTTGAGACGTCAATCCGACATGACCGGAGAGATCAGGCGCAGGACCAAAAGCCTTACGTGCTTTCCGAGACACGGGGGTGTAATACCGCCAACTTTCCCACTCCGAGCTGTTTTTGAGAAATTCATGACAGAAAGTCTCAGAAACAATTTTGGCTCGATCTGGGATTCGAACCCTGGACCTTTCGGATTTAAGGCAGAAACTTTGCCACTACACTAATCAAGCAATTAAGTAGTATGCGTCTGCATAGATACGCTAAGATAAGAAGCAGATTTTTCTGTAGCAATATCCACTAATGTCACCCGTTCAGACGTGTATTGAAAAAAAACACTACATTGCATAATGGTCAAGAAGTTGACTATAAACCGGTCGCGGGTTAGATCCCCGCACTGTACAAAGATTTGTGTGCACGAACATGTCTGTTTGTACTGGTCTGGGTGTTATATGTATTTATTTTATTTATTTGTAATACCATTGTTGATTCTGATATTTGTAACGCAAGTGCTTAAGCTACTTACTACGGAGTCAGATCAATGTATGTGATGTTGTTGTATATTTATTTTATTTTATTTATTTATGTACATGTTGTCCCCGATGAACTTAGTTAAAAAAAATATAATTAAATTGAAATGATACACTTTTTACGGGTTATAATTTATCGTGATGAACATTCACTTTGCAAACTTAAGGTAACTTTTTTGCAGTAGAAAAAATTGCATACATTTCTTACAAGATTACTAGGTACCTATTTTATTTTCTCCCATGTCAACCCTAGTACTAGGCTGATACTAAGCTTACTAAATGTAACGTGCATTGGCCTCAGCCCTCTCTTATGTAAGTCAAAGTCTAGAGCCGCAAGTACGAACGTATTCTAGCCGGTATTACCAAAAATATGGTCTGCAAAAAGCATATCCTTGAAGTATAAATAGCCATTGAAAAAATATAATTAACAAACTACGGGCCAGATTGGATAGAATTACCGAAATTTATTGGCTTACTCATTTTTAACGTCTAATTTATGAAGTTATTTTATTATTATTATTTACTTGCCTACAAATAATAAAATCATGATTTTCGTTTTAAGTTTTGGTGTTCAAACGTACGCTAATGTGGCAATACAAATGCGCTTAAGTACTTCAAAATATTTATCATCATAATTAGATTTTGTTTCCGGGAAAACTTGACTGTAAAAAACGTTAGCTTTAAAATACGTTAGATGTACACTTAAATACGCTTTGATATGCTACTTAAGTATCACTTTCCTTAATGAATTAAAACTTTATTCGTTCGTCAAAAGTTTTTGCCTTCTACATTTCAATTACTTACTTAGAAATGGTAGCCTTAATCCGGGTGAAGCTCGAAAAATTATACAGGATTAACGAATTATCAAACTTTACGCTAAGTAATGTTGAGAAATATTTCAACCTCGTACACTTTGGTGGGATGTTTTTTGTAGATATAATATTATATATTTAAACTGTCCTGTGTCTTGGCACTCAGCAACGGCATATAACGCAAAACTTTTTTTGTACTTAGTTACTCTTTAGTAATTCGAAGTTTACGTCATCTTCAACTCAATTTTTTTACAAAGAGAGTAAAAAGTGGAGTGCTTGGTAAGCTATATATATTATTTGCTTGCTTTGGTATATATTGAAATCATTATATTATTGGCAAATATGAAAAAAGAACTATGAAAACGACATAAAAGCTTTTTACTCTTGTAATTATTCTTTGTATTTAGAAATTATTTTCTCTTTTTAATCAGCAATAAAAGCGTGTTTATTTTAGTCTCCTAAATTTTTATTTATTAAATGATTAACCGACCTTTGTACATCAAACAAAAAACAGTTATTAAAGCTTACTGGTATACCCTTCAGTCAAAACAAAAAAAGCAATACTCCAAAATAATACAATACATTTTTTCTTCTATCGCTACAATCGAATGAGGAGCGGATTAAGGCAGAGCAAACTTGGACGCGACAAACAGCGCTATGACTTGTTAGTTTTGTATATAGTGATTGCCGAGCGCAGGTGCATTCACAACAAATACTCACGATTTTTGCTACGTATGCCCAGTTTTTTATGGAATACGAATTCGTTCGACGTTTCTCTTGAAACTTTAAAATTCGATATCCAATTTGAGCTCTCTCTGATAAGATTATTTTGAGTGCTTTTATGTGGATTGAAGTACGAATTGTTAAAAATACTTGTACCTCTATTTGCGAATTGGAGAAACAAAGAAATGGGTCATCAATAAAACAGCATAAAGTTTATCTGAAGTATACATGTAATGTTTCACGTGGAAAAATAATTGAAACCCAGAGGTGTTAAAAGTATGTATCATGGTGTTTTGTTTTATCAAAGTTATTCCATAATTACTGTCATATAAATAAAAAGTATGGCTAACAATTGAGACATATCTGTCTACTTTGTTTTGTTTCTTTAACCGAAGGTTGTCCGGAAGTGATCGCTAAAAGCGATAAGACCGCCTAAATTGTACATCTCTCTTTGTTGTTTTGTCTGTAATTTGGTTTCGTGTTGTACAACAAAGTGTTAATCTATCTATCTACTTATTTCAGGCATCGCCATTAACTTGATAGTAGGTAATATAATGTATGTCAAAAAATATGGTTAATTTTGAGTGTTTTTTTGCTATCGCTACCGATGATCGAAGTGAAGATTAAGACATTGCAAACTTGGGCGCTACGGCGCTTGACTTGTTTGCTTTGCTTAGAACTCGCACCTAGATTGTAGAACACAGGTGCGCGTAATATCCGCTAATGAGTGTCTATAATCTTGCTGAAATTATTTTCGGCTCGATTAATGTTGCATACGACAGCTCCATCGGTTTATGCAATCTCGAGATCAATGAAGTGTGATGTCCTTTATAATGTGTATAGATGAAATGAAATGAAATATTGTTCATTTGCGTTTGTATAGGGTGTACAGATGATGTCATTGTAGTAAATTAGCGCCTATCCAGCCATTGTCAATGGCATGCAAATACTGAACCTATTTATTATTGTGTATAATCATTATAGAGGTATATAACAGCATGTACTATGTCAAATTTAAAAGACTCGAAATTTTCTGAAACTAATACTTTTTTGAAATTATTTTTCGTGATAAGCATTTACGTTGCAAACCGAAGGTGACATTATTTGCAGTAGAAAAAATCATCTGACTGAGGTGGGAATCGAACCAGCGTTCATGGTAATCCAGACCGTGTGCCTATACCACTCGGCCACCCAGACATTGACAAAGCCAGGTGTAATTTGCTATTTTTTTCTACTACAGTTTCATCTTTAGTTAGTAAAAATATATTTTTTTATATGATGAAACTGAAAATTTACAGTTTTCGTAATTTCTCCTATATCTGTACTATAAGACGTGACTTCGTACTAAATTTCAAGATTCTAAGTTTACGGGGAGTAAACTGTAGGTTTTGATTCCCGTGCGAGTTTCGAAAATTTGCGGAATTTTGCGGCCTAAATGGCTGTATCTTTTGATTGCGTTGGCTTAGAAGGTTGATTTTTCTACAACTTCCAGGGACAGTAGACCTAAGTATCATATGGAAATTTCAGTTTGATACCTCCTCGCGTTCCTGAGAAAAACGGTATTGACAGACGGACGGACGAATAACAATATGATCTTATAAGGGTTCCGATTTTTTCTTTTGAGGTACGGAACCCTCCGTAAAAAACCGACATGAACGAAGAAATCAGTCGGTAAGCTTCAGCTGGACGGATTTTGACTAGGCATAGCGAAGACCCAAAGTTAAGCAACCTACGGCGCGGTCATGTTTGGGATGGGTGACCATTCTGACCATTTAAGTGACGTCTATTTACAAGCATCTCCGTGCTTCGGAAGGCACGTTAAGCTGTTGGTCGGGCGGCTTAATAACATCTGACAGTAAGGTTGGTCACTTACCTTACGAACACCCCTCCACCAATCCGCACTGAGCCCGCGTGGTGGAGTATGGCTTGGACCACCTCTTAGTTGAGGTGAGGCCTGTGCCCAGCAGTGGGACGTATATAGGCTGATGAGATAGCAGAGAACTACCATAATTAATTACCTTTCGAATAAAAAGCAAACTGCCCTGAAACCAGAGCTACGATGCCACAGAAAAACATACACAAGCACACACACACCAGGGTCAAACCTATAATACTCGTCTTTTTCGTCGTGTTTGAAAAAATATTCCTAACAGCAGCTGGAATTGCTCACTTAAAGCATTTAACGCCGACCATACGTAAGTCAAATTAACAATCCGCAAGTTTTGACTAACTGTCTTCAAAAAGTGCTCTTAATATTAAAAAAAATTGGTTGCCTGTAAAGTCGGTATACGGGCGAAAGTTTTACGTGACAACGACTTTGAGTGGTAAAATAATTTTAATGTGAATATTCATTCGTATAACATGAACCGGTGTGTATGCCTATCTCTCTCACTCTCTCTCTCTCGCTCTGTCTCTCTCGCTCTTAGGCGGGTTAACTGTGCTCGAGTGGAAGGGACGCGTGCCTTTCACTTTTTATGTCTGTCTCACTCGCTCTTAGGCGGGCTAACCATGCCCGAGTCGAAGGGACGCGTGCCTCTCACTCGCTCTCATTGTGAGCGCATAACGTGAGCGGAGCGTAACGCAGTTTCTTGAAGTGTCACCCGGCAAACCAATTTATAAGACGTTGTCACGTCAATATGCAAAACTATGCATTGATTTCATCGACATAAAATCGAATCGAAAGGGTCTATCCCTTTTAGTTTGTTTTATCGCAAGTCAGACTTTTATTATACAGTCAAAGTTACTGTAACACTAATTGTTTCAAGCAATTTAGCTAGTTTCGCATCCATACTAATATAACTAATGTGAAAGTGACTCTGCCTGTCTGTCTGATACTCAATCATGTCTAAACTACTGAACCGATTTGCATGAAATTCGGTAACGAGATATTTTGATACCTGAGAAAAACATACGGTACTTTTTACCACGGGAAAATGACGCATTCCTATGGGTAAATTCAAGTGGGCCGATGGCTTTTACGCCTAAACCACTGAACAGATTTAAATAAAATTTGGTAAGGAGATAGTTTAAGACTTAAGAAAGAACGTGAGTTACTTTTAACCGCGGGAGAACAACGCATTCCCATTGGCAAAAAATAAATCAGGGGAAGATTCCCCAGAAAGAATGAAAGCGAACAGATGTTCGTTTTCACTCCTAAATTACCAAAGATTTGAATTATATTTGGATAAAATTGGTATTACGGGAAAATAACGCATTCCAAAAAAACAACCCAATGCGGACAAAGTTGCGGTAAAAGCTAGTATTTGAATATGTGCACTCAATAAAAGACTCACACTGTAAAAACTGACTGAATGGACTAGTCTTCTCAAACTATCTTACAACTGAATCTATACCTCCAATTGGGATGATGACACCTATCTTAAATATTGTCAAGAACATGGTGTTTAAAAACAATAGCCTCTATGAAGTTAATACAACCAATATATTTTAAAAAATCTGTAGAAACCAATTTTTAAACACACGAAAACAATAAATATTCGGTCAATTGACTCTGATTTCTGACACATGACCGTGACGTCACGATCATGTATTCCCATACAAAATTTATGGAGGCAGACCGTTTTGACAGATAATAAAAAGTATGTCAACGATTGGTGGTGTCGTCTAGCCAATTATAGTCGAAAACATATAACCAGGTCGACGCTTGTTAGTTTTGTTTATTGCTACCCCGGATCCCTGATTGCGGGGCTGGAGGTAGCACCTGCTGCCAATATCGACTCATTTTTACCTGTTACGAGTAAAGTGTGTTGGGTTTGTTTTGCCGGAGCTGGGATATCTCGGACGATTTCTGCTGTTGAAATGAAAAGTGTTTTGCTGGGATTGTTACGTATGATTAATCGGACTTTGACCATAATTAAGAATGAAACAGATATAAATTTGTGTATATCCATTATTTTAAGATAATAATAAAAATAATTTTACTAAGAGTTACAGTTAAGTCTAACATCTTAGTCTACTACGACGGAGAATGCTTACTTTCCAATAAGTATGAAAACGAAGATTTTTTTCTTTATACATATGTATATTAATAGTCCTCCTGACTCATTTCGAACATGGTGGCCAATCTCAAACAGAGATCAGTTTCAGATCAGTTCACAAGTTTGAGTGCAATACACAGGTGTACTCACTGTTCCATCATTCTGAAAGTTCGAAGATACGGCAATCCGACATGACCGAGAGAGATCAGGCGCAGGACCAACGGCTTAACGTGCTCTCCGAGGAACGGGGGTGTAACACCGCCAACTTCCCGACTCCGAGCACTTTTTTTAAAAAAACATGACGGAAAATCTCATAAACAATTTTGGCTCGACCTGAGATTCAAACCCAGGACCTCTCGGATGTAAGGCAGAAACTTTGCCACTGCATCAACGAGTCAGTCAGTTTATACATATAATGAAAAAAAGCACGAGTTTTTGATTACTAGTCGGTATTAATTTAGATTGACTTCTATTTAAATGAAGTTTTGACATAACCAAAGTTAAGATGAGTAATTTCATGCATTTCATTTCTATATTAGACAAAAGCAGGTGTTAACTATATTAAGCCTCGTAATCAACTACATAACTCTAATTGTTCAGAATTAATTAAACTTTATCAAACACAGGCTATGATAAGTTTTTACCGATTAAGGCACTGAACAGAAAGAGGCGGCTTTTGGCGGCGATGAAAATGAGCGCACAACAAGAGCGATCGCCCGGCTTGCGAGAGGTGCGGGTTCGAGTCCTGTCTCACTGCCACAGTCCAAATTTTTCTTTAAGTGTGTTTTAATTTTAGATTGTAAATAAATATGTATTGTTAATGCTAGAAATATAGTAACTTAACAAAATTTTCGTCTGAGGGCGAATATTTTTGAATTTAATTAATGAATAGGTTTGATTGCCACAAATCAAATCTCAAACCATTTTTTTATAATTTTTTCCGAATTTTAATGTTATTTATTTGCATTTTATCTTTATCATGTTATTATTATTATTATTGGGTTTATGGGCCTTCTTATCGCCAACTCGACCAAGTTTGATCTATTGTGGCAGCCCTTTGTATTTACAGTTCACTGCTTAGTCCCGTTGAGTCTATAAATTGCCAGACTCTTTGGAGCGTGACTTCTGTTATCTCATCCGGGCGAAAGATGTGCCGCCCGAGATGGATACTTCTTTTGCTCATAAGCGGGCCGCATGAGCAGAGAATATGCATGGCCGTTTCCTCCTCTGTGTGGCAGAATCTGCACAGAGCGTCTTCTGTCATATTCATGTTTGCCATGCGTTTGTTTAGTTTGCAGTGACCTGTTAGTATTCTGGTCAAAGTACAAGCTTTGTATCTTTTGAACTTTAACAGCTCTTTAGTTACTTTGTTGCTGTATCCCTGAATGAGTGCTTTTGAGTGTTCTTGTCCTGATGTAGACTTCCACCACTCAATTGCCTCTTGTTTATAGAGAATGGTTAGTAGCGTAGTGGCTCGTTGCTTGGTGATGCCACAAAACGGTTCTACGCCGATTTGAGGGTTATCGGCGCCCTCTCTGGCGAGTTTATCAGCTACTTCGTTTCCTTCCATATTCGAATGTCCTGGTACCCACGAGAGTATGACTTTGTTGGTATTTCCCAGTACATTTAGTGTTTCAGTGCACGTTTGCACCAGTTTTGATGAATGTTCGAAGGATTTTAAAGCCAGCAGTGCTGCTTGGCTGTCTGAGTTGATGTAGATGTGTTGGTTCCGTAGTTTCTTCTCTAGGTTTATCTCTGCACATTTGTTTATGGCAAAGACCTCGGCTTGGAAGATTGAAGCTTCAGTCCCCATGTTAATGCTAACTTTGAGCCTAGGCTTCTCTCCGTAGATCCCACAGCCCACATCATTTCCCTTTTTGGAACCGTCCGTATACCAGACGTGACTACCTTTCTTAAATGACATTTGACCTTCTAGCCATTTGTCTCTAGGAGGTATGTTTACGGAGTATAACTTAGAAAAGTTGCATTCCGTATGCATGTCGTCACTTTATCATGTTACTTACATTTTAAAATCTCAGAAACCATTTTTGGCTCAACTTGGGATTCGAACCCAGGACCTCTCGGATGTAAGGCAGAAACTTTGCCACTACACCAACGAGACAATCCCATTACAAAAGTGCTTAGATTGTCTACGTTTATTAGGTTATTTATTTACATATCTCTTTATTCCACCGTTTGCGCCGACATTTTCCGCTCCACTCTGTCGTTTGCACACCGCTTAACCGGAATAATTGAATCTGTTAGTATTTGCGCCAACCAGAACCGAACTGATCTATTCTAAACTGCGTGTAGTATTCCGCTGACTGAATGGAATATCTTGAATAGTAATGTGGAATTGAATTTCACATCTAGATATTGTGAATTTATATGAGAAATTGCTAAGTAAACTGAAACGGTTTAGATTTGAGGCGATATTGGAATCTTGGCAATATATCAAACAGCTTTTTACAGGTAAGTAACTAAAAATTATATTTTTACTTTACTTTTTTCCATTTAAATTTGATCTCAACAGCAGATGATCATGTAAAGTACTGCAAAATTTAGATGTTAACAAAAACGTTGAACAAGTTGTTATAACGGGTATTACAGTCAAATTTGAGATTAACAGTTTAAAAGACCAACTTAGGAATAATTATTATATTATGCAGTTCCAAAAGTATACAACTAATAAAGTATACAAATAATTAAGAATCATCTAAAACACAATTGAACTGTCCAGCAAAGCCTAGTGCTTTATACTCGTTCCTAAAGCTTAAAGAAACAAAAATACATTGACTAAATTTGAAACAATTACACAAAAAGCCGAAGGCAAAACGACTGAAAATTAGCTTTGACAATCCAAAGTTTCAGGTAACATGGCTCGTAAAAGTTTTACGAGTCGAGAACAAGTGCTCAGCTTCTTAATGTATCATCGCTTTCATCTGTACTTAATTAGATTAATTTACTTCGATCTTGTCAATTAGGAAAATACCAGGTTGTTTTTTTATTATATATTATTAGAAACAGCCTAATATCTTTGAAGCATTCTTATACCGTGCATTTTGTCGATTACCTTTGTAGGAAGGAGAATAATAATAATAATATACAACAACATCACATACATTGATCTGACTCCGTGGTAAGTAGCTAAAGCACTTGTGTTACAGATATCAGCATCAACAGTTATAACAAATAAACTTAAATAAATACATATTATATAACACCCATACCAATACAAACAGACATGTTCATGCACACAAATGTTTGTAGAGTGCGGGGATCGAACCCGCGACCTCTTGGTTAATAGACAACTTCTTAACCATTACACCAAAGTGGTCGTCAAATGAATATGTTTAATATGTTTGTAGTTGTTGTAATGACCGAAGGCTGTGTTTGCAGATTTATTGATTAGTCAAATTATGGTAGCAGTCACTATACTGTAATGCTAGTCCTATTATTCTCCAAATAACTAACAGGTAGTCGAATTCCTTTAAATGTCTAAGGATATAAAATAAATAATTTTAAGTTATGATTAAACTGTTCAATAAGGTTTTTTTTATTTGCAAAAATCATTTTTTTGCCTTATACTCTGTTAGTTGTTTAAGCAAAGTTTATTTGTTGCTTTGCTTCAAGTTTGCGGTTATTAAACGTAGAAATTTAAATACGAGTAGGTACTATTTTTTGTCCCTTAAAAAAGATAACAAAGAAATGCTTTGAATACAACTCTATTAGGAACACAATTAATACAAAACGATTTAAGGAATCTGATATATGTGGGTCGCGTTTCATGTTCCACTTCCGTGAAGGCACGAACTAAATAGATTCAGCGCCCGTTACACTGTGCAATGAAAATTAAACTAACCTTAGCGACATTGACAATTCAGCCTCTACCAATTTTTCCCTACATCCGCCTTCTCCGTCCCTTTGTGGGTCCATCCTAAATAAAATTACGGTCGCCATTGTTCGCGCCCATTTTCGGTTTCCTCCCCTAGTTTGATTACGATTTTAGTGGGAATACATGCGAACAATAGGTAACGTTATTACAGAATTAGAGCCTTAAATCGCCAACGAATTTAAGATTTCCAGCAATTTATTTTGCGGGAAACGAAATGTAACGCTGGCATAAGCTTTTACCTTATTGGTTCTGTATTGAATTTTCATTAATTTTACTGTCTCGTAAATTTCTGCCCAATCTCGATCAAAGCCGGGACAGCGAAACGTCAACCTAAAAATACGGTCGCTTCAGTTTTATATCAGCTTCCATCAACTTAATCCTTCAATATCCTAAATTCAACGTTTTTTGTTCCATCGTTTTAGCTCCGGACCAATTTTCCGTAAATTTAGTTAGCACAGTGTGTCGAAATGCACAAATGTTTTAGGTCTTGCTCATGAGTCAACGTCCCGTCCAAACCCAATGCATTTTAATGTTACAGTTTTCCGTTTTTTTTTTAAAACAGAATAATGGTTGCGGTGGGTTCGTTTGCATCGCGACCTTTTTTTAGAAAACGAAGCACGGCTTTAGTGGCGGCCTGGATGTTTTGGGTTTCGCTTTTCCGGGCAAGCGTTGTCACAGGTTAACGGTTTTCAATTTTTCATTTATCTTTTCCCCTGGAAGCAAAGATATGCAATGATCGGAATTCGACTTTCCTTAGTTCCTAGCCCGTATATTGTTTTAGGTTTTTGTTTATTTATTGGCAGTAAAACTGAACCTAACTTTATGGTAAAAACAAACATTTATTCGGGACTTAAAAAAAAGAATCAAATAGAAGGTGTTCTAGGTCGTATAACCAACTTAGATCACGAAAAAGACGTGATTAAAAAAAAAAATACTCCTGGCCAAGTTCACAAACATAAGCATTCAACATTATATTACCTGTCAACTCAATCCAAGTTAAATTAACTTTCAAATCTATCTGGAAAGGAGATGTGAATAGAATTTTATTCACAATCGTTAAAAATTTAATTTCAAATTGAAGCATTATTAAAATCTAACGTTACATTCTGAGCATTTGGCAAGTCAAACTGTACTTTTAGGTTAGTTCTATTTTAACTTGGAAAAAGGTTAACTTTTATTTTTTAAAAAAGGTAAGGACTGGTATAATTTTAAATATCAAGTTTTTTTGATGTGTTTTCGATTTTTGGAATTATCGCTTTTGCATACCTTACGATTCCTACATAATTTTCACGTTATTAACAATTTTTACTTCACACTAAAAAGCTTAAAGCTATAAAAAGTTTTTTTACAAAATAAGAATAATTGATACTTGAGCTATTTAAAAAATATTGTACTATCTAGACTTAAACGCGTCTTGTTTCACTAATTAACATTTGATTTGTTGGTCATCTTACAATAGTGCTTAAACATTTAAGCCGTGTCAAACAGCATGCAACATACTGAGTTAACAAAAACACGCCGTGTTTTTTGCATGTTGGCAGAAGTCAAAACTACATATTGTTACGCCGGTGGGCTAGTGCTAAAACTTTGATCGTGTTTTTCCGTGCCTTGGAGGCGTTTTCAGCAGGCTGAAATACCATTTCAGGCCGTTTCAGAGAGTGCTCTAACACATACTAGTTTATCGAAATTTCACCCAAGTTGCCGTTGTTTTCAGGCGCCTGAAACATGTTTTCAGTCCGTTTCAGGCCACCCTCTATCAGATGACGCCATAACCTGAAAACCCGTTTTCAGGCGTTTTCAGGACCCCTTATGGGCCTTTGAAGCCCACTTCAGTATATGACGTAATTTTTAGTAGGAGTGAAAGAGATAGCACGATTAGAGAGAGACAGCTATACTGAGAACATTCCAGAAAGGTGTGACAGAGACAGCACAAGACAGGGATAGCACTATGATGCCGAACATTCGAGAAAGGTATAGGCTAGGCAAGACGGCATTTGGAAGGATCCCGAACAGTCTCGTACTGGGTAGTAGGTACCTACCGAATATTCGGGAGTCCTTGACGGCCGGTATATAAGGAGCCCGGGAATGCGACCGAGTTTGAGTTTAATTTGGGAAAGCGACGAGTAAACATCGAAGCGAAAACTGCGACAGGAAGATTTTGGAGTGCGATATAAGTGTTTGTGTACTAAGTGTTGTAACGTAAAGTGTGTACAATAAATCCTACTCTACTTCATCGGTTTAGAAGTGCATTTCAATCTAGATCCCACACCCCTAGAACGTAACAATATTTAGGCTACGTTTCGAAACACTTTCCTGATTTACGAACACATTCTTAGTGGTACCACCAGCGCGCCGACACCGCGCACCCGGGGAACTGGGACCCGCAGCTCGGACACCCGGCCATCCTGAAAATGGAACCGTTAGCCTGCCTTTACAGATACAAAGCGGATAAATAGGCCTCTCTCACTCGATGTACTTGCGCGCGGTAATAGCCTACTCTCGCCGACACCGACTGCAGTGCCGATTCAGTGGACTGCCAACAACCGTCGGACGCGCTCACGACGCACTATAATTATTCGTGTTACGTTTACGTTCAATTTAGTTTTCATACGAACCAAATAAGTAATCTGTGCTTGTTAAACGTTAGCTTTGTTACGTGGTGGTTTAGACGACTAATAATTAATTAATTAGCGAAATGACTAGGCAGGTACCTACGTAGTTGACAATTAAATTTACCGATTCTCGAAATGTACCTACCTACAAAATCTTAATAATCTACAAACGACAGATTCCACAAATGACAGATTCTACTAATGACCAATTTGCGAAATGATCGTTTTTTATTGTATTGTATGAAAATAGTAAGTACCTAGGTATTTTTGTTAGAAAATTTAGGAATATGAAAAATAAAATGAAATGTAGATAAAGAATAAAGAATCATTTATTTTAAATAGTTTTCATTATGATCACAAATAATAGAAAAAAGCATGGCGCGTTTGTACGGAATAAGGATGATAGATAATATAAATACAAATATCTTTATTTCTTCTCTGACACAAATATCACTTCAAAGTAGTTACAATCGAAATAATGTTTCCTTAATGCAAAATCTAGTAGTAGGTAGGTAGGTATCTACACTTTTTTAACTCAACAATAAACATTGTGTCAACCCTAGTTCGATTGTCGCTAGGTCTCACGTCACTTGGTCTCGCGCAGCTGCGAAGCAATAGTGACTTTATACTCAAAGATGTAGGTGCATTTTTGTACGCGGCAGAAAAAGTAGTCTATTAACGCTGTAGGTATTGAAATTTCTCTATGGAGTGATTTATCTGTTACGTAGTAACTATTTAGTAATCTGTGGTACCACTCCGGATACAAATAGGTATTATTTTTAACGTGTATCGTGCAACGGCACGCTAACTGCACGTCGCTCGCAACGGTCGCGCGTGCGATGATTGATCGAATAATATATTTCTACAATTCGCAACCTGTGTGTGCCACCTGGTGTTTTTTGACTGAAACTATTTAAGGGAACTATGCAGCTTTATGTTTTTCTCTACGGTTTTCAATTCCCCTGTTTTTTGTTTTTGGGGGGGTTTCGGTTTCTCTGCTTTGTTTCCAACTTTAATAGGCTCTTAAAATAAATTATTTTTTACCTGTTATTTTAGTATTGACGTTCACAAAAAAGTTCACGTAAAAGCAATTTTGTGGTGACCTGATAGAACAAAACATTTATTTTAACATTTTCTCAAAACTTTGCAATATTTAAAGAAAGTCGATGCAAGTTTAGTCGATGCAAAATCTAATTTAATAAAATCTTAAAATAACTTTGTGGAAAATTGACATACAAATATAATTTCTACTCTTGACATTTAAATAAATCAATTAATCAATAATTTCTCCATAAATGTATTAATATTAAACTTTTGCATGCTATTTTATATGGCTAAATAGGTCAAAATAACATGCACGTTTGTTGTTTTTTTGCGAGTTGGTCGTGTAGTACGTAAAATTTACATCCAACCGCATCATAAAATTAACAGGCAATCTGGCAGCACTGAAATTGCAACACGACCCTAGAGCGCTTAGATCAAACCAAACAGGAAGAGATACGCCCTTATATAATGCATTACCGGAGGATATAAGAGTACTAACAGGGTCCTTATTTAAAAAAAAGTTACATTCGTGGCTAATTGAGATTTTTTAAATCTTAATCAAAGTTTTGCTCACTAGAAATATGTTTAAGTGGCGATGATTTCCTCTACTGACATAATTGTATTTTTTTAATTAATAACTTTACATAACTACTACGGAAAACTCTAATTATAAATTTATCTATAAGACCTTTAATGCAACACCCAAAATACGCAAATAGACGCATTTGTCTTTGTTACAAACGTCAACTTAAAAATGAGGCACTCACACGCACACATGTGTAAAAACTGACGAAGACTAAGAGAGGAGAAGGTCTATTGGAACTGGGTTTGGAAGGAACACGCGGGACCAGCTCATACTGTATCTGCTTCTATTTGGTTCGATCTAAGCCCTGGTGCCTATTCCAAAATGTATTTAGTAAAAGCAAGGGCACACTTAAGCGTCTAATCTTCAACATGTTGGAGGCTATCGAAAATACGACTATTGTGGCACCCTTTGTATGACATGTTTGGCGACCTATTTTGGAAGCAACGTATATTGCAGCGCTTCGGCGTTGGTTACTGAGGCTCGCATAGACAGTTTCCCAGTAGTCATGTTCGAGCGGGTCGCCTCTGCCTGGCGTCGCATCCGAGAGAGCCCCACAAGCCTCCTGGCGGCGATAGGGAGTCGCTATTGCTGCTTTATCCTGATGCACTGGAACAGTGTCCATGTTGGTTCGAGACCTGACTTAGTAAATATTAAGTAGGCCATGTTGTGTGTGAGATCCTTTTTTTATTATTTACTAACCCCAGCTCGTAAGATATTTGTTTACTAACCCAATATGCGGAAAGTTTATTTTTGAAATAAAGATTAATAATTATATCTCATCAGCCTATATACGTCCCACTGCTGGGCACAGGCCTCACCTCAATTAAGAGGTGGTCCAAGCCATACTCAGTGCGGATTGGTGAAGGGGTGTCTGTAAGGTAAGTGACCAACCTTACTGTCAGATGTTATTAAGCCGCCCGAGGGCCTCTGACCAGGCTTAACGACTAATATCTGTCGATATTAACCGGGACCAACAGCTTAACGTGCCTTCCGAAGCACGGAGATGCTTGTAAATAGACGTCACTTAAATGGTCAGAATGGTCACCCATCCCTAACATGACCGCGCCGTAGGTTGCTTAACTTTGAGTATCACTACCAAAGCGCTGCAACCACTGCGCCACAAGCACCTCAATAATATATTATAAAGATATAAATTAATAAATAATAAAGATAATATATTATAATTATATATTATAAAGATTAATATTTATTTTTAAAAATCTGCCCGTTATACCCAGGTTTTAATAGGTATTCAAAACTAAATACAAGGTAATACTACAATTATCTTAGACAACACTCTTCCAGAGTGATAAAACACTTTCTTGACATTCTCTATATCAATTTAAAAGAAAGAGTAAAAACGGTCAACAAAAGACAGTCTTTATCTATGCGTTCCAAAAAAAAAATATATTTTGTTACCTCAAAAACTACAAAACTTTTTTCCCATCTTACCCAGTTTTAGACCCGCGGCTTTTGCTATAAACAAGCAGCGAAAGTTCAAATTAAAAAGTGTCAGCGGCAGGTTTAGTTCTGGCCGGACAAAGCGGGGTGTCGATTGCAATACGCGAAACTTTTCGGTTCTTTGTTAACTGGGCAAACGGTGTCCGCGGCAGAATGAATATATCGTGTGCCGTTTGTTTGCACACGATATTTCGTTGGAATATCCGAACGAAAAAAATTTTTTTTTTTTGGGATGAACTTTCATCTTTGGTGCCAGTATCTTTTGACGGATGCCAAGAAGATAATGTGCTTAAAAATAAACATTTGTTTTTGACGTGACAACGTCTTATAAATTGGTTTGCCGGGTGACACTTCAAGAAACTGCGTTACGCTGCTCCGCTCACGTTCCGCGCTCACAATGAGAGCGAGTGAGAGGCACGCGTCCCTTCGACTCGGGCATGGTTAGCCCGCCTAAGAGCGAGTGAGACAGACATAAAAAGTGAAAGGCACGCGTCCCTTCCACTCGAGCACAGTTAACCCGCCTAAGAGCGAGAGAGACAGAGCGAGAGAGAGAGAGTGAGAGAGATAGGCATACACACCGGTTCATGTTATACGAATGAATATTCACATTAAAATTATTTTACCACTCAAAGTCGTTGTCACGTAAAACTTTCGCCCGTATACCGACTTTACAGGCAACCAATTTTTTTTTTATCATCTTAGTTGCTAGTACCGAGTCAGAAAAAAAACACTGAATTATATTCTCGATCTTTGTTAGGTTTCCAATTGCTTTGTTGTGATTAAATTTTGCATTATTCTTCATCGTTGGATCAAGGTTACTTACGTTTAAACTGTGTACGTAGTTTTAAAAAACTCGACCGTTTAAGTGTTAAAGGAGATCTTAACAATAGGTGATATAGACTGGGGAAAAATATAGGATTATGAGTTTTGATCAAAGGTTATTTCTTATTATTCTTCCGAATTTTTTTTCTTACGGATTAACTGTAAGCCAAGGCAAGGTACACTGAATACTATGTTACTTAGATTTTATTATTATTTTCATGAAAATCTAGGCATGTGAATAAATAGACACGCCGCAGAGCTAGCAAACAAATACTCGTATTAATCTTCGTATACGACTCGATTCTAGTTTTAAGTGCCATTGTTTTTGTCACATCTCCATCCTTTGTGCGTCACTGTAACAAACTTCGTCACGTCACAATGCTCCGCTCGATGTTCTTATCTGTGTATTCTTCCTTTACACCACAATACAGACAGTAGCAGAAACTTAACCTTGCGGTTAAAAACCGTATTAAATCAAGCATAAAGTCAATTTTATTTTTTTGGAATAACAATGCAAAATTCTTTACAATGTGAGATTAAAACATTGAAATTAAATTGTAAAAAATAAAACAAGAAGTTTTAATTTTACATTGTGAAGAATTTGGCATTATTAATGCTAAAAAATAAAGTGACGTAATAAATAAGCCAATTTATCTTGGCCGATCGTTAAACAGCTGTAAAGGTGTTTTATATGGATGTTGTAGATATCTAACCGCAACAGTGAGGAATCATGGCTGGCTGCAGCCTAAGGAACACTTGAAGAAATTTGAACTGATGAGTAAGTGTCACGTTAGCTCAATTGGAAGAAATGCGGGTTCGAGTCCCGCATGTGGCATCAAGAAATCTAAACGATTTCTTGATGTGTGTTTTAATTGCACATCAAATCAAGCAGTCAACCCTGTTGTAGCTGGGTTGATTGGTGACAGCATTTGGAAATAGTTCAATAAGTTTTTCGAGTTCATTCAGCACATAATATATCAAGCCGTTTAAATCTACATACACACTCGTGTGTATGAATGTACACTCAATTTCTTTAACGCTTCTTCTGTCGCAGTCAAATTCAAAGTCAAATTTATATTTAAAGCAAATAACTTATATTTCAAACATCTGCAAAGCTTTAACTTTAAAACCACAACACTAATTCTGTAACAGATTACATGCTTCCAATAAGGTAAGCTTAAATTTTCAAGCCACCAAGTTCCACAATTTTTTTATACAATCTTCTGTATTATACCGTACTGTGGCGATATACATCTTCAAGGATGTTTATGTAACTGTTTATATGTGCTTATTTTTTGCGTTCTCCGTTCCCGCTTTTATGGTGTGTGACAGAGAGGATGGGGCCGGGTAAATATGACAATAATAGTTGGAAAGTCTCGTCTTGAGAGGCTGAGTCTCGCTTGTGTGTTTATTATGGCAGAATGATGTTTAACTAGCACATAAAGAATGGCTGTTAGCGGGAATTCAGTGTTGGCATGCAAAATAAAGGGTTGTTGTTGGGACGGGTGAAAGTGAAAATAAATAAGATTAGCTACGCGCGCTGATTGGTAATGTCTTGGTGAAGATCAAATGCGGCATTTTAACTTTGATGAAAAACATTTTTACGATAAATAGTGATATATTTATTTTCAGATCAGTTGCCATGTGCCTTAATGTCGTGTTACTGTCACTCAACACGAGTGCTACTTATCTTATTTTGCTTTAAGTAAAATGAACAAATGTTTTTGACACGATAAAGGCACTGTTTTAACGTTCTAAAAAAGCAGATATTACGAACATGAAAGACTATTAACTTTGTTCTCTTTTCTTGGAATTGATAAACAAGTGTAACGCCAAGCCTCAGCCACCATAGCCAATCATAGCCAATCCTAGCCAAGCCAGCCAATCCTAGCCAAGCCAGCCAATAGGAAGCCACCGCCATGCCAGTTGACGCTCCCCACTACAACTTCCGCCAGCCTTGCGCCCTTGGGTGGGAGCAAGCCCTTATAACGGCCAGACAGCTCAGTCTAGCCACTTTTGCCCTCTTAGCCACTGAATAGGCCGAAACTCTGCCAAATTGTATTTTGATAGTTGATTATAACCATATTTAAATAAAATCTGTGTGCTTATCGTTTTGCCTGGGTTTTTTATTTATGCCACTCATTACATAAGACTGACAGAAAAAAATGAGAAAGCGTACCACACGCATAAAACACTTAGCAATATAACGGAAAATACATGACTCAGTATTTTAATTTAAAACTTCAACTCAACATGTTATATTAGTTACTTAAAACGGTTTCAAACTTTCATCGGAGTTTTTGATTAATATGCCTTCTCGGTTCCTTTAAACGAACTTTTGCAAACGAAGTTATTCGCCTACAAATCATTTCATTGAAACTTCAAAGTGAGTAATTCGCAACATTTATTTATTTTAATAAAAAATCTGAGTTTTTAACTTTCAAAAAAAGAAGCTTTAAGCTTGCAACAAAATAATAAAGTGACATGTTAAATTCTTCTTTATAATTTTCTCTCAATTATGGCAAATTCAGTGGCCTGCAAGACGATGACAGCTTCGAGAGACTTATGGTGACGGGTAAAGTGGAGAGCAAAGGACTAAGATGACGAAGTCCAAGGAGATGGTCGGACTAGATATTCGAACAGCTGGGATAGCCGTCAACACTGCCCTGCACCGGGCAACAACCGCAACTGATACCGACTTCCCGACTCCGAGCTCTTTTTGAGAAATTCATGACAGAAAATCTCAGAAAACTTTTGGCTCGCCTTGGGAATCGAACCCAGGACCTCTCGGATGTAAGGCAGAAACTTTGCCACTACACCAACGAGGCAGTCAAGAAGAAAAAAATATTACGAAAAAAAGACTGGCTTGTCAAAAAAAAATATCCAGCTATTTTCACTCAAACTTACTTTTTATAATAAACTGGACCTAACTGTTAAAAAAATGGAAGAAACCCGGAGTCTGGTGACATCTAAAAATAAATATAGACAGAACACTGAAAAAAAATGAATTTGCAAGAATATTTCATGAGCTAAAAACCTAATGGTCTAAAACTATTTTTCACATAGAATAGACACGGAACGTCCATTAGCTGGAACTTGAATAAGATTTAGTTGTTTTGCTTTTTGAATGAATCAATTTTTTGTACTGCAGCTGAGATAGAAATATGCATATATTTAGTAGTATAGCAAGCTGTATATACTAACAGTATCTATGTGTTCCCATTTTAGATTTCTTTGTTAATTTACTTTAGCCTTCCATTAAGTAAGATTACCTTAACATTGTAATAAACATAAAAATCGGATTATTTGACTGAGTATTCGACGATAATGATTAATGAGATATCGTAGCTGGTCATGGCTTCAAAATCTTTGTATTTTTTAGTGGGAGTATGTGCCTAACCCGTTAACTGATAAAACAGGGTATCTCACATAACATTTCTTCCCTCATATTTTGTGTAAAGAAAGCCTAACGCCACCACAGCATCGTAAATCCCTTTTCCGTAATTCCACGTTACAAACAGTGACCTAATCCCTTGTTACATTAATTCGCAAACATTGCAGGCGTGGATTGTAACACTTGTGTTTATTTATGCCCTGCCATTTTCCTCGGTAATATCTTTATATATTTTTTCTACCACTACCGCGCAAAGTGGCGCGCAAAGATATGAATCTTGTGAGACGGAAATCAGAGAAACGAATTGTGGAGATTCGGGCTTAGCGCAAAATGTTCACGCTCGTGCTTTGGTTAAAGATACTTTGTGTTAGGTTAAGGTAAAAAAACTTAATGAGTATTTAAATAGAACAGGTATTTAGGTATCATAAGATAAGATAGTTTGTATCTTATCTTAAGATAACTAAATATCTGCGATCGGAAAAATAAAATGTAAATTGAAACGGGTAAAATTTAAAACCTTACTGCCATCCACCCAGATACAGACAAAATTAACGCCTCGAGTAAAAAAAACTTTTAGGTTATTGTTAATAAAGTCCAATTAATTAAAAACACGTTGACGCAAAAAGTTATGTCTGTTTAAGTCGAAAATCGTGTATACAATTAAAAAAGTGTGCAAATGACAACAGCACAATCCAGTTCATTCCCCGAATCCAAACAACGAATTTAATATCAACACTTAAATCGCCCGCAACAGCCGTGTATCGAATAGAACGAAATTTATTCTCGATTCAGGGGGGAAAAAATCTTAAAAGTCGACCCTCAGAAATCTAATTACACTTTTGTGCGCACCGTGTATGACGGATTTCCGTCGACGCCGTCTTAAAATGATTTCGCTCACAGAAATCTGTCTCAATTTCTCTTTGCGTCTCTGCGCAATTTTGCTCATATTATCTCGGGGGTGGCTAAAAGGTGTCACTGTATAAGATAGTCTAGCAGTCACTTCCTGTATTTTGACAGGCTGGTTTGTGGAAAAAGTTGAGGTTGAGGTAATCCTTAACATTGATGAAGGAAATACGGCGTCAAAAAAGCTGTAGAATTATAAGAGACTTTGCCAATGTCTGTGTAGAGAGGCTTAAAGCCATAGAACCTTGCTTTAATCTTTTTTTTCGAAAGGTTTAAAGTGCTATAATGTTCGCCGCTCACGAGCACTCGCTATTCGTCCTCTCATTATTGGTACTTACCTACTTACAGACAATTGTCTGCATGTTTTACTTTTACTGTCTCACTTTAAGTAGTTCGCGCCTCTCAAAATTGTTATTTAATTATCATTATACCTCTCTTTATCTTATTAATAAGTTGTCATGTAAGTGAAAAGTAATTATTTATTTTGAGAATTAATATTATTTAACCCTATAAATAAACTTATAGACAATTGACTGCATGTTTTACTTTCACTGTCTTACTTTAAGTAGTTCGCGCCTCTCGAAATTGTTATTTAATTATTATTATACCTCTTGTACGATCAATAACATCAATGTGTCAAAAGTTGGTTCTTAATTGTGCCAACAGATGGCGCTTGTCATAATTAACTCTCGTTAGAGAAGTTTTCGCCTTAGGTAATATATAAGAAAAATTCTGTTCCGTACTTTGACTATCTGTCGACAAAATATACCGTTGTATGCAAAGTTGGCTTTTATTTAAGCAAAGCGACCTAGCATTCCCTCGACTGTAACCTGTCAAACCAGAGTTTGTACACCTCTCTTCATCTCCCCATCGGAGGTGAAGAAGATTGCCGCCCGGCTCAATAGGAAGAAGGCGCCGGGCCCCGACGGCCTTCCACCCGCAGCCCTGGCGGAGCTGCCCAGGAGGGGAATAGCGGCGTTGACCCGCATCTTCAACGCCGCCCTCAGGACCAACCACTTCCCCACGCCATGGAAGAAAGGGCGGGTGGTGATGATCCCCAAACCGGGGAAAGACCGCCGCCGCCCAGAGAGCTACAGGCCCATTACCCTGCTGGATCACGCCGCCAAGCTGTTTGAGCGAGTCCTGCTGCGCCGACTGCGCCCCTTCCTCATCCCGAGGGACGAGCAGTTCGGCTTTCGCAGCGGGCACTCCACCACGCTCCAGCTGGCTCGAGTGATCCACCACCTAGCCGAGGGCCTAAATAAGAAGAAAGCCTCGGTGGCGGTCTTCTTAGATGTGGAGAAAGCTTTTGACCGGGTTTGGCACCCCGGTCTCATCTACAAGCTCTCCACGACCGCCCTGCCCCCAGCCTTAGCCCACCTGATAGCGTCCTTCCTCCGAGGACGCTCCTTCCAGGTCGCCGTGGAGGACGCTACGTCCGCTGAGGGCCCCATCGATGCAGGGGTCCCCCAAGGCAGCTGCCTTTCACCGACCCTGTACGCTGCCTACACCAACGACGTTCCCACCATCAACGATCAGCTTCATGAGTGGGAACCCAAGGTCGAGCTGGCGCTGTTCGCGGACGACAGCGCATTTTTCACCACCGCCCCATGGGTCAAGGCGGCGGTGAAAAGGATGCAGAAGCAGCTCGACCTACTGCCGGACTGGCTGGAGAGATGGCGGATAGCGGTTAACGTGGGTAAAACCGCCGCCATCTACACGGGCCCCCAAAGGAAGAAGATGCCCGAGCTGGTCCTCAACGGCCAGAAGATTAAGTGGCAGCGAAGTACTAAGTACCTAGGCTGCCACTTGGACCAGCGCCTTACACTCAAAGACCAGGTCAAGCACCTGGTCAACTCCAGCCGCGGGGCGCGCGCAAGACTGCGCCCCGTATTTCAGTCCCGCCTGCCCACCAGAACAAAGGTGGGCATTTATAAAACGTACGTGCGCTCCAGGCTAACATACGCGGCCCCAGCCTGGTACGCAATGATTAGCGCAACCCACCGTACGAAGCTCCAAACCCAGCAAAACATAGCGCTCCGAATTATAACGGGGGCTGGGCGCTATGTAAGGAATGCTGTCATCCACAGGGACCTCAAGATGGAGGCCCTGGAGGAATTTGTGGTCCGCACATCCCGAAGAATGTACGAAAGAGCGGACCACGGGCCGCACCCCGGGCTACATAATATAGCCCCCATGCCCACGGTAACTCAGGCGAGCAAGAGGCCAACCCCACGACAGGTCTGCTCCCTCAATCCGCCCTCCCACCTACCCACTCACCAATCCCAACCTCACCAATCAAACTCTCTTCCCTTTCCCAGCCAGAGTCAGCCGCAGTCAGCTTGCCCTGCTCATCGGGCCTCCCCGAACGGGGTCTCACCTGATGGGCAGCCCGCAGCGACTGTGCAGCCGGCTCTGGCAGAAGACGAAGATAGACGAGACCTGTCGTCGCAAGACGGCCGCGCAAGCGGCAACTAACACCGTGGGCCAGTAGGCCCATGAGAAGAAGCCCGGGGAAGGAGCTTAGGCTCGAACCCGAACCGCCCCCTAGCGGGGCGAAGAAACCCGTCGTCGTCCGTACTTTGACTATCTGTCGACAAAATATACCGTTGTATGCAAAGTTGGCTTTTATTTAAGCAAAGCGACCTAGCATTCCCTCGACTGTAACCTGTCAAACCAGAGTTTGTACACCTCTCATTATCTTATTATTAAGTTCTCATGTAAGTGACATATTTTTTTTGAGAATTAATATTATTTAACCCTATAAATAAACTTATAGACCATTGACTGCATATTTTACTTTGACTGTCTTACTTGAAGTAGTTCGCGCTTCTCGAAATTGTTATTTAATTATTATTGTACCTCTCATTATCTTATGAATAAGTTGTCATGTAAGTGAAAAGTTATTATTTTTTTTGAGAATCAATGTTATTTAACCCTATAAATAAAAGTGTTTATAAGAATACAGTTAAGTAATGTAGAGGGCACAGGAGTAACTTGAAGAGGAGACGACCTAAAGAAAAAATATTACTTTAAAGTCCAATCTTGAGCACAACTTCTTCGAACAAGGTAAGCCTTCAATAGGGCTCTATACGGCCCAGGAGTAACGTAAATTGGATGTAAAGTGCGATCAAAACAAAATTATGTCGGTCTAGTGAAACTCTTCAAATTTAGTTATTTCTAAAATCGAATGCAATCAAAAATAATCTACACTAATGCTGCTGAAGAGTTTGTTTGTTTGAACGCGCTAATCTCAGGAACTGCTGGTTCGAATTTAAAAATTCTTTTTATGTTGAATATACCATTTATCAAGGAAGGCTATAGGCTATATAACATCACGCTGCAACTATTAGGAGCGAAGAAATCATGGAAAATGTGAAAAAACGGGGAAAATTATTCATTCTTGAGGGCTTCCGTTATGTAGGCTGCGAAAACGGTTCAAGATACCAAAAATATTTGTATGAAAGAATTATTCCTCTTAAAATGATCTAAAAATATGTCCGCGACAGTATATGTCCATCTTTTAAGATCAAGTCACTAGAACCGATTTTGTGGTAGTCAAATTAATGCATTATTTGTTAAGAGTTGTATCAACGTAATAATACGAGTATTAATCTTTTTCCAAATAAATGTGTTATTGATTAAGAGTATTTAATTCTGAACAAAATTGTCTTTGACATCACTTAATTTCAATGAATATCTTAGAAGATATTACAATTTTAAAATAACACCAATAAATAATTCATCCGCGTCGCATGATGTACAAAACATGACGCTCGAAGGAAGAGAGGCGTTACTTGCGAGCGACGCAGAGAGGGGGGTGTAGCTCTACGAGTTACCATGATGAACCAAAATAAGATTTAATTAATGACCAGTTGCGTCATATCTTCACGTCGACCCTACCGCAGTGCCTAAAAAGCCGGTTGTTTAACCAATGCGTCTTACCAGTCTTAACCTACGGAGCCGTAACGTGGAACATGACAGTCAAGCTGGCTCACCAACTACACGTCACCCAGCGTGCTATGGAAAGGTCTATGTTGGGGATCTCATTAAGGGATAAGATCCGGAACGAGGTCATACGACATAAGACTAAGTTAACTGATGTTGTCCAAAAATGTAGCAAGCTAAAGTGGCAGTGAGCTGGCCATGTCTGTCGCAGAACCGACGAGAGGTGGTGCAGGAAGGTTCTTTTATGGAGACCACTCTTAGGTAAACGTTGTGTGGGACGCCCCCCGGCTAGATGGACAGGCGACCTGAAGAAGGCAGCTGGTAGTGACTGGATGCAAAGAGCGGGAGATCGTGCGCTGTGGCGCTCCTTGGGAGGCCTATGTCCAGCAGTGGACTGTAACGGGCTGATATGATGAATGACCAGGTGACCGCGTATAATAATCTGGGAAGAACATTCCATGATAAATAGAGCTCATGTAGAGGGTCTAAATAGGACTCTTAGAGATATAAGAAGCTGTGATAAAATCAGCATCATAAAATTACTGTTATGTTTGCGGGGGACTTTCGACAAACTGTACCAGTAATAGTAAGGGGAACAAGGGCAGACATTGTAGTCTTGCCTAAAAAAAACCCCAATATGGAAGTTTGTGAACAACTTAAAATTAACTACAAATATGAGAGCACATTTGGGGGGAGGTAGAAATAGTCCTCCTGGCCGATTTCGACCACGGCGGCCAATCTCAACAGGGATCAGCTAACTACGCAGGAGATATTACAGTTCACAAGTATGAGCACTCTCAAACTGCACTGTTCCATCACTATCAAAGTTCGGTGAGACGGCAATCCGACATGACCGGAGAGAGATCAGGCGCATGACCAACGGCTTAACGTGCGAACCGAGGCACGGGGTGTAACACCGCCAACTTCTCGACTCCGAGCCGTTTTTATGAGATTCATGACAGAAAATCTCAGAAACAATTTTGGCTCGACCTGGGATTCGAACCCAGGACCACTTAGATGTTCGGTAGTTACTTTGCCACTACACCAACGAGGCAGTGGTAGGGAGGTAGTATAACTTTTCCTTTAAAGTTACTTTTAATAGGAGACGGGAAAGTACCTCACTTTGAAAATAAAATTGCAATTGAACGAGATTAAGGATTAAGAGTGAGTAACATTAAAGATTTTATATCGAAAGTTCACCCTGAAATAAGCGAAATAGAAAAAAAAGATCATCTATGGATGTGTCAAAGTGCAATATTGGGTGTGAGAAACTGTAGCGTAGACGAAATTAATAAAATAATTATTAGAACACAAGTGGCCTTCCCCCATATTCCCTCAAGTAAAAAATAGGTGCCCTAATAATTTTACTTAGAAATCTTAAACCACCGGGACCCGACTTCAAATCTAACTTCTTGAATATGTAACGTTATGGTTGCAATTCGGTACGGTGTATGTCAGCGGAGGAGGCAACGGATTTGGGGTACTAGTTGACTTTAGGGTCCAACCTGAATAAGTCGGCAACCACTGCAACCAAATCGGCTCCACACGTAATGACTTGTCATTCCTGGGGGTACAGTCGAATAGGTTGAGAGTGAATAACGGATGCTGGGCAAGTTCGTGATCCCTTAAAATGCGTCCCAGGCATGCAGCGCCTGTGGAGAGGTCACTCCACACGTGCCTGAAAAGGTGCGGAAAACAACACGGGGAGTCACAGCCACCGGTGATAAGCTCTGCGCTAATGGGCGTGTGCGCGGGCGCCAGGGGTGACTCCTGATGGTAGGATAGTCCATCGTGGCTTACTAACCAGCTTCTATAGGTGTACGGAGCAGCAGGCATGTCACAGTGTCTGAAGCAAGATGGGTACCCAACCCAATTGCACCTGGCAAAACAAGAAATAAGAAAAAAATCACAGCATCCTAAGCGTCACAAGGTTCGCCACATGGAATGTGAGAACTTTGCTCCCAGGTATCGATCATTTAACATCAACTACCGACGGTATTCCAGAACTCAGAAAAACTACCATCATCACTTCGTCTCCGTATTGATGTAGCCGCATTACAGGAAACTCGTCTCCTAGACGAGGGCAGTATTAGCGAAGAGAATCACACCTTCTTCTGGAAAGGAAAAAATGACGGCAAAAGGCGGGAGCACGGTGTCGGGTTCGCTATTCGTAACTGCCTGCTTAGATGTATAGAGACGCCTTCATGTGTGTCTGAACGCATTATGGCACTGAGACTAATGTCAACCTCAGGTCCTGTTACCATTGTCTCGGCGTATGCACCAACTCTAAAATCCTCGGCTGACGTTAAAGACAGATTCTATGAGGATTTACGCAAATGTCTAGAAAATGTTAATACATCAGATAGACTCCTGGTGCTTGGTGACTTTAATGCAAGAATTGGTGTTAGATCTGAGGACTGGCCGGGGTGTATTGGTAACCATGGAATTGGCAAGATCAATGAGAACGGACAAAGATTATGTCGCGTTGTCAAGATCAGACCTACAAACGCGTTGCGGACAAAACTAATATGTTCTTCTGACACGAGAAAATAAAACTAGAAAAATAATTAACGCAGAAGTACTTAAAATGATGCCCAAAATAAATATTCCACGCGGACAAAGTCGCGGGCACAGCTAGTCTATGATAAAGTCGAGTTACCATCAGCGCACCTAATATAAGCGACTTTTTGTCACCGTGACACCGTTTGACAGCATGTCAACCAATGGTCCGCGGCTAAATCGCTGTCTTTCGCGAGTCGCAGCGAACAGTTTGTCGCATGTACCCTGAACCTAAGTCTTTTTTTTTCTTTTATTTTGGCATCAAACAGTCATATACAGAAACATATGTATGTTTAAATTAAGATTTAGTAACAGACCTTATAGTGCCTAAATGATGTAAGTATAATAGATAACAATTAAATAAGCTAAGATAAACGGACGCAATCGATAAAAAAAATAGAAAATGAACATAGCGATTAAACGTTGATGCATTTGAAGTGCTTAAATTAGCTAGATAGAGTCTTAATACAAAATACCAGTATTACTCAATTTTCTCAAATGAAACACATATTAGTTGATAACTTAGTGTGAGGAAATTCAAATTTAGAAAGCTATTATAGTTGGATCATATTTTGCGGGATATTAGTTTGAAAGAAATGGTTGGAGTAGTAACAGAAATAGTTACAAAATGGCTGAATGAAGCGAAGACAGCGACTGATTAAGCCTTCGCTTGGAGTTAGTGATTAATGATAGCTTCCGTCTGCAGAGGGACAGATGTGTTAATTAGCATTGATAGATAAACCGATATCGTTATTCTTAGTAACGATGTCTTAGATGCAATAGGAAGTCATACAAAAAGAAAACCGTTACACTATACCTAAAGTTATATAAAATCATCCAAAAATTATAAATCACATGTACAGGAGCAAAATTAAATGCATGGCAGACTGTCATACTTCTAGTAGTTTTGCACACTACTGTGAAACCTGGCTATGTGGGACCTGAAGGGACAAGCACAGATGTCTCACTTATAGAGGTATTCCAATTAACCAGTGTCATAGATATCCAGCTATTACAAAAATATCTGTCTCATTTACAGAGATTCTCAGTAAAAGAGGCTAGAATCACTGGTATTCCAGTTATAGAGGCGCGATTAACAATAAATTATAATCTATTTTGAGTTGAGTCGAGTTTAGACGCAATCAACCAAAATCATCAGAATTTGCGAGATGCAAAAGTAATTCAGTACTAAAATGCCCGGACCTCAGCATAAGTCACAGCAATATAATTTTCCAGGTCCCACTTTAACAGGTTCTCTGTATAATAATGATTTTTAAAAGTCAATAATGAGTATTGACATTTTAAGACCAATAAATTGTACATCGAATGTACATCACAAAATACTTCCTCAACTCTTTACAAAACAGATTCCATTCAGCACATTTTTTTACGAAAAGCTGTGGAACGAAACAAGAAATAAAATTACCCAAATGAGAAATAGTGCTCAAAGACAGCGACTGATTAAAGTTCTGGCTTGTAGTTTGTGATTAATGGAAATACGCGCTCCCGAAAGAGCAGATGTGTTCATTCACGTCGCTCGAACATTCGTGTATTGAAATGGGACGGGAAATCTGCTTCACTACTCTCTAAGCTGGTGTCCATAGTTTTGGATGCAGCTGTGGTGACCTCTACCGTTCGCCATCACAAGCACATGCCTAACGTTGGCAAGCACGACAGCGACCGCTGATACGGCTTCAAAGGCTAGATGGCGCTGTTAGCCTAGTACCGCACATGAACTGCGGTACCGGACCTCGGTCGCCGACTATAAAACCAGGTCGGTAGGAAGCGCTTTCCTTTAGCTTCGTAACTCTTAATCAGTTGCGCCCAACAGCCATCCCTATTGAGTCGGAAAACGCAGTGTAGGGCTATCCCCGGCCAGATGGTCCGTTGACCTATTAAAGGTCGTAAGACGGGGCTGGATACTGATGACTGAGAACCGAACGGTGTGGCGCGGAGGCCTTCGTCCAGCAGTGGCAGGATATTGGCTGATATTTCAATTTAAATTTCAATTATTTATAAAAAACACGTGCAAGTTTACAGAGCAAGTCAAAAACGCTCACAGGTCAATTATAACATAAGAAATCAATGAGTAACAAGTCAAATACTATAAAACAAATAAATTCATTGTAAGTACCTACACACATAAATTAGGTATAAATTAAATGTCAAAGTAAATAATAATATGTCAAAATATAAATAAGTCAATAATCAAGTTCATCTGACTAGGTACTTTTGTCGGTAAGGACATACCATATATTATGACCATAAAATATTATCTAAAATATATCATATCTATGTCATTGTGCTGAACGAGCAAGTCTCTAATAAGCCGCAGAGCACGGAAAGTGGGCGCGTTAGCGGTGCGCTTCGTGCGCGTCACTATGATACTGATGATCCGTATACAGCATGCATGTAAAAGTTTACACTAGCGCGTTCAGTCGCATCAACACGCTCTGGTTAGACTTGAACATACGGAGTAACGTTAACGATCTCTGTGGCTATACAAAGTTCTCGTACTTAACATACTCGTTTCGTTCGTATTTTCGGGTCTAGCCAGCACCTTCGCTCGCACGGTCAAGGTCATAAGAGTGACAGGAATAGCTCATTTGATAATACGAAAAAAGGCCCAAGAGGTCTCTGTAACACTTATTTTTGATGTCTTTGTTAAGAACTAGACATACTTAAATAGTCTGAGCTCCATTAAATACTAAAGATACTTAAAACTTCAATTGAACTACTAAAAGGAAAAGCATTCACATAACAAATAGTTTAATAATTTGTGAGGTAACATATTTTAAGCGTTCGTTTCTGTATACTCACTTTATACATATTTTCTAAATGAATATTTTGTGTCCCAAATTCACATTCAAAAGACGGTTACATCAAATTTTAATAATGATGTTAATGTTTAATTTGTTTTCATATTATGTTCAGTTTTGGTCAAAACATCATTATAATTAGCGCGTTTGTTGCTTGCCATTATTTGTTTTTACTTTTCAAAGTCGAGCCATTTTCTGATGTCGTTTTTCATTCAACCTTCGTGTATAAAATAATTAGCTTTTTGTTTTAAAATTTCAGGTAAAAACGTTACTCAAACTAATTGCTTACCTGCCTACAGTCCGTTTAGAAAATGTGGACCCCAGCTAACGAAGATTAATTGTATCTCTGAAAAATTGTTTTTTAATTAGTCATTCAAATGATTTGCTAATAAGCTTATTTTTTTTAAGAAGCCACCTTTTTAATTGTTTATTTTTTTCTTCACTTTACTAAGTAATAATTTTTTAGGCTTACTACTAATAACTAGGCAGGGTTAAAAGCCTGTCTTAATAATAGCTATAAATAATAAAATCATATATTTCCTCTTTACAATATAAGAAATCATCAACAGACAACAAACATCATCTGTTTGCAAGGGAAACGGCCATTCATGGTATTTACTTATATTAGTAAATATTAAACTCAAGAATAAAGAGCGCAAATATATAGTATCACGTTCCATAACCCCCCAGATTACCACCAAATACCAATTCATTTGGCAGTCGTAGCTCTTTTGTTTCACTCACGCCCGTAAAACATATGAATTCACGACCGTCACTCATACATAACCTCAAAGTTGCCCAAAAGGCTTATCACCACAGACAATACGAGAACACAAAGCCTCGCGGAGGTGCCACGAGTAATTTGGTTCAAGATAAACTTTGCCGCTGCTTTATTTCTTTCATTGTAACCCTTTATGTAAGTCTATTGTCACCTCTGTGCACGGTTTATGACGTGCAACTTTTGTCGCCTCTATACGGTATCGGAGGAGCATGTGTCATTTGTGGTAACAATTTTCCTTTCTATTTGCCGTTGCCGTATTATTTGCGGGGAAAGCACTTTAATTTGTAAGCGGAGAATCTTTAGGGACGGTCTATTGTCGTACAACATTGTAGTCGACCTATAAAGCTTACGATGTACTTTAGTCATTGTTTTAATGTGATATCACTTTACTTACGCTTTGTTTTTTTTTCGAATACATAAAACGACTGTTATTTTTGTGGAAGATACGAGTATTGGTCCTTTTTGCAGTAGTGTTTAGTTTATTATTCCAGGCATACTATTAAATACGAAATTTCAAGGTAAGGAAAAGGAATTCAAATGTCATGAAGCTTGTAATTTTTAATCTAAAATGTGTAGGCATTTCTTTTTTTAAATTTCTTTATTTCAATCTAAACAGGACCAGTCTTCATTCATCAATACTTCAAAGTAAAAACTCCTCAATTTCCGTCATCAATTTTGGGATTTTCATCAGCAACGCTAGCCGCAATCTTCTTTGATCTTACGCCAGCGCTGTATTTACAAATGACTACACTCTGTCCGAAGTTATTACCATCTTTATCAATTGAACGTACCCATTATAGGAAACTCAGGCGGTATTTATTAACCGTAAACATAGGAATTTAGAAAGTAAAAATAAAAAACTTAATCTTAATTACATTTTTCTGTAACACCTTAACTCTCAACCAATACTCAAACTATACTAATTATCTTTAAAACAAGATATATGTGTCATTTATTACAGATGTTTTTTTCAGTACTGGTATTCATTTTAATGTTACATTTTCAACGTTTTATGCTTCAGTAAGTTAAGGCGAGTGTATGACCTATAACTGTTGATCGACTGAAACTGCATTTTTTTCAATTTTGACCGTAAAACGATTTATTATTGCGAACATAATATGAGAGAAATTCATAAGCTGCGGTAGGGTTATTTCAAATAGGCAGTACCCACAGAAGACCCTTTTGTATAAAATTCAATTGATTTCCATCGGAATAATGGAAAACAATTGATTTTCAGGAATAGGCCCTGAAGGCGACTGAAAACCGCTGACGTACCCGTTCGCGCCCCGTTACAGCGATTACTGCCTATTAGACAGGCTTAACGGCTCTTTTGTATCGGGATTGTAATAAAACTGTCGTTTGTTATTTTATTGTTGCAATTTGTCTTATTTAATGTTGAGAATTAGCGCCGATGATCGCCTCAATGCTATGTAATATCCATTTTAATATTTAAAATTCAAAAGGAAGAAAGTCCGTCTGTAACGATTTATTTTTAAAATAGAGCTGACCTTCAGAAAGCACATGGGAGTTATTTTTTTAAGATAATTTTACTTCAGATAATAGGTGACAGAATTGCTTGTCGTGGTAGGGGGGCTCAGTAACCGTGGCTTTGCCACCCACGGTGAAGCTAAGCGGGATCCCGGGAGGGGACGCTCCACGTGGGCTTGGGGAGGCCTGCGCAGGATGCGTCCAAGAGTGCGGGTGTGGGGGACGGTTTCGGCTGTCCCTCGCAGTCGGGTGCGGTCGCGGGAGGAGAGACGTCTCGGTGTGTCGTTGCCGTGCGGCCTATCTCCCGCGACCAAACGGGGGCGCACCGTTTGATGGCGCTGCGGTGGGGCCGCAGAGGAAGAGGAGATGCGGTGTGTCGTTGCCGTCCTCCCTATCCTCTGCCGCCGTGTGGGAGTTAGTTTTGGTGGCGGAGCCCAACACCTTGCTCCGCCGCCAAGGAGTTTGTGGCCCTCGGGCTATCCGCCGGGGTGCCGTGGTGAATGCTCACGCGACCCCATGGCGCCCCACAACGGCGGAAAGGCGGAATGCGCTGTGGTTTTAGTGGGTATTACGGCATTGCACACCAGCCGTTGAGTCCCACATACCCCCCTGCAGTTGTGTGGGGGGCATGCGTAAAAGCATTTCCACAGCGAAAAAAAAAAAAAAAAAAAAAAAAAAAAAAAAAAAAAGGTGACAGAATTGCACGCGGGCGAAGGAAACAGCGAGAAGCTTGTGATAATATAATTTGGGCTATCAATATAACATCGCTCACTATTAAGTACTCATATAACTTTTTAAACATTATAATAAAATGATGATAATATTATCATAACCTGTTAAATTCACTAATTTGTATGTTTGAGAATTAGATATTAAATTTTGAATCACAATAACAGGGACAGGTGGAGAGATTTGGGGGAGGCCTTTGCCCAGCAGAAGGATGACATAGGCTAAATAAAAAAAAATAATAACATATTTGGTTTTTCAAACCAACAAAATTTGGGGTAAACGTTATACTCGTAATATGTCCCGTGTATTGTCAGGATTACATTGAAATATATTCTCAGGATTACATTGATATATATTTATAGAAAGGCATGGACCAGACAATATATAAATAAATATATATCTAGGCTAGAGTAGCGAACAAAACGTACTTTTTTTAAATAAAATTCTATTGACTAAACTACTACTCAAAACTCGTTAGCTTTTATTACAGATTCCTGTTTCTTATCAAAATGTATGTAACTACATCATATCAACTTAATAATGAAATTCAAACACAAACGCGAATTCGCGAAAACTCATCATCAGCTTATTCGTTAATCCGTCAAATCTGTACGTTACATAAACACAACCACCTAAGTACTTACAACCATAATTAAAACAGACAATGAACATCAAATATTTCCTTTGTGTTATTATTAATCTGTCGGAGCATCGAAACTTAAGATGGCGTGTTTCAATATGGGAGCATAATTAATTTCCGTACACATTTTGTCTTGCAAATAGATATGCACATAATTGATGAAAATATTATGATTGTCGGCGGCGCCATTATTTTCGGTGATATCGTCGGACATCGTGTGGGCGTTTAGTTAGGATAATCGAGCAAAGAACATAGTGACCTCTTTGAACAATAATTACGCACACTAATTTACTTTGATTCGGAACAATCAACACAGTACACACGAAACGCGTAACAGTTCCCAGAGTGGACGTCCGCTCTCTAGGACGGTGAAATGAAGACTGTCCGTTCGTACATCATCCCTTCCATTCTAGGCTCTGTCGTAGCACGAAGTTAGCCGAGTAACTCCGAAGTGACGACGGTGCTGCCACCTCTCGCGACTCGTGCTGCGCGTCGTGTTCCTCCGTACTAATGACCGTTTCCGACATGTATTTTATAATCAAATCATTATGTTTACTAGAACATGGTACATAAATGGTGGTTACAATTTATATGAATAAGCCAGCACATTTCATTGAACTTGTCAATGCAGTTATTAAAATTCAAATATTACAGTTACATTTTAATATTTATCAAGTAAAATTAAGATTATTGAATATGTAAGTAATTAAATGTCACTCTCATTATACTCGTAATATGTATTATATTGTAAGTATGTTTGTCAATTAATGAAATAAGACTGAATTAAATTAATAAAATTATTCAAATCTATACAAAGTCAGGTAATGAAGTCAATTAAAAATTTCATAAGAACAGTGTTAAATTTTTGTACAAATAAATATCTTATATTCATTGGTAGTTTTTCATAAAGCTTAGGAGCCTTAGCTACTTTTTTTTAAGCATAGCTATTTTGCATAATTGAGTACGTATATAAGGTTTCCTGGGGCAAAGACGAAGGTCGAATGTTTCTACAAATTCAATTAGATGCTCCTCTCCCTTTCGGACGCCGCACTGATCGGCCGTGTCTCCAATAAACCTTTGTTTCATTTTTAAATAATATTAAATAAATTTATTCTCGTAAATATCTGCGTCGAGTACCAGGCAAACATAAGTGACCAGCCGGTGCCATCTAAGTGTGAACGGGACGACCTCACGTAAGACAAAGACAACCATTCTTATCCAAGACCTGCTCTTGCGCATCTGGACTGGCTAGGCCCGCCCTCCGTCTTATCGCACGCGCAACTCCTCCCACCTGAGTGACGTCACGCGCTACTGCAGTCCGCCCCGCCTACTACACTGCACATTTCCCGTCGGCTTTTTGTTTGCATTTAGGCCTACGCGCACCGTGCATAATGTCAGTTCAAAGGTCCCCACCTTCCAAAACTCCGAAAGACGGTGTATTGCAGCAGCCTTCTGATGCGAGCGGCGGCATGGGGCCTCAGACTGAGGCCTCCGGGGTGTTACTGGATGAACATACTCCCCCAAGCTATGTTTTTCTCCGAAATAGAAGACCAAGGCAGGATGACGATTCCCCGTCTGAGCTAATTGACTTCAAACATGAAATGACTAGACTTATGACGTCATTTATTAGCGAGCAAAAAAAGACACATCTGGAAATCACAAACACTCTTAAGTCACTACAACAAACTACGTCAAACATTGAACAGAGTGTATCACTCTTAACTATGCAAAATGAGGAATTTCAAAGGAAAATTGAGAAACTGGAATGTCAGGCAAAACAGGACCGTGACTATATACATATACTTGAAGATAGAATCGAAGACCTCCAGAGATCGTCGCGAAAAGCAAGTTTGGAGTTAAAAAATGTTCCACGTAAACCCTCCGAGAGCCAAGATGATTTAATAAATATGATAACATGCTTGGCTAAAAGTGTAAATCTTGATTTAGAGACTCGGGACATAAAGGACATTTTTAGGATAAGGCCACGTAATGGAAATGAAAAAAACTCCCCCATAATTCTCGAGCTAGGGTCCACGATCAAAAAGACTGAACTTATAAAGAAGGCAAAGGAATTTCAAACTAGAAATAAATGCAAACTACAGGCAAAACATCTAGGTTTCACGACGAGTGAAGACACGCCTGTTTATGTGTCAGAGCAGCTAACTGCCAAAGGTGCCCGCCTCTTCTTCCTGGCCCGGGATCTGGCTAAATCAAACGGATATAAATATTGCTGGACTTCGCTTGGAAGGGTTTTTGTAAGGAAAGACGATACATCTAAAATTATATGCATCCAGAGTGAAGCCCAGGTACACCAACTAATACAACAAAAGTGACTATTTACTAACATATTAGTGTTGTGCTTTTTCCCAACTGTAATTTTTTCTGTTATTGTTAAGACGGCCCCTGCTTGTTTTGCTTATTGTGTTATCTCCAACCTTATCTACACACAACCTAAGCAACATAGCACACTTTCAAACATAACTAAATGCTCATACTACACAAATTCAATACCTACCTACATATCTACAAAAAACAAAAACAAATCCAACTATATTACAAACACACTACATGCTTCAACATCTTTTCACTCTCAAATTACAAAATATAAACAACACACACACACACCATACAAACTTAAAACCTACACAATTTTACAAAATTACACCTTTAATAAAAACAATCATCATACTATTACAAAAACTATTCTCACTAACTCGCAATGCAGTCAACCTGTACACAACAATCTATTATGCCTATTCTTGTTCCCACTTGCAAGTGTCCATAACAAACCAGTTTCTACTCACCCTATATAATAATAACCCTAGCTATGACTCACTGCGCACTATTGTATTTTAAAATGGATAACCATATTACAAACAATGAACTAGACTGCATGCAAACAGCGCACTCATTTAAATGTAATATTGAAGATTTAAAAAACCACTGTTTGGGTTCCTCCCAGAACAGTTTATTTATTGCAACGCAAAATATGGCTAGTATCTATAAGAACCTAGACGATCTTCTTGTTACTCTATCGGTGCTGGACTTTGAGGTTGATGTTTTGATACTAACAGAGTGCAGGATAGACCTAAATAAACAGATACCAAAGATGGATAATTACACTTCCTATCAATCAAACAACCTTTTAAACCAGAATGATGGCGTCATTGCCTACATCAAGAACAACCACCAAGCTAAGGTTACTGAGCTCCATTTGTCAGAAGCTACTGGGCTACAAATAGAGATTGGTGATTATATTTTTCTTGGTATATACCGATCCCCCTCTTTTCTTAACGCTGATAATTTTACTAGCTCCCTTGACCTACATTTGAACTCTATCCGTAACTTAAAAAATGTACTCATCTTAGGTGACATAAATATTAACCTGCTTCCACAAGCCAAAGAACAGCCTCAATATCGACGAAATAGACTTAATTATTTAGATGCACTGTCCTTTCATGGCCTCATGCCTGGTCACGTTCTACCTACGAGAAAACTATCTTGTCTTGATCACGTGATGATCAAACTTGACAGAAACCTAAGTTCAGCTCTAATTGCAGTCGCCAACACTACGGTCACAGACCACAATCTTGTGCTACTCCAGTTATCAAAACCCCCTTCCTACGTAGCTCACACGAACACTAAGTTGACGATCGATTTTGATGGTGCATATAAGACTCTCACATCAACTAGTATCCCCTTATCAGAAATGCCCAACTGTGCTGAAGATTATGCGAACTCTTTTACTGATATCACGAGCCGAGCTATCAAACAAAACTCAAAATTAATTTACTGTTCAAACACCAAACGGATTTTAAAACCCTGGATAACCCCAGGTGTCTTGAGGTGCATTAGACTAAGAAACAAAATGCAGCAAAAGGTAGATAAAGACCCGTTCAACAAAATCTTAAAAATAACCTACAAACGTTATCGAAACTATTGTTCAAACCTCATCAAAAAATTGAAACAACAGCACCATAGAGACCTGATCAATAAATCTGCCAATAACCCCCGTAAATTTTGGCAAACAGTAAATGAGTTCACTCGATACAAACCGCCTAAGTCAAATAGTGTTGCGTTACTTAATCTCACACCACTACCACAAGATTCAGTTAACCTTGTCAACAATTTTTTCACTTCAATAGGCGCTAACTTGGCTGAAATGATTTCTAAAAGTTCTGGTGCTGGTGCACATGGACTAGTGATCCCCACTTCTAACTGTGTTCAGGCCTCATCCTTCGTCCTCCTAAATACTGACTATAAGGAAGTTGAGAGCATCCTGATGAGCTTGGACTCAACGAGTGCACCTGGATGGGATGGCATCAGTACTGGATTCTTGAAACATGCTAGAGCCTTAGTTGTCCCGTACATTTGCAACCTCGCTAACCTTTGTTTTAGTACGGGCATCTTTCCCAGTGCCCTGAAAAGGTCTATAGTCACTCCTGTGTATAAGAATGGGAATAGAGCGGAAGTTAGCAATTATAGGCCCATTTCTGTCTTGACCTCCATCTCTAAAATAATAGAAAAATTGCTTAACAATCGTCTGGTCAACTACCTAAATAAGTTTAAACTACTGTCTAAATCTCAGTACGGTTTCAGAAAGGGCCTTTCGACACAGGATGCTATACGGGATCTTACCTCCACTATAGTTAGTGAAGTGGATAATGGCAGTAAATGCCTCACGGTCTTTTTAGACCTAAAAAAGGCCTTCGACACCGTCTCTGTGCCTATTCTTTTACACAGGCTGGAAGCCATTGGAATTAGGGATACCGCCCTTTTACTTTTAAAAAGTTACCTCGAGGGTAGAACCCAGGAGGTTAAAATAGGTAACTTTCACAGCGACAAAACTACGCTGAGCTTTGGAGTCCCGCAGGGAAGTGTCCTGGGCCCGACTCTCTTTTTAATATATATTAATGATTTATGCAACCTCAGAGATGTCGGGTGCAGGATATATTCTTACGCGGATGACACCGCGCTCGTATTTACTGGTGCCACCTGGGACTCTGTCAGGATACGCACTGAACTAGGATTAATCACCGTATCCAACTGGCTCAAAGACAACCTTCTCACCCTGAACACTCAGAAAACTAATTACATCTGCTTCACTCCTACTAACAAAACCCAACCTAACCATAATTTTGCCATCAAAATTCACACATGCGCCAAACCTGATAACCTGATTTGCACCTGTGATACCATCGAAAAAGTACCCCAAACCAAGTACCTCGGTATAATACTTGACCAGCGACTCTGCTGGCACCCACATTTAGATCTTTTAGCAAATCGCACTAGAAAACTTATCTGGGTTTTCAAATCACTAAGGCAGGTCATGTGTAAAAAACTTAAAAATAAAATCTACGTGGCCTTGGCCCAATCAGTGCTCACCTACTGTATCGCGATTTGGGGAGGAGCTGACAAAACACACTTCCTTACACTTGAAAGAGCCCAGAGATCGCTTATTAAAGTTATCTACTCCAAACCCCTCCGTTTCCCTACTGACTTACTGTATAAAGAGAGTAGCTTGCTTACAGTCAGAAAGCTTTACATCCTCAATCTCATTTTATCTTGCCACAAATCTCTACCTTATGTAGACCTGAGTTCCAAAAGAAGGCAGGATGTAATTGCTCCTGTTTGTGCTGCACGTACGGCTTTCGCTAGAAAGCAATATAGTGCACAGTCTGCCTTCATGTACAATAAAATAAATAAAATTCTAAAAATATATCCCATGCTATCATTTACTTGCAAGCGTATTTTGACTGAATGGCTGGAATCACTTAGCTATGAAGAAGTTGAAGAACTTCTCAAGAGAATCAATTAACATAGGAACCTGTAAGCGTGCTATTTGTACTGATCCCAAGGAAACCAATCCGTAGGGCACATAGGTGTCTAAATTTGTGTGCAGTACACATTTACGCTGACATACACTCAAATACACAAACACACATAGGCACTAACACTCATAGACACAAACACACTCAGACATAAACACACACACACCCCACCACACTCACTCCATACCCACATAACTCACATCGCACCCTCACCACAAACACCTCACTTGCATTACTCACACCGCACCTTCATCACACACACCTCACTCACATTCACACACACCCCACCCACATTTCACTCACATCAAACCATTACTTTAATTTATTATATGATAATTTAACTTTAAAATAAGTCCTCATTATTATTATTTTTTCTCTTATTATGGCTCCTAGTTGTCTTAGTCTTATTTTGCAATCTGAAAGGGAATGAGCGAGTTATTCCCAACACAAGTGTCTATGACAACTTAATGGGAAAACTCGACAATGTAATTGTAAAAAGACTTTGTTCAATAAATGAATTTTTATTTTATTTTTTTTTTTTATTTATTATTATGCTGATTACCTTTGACAATCTTTCAAAAATCTATGTATAGGCTCAGAAAAGTTCTTAGGATTTAAGAAAGGGCTTGCAGCTTTCTATGGGTTTAGTCCACAACATGCCCTGACACATTTCTTTTGTGCTCTAAAAATAACATATCTGTATGACGAATTTCCCCAAAAAAATATAACCTAACGCAAAGTAGCAGCTACATGACCATGGTATACAGTCAACAAAGTTGGATTATTTACAACTTTAGATAACTTGTGAAGCGCGTATGAAAAGGTGTAAAGTTTCTCACAGATATCAATTGAGTGAGATTCCCATGACATGCTACGATCCACAGTAACTCATTAGAACTTGGCGGAGTCCACAGAACCAATAAAATATACAAATTAATTATTATCAAAACCCTCCTTCTACGAAAGAACTAGGCAGTGATTATACCTTGGTTAAATATAAGCCAGCCGATTCAAAGTGAATGACAGCGCAAATGACATAAGAGGTATACGTGTCAAGTTGGATATGATTTTAACAAGGAATAAATACTGCCCATGTTATCGCTGCGTTTCCGAACGGGCTGTGACGTCACGTCCGAGCGGGAGCCGAGCCGGTTACGTGGGCTACGCCTGGGCTCGACGCGCTCCGCCCTGCCACTTGGCTGCTGATCTTCGAGGAGTGAATACTTCTAAAGGAAACTCTGTCCATTTGTTTAAATAATTAATCTGAGCAATTGTAAATACCCTGCTTTAGTAATTTTATCACTAAGTTCAATTTAATATTTTGTTAGTTGTTGTGAAGTAATTTTCCTCTTGCTGAAAGATAAACTTTAGATAGCTTAAGCTTGACCTATTTTTTTTAATTAATTTGTGATTTTAAAAGAATAGCGTTCATATTTGTGGAATAGTACTCCCCCCTGATGTTTCATACGAAACCATGTGTTTTTAATAAAATGTGTGCATATTTAACCGTTTGTTTTTTATATCAGAAGTGGGATCTGAGGACACGCTCACTGGGTCATCATGCCAAGAAGTCGCAAGCGCCGGCGGGAGCCTTCTACGAGTTCGTCGGCGCGCACGCCGTCACGGAGCTCGAGCACGGAGTCAAGCAGCAGTAGTGAACATGATCGCCGCCGGAAACGTCGGAAAAGATCGCCAACCGTGAGTCAGAATGTTGTATTATCGTCAGTGATTCCCGAATTTGACCCGCTAGTGGATGATGTAGACATGTGGATTAATGTGTTGGAAGCCAATGCCCGCGCATTTGGTTGGTCCGATTCTATGATTAAATATCAGGGATTGCAAAAATTACGTAACACAGCTAAAACTTGGTTAGATTCTTTGCAAAAAAATGAAACCTCTTGGACGACATGGCGCTGGAAACACTGGCGCGAAAGGTTGTCGAATACTTTTCAAACTAAACGTAATATGTACACATTATTAAAACAACTAGTTGAAACCAAACCTTGCCCCAACCAGTCTCTTTATGAGTTTTACTTTCAACAAAAAGGGAAAATAGATCGATTGCAATTACGGTTCAAAGATCGCGATATTGTGTCGGTAATTGTAGGCTCAATTGGTGATCCAAACATTATTACAGCTGCCGAAGCTGGTAATTTTCCACATTGCGATGATTTGGCCTCATTTTTGCACAGTAAAACGTATACGGTTCCGGAGAAAACGCAAGTATCGAAAAACTTTTCAATGACGAAATCGATACCTACAAAACAAACGCAGCCGTTTCAAAGTAACGTACATAAACCCGACATTAAAACTGAGCCAGGCAGTAGTACCGGGAATAATAGTACCCATTTTTCCCCTTCATGTTTCCGTTGTGGTGAGGTAGGCCATCGTCGGAACAATTGTAATCTTAAGGACGATATCCAGTGTAGTTCTTGTAATAAACGCGGACATCTAGAAAAAGCATGTAGGTCAAAGCCAAAACAAAAATTAGAAAACGAGGTAGAAATAAAAATGATTAACGAACCGAAAAGCAAACAAAAATTTTTCAAGGAAGTTTACGTGAATAATTTTAAATGCGAGGTTTTTTTTGATATGGGTAGTGATTGCTCATTGGTAACTGCAAATTTTGTTGAGATATACAATTTACAGACGTTTAATTTAAATACCCCAATCAATTTGGTAGGCTTTACTAGCAGCACGTCAGTTCAGGTATCTAAAGCTGTAGCTGTTAGCTTGAAAGTGGATACAGTGGAACTAGTAACAGTATTGTACGTTATTGATACGTTATCCGGGTGTGATATGTTGATAGGTCGGAATTTTACGGAAGACAGTAGTATAATGTACACCCGTGTAGGTAATACCTTGACTTTTCAACCGGTTGAGACAATGTGTGTATTTGAAATAAATTCAAATATCAAAGACAAATACATCAGTGAACATAATCAATTGTTAAATACAATATTATCGAAATACCCACGTTGTTTCTCCGATGATTTATCGACCTTAGGAAAAACCGATTGCGTTGAGTTAGATATAGAGTTAACTTCGAATAAACCAGTTTGTTGTAGGCCATATCGTATGTCTGAGTCGGAAAAGAAAATTACGCGAGAGATCACAGATGACTTGTTAAAGAACGGCATTATTAGACACAGTAATTCGCCTTATGCTAGCCCTGCATTGCTAGTGGATAAGGGTTCTGGAGGTAAAAGGTTGTGTGTTGACTACCGCCAATTAAATAAAATCACGGTTAAGGAAAAATACCCAATGCCAATAATTGAGGACTTGATTGACAGACTGCAGGGTTGTAAATACTTTACATCTCTGGATTTAAAAAGTGGGTATCACCAAATAAAAATAAAGCCTGAGGCCATACCAAAGACTGCGTTCATCACACCCGATGGACACTTTGAATACCTTAGAATGCCTTTTGGGTTGAGTAACGGACCTTCTGTGTTCCAGCGGTTGATGAATACAGTCTTGGGATCCCTCCGATTTGGTAAAGTCATCTGTTATATGGATGATCTGTTAATTGCCACAGAGAGTTTGACAGAAAATGTGGCTTGCCTAGAGAGCGTGCTAGAAATTTTACAAAATAACGGGTTAACAATAAATCTTAACAAATGTTCTTTTTTTCAAACTAACATTACTTTTCTTGGTTACGATATTTCTGAGAATGGTGTCCGTCCTAGCAGCAAAAAACTTAAAGCGATTGAAGAATTTCCTACTCCAAAAACCGTTCACCAAGTTCGTCAGTTTTTGGGTCTGATTAACTACTTCCGAAAGTTTATAAGAAACTGTGCAGTCTTGTGTGGCCCGTTAACAAAACTACTCAAAAAGAATGCAGTCTGGAAATGGGGTCCTCAACAAGAGCAAGCTGTGGCTAATGTTAAAAATGCGCTTATAGAGAACGCGGTATTAAAAATTTTCGATCCGAGATTGCCTATCCGCTTATACACCGACGCTAGTCGTGATGGTATTGGATGTATAATGGTTCAGGTTACACAAAACGGTGAGCAACCAGTTCATTTTTACAGCCGACAGACGAGCATCGAGGAAAAAAATACCACTCCTTTGAGCTCGAACTATTAGCGGAATTAGAAAGAAAGGAATTAAAAGAAACTATTAGAAGGATAACAAAAATTTCGCCATTATTTATTAGGTGCAGAATTCAAAATTATTACAGACTGTAACGCAGTTCGCCATGCCTTAAATAAGAAGGAAATAATTCCACGAATTGGTAGGTGGGTTTTGCGAACCCAAGAATTTAGTTTTGACATTATTCATAGGGCCGGAAATCAAATGCTTCATGTCGATGCTCTTAGTCGTAACCCAGTGACAAATAACGAACAACCAACAGTGGATAAAGCTATTATGTCGATAACGGAAGGTGATTGGCTTTTATCAGTACAGCTCCAAGATCCGAGCATATGCAGTATTAGAGATATATTATTGTCAGGTGATGCCGAGGCCAATAAACAAATTTTTAATCAGTATGAATTACTTGGAAATAAAGTTTACCGCCGAACTGAGTACGGTAGGCGATGGTTAGTACCTAAATCATGCATTTGGCAAATAATTCGTATTAATCATGATGACCTAGGTCATTTTGCAGTTGATAAAACTATCGAAAGGATAAAGTCAAAATATTGGTTCCCACATGTAAAGAAAGTTGTCTCAAAATACGTAAAAAATTGTCTTAATTGTATATATTATAAAAATATTCATGGTAAAAAACCCGGCAAACTGTATCCAATCCCAAAATATGCTAGACCGTTTCATACGTTACATCTTGATCATTTAGGCCCTTTTGTGAAAACCACACAGCAAAATTCGTATCTTCTGGTTATTGTGGATTCATTTACGAAATTCGTATTTATATCGCCAGTTAAAAATACAAAGTCAAAAATAGTGCTTAATGAACTAAATAAGATTTTTAAAGTGTTTGGCAACCCTAAACGAATTATCAGCGACGCTGGCAGCGCGTTTACTTCGAAGGCATTCTCAACGTTTTGTAACGAAAGAAATATAAGAAGTCATGTAATAGCCACGGGTATACCGCGGTCAAATGGTCAAGCCGAACGCTATAATTTAACCATTTTAGAAGCGTTACGTAGTATGGGTGCGAATAGCGATAACAATAAATGGGATCAATATATCACAAATATCCAACAAGGCATTAACAGCACAATTAATAAAACCACATCTGCTGTCCCTAGCGAAGTCTTTTTCGGCTATCGTATTCGTATGAATAACGATGGTGTTACTGACGACGATATAGAAGATACGGTTGATCTTACGGCCCTCAGAAAAAAGGTAGATGAGAATATACAAAAAGAGGCGGAAAGACAAAAGGCCATGTTTGATGCAAAAAGGAAAGAGGCACCAGTATACAAAGTTGGTGATTTGGTAGTGATTAAAATACCAAGTATGTCTAATGACGGTCAAAGTACGAAACTATTACCACGTTATAAAGGGCCTTTTCAAGTGACTGAAATATTGGGCCACGATCGCTACAGAGTTGCTGATATGAGAGGAGCAGAAAGGAGTACTAAACGTTACAATGGAGTTTCGTGTGTTGAAAACATGAAACCATGGATCAAAATAGCTGACGCTGACACACCGGATGTTATCGTAAATAATTAAGGTGAAATAAGTAAAGGAGACTGGTGAGTTGTTGTAATGATTATATTTGCCTTTAACATCTGTACTTATAATATTATTATAATACTAGTATCTAAATATTATAAAATTAATTTACTTAAAATACTTGGTTTCATGCTGTAATTATTAAATATGCTATAAACATTGAAATACATAATACGTGTTTAAATTATAAAATGCTACTCTTGTTTATTAGGTGGTCTAATGCATTCGCTTTGAACATTCCCAAAGGTTGAAATAGAGTAAAAGATTGTATAGATTGCAGTAGAAATCCACGGTGAACACTACTGTAGTATATACATGGTGATACACGACTGTGATGATCCTGAACATCTCCAGTCCAAGCCATTTGGTTGAGTGCGTTGGCCGTTGATGGAACAACAAGCTTAGCCTTAGTCTTTTGCTCTGTGTCGACTTGGGAGTTCAAACGAAGCTACCCGAACATTGTTTCAAACCATTGTGCAAGTTTGAAAGTTCGGGCCCAACCTATCCCTTGATCTTCAGATCTTATTCTAATATCATGCTATTGTTCTCAGCTCCTGCATCAGACCAAGACGCTGTCCGAGGACGAACACGATTGCAGGAAGGCCGGATGTTATCGCTGCGTTTCCGAACGGGCTGTGACGTCACGTCCGAGCGGGAGCCGAGCCGGTTACGTGGGCTACGCCTGGGCTCGACGCGCTCCGCCCTGCCACTTGGCTGCTGATCTTCGAGGAGTGAATACTTCTAAAGGAAACTCTGTCCATTTGTTTAAATAATTAATCTGAGCAATTGTAAATACCCTGCTTTAGTAATTTTATCACTAAGTTCAATTTAATATTTTGTTAGTTGTTGTGAAGTAATTTTCCTCTTGCTGAAAGTTAAACTTTAGATAGCTTAAGCTTGACCTATTTTTTTTAATTAATTTGTGATTTTAAAAGAATAGCGTTCATATTTGTGGAATAGTACTCCCCCCTGATGTCTCATACGAAACCATGTGTTTTTAATAAAATGTGTGCATATTTAACCGTTTGTTTTTTATATTTCTTTTGTAGTATTGGGGTGTTTAATACTCACCTTAAGTGATTATCGGGCGTATTTATAAAGTTTCTTGATTACCTGTAACAAATAAATAAAACATGGGTTTAATCTTATACCTCTATATAAATGACTTGCCGTTTTTTAGTCTCGCTTAAACTCCAGAAGGGCTCAGCCGATTTGAATGATTTTAGTCTCAAAATATTCGAGTAACTCCAGGGAAGGCTTAAACGGTGAATTTGAAGAAAAAAAACAAGGTTAACGTCTGCCGAGTCCGCTAGTCTTCTCTTATATATAAAAATGAATTGCTGTTCGTTAGTCTCGCTAAACTGTTGGGGATCTCATTAAGGTTTAAGATCCGGAACGAGGTCATACGACATTACTAACTGACCCGGCAAACGTTGTTTTGCCATATAAATTATTGTGGACAACCGTTATCACTAAGGGGAATGAAAAATAGATGTTAGCCGATTCTCAGACCTACTGAATATGCTCACAAAATTTCATTAGAATCGGTCAAGCCGTTTCGGAGGAGTATGGGAACAAACATTGTGACACGAGAATTTTATATATGTATATAGAGATTTTTGTAAGACATATAAACCTTCCTCCTGTATCATTCTATTTTTGTCTGTTGAGTAGTTTTGATAGATCTAAGCATACATACATACAGACATAGGGACAGACGCGTGAAGCAACTTTGATTTATTTGTTCCTACTTACTAACTCGGCCCGGCCTAGCTTAGCACGGGTGGAAAATTATTCCACCCGTGCGAAGCCAAGACGCACCGCTAGTATTTAATATATATGTTTATCGGGGACAATGTAGGTTTCGTATGGTAAAATATAATTTTAAATCGGTCTAGTAGTTTCGAGCCTATTCAATTCAAACAAACAATTAAATCTTTCCTCTTTACAATATTAGTGTAGACTAACACTATGTTGTGTTTTTTAGTATTTTTATATTTTGGATAGGTTTGCTCTTGACCCAAGAATAAGCCCAACGAGGCAAAGACTGAGTCTACGATGGAGCGAGCTCGCCTAGAAGATGCCTGTTCCATCTAGCTTTGAAAATTCGTAGTTTGTATTTCCAGGGGAAACCTGACGCAGGTAGTGAGTTCGACTTTTTAACCAAAATTACACCTGAATAACCGATTCCAAATTAGCCCATATCGACGTATTATGACAAAAGCCAGTTTACTAAGCCTTTAGTCATTATAGTAAACTCAAATAACTTTAAGTTGTAATCATTGTAGTAAGCGTGGACTTGAATTAAATGTTATTTTTATATTTAACGAGGAAATAGTACTATACCAAAGCTGTAATGACTTTCTATGTTTGCTATTCTTAAGCGTCTTGACGCTTGGAGACCCAGATAACACCATTATGAATGTGCCCACTCTATCAAATATACGAGACTTTCGAACGGAGAATATATTTGGCTTTTACTATATCGTTTTCTTTGCACATCAAGCCTAAACGACATATCCTCTGATGACGTCATTACGACTTGATTTACATAATCGGCCGTCTTCCTCGGGCGTACGAGCAAAAATCAAAAATGAAACCAAAACATGTTGATCTAGAGGCGGTTTTCAGTTGACACTGAAATATATTTCGGTTTCAAATGGTACTCGTTACTAAATGATTACATTAAGATATCTTAGCATTTAAAATGATAGATATATTGCGAGCTTTGATTTCATTTCGGGATTTTTGGAGAAAATCTTTTAATTTTTTTTCCAGGAAATATAAGTAAACGTCGGGCAAACTTTTCGTAAAATAGAATTTCGTAAATGCCCACTTTTTTCAAAGTAAATTTTTCATTTATCTTTTCTTTCACCTCTGGTTATAAAAAAATACATGTTTGAATTTGCGATAGATAGATTTTAATGCTGACTTGGTAACAATACATAGTCAATTTATGAAAACAAAATTTTTATCATCATTTAATTGTAATTTATTTTCTTTCAATTTATTTTATATTTGATTAATGATTGACGTGTATGTAAATTATGGATAATGTTTATCTGAAATAAATGAATTTTAATTTAAAGTACGTACACTGAAAGCAGAATTCCATTTATTCGACGAGTCTAAGTAAGTAAAAAAAATAGTAGAACAAGTAAATACAGTCAACTTCATTTACTATTTCCACTTGTAATTTCATTGTTACTTAACCCATTTTAGACTAGCGGTACTGTATGGTACCATTTTTTCTTATGTTCAAATTTACCACGTTACGTCAACATGCGACGCGACAGAGAATGCTGATTGGTGCAAATCATAGCCAGTGGGTGTAGTCTATGCATCCAGGAACCAACATTGTGCAACATTGTTTTTAGTTTTAAGTGATCGATGTTTGAAGTGAGTGCATTAAAAATTATTCGAAAAAATGGATGCGCCGTTCAAGTAAGTACTCATATTGTTTATTTAATAATAGAAAAATAGCAATATTTTTACAGTTATGTTTTCTTAATAGATGTTTTTATTATAAAATGAAGTAACATACGGATAATAAGTAATAATCTTAGAAAAAATTGTATTTAAATGTTGTCGGTACCGTATGGTACCACTAGCCGCTTACAGTGTCAAAAAAAATCGCGGTTATTATGAATACGTGAAGAGCGCGGAAGATGACATTGCTGTTGTTCGTTGGTTGGATAATTCTGTTGTTACGGCGATGTCTACTGTTCATGGTGTGAGTCCTGTGACGAACGTAGGAAGATACAGCGCAACAGAGAAAAAGAAGGTTTCTGTTCCACGACCAGCCATATTTACCGAATACAATCGAAGTATGGGTGGTACTGATCTGATGGATCAGAACATAAATACATAACGAATTGGTATTAGGGGTAAAAAGTGGTGGTGGTCCATTTTTACATATTTGATTGATGTCACAGTATGTAATGCTTGGGTGTTATCTAGGAAAACAGGAAGTGTGTATTTGACCCGATTCCAAAACCTTCCTATGAGCGGTGGGCGACCCAAATCGGTGAAGCAATCTCGTACTGACAATCGAGTCAGCGATGAAATCAGGTACGATGGTTGTGATCACCTACTTGTTCCTTGTGAAAGCCGTCGTAGATGTGCGAAGGAAGGCTGCAAAGCCCGAACAAGGCTGGAGTGCATGAAATGTAATGTGGGACTGTGTGCAGCATGCAATTACCAGTTCCATACCTAATTATAATTGCATAATTTTTTAAAATATTAATAAATATTAATTACCTTAAGCCATGTTTTATTCCTGCATCTTGCTTTGTTATAATAACTACTTAAAACCTATAATTTTTACTGTGTGATTTAAGTTTATTAGTATTCTTATATTCTAAGTTACTGACACGATAAGAGGCTAGCGGTACCATATGGTACCAGAGTTTTTTTTCTAAATTAATAGTCTGAATAAAAAAATTGTAATTACATATCGTCAAGTGGACCATAATAAACAACATATGAAAAAAAAAACCGTAATCAATCACCTTAAAAAAACTCAGTCTAAAATGGGTTAAAGCAACTGTGACGAAACAAGTACTAAATATATCTTGAACTGAGCGAAACAGTTTGTCGGTAACTTACAAACATATAATCGATCGGGCAAGCAAGTTAGCGCTTTACATAGTGCGATCTTCATTTAAACTAAAAACTTAAAAAGAACCCTGAAAGTAAAACAGCTGGTTTGGTTTGCTATTAGTACAAACCACCGGCTACGAGGTCGTATATTCGAATCCCAGGTCGAGACAAAAATTGTTTCTGAGATTTTTTTTCAGAAACAGCTCGGAGTCGGGAAATTGACGGTGTTGCATCCCCGTGTCTCGGAAAACACGTTAAGCCGTTGGCCCTGCGCCTGATCTCTCTCCGGTCATGTCATAGCCATCTCTCTGATTTCTGAAGTGAAGGATCAGAGAGTGCACCTGTGTATTGCGCTCAAACTTGTGCACTATAATATCTCCCGTGTAGTTGACTGATCTCTGTTGAGATTGGCCGCCGTGGTCGAAATCAGCAAGGAGGTTTTGCCTTTCTTTTTTTTTTGTTACTTTTTACGCTTTAATAGTGGCTGTAAATAAAGCTCCCAAATTCAGCACAATGTTATTGATTTTAAGATCCTTTACCTAAAGCCAGGACCAAAGAAATTATCACTATTAAAATATACGAGTATGCGTTACGTTATTAAAGCTATCAAAAATTTAAGGGATTAAACGCAATACCGGTTAGGTATTTACATACCTCAACTTTTGCCTGACGTTTCAATCAGGTTGAAGTATGTAAATATATAACGGGTATCACGTTTAATTCATGCTCTAGGAAAAATGTAGCGTCGCTGATATGTAGGAGTAGACACGAATACGTAGGAGTGACAACAGCATCCTGAGAACGGTGGCATAGGATTCGCAAGCACATATTGTAAGGCATTTCGTCCGAGTAATGAAATAAACAGCGGGTATAAGTACTTCTACAAAATGTGGGCGGTACGGAATGCCATTTAGGTACGTGACTACCTAAGTTTAAGATCAAATTAATATTTCAAAACTAACATCTAAGTTAAGGCGTCAATTGTATATACTAACCCATGGATCTTTTTTTGTCCAAATAATAAAAATTAATTTTTTAATAGTTTCAAATAAATTATGACGAAACATTTTTAGAATTAGATGCTAACAAAACCGTGCCATGTAAACACTATTTTGCAACCTAAAGTTTCCTCCGCTCGCTAGAGCATACCAAACTCGATTGTTTGACTGTACACAACCGGGTTAATTTAGCTGCCTTACAGAGCTACGTACGTAATTATAACGTTTGTTTTAATTAACTACCGTCGTAATGAGCCCTTTGCTATTCTGATATGGGTGCGTAAATCTTAGAACTTGTATTAGTAAGCTTTAATAAGAGGGTGTTATCATGCGAAGGCAAAAGACCTTTTGATGTAGATAGGTATTTGGCGGTAATACTTCGTTCGCGTGTAATTTGAATCGGGCGTTTTCATATTGGCTATTATATATTCACTTTTTCATTCATATTTTTTTCTCACACTCTTTTTTGGGATAAGCAGATATGTACAAAAGATTTTTGAGGCTTTATCACATAGAAATCACTGTTTTTTGTTTGACAGATGCAAATATGACGCGTTTGGGTTGTAGTTGCGTAGATCTGAGACGAACAAAACGAATTTTTTCGGAGTCACAAAGTACGCATAGGAAAAATATTTGATAGATATTAATGAAATGTAAATATATAGTTCCCAAAGAAACAAGATACACCTGAAATAAACATTACTTTTAGAAATGATCAGTTACGTAACGTTTATCGAAAAACAAATGGGGTTGGTAAAATTTGCATAGAGAATTAAAACGCTGCCCCGAAAATAACAAAGACTTCAAAAGGTTGAACGGAGTGACGGATTGGCTTGCTTGGAGAACAATATTTTTCATACGAAAAGATTTATTAGGATTTGTTTTGCCGCAAAATGTAAGGGATGCCGGGGCCGGCCTAATACTTTTCGCTATTGTTATGATAGGGAGATTACATATATTATTTATAAAATGGGAATAAACTAGTTGCAATTGTTTTTTTTTGCAATGAGCAAAAAGCAAACCGTATAACGTTAATATTTGGTCTGTCTTTGTTTGTAAATTTTGAAAAATTGTCACTGTGAATTGTGTTATTTCTCATTTTTGAAAAATAACATAAGCTCCATGAATATACTCGTAGGAACCTGAAAAAATATTCTAATTTTTCAGATTTATCTAGGTATGGATTTCAAGTTCTACTTTGCTAAAAAACTGCAGTTAGAATCTTTATAAATATTTATCAAATAGATATCACAAACAACATTACTTCAGCGTGGGAATAGTGTTGTTTACTCGTATATCTTTAGCGGGTCTATAAATCTACTGACACATTTTTTAAGGCCAAAATATTTAACATAAAAATCAAACATTTTCCTGGTTATATCGGACGTGTTGTTTTGAAATATATGACATGATGCTCCGAATTATTGTCGACACATTATTAAAGATCACGTCACAAATAGTAAAAAATACATACAATATCTGACTATATTCTGACATCTCGTGTATCTTCTGTTTAAATGCCAAATGACTATTTGCATGCTAAGTAGGCCGAACGTTTCAAAATGCGTATGTAACTTTTTCTAAAGCAAAAAAAATATTATATTCTATTCTATTCAATCATTACGGAGTTCTAAAAGTCCTGGAAATATTTCTTTACTAACTTAATTTATTACAAGAAGACTTTGTTTCTTAATGACTTGATGTGTAACTTATATTCGAACTATGGTGGGATGGGTAACGGATTTATAGCTTATTTTTTTGCCTGACGTTACGATAGGATTGCACCGGCCGTGGAATCCATCAATTTCTTTTTTAGCGCGAAAAATTGTAACGGAAATGATGTTTTTTTTTATTAGCCTTTGAACCCTTGTTGTTTTTGTGTTTGTGTTTAGTCTGACGGCAACTATTACAAATTCAGTAAGTCCATATCTGACAGTGACTCGATACTGATTTAGAATTTTAAAGCGTTTTATCCCACTTCTGTCAGGGGGCGATCAATCAGCCGCATGGAGTGCGGACGTTGACAACCCTAGCAAGTTGTCAACCCTAGCTTTGGTTGATTATCTTGACGGGGTAACTGGCTTTGTTGAATGTCACAATAAAGATTGCATGCAGTAAGGTACGGAATCAAAATATCTGACTTCTGGTTACACTCTACAAAAATAAAGTGCGTATCTATGGGTTTTACCGTACCGTGGGTTTTGCCAAACAAAAAATATACAACCCTATTTACGTTTTTTTTCGTATCATCAGTTGATATTTTTCAACAATTTCAATTTATTTCGTTATTGATTGTTTACGTTTTCTTATTTAATAACGGTGCTTTTGTGGTATATTTTACTCTATTTATTACATTTGTAATCTTAATCCTTGGATTACAATGATTGAATGATTAAACATGTAAAATAATACGATACTAACAATGCTACCTATCCTTTAAATGTCTACCGAATCATATTATCTGTCTGTCACTATCGATAGTTTTTTTTTCAAAGAAAAAATGAAATGAGCCTTCTCCCATTGCGTCTATTATGATTAACATCTTGGAGGATCTACCCTTCTTAAGGAAGGGTTTCATTAGCTGAAGTGCCTAAGTGGCTGTCAACGGAGTTGTTCATTCGGAGATATTGAGATTTGTGATTAATTATGCAGATGTCAGAGTAATTTGTACGACTCTGTAGAGGATATTTCAAAGGATCTACAAAATGACCAATGGGAAGGGTATAGTTTTGGATTAGTAGAAAAATCTAGCTACTAATCTTCTACCTTAGTTGTGCCGTATAAATCATTCGCTGTTTAAAACGGAATGTAGGAAGAGGGTGGAAATTATAGTTGTATGTATTTGATGGAATTAGGCGTTTTTTTTTCAGAAATCCATGACTAAAGCTAAAAAAGCTAATTATTTTGCTTTGAATTTTCACTAAACGGCGCCAGCGCAGAAGCCCAAATATGTACATCCAACTGTAACCACTTAAAAAAACTAGTCGACTTCCAGTAGTCGCAGGATTTACAAGACAATTCACAACGTGACACAGAAGATACACCCGGAAACACAACACTGACACCAACAAAACACTCGACTACACTACACGTGGCATCCTCAGGAGATGTTGTCGCTTAGACAGACTACGAGCGATTGGTAGTCACGAAACGCGTCGAGTGTTTTGTTGGTGTCAGTGTTAAGTTTCCGGGTGCATCATCAGTGTCACGTTGTGAGATGTATTATAAATCTTGCGGCTTCAAGCTCTAGTTTTTACGTGGTAACCATTGGATGTATTTGGGTTCCTGCGCTGGCGTCGTGTGGTGGAAATTTAAAGCAAAATAATCATCTTTTGAGCTTTGTATGTATTTTTCATGACCATTTTTAGTTATATTTTTATAGAAGCAGTTTAATATTAAAATACTTCGCAAAACTAGGTATCGGTCTACTTTGCGAATACAGTTGTTGTTTTTTTTTAAAGTTACATTAAAGTTTTTGAAGTTAACCACTATGGAGTTTGTGAGAGAGCAAAATTTAGTTCTTGTGTCCTCCTTGCTTAAGTATGTTGAAGAAGTCCAGGTTTTGGTTTTTGCAGACAAAAATATATGAAGAAGTGGTTTACTTTCTTCTAATTTAACGGTCAATTTAACTGTAATTGGCTTACCTCTAATGTTTTTTTCACAAGCAGCATCATTGATTTGATGATAAAAAGCTGACCAGGTCTCCTCAACTTGACCTCGACGATATCAAGTTTGACAAGAACCAGCCTTCAAAATGCGAGTGCTCAATGTAGGTTACTTTTTTACACTCCAGTGGGAGAAAAACTCTATAGCAGTACTAACTTCTGAGATTTTGGTATATACGTCGGTATAAACAGTTCGACTTGGCAACGAGTGTGATGTATAGTGATGCTGACTGCTGAGCGATACTTTTTTTTATCGATATGATTACAATAATAATAATAAACAAAACATTGTATAATAATAATAATAATACAATGTTTTATTTATTCATTGAGCCCATGTAAATGTGACGTTATAGATAATATATTGTTACTGGACCTAATAGAGGGTAGGGTTAAATAGATTGTTTCTTCAAATTACACAAAAAGAAATCGGTTTTTAAACTGCACCTTATTGTTATTAATGTTGTCAATTATAACTTTAACAGGACCGGTAGTACTATTTTAATTTGTGCCTTTAGTATGAAGATACAATTTTGTAATATAATATATGTTTGATTTAAATAACTTAGAGCAAATAGCTTAATAAAGCAATGTAGGGTATTCGTGGAACGCAATAAATCAGTAACTTTATGATTTTTTTTGTTTTCCAAACAGCCGCAAATCATTTTTATGTCAGCTCCCAATGTGTGCTATTCGATCGGGACTTCTCAGTTTAATCGATATTCCTAGTATCACATAGGTATCGATACGAGAAACGTCACTAGTCCTGCATAGTGCCAGCACATGTACTCAAAAGCTTGTGTTTTAGAGCCAACTCCAGTTTTCATTCATTGAAATTTGCACCAGTATTTTGTGCCAGTTAATACTTGCTTTTAGAATGCGTTTGTTTTAACCAAAAGTCGCTATAAAATCGAAAAAAGTGGAGCATCGTAGTAATGGCAAACTGTTAAAAAACTGACTTTTTTGCAAATTAATTAATCAAAATGTCTGGATAGAACAATGTGAAAAAAGAAAGTGGATCATGTGTGTACTCGGCTTTGTAAACAGCCGCTTTGTGCCATTTTAGATTTATGACATCGATATTTTCAAATAAGTATTTGCTAATAGCGTCTAAATTAACCTTATTTAGGTATTTATTTATTTAGATGTTCAACTATGCCAAACCATTTCTATGTACTAGTTACAAAGAAGGCAAACCAATTATATGTACAATGTATTGGTAACTAATAAGGAAAAAATGCCAAATCAATCCAATTGTTTAAAATATCGTTAATAAAGTAAGAGTTTTACTCTGCGCAAATCTATTACTAAAAAAAATGATTTTTAAAATTTTCGAGAAAAATTATTCTTATTTCCATTTTTAAATTTGTTAACAGCATTTTGCGACACAGACACAAGGCAAGTGGGCCTAATTGCCTTAGTCCCAGCCTACGCCCAAGCCTCTTCCCGAAATGACAGATTGCGCGCGAGACGCTGACAACAGCCCTCGGTAGCACTGTTGTAATTTGCGAACTCTCACACACGAGTGACGTTGTTAGTTTGCGTAAAAGGTTTTAGGTGTGGAAAGATGGACTTGGCTTTATTTTCTCAACGTGCGGGGTATTTGATGTAGCGTTGTGTCACTGGCAGTAAAAAAATGTTTTTGTCACAAAATTTAAATTTGAACGTGGACTGGATTGGGGACACGATATAATCATTAAAATCAGTATTCTTTTTTTATAATTTCACATAGTATTCATAAATCAACTATAAACCAGACCATTTTGTTTCATAACTGGTCCTATATAGGTATGTATAGATAGAAATTTTTGAATAGTTAGCAACATCAAATTTATAGGATATGCTTTTAAAATAAAAAGTCACTTAAGCTCTTAGAATCCTCCATGTTTTAGTCGTGAAAAAAAATATTGAAAATAAACGACAATTAATTAAAAGAGAAAAAAGTAAGTTATTGGTATCCAGATGTTACTAGGGTATTATTGATAGCTATCTAAATTTAGTCTAACACTAAGCTAGAATTCGGATCAACACTGCGACTCGTAACGTCAAATGATGACGTTGAAGGCTACCTTCAAAATTGAGTCGCGATGCTCCAAATGCTAGCTGTTCACACAATTATTTGTTTGAATTATTTAAGAAAATGAATCATGTTGGTTTGTTTTATTCTGTTCAACTAAGTTCAAACAGTGCAACATTTAATAACTAAAGCCTTACTCCGTAACTATTTTGCCAAATTTCAGACTTTTCATCTCGTTCGCTGGCGTGGGGAAGCTTGCGTGAGTGACAAGGATGGCAATATCCGTACCTAAAGACATTGGCTTTCTGAATAAAGCCTTTGTTACGTGCGCGCATGTTTTCAGCTCGCTTAATTTAGAGGTTGTTAAGGAACTTGTACTTAAGTCAGACTATTTCCTTTTGTTTGTTAGAGAAATAATAATCTTACTGCAGACAAGTGAAGGAGATTGTAAGTACAGAACATTTTACTATAAGTATTCTTTAAGAGTGTTTATATTCAAACTACTAAGTTAAGGTGGAAATAAAAATAATTATACTTTTACGAACACAGCAACACACAAAAGAAGTTTTATTGTTTTAACTATAGACGTCAAATGTTGACGTCATATTCAATACTGATGGCTTTGTTAAATTTAGTTTTTTATGATATTGTGGCGACCTCTACCGTTCGCTATCATAAGCGCATGCCTAACGGTGGCAAGCACGACAGCGAGCGCTGATACGGCTCCATAGACTAGATGGGGCTGTTAGCCTAGTACCGACCTAGTACCGCACATGAACCGCGGCATTTAAGATTTAGATCTAGAATAATATAGATAGACTAATCAAGATGATGTCCATTGGACCGTGGTCCCCGACCATAACACCCGGTCGCAGGAAGCACTTCCCTTTAGCTTCTTAACTCTCAATCAGTTGTGCCAAAATATGTTCAGCTGATAGCTGATTACTATGATGAGAAATGAAATTTGTTTTAAAGCTTAAAAAGAGGATTATTTTTCTTTAAATTTCCACTAAAGAACGCCAGCGCAAGAAACAAAATACATCTAACTGTTATCGCCTGAAAAAGCTAGAACTGGAAGTCGCAGGACTTACAATATCAACAACTCACAACGTGACACAGAAGATGCACCCGGAATCACAACACTGACACCAACAAACACTCGACGCATTTCGCCACTACACGTGGCATCCTCAGAAGATGTTTTCGCTTCGACAGACTGCGAGCGACATTTTTGTTTTTTAGAGAATTTTGTTTTCACTGTTAACTCTTATTATTCTAGCCCTTGCTACTTTTTTATATTACATTTTTTATTTTATATAACATGAAGCTACAAATAAAGTCAACCCACGCGCAAACAAAGTAAACACTTAATTCAGTGATGTTAAAAAAAACTGTTGTCAAGTACCATCAAAGATAATGCCTTTGAAAACTTTACAAACAAAATGCTTAAGATATTTTTGTGCTATATTGTGCCATAAGAAAGTCGATAAATATTTAAGGTACTTATTTACTTCTTACGAAAAACATAAAGAGTCGTGACGGTTAATGCTGTAATAAGTAACAAAATTTCACCCCTCTTTCCATCATTATGCCACTCAAGATTTTATACGCATAACCCAAATAACTTGGGCGGAGTTTTTACTTGCGTTAAACGCAGTTTAGCTAACACTCGTTCCAAAGTTTTGCTATTCTGAAAGTCAGCTGTTGCAGAATTCCCATTTTCCTCCCTTAAACACGAAATTCCTTGCGACAATGGATCCACCTAGTCATGGGTGATTCAACAGTTCGTCTTAAGAAATAAAATGCACTTTAAAGAGATATATTAAAATGAGTTAGGTGATAAAAATTGTTTATTAAAATTTTAAATTGTGGGTCAAAAAATGAAAAAAAGAGAATTCCAGACTAGCCAAAGGTACAAATAATAAGATACTTTGAAAAAGTTGCAAATAAATAACATCTGTAGGTAGTTACTGCAGCAGTAGTTCTGTAGGTAGTTTGCGTATGAAATAATGGACGGAAAATAGTACCTACATCTAAAGATGCCATTAAAACTTGCTCTTGAAATTGTTATCCGTTGCAAAAAATTAATTAATATTGTACCATTAAGTCACACTTGCATCACACTGAGTTAGCTTAACCTAGATTTGAAAAATCATGCGGGTTTTTGTATCACGGTCAAAGAAGTTGACAGTGACATCGCGTTATTTAATCTATGGGTTATGGTTTGAGATAAAAGTGAGGGGTGCAAGTGATCCTGAGCCAATAACTTGTGTTTAAGTTTTTATTTTATTTCTTAATTCGTTGTAGGATTGCTTTTGACCCAAGTTGACCCTACGAGGTAGAGATTGAGTCGACGATAGAGTGAACTATAACATCAAAGCCTGGTTCTTGCAGAAGTAGATTACAAAAGTTGATAAATGTGATTCAAACTCCTACACATCAGCCAGATAAAATAGCGGCACAAAACTGTGGAGAAACGAGAATGAGGATACATTTTAAAAATAAACTAAATGGCCCAAAATTTTGTGGGGCGAGTCTGCGAACCACCCCTAGTCATTTATCTCCGCTATTTGCTAACTAGTAGGAACTCAGCTACACAAAGTTGGGAACCATAACGTTAATTGAGTTACTTCACAACCAACGAATTTACTTTTTATTCGCGATTTGTATATCGATCGGTTTTAGTCCAGTCGGAATTGGCTTGTTAAAACTAAGTTTTGCATTCGAGTTGTGAATTTTAGCGTAAATAAAAATAAATCAACAAATTCTGTGAAATGCGAAACATGTTTTGCCTCTTGCGATTTCCAGGAGAATAGAAATAAGCAACGTATTTTTTTATTGGAAAATAAAAATTAAGTTGTTATGGAGCGCGCTTATTTTTGTGTTATAAAATGTGGAAACAAAAAGTCTACAAATAAAAGGGTTAAAATTGTTTTTTCCAATAAACTTTTATAATCAAATTGTACATTGTCATCGAATCAAACTGGGTAGTGGGTATTTTGCTTGGAACTTAAACACCGGGACAGGTGACACTAAACAAAACGATGTAAAATATACGTTTTTAGTATTGGTAAAGTTAAAAAAAAAACCTTTCTTGGTGTGGCAAAGTTAAAGCTACAAAACACAATTTATGTACACACTTAGCGTATTTAGGCGTAGCGAAGGATTTGAATATAAATGTTGATCAAAAATATTCCTGAAAAAAAAAATTAAACATGAAAGCAGCACAATGGAAGAGTCAATAAGCTTTCCGAAAATCGTATTTAACCATTAAAGCCTCTTAGCTAAACGGGATAATCGAAAGGCGACGTTTGCACTTTGTTCACTTGATTGATCGAACACGAGTCGGGCTTGGGTTGGATCAACAGCGATTTTTTTACCCATTGAACAATGTATGAACAAAAAATCGATTTTTTTACCCGTCGAACAATGTGTGAACAAAAAATCGATTTATTTACCGTTGAGCAATGTGTAAACAAAAAAATCAGTTTTTTTTAAATTGAGCAATGTGTGAATAAAAATCTCCCGTGATTGAATTTATTCGTGTTCTTAATAATTCAAATCAACATTAACGCATTTACGGGCACTGCTTTTTTTATTTTATTTGGGATGTGTTCGCTCTTGACCCAACTAACCCGACTAAGCCCAACGAGGCAAAGACTGAGTCTACGATGGAGCGAGCTGACCATTCCTGTTCTCTGCACGCCTGTAACGGCGAAATAACAATAAAACAGACTGGCAGACTGTCCTTGAATGTGTAAAGCTGTCTCTTAGATACTTTGATATGCCTAAAACACCACAAAGAAGAAACAACTACGACAAGGCGATAAATCGAAGATGTTCAAAGCATAGATATTTCTAGAAGGACGTGGATAATGATACCAGGGTATTATTACTACAGGTAGTATTAAGTAATTTTACTCATCCAAATAACATAAAGTGGTTTATTTTTGTTCCTATGAACCATCTCAATGATGTAATATAACGTAACCTATCAAGGCCAGACATGTAATATATTTTATAACATATTTGCTCGTAAAGTGGATGTAATTACACCAATTTTTAATATCGTAATGTATTTCATTATGCTCTTGTGCGATAATGTAATGTAAAACGCAAGAGTGCGATTGTAATGTAAAACGCACTAGTTTTTTTTTGTAAAGTAACATGCACAGTTTTTTAAGATGCTCCGTCTAAAAATGAACGATACTTTTTAAAATCTTAGCAAAGAGTAAATATGTCAGAAAAGTGGTCAATATTTTATGAATAAATTTAACTTTGGGCGATAAAATATAGTAAATAAACGTTTAATTGTTTAATTTCAACAATAAAGAACAACAAACACACAAAAATCAACAAACAAAAACACAAAAATATTAATTTATTTTGCACCTTTGCCAAAAAAAAAGTTGATGCGCGCGCATCGCTAATTTGTGCCTGTGGACAAGTAAAAATTATGTCGCGCGCTTTTTCTTTTCGCTGTATTGTTTTTATTTAGTTTTTGTTTTATTTCCTCGCAAATATGTTATAAAACGTTGTATGACATACGTGCGCTTTGAAAATTACAACCTCTGCTTCCTTATAGCCCTCGCCTGCGACTCGGGCTTGCAATATCGCCTCGGTTGTAATTTTCAACTTACCGCACTTATATCATAATGTACTTTTATTTTATTTTTTAACAATATCACGTTTTAAAAAAATTGCAAAATATTATATGAGTTCAAAAAAAGATGTTTTGCAGTTTTTTTTTGTGCATAATCGAATTTTAGCATGAAAAAATCCTTGCACCTTTATTTTAATTCCTGGAAAGTTGATAGATGTATGTTATCACGTTTGTTTTGAGCTTGAGTATACGGAAGTGCTCAATGAATTGAGTAGAATTGAGACACAGAGTGTACCTATTAATCATCCTGATTGAGTTATTAAAAACAAGATCGAGCACGAAATACCGTGTTCACCTGATTGCGACTCCTTGTTACACTGATTACTTGTATTTGTGTCTAAACGCTATATATTTTAAGCAAGGTTGTCGCGGTGACTGTGCTAATATTTTTAAAAATAAAAATGTGATGGTGGATCAGGTAACGGCCGCACCGAGCAGACGACGCCGCGCGCCACCAGTCAGCTCGTGACCACGGCTGTGTGCAATGCAGCCGAAACGTCGAGCAGTGAGTACTTACTACTCGCTAAAAATATATCGCGCTTAGAGCCGAATACAAGCAATTATTATTACGATGCAACACGAAAACTTAAAATAATATATGACCCCTTGTTAGCCGCTTACCCACTGAGCTTTTTGCCCTACGCTTTTTTAACAACCTACTTGAATCGGTGTTTCGTTGTTTGTAATCAAATCTTGCAAGCTAAATTGCACCTATTTCCTTATATCTGATTAAGCTGAAATTTTGTATAAACGTGTAGTTTGACGACAATGCAAAATTAATGTACGAGTATAAAATTGATTGATTGATTGATTGACACTTTATTGTACAATACAAAACAACATTACAGACAAGTTTAACACTGAAAGATATACATATAATTTAGGCGGTTTTATCGCTTGTAGCGATCTCATCTAGAAAACCTTCAGACAATTTTTTTTTATGTTACTTGCTCATTTTTGGTCCAATCTCACTACAAACTCGCAATAATCCCATCATAACGCCAATCGTTCGTCAATCTTAATCTTTTCATCGCCCGAATTCCACGGAAACAAATTGAAAAAAAAATCCCACAAGTCCCGGGTGTTTCGGTGTTTGAAATAAGCTAAGCGAGCTAATCAGCCGAATTCAGGCCAGACAGCGTCCGCACTTTGTAAATGTGATTGATTAATCCCAACGGCGACTCGACGACAGGCGGCTAAGGTTTGACTGAAAGCGGACTGTGATTTTGTGGAAAAGCTCCAACACAATGTTAAACCTAACACCTAAATGTATCATTTTTCATATGCAAATAAATTTTCATTTTATTTTGATGATACGGGTAGTTGGTAATTGGTTTGTTGTCTAGGAAGCCGTTGTTCGTATTTTAAATTGAGTAGCTGTTTTAAATATAATTGAACATTATATCGATAGAAAAAATGCATTTGTTTTTCATGCCAAAATTTTTATATATTATTTAAATTAAATTTTATATATTTTTTTAGATTTCGACCAAGGTTTCTTTGGGAAACTGGTTCAGGGCACAAATGGCTTTTAAAAAAAGTTGCACTCCGGGAGTGCCGGCAGAAGTGAAAACTTAACAACCGTCTTACGGTTTTTCGATCAGCATCTCGTGACCTGACGCGAGTTTCACAGTTTCTACCCATGCCACAAAAGTGCTCAACGCCGCTAAAGAAGTTTTCACTTCAAAAAATCTAACACTGTATAGTAGCCATTACGTTATTTCTCCCGCTATCCGACAAGCCACACACACGACGTCTTCTAAAATATTGCCACCGAGTAAACAAGTTGTCAAGAAGCAAGTAACTTAAAAGGTTCTAATAAAATTTTATTTGTCCTACCAGTCATGATTTATTTATTTTCGCGGCGTTGACCACGTTCGTGATTTGTTTTCGAAACAATTAAGGAATGGGATGATCAATTTTATTATTATTATTATTAAAATTGATGTGATCTTAGATTAGTTTATAACAATTCCGCTGTACATATTCTTTCTTTGTTAAACTTGTCTGTAATTTTGTTTTATGTTTTAAAATAAACTGTTAATCCATCTATCTATTTATCTATTAAAATATTTCGTTGTCCTTGAACGACAGATAGAAATTAAAGAGTATATAGTTTGGTTCAAAAGGCTTTCTTAGTCTTGTCAATAGACGACATCGTCTTCGCCGTCGCTTCTAGGTGAACACTTTGAATGTGCTATCCTTGATCATTTTTATTTTATTTTAGAATCTATAAAGTTCAATCTTTACATCACAGGTCACAATGTTGTTGTTCCCTTACTCCTCCGAAAAGGCTTGACTGATTCTTATGAAATTTTGTGAGGATATTCAGTAGGCCTGAGAATCGGCCAACATCTATTATTCACATCCCTTAGTGATAAGGGGTGTACGCAATAATTTATTTGGCAAAACAACGTGCTATATTGTTACTATGTTACATACATATAGTTAAATAGGTAATTTTCTCAATCTCTCAAATTAATCAGCATGAATGAAATTTATTGGAGCCTAAAAGCAATTTATTCAGAACGGTATTTAAATGTTTGCAATTCGTATTGTCTTAATTGGATTGGGAATGCCAGAAATAGATAGGCTGTGTGCTTTATTATTTGCTGATCTTTAAACTGAATTATGTTAAGATACAATGCAAATTTTATTTACAATGTGAAATAAAATCACTCGTAAAGAAAAATGGACTGCCACAGGCGGGACTTGAACCCGCACCTCTCGCGAACCGGGCGATTGCTCTCAAATACCTTTGAATAGTGCCGTTATCGCAATGAAAAGTCTCTTCTAACAAAAAAATCTTTCAATAAGGTTTTCATTTAAAATACCTATATGTGTAAATCTCTCTCTCTCTCTCTCATCAGCCTATATTAGTCCCATTGCTGGGCACAGGCCTCACCTCAACTATGAGGTGGTGCGAGCCAAACTCCACCACGCGGGCTGAGTGCGGATTGGTGGAGGGGTGTGTGTAAGGTAAGTGACCAACCTTACTGTCAGATGTTATTAACCGCTCTAGGCTTAACGACTAATATCTATCGATATTAACGGGGACCTACCGCTGAAATGTGTAAATACGAGTATGTACAGTAATTTACCCGTCAACACCCATACAATCATTGTGAATTCTTATTTCTCAGCAATGTATAAATATCCAAACAGTTCATACTATATCATCGGAACAAAATCCTATCAAATAATTTGAAATTACCGCCTTGATTTCTTTGACTGATTGATTTGACTTTGGGCATTATTAAGAAAGTTTTCTTCGAATTAGTAAGGTTGTTAGCTTACCGGGAAGTTCCTGGTCAAATGATTCGACCGAAATCATATTCGTCTTTGAGTGATGGGAAAGTACATTGCACGATCGAGTTCTAATAGAGATTTATCTACTTATTATATATTTGGTATTATCAATGCAAATTTATTTACAATAATAAATTAAAACACACTTATATAAAAAAAAACCGGACTGCCGGAGTTGGAAATTGAACCCACAACCCAATTCAATCAATTGGTTAGAGCAATCGCCCGGCTTGCGAGATGTTTTGGGTTCAAGTCCCATCTGTGGCAGTCACATTTTTTAAAGTGTGTTTTAATTGTACAATTTAAAAACTGATTGACTGATTAACAAACTGACCCATGCACACACAGCTCAAAACTTTGCAACATGAAATTTGCCATCGCGCTACCATCAGTAATGCAGTAATCCACTAAGAAAAGATTTTAAATTCACCCATAAGGGGGTAAATAATCGTACGAAGGAGACTAAAGATAAAACTTGGTGAGTCTGCATACCTAACTCGCGGCGTCCCCTGGTAAGAATTGGTACTCCATTGGTACTCCATCACGAGGCGCGGAACAGGATTTGACCCTATTTCCGGGGGTTTATTTTATTTATAAACTTGTTTGAAATTATACATTGTACAAAAAGCAGTAAATTCAAATTATAAAGATAGTTCACGATCGGTCACCAACCGCGCCGCATGTGCTTAGACCATTAACCATTACCATTTTTACCAATTATTATACCATTTAACATTCAAAACGTCTTTTACCATTTTAACCATTTTATTTGTTGGACTTACACCCGACATACCAAAGTACCTTAAAGCAAAGCCTTAGTTCTAGTTTTATTCATTATTAAAATCTAGGAGCCGTTTATTTTTAACTAAATAGTTTGTATTTTATCCGGTTATTTTGAGGATTAAAAAAACATAACTTCGAAACGAAAGAGATTTGACACACGGAACTTTTTCTTTTGTCTATAGCATATCGCTGGCTATCTGAATCTGTACAGAACTACACCATAACCGAAATAGGGTTAATTCCTCTACTCTGACGCGGGCTCAGTACGGATAGACTAAAATCAGCGGTGAGTATCAATCCGCTTAAGAGAGGCAAAACTTGCCACATAGCTAACTCACAGACAATTTCTAAAATGAATACTTCAAGCGACCTTAAATACCGCTTCAAAGTTATACGGCTCCATTAAAATGGCGACGTTTCAACTGTTCAAATTAGGCTTGGCAATGCGGAGTTGGCAAGTTTTAATTTTAATGAAGATATCCACCGTAGTTGACGGTAGGGTAAGCGAATGTGATGTCTATTTCTAGCTTGAAGAAGGCATTCGGCTTCGGACCAACCAAAATAGCACTAACTGAAGAACTTGACAGTGTTTTGTTTCATATCGACACTAATATTTTATTGTATGAAAAATAAGGTTACACAGAACAATATTGTATCGAAGGTGGACTTAAAAATACTGACATTATTATAACGGTAACAGTAGTTTTACTGCACCCGTTGCCATCTTTATGCATGACCTTAAGGTTGACTGGCAGATAACGCTTTAAGCATAAACTCCACCCATTGTACTTATCTTTAGCAATAAAGTTTTAAAGAAAATAAAGAAATACTATTATTTCGTAATATTACTCATTGCGCTTTACCAAAAATATACCAAATGTTCCGCATTACACTCTGTAGGTGTATCGGTTTGAAACCCCTCAATGATTTTGGTAAAAGAACAACAGCCTCTTATATATTATGCTTACCCTAGCAGTGGCATTCGACAATTCGTATAATCGCCTCATTCCTTTCCCCAACTTCATTTGAACAATTAAAACAAATAGCACCAATTATTTCAAGACGCGAAATAATCCTAAGAAAGCTGTTATTACTTGAAAATATAAACAGACATTTGCAGCACGTTCAGAGACGAGCTCCTTGCAGTAGTCTTCTACTTAATATAGATATTCAGAATAAGAGAACAGAAAGTAAATACATGAAAAACAAACTTGGCCTGCTACTATATGTTCAGCAGATGAATATATCTTTAGAGAGAGAGCCTGACCTCTCTTCGGTCATGTCGGATTGCCATCTCACCGAACTTTGAGAGTGATGGAACAGTGAGTGCACCTGTGTATTGCGCTCACACTTGTGCACTATAATATCTCCTGCGTTGGCTGATCTCTGTTGAGAAAGCTAATTAATCAGTCAAAAGTTTTTAATTTATTGCACCAATATTACATACATTCGAAGGACCGAATGCCAAAAGGCATTCTCTATCAGACAATGCTTAGTCTATTTAATTAAAAAATCTGCAGCACACTCGTATTGTCAGTTGATGGAAATAAATCTTCTTTTATTACAAAGCAGCAAGTATTTGAATGTTGGGCCAAAAATAAGGGGCCCTTGAAGATCTTACTATATGCAGAAATTAATTGACTTTATCAACTGGAATTCTATGAACTTATCAATTATATCAATTTTAGCTGACCCGGCAAACGTTCGTTTGCCATATAAATTATTGTGGACAACCCTTACAACTAAGGGGTATGAAAAATAGACGTTGGCCGATTCTCAGACCTACTCAATATGCTTACAAAATTTCATGAGAATCGGTCAAGCCGTTTTGGAGGAGTACGGGAACAAACATTGTGACACGAGAATTTTATATATATAGAGAAGAGAAGAGACAAGCTGTCCCGGCAAACGTTGTTTTGCCATATAAATGTTTAAGGTGGACAACCCTTATCACTAAGGGGTATGAAAAATAGATGTTAGCCGATTCTCAGACCTACTGAATATGCTCACAAAATTTCATTAGAATCGGTCAAGCCGTTTCGGAGGAGTATGGGAACAAACATTGTGACACGAGAATTTTATATATATAGAGATAGAGATAGAGAAGAGATGTAGTGTGTATACTGAACGTAATTATTTTGTGGCTCTTAACAATTTCACCCGGAAATTAAACCTTAAGGAAATGTGGGGGTGGGCAAAATAATTCGCTTTCCCTAATTACGGAATAAACATCCACTATTGTTAAACTACCTGGATAATTTTGTTAAAGGCGTGCTGAAAGTGGGCAAATAGAAACCTTAATCCCATGAGCGTACAAAGATGGTAATTGCCAAGTTAAAAGTACAGCCAGCACATCATTCTAATCATTTTTGTTGCAAAATCGCCCGTATCTAAGCATACAAGGTACCGCAGTGATTCCGCACCGTAAATAGCCTTCGCTTGTTGCATCTATCCACCCGCTCTTTACTTTTCTATTCTACTCTCTCTTACTCTGCCATTAGCTAATACAGGGTGTATTCGTTAAGTCTGCATAGGCGATTATTCCGAAACTATAAGAGATATCTTAAATGTTTTAACTGATTTCGAAAGTACTTAACCTAATGTTAAAAATGCTTTCAACAACGTTTTTCAAATAAAGCAATAGACATCCGAAAAATTGTCTTAAAACGTTTCCCTACATTTAGTATGATTTTAGGAAAAACCTGTAATTATTTTTTAAATAAGGGTTTATTGATCCAAAACAAAACGTTAATACTCTATTAGGTTTAAAATGCTTCTTACACACTGATGCGTTCGAATGCGGAAGCGAATCTCTGCGAAACTACTGCGGAACATAACTTCTGCCGTTGAGCAGTTTTCTTGCAAAGATCTCTCGTATCGTTTGGGTCGATGTACTGGAAATTTGGAAGATATTTCAAATCAAATCAAACATTTATTTGCTAGAACACACAAAAGTATGCAGGTTCCAAACTGCAGGTTTTAAAAATAGGCTGTATTCAGCCTGCATGTAGGCGTGCAAATATTAATAATCATTATAACAATTCAATAAATAGGTCCGTCTAAAATGAATAATTAAAATATGTCAAAATAACAATAATAATGTCATAATGTCAACCAAAGTATATCCCAGTTTCGGCTATCGTATCATGGTTGAAAATAGCAGATGCGAAAATTATCCGTCAGTGTAGCGGCTATTTCGCTGTTACCGGCGAAACCGTATCGAAAAGGACGCAAACATTTTATCTCGCTAATAATTGAGCGAGACAAAACATATGCGAAACGCTGGCATACAACTGATAGATTTTTCGTTGATCGGATTCGCATGGTTCGCGTTGTCGTGCTAGAAGCTTAATGGTTTGTAAATTATTTATACACTTCAAAAAATAACCTTATGAAAGGTAACGAAACCTCTCTACTAAAGGCGTACTTGTTGTAGAAGCATGTGGACGTTTTAATGTTAAATTTTAAGATATCAATCGTTTTATTCAGAAAAACTTATTGATGCCATTTAACTCGTTAGAAAATGCACTCAAGGTATCAGTAAAGTAGAATTATCGCCTTTTTACTAAAACCATCCTAATGCATGGGGAAGTTTCGAGTAAAAATTTTGTCATTTTATTTTATACAGTTATTTTTATCTATCTGTATCCAATCCGCAATCAGCACGCGTGATAGGAACGAGTCATATGTCATAGCTGAGGTGAAGCCCCTAGTCGAGGAACTCCAAAGGTATATAATGTTTAAGGCTGAAACTTCAGGAACTTACAAATTAACCTACTCAAAGATTTTATTATTAAACATTTACAATAAGTTTTCACTTATTTTTTTTGGTTAAGCTAATATTATTTGTTTCTCCGGTTTACACGAACAGTAGACATTGTACAACAGTAGACACATTGGTCACAAGTAGACTTTCTGTGACCACAGATGCTGAAAAGGGTCTGAAACGTCAGGTTAAAATAAAACGTAAATAAATCGGGAAATAGTCCGTAAAAAGTGACTCATTTCAATACGCTAATATTAAAGTCAATTCTTTTATTAATATTTGACTTGGTTTTGTCAATAAACAGCAGTAAAGTAGAGGAGCTAAAAAAAGAACAAACAAAAATTAAAAGCTGCAACTTGATAGGTAATTAACGAGATTAATGATACCTTGATTAATGTAACTGAAACTCTTTACAGCTGAAGTTGAAGAAGACGTAACAGAATTAAACTATCCACCAATTGAGCAAACAACATCAATTAAACAGCAATTTTGAACTTTACACAATGAAGAAAACGAGAGGACTACCCTTAGAGGGCTCGTAAAGGTGTCGTTCCACGAGTGATAAGAAGCTACGCAACCAAATAACGATATGTTCAGTGATATATTTTTCAAACATATCAAATTAAAGATTTTTTTTAGAAACCTGTCGCTGGCGCATCCAAATAATCCATGGTGGGAATGAAACAGTCTTCAAAACTTAGTGAAATACAAGTATAAGTAATAGCGTTAAAAAAAGAACGTTCAAAAACTAAAACTCGACTACAAAAAAATCTCGTACTAAAATGAGTCAAACAAGATTCTCACTGATGTTCTGATGATAGCAGTTTTGGACATTTATGCTACTTTTTACTGATCTTTAAGGCTCCACCGATATGCACTGAGCCCGCGTGGTGAAGTATGGCTCGTACTACCAGTCGATAAATACCAATTGAGGTTAGGCCTTTGCCCAGCAGTCGAACGTATGTGGGGTGACGATATGATGTCTAAAGTTTGTTTCAACGGAATATGTGACTTACGACCATGGCTTTGATCTGAAAATCAATAAGAATCTTCTTTCGTAAGTACTCTTTAGAACGACATAACCAAATCATTACCTCCAATTTTTATGTATTATTTGACGATCACTTTGGTGTAATGGTCAAGAAGTTGACTGTTAACCAAGAGGTCGCGGGTTCGATACCCACGCTGAACAAACATTTGTGTGCATGAACGTGTCTGTTTGTACTGGAATGGGTGTTATATGTATTTATTTAAGTTTATTTGTAATACCACTGTTGATTCCGATATCTGTAACACAAGTGCTTTAGCTACTTACCACTTAGGCAGATCAATATATCTGATGTTGTTGTATATTTTGGATTTATTTATATGAAAAAAAAAAGATTGTTTACTTACAGAGTAGGGTCCTAAGATCCTCTGAACAATAGCAAACTTCTTAATGGACAATCCGAATTACCGTTAAGTAGATTTAAAGGACATTAGAACTGAACAATCTCCAAGCGACATTACAACAAATGGGCTTGTTTTGAAAACTTTCCCGAATTTGGGTGAAATTCTTTTAAATTTAATACGGCCAGTAAAGTGATACGGCCGGCAATATAATTGAAGCGGTAATTAAGCATTTTGATGGGTACCTACTGTTAATCCGTAGATAACTTGGATTAAAAAAAAACGTTTGTCTGTAAAGTCGGTTTACTGACGATAGTTGAACATGATAACATCTTTGTCACGTTGCCTCTTTGTCGCTCGTTCCGCGCTCTCGCTTGCACTTCAAGCCTTTAATGGAACGCCTCAGAGCGAGGTAACGCCGCATGCGTTATGTTTTTTGGTACGTGCAGCCGGATCTATTGAACTATAAGTGGTTGTCACGTCAAAAGGTGATATAATGACAAAATCTGATCAAATGGTAGGAAGAAACGAGAAAAAAAGTTTTTTAATGGTTAATGTAGGTAAAACTTCGTATTCGCTACACGAGAATACAGTTTTTTTTAATAATTGAAATTTTTATCGTCTTGGCTATATAAAAGCAATGGTAGTAGAGGATTGGAAATAATAACCGTAACTTCTAGCTAAAATGGGAAATTTGCAGTACCTAATTACAAGCAATCTTTTACGCGCGAAACCTTTTGTGTGTCATTTATATTCCGGAAAAAGCACATTAAGTTGCTCATTTTTATTCGGAAATTCCTTATTACAAGTTGTTTAGATACCTCGGTGCGTACCCTGACGTGCTTTCATGTGTACATTCATTGTATTTTTGTATGCGAACTACATCACATAGGTACACTGCTCTGATCCCAAGGTAAGAAGCTTAAGCAATTGTGTTATGGGGACTCATGACAACTTTGAAGTACGGTTTGCAACAGTGGCTCCATCTGTAAATCGAACCTCGAATACGGCGACACCTTGGAACTGGTACTCACGCCACTACGCCACGAAAATCGCCATTTTGGATCCCTCAACAACTTCTACACCGTAGATAAAGTCGCACATGTTACAACAAAGTGAAATTTGCATAACCAACAAAACAAAGTGCCTATTTGGCGTTGAATTTCCAATGCCTACTAAATGAAGGTATCAAAGGTCGAATTTATTCTGGAGTAAAACTCATTAATGGTCTATAAACAAAATCCTTTCGAACCGAGCCCTTAATGGGTCTTATTACAACGCGCGTAAACAGTATTGGTAGAGTTTAACGCCGGTTTTGGGTTAAAATGTAAATTGAAAGAGGGTATTTTAGCTATGGGCAACTCGCCTCGAAGTGCCATAAAAAATAAGCCCGCAGATAAAATTAAGCTTTAGTAGATAAATTGAAAGTATGTTACATTGTTTTGGTCACAGAAAATTCGGAAGTATGTACCTAAGCTGACTAACGAGAAATCGGTCATGTTATTAATGAAAACATTTAGCAAAGTATGCAGAATATATTTAATAAAATTATGGCATAAGGAATAGGCTTGTTTCCACTATGAAAGAAATATTTAAAAACTGATTTTCAATAAAATGTTTCTTAATTTCAGATCTCCTTTCATTAATATTTTTCTACAGCACATAAAATTTGATTTTCAACTGAAATTAAATCGATAAATAGTCACTCAGACGGCATTGCACTCTATGACGTCCTTAAATATACAGTTGATACCTACAGGAAAGTGTCTTTTAAATTCTGTTTTTTTTTTTAATAGGAACTAGTTGAGTTAATTTTATTACGAAATTATTTCCATTAATTTAAATCGGTGATTAAAAGTTTTTCATTTCACAAATAGAGCAGGTACTTAAAGGTTACATTCAAACCGTGAAAATCATTCATCACATCTTTTTAGCTGAGATATACCCCAACACTCAACCACTTAGAACACTCCGTACAAAACCCTTATATGCGTCCAACAATTTTTCCTTGGCCAATAGATTTTCCTCGCAACGCGAACGTCTTAATGGGGAATGATGCAGTGATTTCGATTCACCGCGTTTCCTCGGCCGTCAGGGGCAGAGTGGAATGATGGATAACCAGTTTCAGATATTCATAACCTGATTAGTTTGCCGGGTTATTGTTGGGGATGTATTAATTTGGCCTGTGCCTGATCGAGGGGTTTGATAGCGATTACGTGATTTGCTCTCACGTTGAACAGTTGGGCTTGTGATAATGGAATGTCGGTATACTATATGGTGGCTTAAAAGATGAGTTGAAGGCTTATCTGAGTTAACTTTAAATGTGTTAAGCAAAGGCTAAACTTTATCCTATATTATAGATCTCTGTATACAGTTTTTTTTTTAACTGCCAAATGAAAATGTTATGTTCAGCTCTAATCTGAATGCAAAATGAACGTGATATTCCATACCAGTGTAGCCTAGATTGAGTCTTGATTTGTATTTTGTTGCTGTACCTTAATATGTAAATATTAAAGTTAGCTACATTAAAGTAAGCTCTGTCTAATCTTTTTTAGACATACATAACATACATACTCACATACATAATGCATAATGAATTCCGAAGCCGTTCTTAGCATCTTTTCAGACAAATGATGAACTAAGGTAAGTTACGAGTACCTAAGTAACAAATTATAATATTTGCTCGAGATAAACATTTTGCATACAAGTTTAACTGCAATTTCAACATCTGAGAAATAGAAACCTTCTGGGACCCCTCAGAAGTCCTCCACCTCTAAAGTTGCAGGGAGATAAAAAAAAACCGGCCAAGTGCGAGTCGGACTCGCCCATGAAGGGTTTCTTTACAACAAGTAACATGATTTAAAAGAATTTGTTTTTATGCTGTTTAAAAAAAAAAACTACTTACTAGATCTCGTTCAAAACAATTTAAGGTGAAAGTTAAGATGGTAATGTGCGTCGTATATATTTTTTTGTTTTTTGATTCTCTTATTTTAGAAGTTACAGAGAGGGGGGGGGGACATATTTTACCACTTTGGAAGTATCTTTTACGCAAACTATTTAGTTTAGAAAAAAATGATATTAGAAACCTAACATCTAAGACCTATCTTCCGATATCCCACACGTAGGGAGAACCCCCTAATTTTTCCTATTTTTCTGTAATATCTCAAATTACAAATAAACTTAAATAAAAACATATATTTTAATTTTATTTATTTTAACACAGACCAGTACCAACAGTCGTGTTTGATGTTTATGCACACAAATGTTAGTAAAGTGCGCGGATAGTAGAACACGCGACCTCTTGGTGTAATTGACAATTTCTTACTTAATAAAAGATTAATAAGTGTAAAATAATAGGTACTTTTTCATACAACATTGTATCAAAAACGGTACATTTTTAAATATCCCAAGGCACATTAAAAAGGCAACGAAAATGGGAAATAAGAGTGTTTCAAATAACCCAGGGACTGAACGCAGAGAAAATTAATTGAAAACCCGCGACGTAAAAATAAACCTTTTATTTTTTCAGCGGCTTAAGGGTGCGTCTCCACAGAAGGAGAGAGTGAGTTGTATGAGGAAAAATCTTGTTCTTTCATAATTTGGAATTGGCGCATAGCGGTCCGAGATTATTACGAATGCTAAATAACTATTGTTTAGCATTTGTAGAAAATGATTTATAATGAAACAATAACGTTACGATAATGTTACGGGTATTATCGTGGGTATTGTCTATTTTATAGGACGTGTTTGTAAAAATAACGATTAAATTGCTATGTCAAAGTCAAAAAAGCAAACTCTACGATATTTCATTACAAGCAAACTGGAACACAAACACAGGGTGTAGTAATTGTCTCGAATTGAAAATAGCAATTTCAATAGCCTTGGCTTGTAAGCATTTTAAAAGAAAGGCTATAAGTATATTTCACTGATTCGAGAATAAAAATAGCTGTCACGAGATTTTACAGGTCGTACCATCTTTCAGGGAAATCATAAGCAATCAGTATAAACTTTGACAATATTTTTTATTTATTTATTTATCAAAACTTATACTATCATGACAGGGTTTACCTAATGCGACAGTACAGCCCATATGCTTAACAGAACAACTAAAACTGACTAATACATTAATTACATATTAAATTATTTGCAACTTTGATGAATTCATTCAGGGTACAAATGAACAGATCCGTTTTATTACTTATAATATTAGGTCCTTACCTATGAAATTGGCGTTTTGTATGGGAGGAACAAAAAGTCGAAATTTTTTTATATAGCATATTTATTTAATCAAAGTATGAGCCATTGTCATCTATGCACTTTTGCCATCTCATAGGTAGTTCATTGATCCCTTTACTAAAAAAAACCATTCGAACGGGAATCAATAAAATCTTTGAAGGCGACTTGGACTGCCCCATCTGAGTTGAACTTTTTCCCTTGCAAGAAGTTATCCAAATTTCGAAAAAAATGGTAATCTGTTGGAGCAAGGTCCGGGGAGTACGGTGGATGCCTTAGAGATTCCAATTGAAGTTCTTCTAATTTGCTAGCCGTCTGTTGTGCAGTGTGTGGTCTAGCGTTGTCGTGAAGCAGCAGTGGCGTAGAGCGATTGACCAGCCTTGGTTGTTTAGCAACTAGCTTTTCCATCATGGTTTGCAATTGCTGACAATAGATATCTGCCGTAATCGTCTGGCCAGATTTGAGAAAACTGTAATGAACGACACCGGCGCTAGTCCACCAAACGCTTACAAGTAACTTTTTATTGGTCAATTTTCGCTTGGAGCAGGCTTTGGCTGGCTTGCCAGGGTCCAGCCATTGCGATGAGCGCTTCCGATTATCGTAGAGAATCCACTTTTCATCACAGGTAATGATTCGATTTAAAATCCCTTCGTTATTGTGCCGGTCAAGTAATGTAACGCAGCAGTTGACGCGCGTTTGCCGGTTTGCTTCACTCAATTCGTGAGGAACCCACCTTTCAAGTTTTTTAATCTTCCCAATTTGCTTCAAGTGGATTAAAACAGTTTTATCACTAACGCCAAAGCCTGCAGCTAACTCGGACGTGGTTTGCGATGGATCCGCTTCCACAATAGCCTTCAATTCTTCATTATCAACTTGGGTCTCCGGCCGTCCACGGGGCTTGTTTTGCAGGTCGAAATTTCCAGAACGAAAACGTTGGAACCAAAAACGCACTGTGTTTTCTTTTGCGACACAACCGCCATACACATCATTAACCCTTCGAGCCGTTTCCGCAGCACTGGTGCCACGGTGGAACTCGTACTCGTAAATAACGCGATATTTCAAATTTTCCATTTTGTAAATTGAGCGATGCAAACAGAAAAAAGATAAGTAAAAAAACAAATGAATGACGGTTTACGAAACACAACTACATGTGGAAATAGCTGTATAAATTTGAATTTCGAATTCCTAACCAAATAGGAAAAATTTGTGATCAAAGTGGCCAGTACGACAAAACGCCAATTTCATATGTAAGGACCTAATATTATATTAAAAGTGCGGAGTGCGCGAGTCAGTGGTGACTCCTTGAGCAGGTTTGTTTACGCCGACGGCACCTCCAGCAGCGGTGGGCGACGTCGGCGCCCAACGTATTTGTTAGGTAAACAAAGCTGCGTTTGTATTGACACCTTCGCAAATATAACTCTACTATGAATCACCGATATATTTTTTTTTGCATAATTCATAAGCTTCTGTAATGAGGCAAATTGATTAAAAGTAATTCCAACCAAAGGCCGACGTTATCGAATATTGTATAATGGTTGCCACACACGATTTAGTATACTTGCGCAAGCTTGGACTTGTACAAATTCACGTATTTCGCAGCCGACCACAAAAGGCTCAAGTATGCTTGCACAAATATCATTTCAGTCAGTCAGACGACCTCTGTTCCAAAATTTATTTGAATGAAAAGATCTTAACCTAGAAATTTTTGATTTGAAATACTGATTATTTTATTTTCAAAATGGACCTTTCCCAATCTGAATCTCATGAACCTTTACATCGCATCGCATTAGAGTAAATTTATGGTTATTAACTCCCAACGAAAAAAGAGGTGTTATAAGTTTGACAGACTAACTAACTAACTAAGTTTGACAGACAAAGTCTGTTTGTGTGTGTTTCTGTCAGTGGCATCGTAACTTTCGAACGGATGGACTGATTTAAAAGCGGTTTTTTTTATTCAAAAACTTATTTAATCACGGTGTTTTTTAGATAAACCTGGTAAAAATTCGTCCAGCCGTTGAACCTCACCAGTTGTTTTCCTGATTCTCATTCGGGAGTGTTTTGACTGGAAAGCTATTTTTATGATTTTTATCACTCTGATGCTACAGTAAATAACAAACATTGCGTTTTACATTCATCATATAAAAAAAAGAAACATGTCCGTAAATAGTTTTTTGTCCTCCAATTGTAACTAATAAACTTTCGATGATTGTTTAACTAACAGTTTGGCTAGTCAGGTTTTTTTCCTTCTTGGGTTTACTTACAATAAAAATAACAGGACTTGTTTAAATTTTTTGTAATAAAATAAAAATAGGAGTGTACATTAGTTAAAAAACAAACAAAGTTTATCTACTTAGGGTCCTAGTTTCTTTGAGGAGTTATAATAAATGTTTTACAGTTGAGTGCTACTTACTTTTCAAAAAGTTTTTACCCTGATTAGTTTGAAGTACGTAAACTAGTTTCTTTACAAATTGTATTTTGCCTAAAAACTTTCAGAAGTTATAATGTTATTTGCCTAGCAAATCTTGTATTAATATTCTAGATTAAATAACTTTTATTCTTATTGTTGAGAGAATAGTCGGACTCGCGTATTTGTTTAATTAAATGTCGATTTTAATTTATGTATCTCATCGATTGTTCTTGAAATCATTGTCTTGTAAATCAATGAAGGCAACAAAAAGGCTTGTTAATTTTAAATCCAATATTGTGTGACTCGAATAATTATTAAAATTGGCATATACTTCCATTCCAATTCCGTAATCCGTATTGACAACACGTCCATTGGGTTTTCATGGAGTACTATAAAATTCATTACAATGGTAAGACCGCTGATTTCATTTAAATTGGATTACATTTTTAAAATAACGTGTTGCTCTGAGGTGTAGCAAACTGTAGAGAAATAAAAATACTGTGTTGCATTGTGCTAGTGAAAAGAATGAATAAATATATACAGATCCCAAAGTATAGTACCTAGCTTAAGGAAGAAAGTATCACAAATACCCATTTGGCGCAACAGATTTTAGAGTGAGGAAGCTAAAGGGAAGCGATTCCTACCGACCGGGTGTTATGGTCGGGGACCAAGGTCCGATAGACATCATTTTGATTTGTCTATCTATATCGTTCTGGATCTTTATCTTATATACCGCGGTTCATGTGCGGTACTAGTCCGATACTAGGCTAACAGCGCCATATAGCCTATGGAGCCGTATCAGCGTGCGCTGTCGTGTTTGCCACCGTTAGGCATGCGCTTGTGTTGGCAAACACACCCAGACCCATGGCAACTTAGACGAGTGGATTCTACATTGTCTCCGTCCGGGAATCGAACCAGGACCTCATAGATGGCGACACATGTAGGTTGTCAGAATCAGAAAAAAAGCAGAAATTGTCTAGCTTACCCTGGCTTACATAGTTAGGATTAGGGTTGCAGAAAACTTTACCATCTCGAAATGTAAGAGTTTTTTTTTTTAATGTTGATAAAATAATTAAGTGAAATTGTTGAAAAATCAGTTTACTACTAACCACTGACGATAAATAATACTCTTACACGTATACCTTATCTCATCAAAGTATTTCTTTTCCTCAGACACAACACACAAATATTTATTGTATTCCATAAAGCGATATCTTTATCATTCCTCTAGACTCAACTCAACAAAAAAGCTGAGATAAATGTATCTTGGTTGCCAAGTTGGCTAACTAAACAAATCCAGAATGGCTTTATTTTGTAAGCGAATCTCTTCTATTTGCCAAATAATTCAATAAGCACATTAGCTATTTTAAAGATGAATGGGGGCAATTAATGACTAGTTTAATATTATTGCAAGCAAAATTTGACGACCACTTTGATGTACAGGTCAAGAAGATGACTATTAACCAAGAGGTCGCGGGTTCGATCCCCGCACTGTACAAACATTTGTGCGCATGAACATGTCTGTTTGTACTAGTCTGGGTGTTATATGTATTTATTTAAGTTTATTTGTAATACCACTGTTTATTCTGATATTTGTAACACAAGTGCTTTAGTAGCTACTTACCACGGAGTCAGATCAATGTATGTGATGTTGTTATACTTTTATTTTATTTATTTATTTAAAAAAGACAATTGCACTTACTCTATTTAGTTATATTCTGATAAAACCAACAATGATGCAACGCCATATTTATTTTTGAGTAGCTGCCCGTCATCAGCTTCTGCCGCGTGGATTAGAAATCTTGAAATTATCAGTGGTTCTCTTATCTATTATTATACATATAAACCTTTCACTTGAATCACTCTATCTATAAAAAAACTGCATCAAAATAAGTTGAGTAGTTTCAAAGATTTCAGCATACACACATAAGGGCAGACGCGGAAGGTGACTTTGCATTATACTTTGTAGTTGCTAGACTTTCAAAACACACGCCGGCACAACTCATGCTTATTAAAGCGAGGTAAAACGAAGCATTATTCCTTCCTGAAAAAAAAAAACATTTCAGACGAACTTAAAAACACAGTCAGCAAAAACTTAATTTAGTATTTCAGCGTTTTTATTATCAAATCTACGAAAAATACACGTCGTTATACATGACCCACAATAAAACGAATTAGAATACAGAGGATTTCTTCTGACGGAATAAGTATGTCAGAAAATATCTCATCTTTCATGAAATTACGCTTTTATTGTGTTTTATTACTGTATGCACATAGCCGTTTGACTGTTACGATATTTTCCGTATATTTCTATTGCTCGTAAATCCTCGATGTGGCTTTGTTAGGTCGACAGAGATCCTATCAATACAACCGTCCAACAGGAATTCATTTCATTAAATTTTTTAGCGCGGAAAAAATCTGTCACTGTCAAATTTGGGCGCCGACTGGCTGTTTACCCGCTAGTGCAAACGGGATTTTTCTATTGCCATGTTCGTTGTGACGTCACATGATAGATTTGACGAGATGCCGATCTTGTATTTGTTTTGCCATTTGTGCTCAATTTGGTGATGGGGAGAATAAATGCGGTATAGGTTTACCGTTTTTCTCTATTTAGACAATTTCTTACATAGATAGATAGAAATAGTTTTGTTTCTTATTTACTTCATTTTATTTTTCAATGTTGAGACGAACATTCATTTGAAAAACTCGACTCGCATAAATTCGAACTTTGTTTCTTTTTAAAAGAAGTATATAAATTCAATTAGCCTTTCTCTAAGGCAAAAAGGTAAATGGATGCCATAAGTATTTTATTTAGTTGTAATTCAAAGCGAAAGATTTCATTGCAGCATAACAACAAGCCGCTTAAACCAAATCGATGTTCGGCAAAAGCTAAAATATTTGAATATTTCACTTCACAGCCTTAAGCCGCCGCAATCTTCCCTCCCCAAATTGTCTCTCATTACACCAATGGAATTCTTTTATAAAATAATTGTATCCAAAATGTTTCCATTATATTCAGATTCTCTTTATTCTGTCACTTTTTCTTTGACCTTGCCTTTCATTATCTTGACTTGCGTCTAATTTGTTCGGAGTTTGAGCGATGGCTGTGTTCTCTCTCGTTTCCTTCGTGTCATCTATTAATGTCGGATCGGTTTTTTATGACTTTTGTTTATGACCGACCGAATTTTCCTTAACGGTGGCACAATGGCGATGAAATTTGGCTTAGGCTTATTTCTTAGGGAGTGGAATTTGAAATGTGTGTATAATGGCGTGTATCAGAGCTAGCCTTAGGTAGCAGTTTGTAGGAAACTTTCTGTTACATAGTTGATTATTACCGATGATAGGTCATTGATTTCTAGGTCTTCGATGTCTCATTCGAATATACCATGACCATTGGTAACAGTCCAGGACTGTGGCAAGAACGCTAAGGCCGGTCGTCAGCGACAGTCGCCTACATTTTCGCAAGAGATGTCGCTTGCCCAACACTGTTGCTCATCAAATACATTAGCTCATTTAGAAACTCCATAAAGTCGCTGTACAGACAAATGTAAATGTAATTCAAGTGTATTCGAATTCTTATCTTATGCCTGTCTTTGATTCAATGATTTTAACTTGCCTTCCGACGTTAAGCTGTTGGTCCCGGTTAATATCGATAGATATTAGTCGTTAAGCCTGGTCGGAGGCCCTCGGGCAGCTTAATAACATCTGACAGTAAGGTTGGTCACTTCCCTTACACACACCCCTCCACCAATCCGCACTGAGCCCGCGTGGTGGAGTATGGCTTGCCCAGCAGTGGGACGTATATAGGTTGATGATGATGATGAATGATTTCACCTACTTATAAAAATCTAGTTGTTTTTTATTTTATTTTTTATACCTGGGGGTGTGCTTGGACACCACATAGTTATTATATTTTTGGCGCAATGGTTGGTATTTTAAAAGTTTTCTTAAAGCACACCCTAAGGACCCATTTCATTGGACCATTTAGCTAGTAGGTACCACACGATCCATGAAAGATGAAAGCTCACCAGTTTCCCAACCAAACTCTAAATAATGAAACACCAAGCTGACGGGCCACAATTCATCCAGGCCGTTTAGGGCCAGGCCACACATCATAAGGCTCTGTGTACACTGATATAATGAAAATAGAAGTAGTAAGATAAAAATATTCTTCTTAGCGTGTCGATGGTAAAGCGACTTAGGTATATTTTTTGAGCCCAAAATTGTGCAACTCGAATCGCCTTGTCGTTGGCACTCTTAAGGTGTTGGGCCTTAGGTAATGGGCCTTGTATTGTACGCAGGATGAACATATTGTATTCGGAAGATAAAAATATTAAAAAAAAACTTTATTTGCATGCGACGGGTTTTCCTCTAAGAATCTTAATTCTCGATGATCTGATTTCGGAAAATCTCGAATACACAAAAACAAAGTGTTGTTCTATATAGCACGTAACGTGATTGGAGGAAAAAAATGATACTGCCTACTGAAATTAATTTGAAATTAATAGAACCGTATATGAAAGGCACGCTGAAACGAAAACTCGTCGACACTTGCTTTCTGCCCATTCTTACCTACGGGGCGCAAACCTGGTCATTGATTGAAAGTCAAAAGCAAAAACTCAAGGGCCATGGAGCGGAGTATATTAAGTATAAAACGGAGTTATAGGTTCCGAAATACTACCATCCGCTATCCAGGACCGGTATCGTTGATGTGGGCAACAAACTCGCGAAATTGAAGTGGGAGTGGGCGGGTCACATCTGCAGGATGCATCCAGAGAGGTGCTATTGTTATCGCCGAAGAGGCAGACCCAAGAAACGATGGTGTGACGACTTGGTCAATACAACAAGGGACTGGGAAACGTCGACAATGGATAGGGGCAGGTGGAAAAATTTGGGGGAGGCCTTTGCTCATCAGTGGGATAATATAGGCTTAATAAAAAAAGAACCATCATCTTATCACGTTAAAACTTAAGTAGACATAAAACCGATAGATTGAAACATGCAACAACGGAAGAAGACATGCAAAGTAGATGGTCATAGACTTGCAAAGATACACTTTGCATATTGTTACCCTAAAAACAAATTATTTGTCTACATCATAGAAATAAAACAATTTGAAAAAAATCATAACATTTTTTCGTAGAGCTTAAATTTTTCTCCTACCTCTCATGTCTTTAATTCATCAGTTGATTAATTATGCCGAACCATTAGTGCGAGAATAAGACTTGCACTTTGCTTGCTTTTCATTTTTTTTGCCGTATACGGTATGCTGCATTTATTTCCACTATGTTCGGGGCAGGTCGGCTTCTTGGGCCGACATTGACAAAGCGCTCGAACTAATCCGTTCAGTTGTAATTAATTAAGCATATCGACTGCGGATGATCTACGATGCGAACGAATCCGTGTTGCTCGTAACACGTTCTTTGATTAATTCTATACGTAAGAAATGTTCTGGGCTAGACATTCTAGTTGGATTGGAATTGATGGTGGAACGTTTTGTTGTTCTGTCATCGAAATAGTAATGTTATGATAGTAATAAATAAATATACAACAAAATCACATACAGTGATCTGACTCCGTGGTAACTTAAGCAATTCTGTTACAGATACCAGAATCAACAGTGGTATTACAAATAAACTTAAATAAATTCATAAAACACCCAGACCAGTACAAACAGGCATGTTCATGCATACAAATGTTTGAACAGTGCGGGAATTGAACCTCTTGGTTAAAAGTCAACTTCTTGACCATTACACCAAAGTGGTCGTCAAATGATGTATGTGTCCTAGCTTAAATTGAACATCTATCTGTGTTTGCTGATTTTTATTGTTTTGTGGTGTACAATAAAGAGTTACCTAATCTTATCTAACAATCACACATACATAAAAAACTCAAAATGGAACTACACTGTGAGCCTAGCGCGGTGGCGACGGCATGCGCGGCAATATGAAACATAAGAAACCCGCCCTTGCGTCCACACTGAATGACGGTGACTGCGCCTAACGTCATACGATTTGAGACGCCTACTCACCGCGCCCGTATCCGCGACTGCGCGGGAGGAGTCTGGAGAGGTCCTGGGAGGAGTCACTTCTTCACATATGCGACCCCAAATTTAAGCATCTTACAGAAAAAAAAGTAGCATGGCACAGTCATTGCATTAGCCACGTCATGTTATGCCGGGGCATATTTTTAAACGTCAGTTGGTAAATACTTTACAAATAGGAATCTAAAAACGGTAACACTTTCTTGTTTCAATGTACCAGAATGGTATATAAGGTCTACTCAACCTGAAATATCTTCATTTTGTCAGAAAGTGATCATAGCACTGTGACATCCTACGCCTTGCAAATTATTTATTAATACGTACCATATTATTTGTCGAACATACAAAATAGTTTTTTAAGTTTCAGCCAACCAAAGTTCCAAGCAGAGAACATACAGGCGGTGCATATACAGAGAGAAAAAGAAAATGCAATCGAAATGGTTACATACTTACTAAATAAAAAAGAACAATTAATCATTAATCGTGGGTTAAAAAAACAAAGTCCCAGACTACACCTTAAATGAAAGTTTCCCGTCAAAGATATTTTCTTTCTCGAAGCACAAGAAACGGGGTCCTTGAAATACGCAATCGGATCTCGCCTACATTCTCCTAGCTTAGGCATTGACTAACAGCTAATCCAATCCCAACGTTATGATTAATTAAGCTTGTGTCCTGCTTGGATACTGGAACAAAACATCGTGTTACAGGTTGTGGAATTTCGCAGTTGATTTATGGTGGTACACTCGAGTGGCTTATGAATTAATTTTAAGCTAGCTTGACTTTGCCGAGTAAGCGAACAGTAGTTATTTTAAGACCAATTACAGGTTTGTTATCAACATACTGACTGCCTCGTTGGTATAGTGGCATAGTTTCTGCCTTAAATCCGAGAGGACCAGGGTTCGAATCCCAGGTCGAGCCAAAATTGTTTCATGAATTTCTCAAAAACTTCTCGGAGTCGGGAAGTTGGCAATGTTACACCCCCGTGCCTCTGAAAGCACGTTAAGCCGTTGGTCCTGCGCCTGATCTCTCTCCGGTCATGTCGGATTGCCGTCTCACCAAACTTTGAGAGTGATAGAACAGTGAGTGCACCTGTGTATTGCGCTCACACTTGTGCACTATAATATCTCCTGCGTAGTTGGCTGATCTCTGTTGAGATTGGCCGCTGTGGTCGAAATCAGCCAGGAGGACTATTACTATTATTATCATCATAATTTTAATCAGTTCTGAGTATCTAGACTACAAGATTTACAAGTGATGATCTTATGACTTTTTTGATCAAAGGATCTCTAGATCGTTTCTTTAATAGGTCATGGCTATAATGTTTTCAAATTTACACTTGAATACCTTTCTGTGTTTGTTAATTTTCAAAAACAAACAAAAATATTTAGTCCAATATTATGTTTACACTTGATTGTATATCGCGAGCAAATCTTTTCCATACCTAGATGTTACCAATACTTTTGGTTTTAGCAAGTAAATTTGGTCATAGCAAGTAGTAGTACAATGGTAAACTGCGTGTAATAGGAAGCTCAACATAAAAATAGATTCCGAGTTATTCGACCGAATTATTATACGTCAAATGATCACTTTAAGACCCGTTTTTAAATAAAAAACAGAATAGATAATAATGTTCAACCTTCCCGTCTTCGCCGTGTTTCTAACTTTAAAATAGCTAGGTCCCATCGGGTTTCGACAAGGTTGGTAACGAGCTTGTCAGCTGAAATGAGAACGCTGAACTCAAGAGCTTTAAGCTTTAGTAGTGACGGGAGCTTTTTTCGACACTAGTAATTTTCTTGCACTAAGTGCCAGTTTTTAAACAGGGTATTTTTGAGACTCATTTTTAAGGCTGTCCTTTGAAAGTTTTGCCTAAAACTTTGCGGGACAGCAAGGAAAGTTGAAGGGTTGTCTTAAAACATAATTTGTCAGGTCGATCCTTACTTTTACACGTCACTTTATAAGGTCACAGTATAATGAAGCTACACAATCTAGATTAGTAGCTACGAGTACCTATTTGTTGTGGGAAGACACTATTCCATAACAAAAGATTAAAAAAATATTAATATTTTAATACAAACTGTGTTGTGCTGATACAAATATTCTTCCCTTACTGAAATCCTTAAAAAATGAGGACATTAACTTTCCATCATAATAAATGTGTCACAGCAAAAATGTTCAACATAATTCAAAACGCCCCTTTGAAAAGAAAATCACAAATCAGCCGACACCCTCCGGAGGGTTAGAAACAAAACACAGATTACCCCATCACGGGTAAATCACCCCACAAACATTAGCGAATCAGGGAAATCTCAATATCATGAGTCTTGTTTTGGGTGATTTATGTAAATGAAAACAGCGCCACCTAGCGCTGCGGATTGGGTATTAATAACGGATCAAGTGACGCCTTCTTGGCTGTATGTGGCAGTCGTGTCTGTGACCCGTATTGATACTTCAAGAAAATTATACTTGCATACGGAAGTTTATACAATCTACTTAAGTAAGTTGCTAAGTAGTAAGTTTAGCAGTCACTATCAGGACTTACTCACGAAACCGAGAATAATAATACTATCGAAACTTCACCCTTGAACAAAAAAACAGTCGATAGGAAGCACTTCCATTTAGCTTTTAATCTTTTGTGGCTAATTTAAATGAAGTTTTGAGCTGATAATTTAAACTTTTGATTAATCCTCAACACTACCTCAACATTTGGATCGGCTTATAAATACCAGCGGCTTGAGTGTGAAGACACTTTGTGACTGGCAAGAGGGTCAATTAATCAAAGAGGTTACAAGTGTGAAGAATGTTCGTGGCTTCGTGCGGAGTATTGCCTTGTTCTTCAAGTGTTTCTTAGATGAGAAACGAGTTCTCAGACGGTTACTTAGATGGTTCTCAGACGGTACTTTCCAATTTCAGACTAAGAAAAAAATACTTAATGGATTTCACCGAATTATTTTTATTGGTTTACTGGTTGATTATACCTCGTGTGTGCATAAGTTTTGAGACGAAATAAAAGTTGCATTACTTTTTTTATAATTAATATATATTTCTAAAATTTTCAGTAAACAATTAGTAGATAATAATAAACAAAAAATAATAATTATTATTCAAAATGACCACCCTTGTTTTTAAAACAGGCCCTTAGACGATTTGGCCAGTCATCAATGACGGCACGAATCTTTTCCAGCGGGATTCGCTTTGCTTCTCGGACAAGAGCTCGCTTCGGTGACTCCAAGTTTGGGTGGGACTTTCGGCAGGCCCTGAGCTCTAGCTCAGCCCATAAAGCATAATCCAGCGGGTTGAGGTCGGGGCTGGAAGAAGGTGGCGATGAAGGCCGGCACATTTTCCCTCAACCACGCTTGGGTGGTTTTTGCTTTATGGGATGGCGCTGAGTCCTGTTGGAAAACCCAATCCTTGTTGTGAAACAAAGTAAGGGACAGGGGTTTCACAACAGGCTCTAAGATGTCAGTTTGATATTTCTTGGCTTTCACCTTGACGCCTTGTTGACAGAAATGGAGCGGAGTGACACCTTCATACGAAACTCCCCACCATACCATCACACTAGCCGGATGATGAGTACGCGAGACATTCCGTGCTGAAGCTGGGACGTCCTTGCTACTTTTTGCATACACTTTATTGTTTTGTCGGTTGAATTTTTCTTCGACAGTAAAGATTTTCTCATCGGTGAAGAGTATTTTCCTCGCCTCGTGTCTCTTAAGCAGTATTGGACAACGTTCGCGTCGCAATTTACGAAGGCGATCGTTTAAAACATGAACTTTCTTACGGCTATACGCCTTCACCTTAAGATCATATTTCAGTATTCTGTTGACTGAAAAGTGCGAAATATTAGTCTGCAGAGCTAGTTTTTTCTGAGTTCGACATGGATTTCGGCGAAGTCGCTCTCGGATGATTTTGATGTTCGCAGGTGTCCTTACAGAGCGCGGCCGACCACTCCTTTGGCGATCTTGCAAAGAACTTGTCTACTTATATCGTTTAATAGTGTAATACACGAAGTTACGGCTCACACCAAAAGTTTTCACCTCACGGAAAATCTCCATTGGTTTTTTTCCCGCCTTAAATAGCGAAATCACGGTCGCACGCAATTCTTTTGTTCTCTCCATCACGAGAAAATTGAAAGAAATGAATTTGAAAATCAAAGGAATTACAAGTTAACATTCGAAATTCAAAATTAGAAAAAGAAATAAATAGCAGCCAGTAATTTTTTATTTCTTTTTTTTAGCACAAAGTTTGTCTCAAAACTTATGAACACACGAGGTAAATCACCTACAAGATGTTATTACCTTATTATTAATTTGTCTACTTTTCTTAGCGGGTTCACAAAACTTATTATTACGAGTATATTTTTGCCGTAATAATATTAACCGAGCGACTAGAACGGAAGGGTCATTTATGAAAATCGTGGTATAAAAAGAGCTCTAAACTTGCATTGAAACTGCTATACAGCTGTTTGTCTGCATATCAAATAAACCGACAAATGTAATTTCAATTTTCAAATGAGCCAATGCATCAAAAGAATCCAACACTTTCTGCTTAAGCGCTGAAAAAAATCTGAAATTAACTCCAACCTAACAAAAAGATTTATTCAACTTAAGGCAGGCATTTATCCCCTGATCTTATCCTAAGTATTCAACCGGGGCAGGCGGTAACTTTCGCGATTTATACCCGGAACTTGTAATAAAAACCAGATTGGATTAGAAGGATGAACATAAAGTAGGATCGGTAGTTATATTTAAGTTTGCCCTTTACTTTGTTCTCGGTTAAATAATGGTCTGTGTCGTTCACATTTCGAAAATGAGGATTAAGTTAAACAAAGATTTATGCGTGATGTAACTTATAAGGAACTATTACTGTTCAGCATTCTCACTTATGCGCAGCAAAATTGTATGTTTGTGTGATTTTTTAATGCATTTAAATAAGTAGAAACTTATAAAACATCATCTGTAGTACTTATTTCCGTATGATTTTACAACTTAGTGGCCTGAAAGACAGTGACATAACTGCACAATTACAACATGTAGGTATTTTTGGGTACTGAAAAGAAAATGAATTGGTCAACCAAATTGACAATCTACAATTACAAGTTCTTACTAATCAACATGTATTCTTGTCAATTTTAATAAATTCGATTTTCATTTTTTCCACTGACTCCAAAACAATTGAAATATTTTACTTACTCGTTCTAAGTACAAACCATTTCCGCCACTTCGAAGTAAAACAAAAATTTTACATCTGTATCCAGCACCTGGTTCTTTGTACTTTTGAAGTAATAAATAAGGATAAGAAACGCAATACAAAGGTATTAACATAATACAGCGGAGTTATCTTACGAGTGCGAAACTTCGTATGATGTATGGATGAACTTTCCAGATATAACAGCATAAATACTTCCCAGAGCTTTTTACATACGTTGTTTGGTAAAGTTTGTATGATATTTATGAGATTATGCTAGGCGGTTTTAATATCGCCGTTGTATTATCTCGTTTTTCAGAAAGTTATAAACATAGAAAAGGTTGCAATATAAAATAACTGGCAGAACACTTTCAGCATAGTCTTTCTACCAGACAACCCAGTGCGAATATAAAAGGTTAATAGGTGACGGAAAACAAGTTTTTTTAATACTAGTCGTCGCCGATTAAATTCATAAAAGAAAGTTAATTAATGTATGCAATAAGCATGATTCCAGAGAACATAAATATTTTCAAGACACTGGCGCTTAAAGAACATAACCTCTATAAAGTTGATAAAACCAATTTACCAGCTGTAGAAACCAATTTTGAATCATATAAAATTCAATAAATATGAAGTTAATTGATTCCAATTTCTAATGCTATAACGTAACATCACGTTAGAGTATTCTTAACTTTTACAAAGTGTATGAAGACAGATCGTTTTGACGGATGATAAAGAGTATTTCTGCGATTGGGGGTGTCATAATGCCTATTGCCTGAGCTCCGAGCCTTCAATATTGTCAAAGAATAATTCACGCAAGGGTCACTCTTTTTTGATTTATTCAATTATCATTTGCAAACCACTTTAATTAAAATAATTGAAAAAATAATAATTTTACAATCTATATTCAAAGGAATCGACTCTTATCCGAATCTTATGAACAACAAACACAACATCATTTTAATCCACTCAAAAAGAAGTATTCATAAAAATTCATCCTCACTCGGGCTAGGTCGAGCCCTTGATACAAATTGCTGTTTATCACAACGTTCTCGTTTGTGGTTATGAAAAAGTAACAAAAAATAACAAAACAGCATCCAGATTCAGATATCATCGTGCGGTACGACGGTAATCTGCGAAATTGTGGAGATGTGCCGTCACAACTGAGGCGCGGTCCAAGGGATGAGAAAGTATTTTAGAAGTTGCGCCAAATAAAAAGAACGGTAGCGGTCGCCTGCGCATTAGACGTTAAATGGGTCTAATTGGTGGTACGAAGTGGGGAGGGAGCTGCCATTTCGGTTACCGCGCGTCTTCGCCTATGCGAGTGAGCGAGATAGCGACCATTCCCATGCGCAAACCCCTCCCCACCGAAGAAGCGATCTTTTTACATGACGCGAAGAATGGATGGCCGTTGGGGCAGACCGAACTTTTCTGCCCCAACGCAAAAGCGTAGCGTATGTCGTCCACCGGCAAGTTGGACTAACGATAATTCAGGGATCACAAGATCGAAATGGATGCAGGCCACTGAAAACCCATCGACCTGGAAATCTTTGAAGACGGCCTATGTTCAGCAGTAGATGTCTTGCACCTGCTTGTGGTGAGGCAGATACAGATATAAACGTTAATCTTAGATTTTGTGGAAATGTGCCATCACAATCAAGCCGTGCAAGGGAAAAATGGTATGATGACAGAGTCAAAAAGAAAGGGGTGTAATTAGTTCGTGAGTTTAACAATATAAAATATTCTAGTTTTTATTATTAAACATAAAAAATACACGAACACTATAAAAACTGTCACATCCGAATGATTAGAATTAAATATATATTTATGTAAAACATATAATAGTCCTCCTCGCCGATTTAGACCACGGCGGCCAATCTCAACAAAGATCAGCCATCTCCAGGAGATATTATAGTGCACAAGTGTGAGCGCAATACACAGATGCACTCACTGTTCCATCACTCTCAAAATTCGGTGAGACGGCAATCCGACATAACCGGAGAGAGATCAGGCGCAGGACCAACGGCTTAACGTGCTTTCCGAGGCACGGGGGTGTAATACCGCCAACTTCCCGACTCCGAGCTGTTTTTTAAGAAATTCATGACAGAAAATCTCAGAATCAATTTTGCCTCGACCTGGGATTCGAACCCAGGACCTCTCGGATGTAAGGCAGAAACTTTGCCACTACACCAACGAGGCAGTCAAACATATCACAGTAACAGCAATATTACACAACCAATTGAAAAAAAAAGTGCCACATCGGCGGTCATTCTTGAAATATAAAGCCAGAAGCATATTTATTTGTATTGTTACCATAACTCGAGCGTGAACACCAACTACGAACTTTTAACGTTACAGCAGGCACCTTGCTACGGTGCTACACTCTCCGAAAAACTGTAGCTGCTACATAGCATCCACAATTAGTAGTACATCTGCGTAGCACATGCTACGAAAGCTACGGACTACGACTGTGAGTGCTACGAACTACAAAATACGATTGTTTATCAGAAAACGTTATGGTTCACTACCAAAACCGTATAAGAATTAGACCCTATTGCTAAAAGTTTACCGGAATCTGTGACTTTGTGTGACTATCAGAATAGTTGCAACTGGTTACTATATCACCGATATAGGTGGTCTCAAGGCATTTAACGTTCTCTTTACAACCAATGATAATGTCAAAAACGACCATGCCTTATTTGCAGATGAAGGAAGCATAAAGCAAGACATCTACGACTGTATAAGATAGCAAGTAGATGATCGAGTGTACTTTTGCTTTAATTTTAGTAAGGACTGAGGATTTTCTTTTCTTATAATACTCTATAGGTAATCAAATAATCCCAAACAAAAACACTTGTTATATTGTAGAAAATAATATTTTTTTAGGTTTCCGTACCTCAAAAGAGAAAAACGGAACCCTTACACTTTGTTACCCCCCACACTTTGTTGTCCGTCCGTCCGTGTGTCCGTCCGTCTGTCAAGACCGTTTTTCTCAGGAACGCGTGGAGGTATCAAACTGAAATTTATATATGATACTTAGGTCTACTGTCCCTGGAAGCTGTAGAAAAATCAACCTTTTAAGTCAAGGCAATCAAAAGATACAGCCATTTAGGCCGCAAATTTCCGCAAATTTTCGAAACTCGCACGGGAATCAAAACCTACAGGGTACTTCCCGTAAACTTAGAATCTTGAAATTTGGTACGAAGTCACGTCTTATAGTACAGATATAGGAAAAAATACGAAAACCGTAAATTTACTGTTTCATCATATAAAAAATATTTTTTTGAAAAATATTTTTAACAATTTTTTAAATTTCAAAGTTACTACTCCTTATCTACAGGTTTGTACGGAACCCTCGGTGCGCGAGTCCAACTCGCACTTGACCGGTTTTTTTTAAAAAAGTATACTCATTTTTTGAATATTTAAGCGCGCGTAATCCGCGACGTCACTTTACACTGTCACCGGTAACCACAGATTATGTAGAGACAACAGTAACCACAGATTGATGTCTATAACACACAGATTTGAAGTAAAAAATACTTCTATGTTTTTGATTCATAGCAAGTGACTAAAATTTATCGCAAGTTTGTAAAGATTTTTGGTTTGCTCTTTCTTGGTCAATAAATAAATAACGTTTTTGTTTAAACAAAATTTTTATGCCGTGCAAATGCTGATCACGTGACATTGGCGACCTGTTGACATAGATGGTGACGTCGCATTTCGCTCAGCCAATAGCTATGCGTTATAGAAATATGAGTGGGATTTTTAAAACTTATACTTATTTTAAATTATTAAATGTATAAATAAAATAATGTATTTATGTAACAATATTTATGCGGGTATATTTCTTAAGCAATAAAGTTTACACATGTTTTTTTGGCCATTTCCAAATTTTATATTACTTATTATTATGACTTAATGACTTAATGTATTTATTCTGAATTATCTAGTAGTTAGTGGTAGTTTAGTAGTAGTTAAAACCATATTTACATGCCATGATTGTGGCGAAACATGCTGTTCTAGAAATGTAATGTAAATCTGAATATGTACCGTGTTTCGAAGTAAATAAATGGAATTGAATTGAATTGAATTGAATATTATCTTGCCAGCGTTCGGAACGCAAAAGCCTCACCCGCATAGTTAAATGAGAACGTCAAAATTTACGCTTCACAATACACGCTGCTTGACCATCTTGTAACTTAGCCCGGTCCAAAATTTAATCCGTATCCTCCACTGTAAGGCAAAATAGCACCAGACATTCATAACTACAGTCCAACGCATATCATTAACGCTCTTAATGTTATAGCTGTACGAGTCATAGTAGCAAAGCTAGATTTGTGCATGCGTTCAGTCTAGTGTATGGAGGCCGTAGTCCCTAACGTCGAGTTCGTATTTTCGGGTGTAGCCAGCTCGTTCTCTCGTACGGTCAAGCTCGTTAGAGTGAAAGGGATGGCTACATACGAAACTACGGACAATGGCTTTGTGAGAAGGACAGACATGGCATAGGTCAGCACTAAAGTTGTGCTAATGAGTTTCGACATTTACTAGTTTGTGGGAGTTGACATGGCATTTTTGTTTAGCATTTTAGATGCAAGTGATGTAGTCGGCTTCGCTACGCTCTGGAAAAAGGATGACGGTTTAAAAAAGTAATGATGAATACACGATCATATGTTTCTTTTACAAAGACGTGGGATCCAAGTAATATAATTAAGATAGCATTTTGATATAAGTTCTTACAATCGGTATCAAAACTGCAGTATGTAGTAGTGAAAATGTCAAATAGAAGATAATAAACATCCAACTTTTTAAAAATTTCTTGAGAACTTATTATATTACGTTTATTCAACGGGTTTGCCATTTTATCAAATAATCTTACCTTAATTCTTTGACAAAATAAGTAAATAATCTTATAATAAGACTAGATCACTCTTTTAAGGTCACAACAAAACTCAATTAACTCATCGGATTCTAGAACCGTCTTTAGAGCTTTTAAATACAAATATCTAGAGCACCGTGAAACATAAGCTCGAGCTTATACTAAGAACAAGAAGCTTTGGAATTAAATTTCTCTCCAAGAGATGTCGGCATGCTGCTTGAAATATGGTCGGGGTCTAAAATGATCCGGAATTTACCGGTTGCAACCGGTTATAACCGGTTATCTGGTTTAGCTAAAACTTTATGCCCTTTGTTGGAGCTATGTTATAGTCACCGTAAAATGTAATGGGAAAAAGTGACGATGGAACTGCTAGGTATGGGTATGCTTTCTCGTTCGGGTAAGTTATTGTATTTTAGAATAAAATATATTGGGTTTTGCAAATAAACACTATTTTTACAGCATTATTTATCATTATTCTAAAAACACTTTGCAGGCATATAAATTTGCTATTCTAGGAAAACGAAAAATATTTGCATCGTCTATATTTTGGTTCTCTTGTTATTGCTTTGGTAATCTTACAGTGCCTACCATACCATACCTAGTGCTATTAGAGAATATCTTAAATAAATTTTGTAGGTATCACAAAATCCTAGATTTACAATTTTACTTCCAAAATAACCTTTTTAACCCATTTCAGTATGTAAATTGAATTCGTAAATTTAAACCAAATGTATTTAATATTTTAATACTATGTAGAACAAGTTTAAGAAGTAAAATCCATTTGCAATGTAAAATCTCGTTGGATTCTGAATGTGGCTTAGGGCCCCAAGGGGTTCAGACCAATCTAATTTAGCAATAACCCAATTTGTCCACCAGTATAAGGCTGCTTCCACACCTGACCTATGTTGTAAACTATTCATGCCCTTTACCATTATTAGGGCAATAGATTATATTTCGCACTTCTAAGTCAATAAGCTTACTCGAAAGTTACATGTTTGAATGTGTAATCATTTTCAAGTAAAATGTTAATTTTAAAATGGAATCAGAGCTCCAAATCAAAAATTAAAAGTTTTTGAGAATGTCAAAATAGGTCAAATTCACATCACTAGTTTATTTTGGTTCGTTCATCTTTTGAGGTCGATTAAAATTTGCTTATGGACTTAAAAACATTGAATAGTTGGTGCTGAAATATGGGGTGACAAAAGTTGGGGAGCGAGTCATTACATAACGCTTCTGACGCAAAAAGTGTGCAAAATACGCGTTACTCTTTCTTGGCACAACGGATCTTTTACCTCACATCTAAAGCACCTCGTCACTGCTAATATCTGTCACTCCGTAGGATAGTCACGCAAAATCTTTTGGGCTATAATTAGAAGGTAACAAACTGTTAACTGAACCCATTCGATAGTATATGACGCAAAGATAATAAAATAAATAAATAAATATACAACAACATCACATACATTGATCTGACTCCGTGGTAAGTAGCGTAAGCACTTGTGTTAGAGATATCAGAATCAACAGTTGTTCTACAAATAAACTTAAAAAAATACATATAACACCCAGACCAGTACATGACAACATAGTACATACAACAATAGACATGTTCATGCACACAAATGTTTGTACAGTGCGGGGATCGAACTCGCGACCTCTTGGTTAATAGTCAACTTCTTGACCATTTCACCAAAGTGGTCGTCAATATACTCGTATACAGATAGCTTTCGTGCTAACGAATTCATACAAATTTTATATTTGCCAAATAACGACTAGCACAAAATATCCTCCACAAAAAAACGTCTGTGTGAACCACCTCTTATTAAAGTATCTACATCGTACCAGATGTGCAACGATACGTGTAAATGTACCTTTATAAGTACCTACTCGAATTGTAGCGAAGATGGCGTTAAGACACAGGTGGCTTTTAATGTAAGGTGCAGTTTATAAGGAACTTTCTTGAAGATGGGGTCGCGTGGGGACGAGCAAAGTTCTCTTTGTGGGCCATTGACAGTGTTATGAAATGAAAATTATGAAGTTTGCTTGCCTAGCATGGACCAATTTAACCAATTATAACCTAGAAATCTTCAAAGCTAGAGTGAACAGGCATCTTCTAGGTAAGCTCGCTCCATCGTAGACTCAGTCTTTGCCTCGTTTGGGCTTAGTCTTGGGTCAAGAGCAAACCTATCCCAAATAAAAAAAAATCTTAACAGTCATTTTACCTTAATGTAATTATATTCTTTGAATGCTAAGCATTTCGCAAATCGCAATCAAATATAAAAAGCGAGTAAAAATCCTACGAGACCTATTTGAAAAACGTCACTTGGAATTTCAAGTCCTAAGACTCAATTGGTTTGTTTTTTTCCTGTGTAAATACACATCTAGTTTTATAATAATTTGGCAGCGAAGACAATCCGTAGTTAATATTCAGCAAATCTACTTAAAAAATAGCATTGCTATCATCGAGTACTAAAGTAATATTCACGTTAAAAAACAGCTCTCAACACACTACGTTTCCCACAGTCATTACAGACACGGAAAGGGCCTGCTCAAAAAGTATTTTCCCTCAAAAACGTTGGCACATTTTAAAGGAACATTTCTAAAGGACCCTGTATCGCGTCCCAAGTAATCAGTCCTTCGAGCATGCTTAATTATCTAAAAGAACGTCTGGGTTTGAGCGAACCCGATTGCAAGGGGTCCGGGGGTAGAAGGGTCTTGCAAATTACGTTTGTAAATTACCGTTAAAGGATTATACTCATGATATCATTTATTGAGTTGTACAATGAGTGACGTTCTCGGAATTTGTATTTTGATCAGGCATTATGAACGGTTTGAGGAATGGAAAATTTCATAATAGTATTGCTTTATTCTTATACAGATACTTTTTGTTTGATGGTGAGCTTAAGACGAATGAATCAATTTTTATACAATAGGTACTCGTTCATTACATCTCCAAACCTCAGTGGTTCCCACAGAAAACCAGCGCCATGGCTTGCCGTGGCAATAATGCTGAGTGGGGACTAATTTAGTAATATTTATACATTCTTTATTTTTTTTGTTTTTGCTAAGTTTTTGGTTTTATTTTCATTATATTGTAATGTGTATGTATAGGTATGTGTCAAATAAATATTTTTCTTTCTTTCTTCTTACATTGTTATCAACTATATCTAGCGAGTACTAGTGAATTCATTTCATTTTATTTTAGCTTCAATTTAGTAATCTGGTAATAATTGATTTACTTGTGCTTACTTGGAAATGTTAACTGAGCATATTCATTTCTCGTACTACGTTATCATAACTAAAACATGCTGCTGTTGATATGATACAGAATTCTAATTTGAGGCATAAATCAACATTCTAAATTCAATGCAACATCAACAAAATTTAATGTTTCAGTCAGAATCCAAAACAGCCATTGTTGTCGAACGAACATCTATCCCTATCTATCTATTCATCTTAATATAAATATTAATCAGTCCGTCTCTTTCGAAACAACGATGTATTATGCTACACTATTGACTTAACCATTCAGAAGACTAAAATAAACTGACCCGTTCCTTTGAAAAGCTGTTTAACATAAATGAGTTTATAATTGGGAGGTGCCCGGATTCGGGTGTCTAAATAAATTGGATTATAAAGGAAATGTATTTAATTTCGTGTCAGAATGCTAAATTGCCTTCTTGTTTAGACACCGGCCTCCCAAAGACCCAATTTATGTGTTTTGTAACGTCAAGTCTGAGGTGGGACCGAAATTGTGTTAAGGCAACTTTTCCACGCGAATACGGGGTTTGCTTGACGCGTATAAAATTTTAATATGTGGCAATCTAATTTGAGTTAACAAGTTCCAAGGGTAACCCAGTTACAAGATGTGTGTGCGTTCTAATTTATAATTTAAAATAAAACGGTTTGTGCTTGTTAAAAGTTAATTTGGTAATAATAATAAAAAATATGGATTGGGAAAATGGATTTGGTAAATTAAGTTTATTGAAACAGCACTGAAGTAAGTGCTTTCTTTTTTGGATACTCAAGATGTCTTAAGCCAAGTAACTAGGTATATTTAAAGCGTAACATTAATGAAATGAGGTACTTCGAGACAATCTTCATTCCTGATTCAATTCCGCAGAAAAACACTGAGTTTAATCATTTTTCCTTGGCCAGATTCGAATCCACAACCACATCCCAAGACATGTAATGTGCCTCATTTTGCCAGAATAACAATGCTGAAAATTCAACATAACTTTGGTGAAAATATTCATTTTTACGCTGTAATCAAATTTCAAACGCCTAGCATTACAAACATCGCTTTGGTAGTGACGACATATTTTGACGTTTCCAAACTCGAGCCTCCTAGCAAATAAATTCCGTGCGGGTTTGAAATTTCGAATTAAACAAATGCGGTTCGGCCTGTCTCTCCGAGTTGAACCGCACGAACTTCACGTTGATTTTAATTTGCCGGAACGTTTATAAGACGTATTTATGTTCGAGAAATTTAATTTGAACTTTCGTTTGCGTTGTCACAGACGTGCTTTGCAGTTTATTTGCTACTACTAATAGGAGAGAGGTACTTTGTAAATTATATTTTGAAATTAAGCGAGACATAATTAATTTAAAAAAAAAAGATAATAATGCATCTGACTCAAATTCAGGTGCACCGATCGCTTTTACGCCTGAACAACTTAACAGAATTAAATGGAATTTGCTAAGGAGATAGTTTGAAACTTAAGAATGGCCATGAGTTCTTTTAGACCGCTGGAAATCAACGCATTCCCATTGGAAAAATTACTTACCGGGTAATCTGATCGCTTTGACTTCTAAATTACCAAACATTTGCATTACATTTGAATAAAATTGGTATGACGGAAAAACAAAGCATTCAAAAAAAAATCGTAATGCGGAAGAAGTCGCGGGTAAAAGCTGGTTGATGATTAGTACTTACATTTTTTGTTTTCCAATGATTTTTATAAAATTAAGCCTTAGGTATATATGAACAAACTACCTATCCCATAAAAGGTGGACTGACCATCTGGTGAAGGTCGCGGGAAGCCACTGGATGCGGGAAGCGCAGGAACGATCACGGTGGAGATCCTTGGGGGAGACCAGCAGTGGGCGTCGAAGGGCTGATATGATGATGACGATGATGAACTACCTCTCACACTTTGAACTAACTACCTATTCCATAAAAGGTGGACTGACGATCTGGTGAAGGTCACGGGAAGTCACTGGATGCGGGAAGCGTAGGAACAATCACGGTGGAGATCCTTGGGGGAGGCCTATGCTCAGCTGTGGGCGTCGAACTGCTGATAGGAAGGTGATGAAGATGATGAACGAACTATCACAGTTCGAGTATCTTACTAAACGAATTTAAATGCCTCGTTGGTGTAGTGGCAAAGTTTCTGCCTTACATCCGAGAGGTCCTGGGTTCGAATCCCAGGTCCAGTCAAAATTGTTTCTGAGATTTTCTCAAAAACAATTTTGACTAGACCTAGATTCATGAATTTCTCAAAAAAAAACCGTTTGGAGTCGGGAAGTTGGCGGTGTTACACCCCCGTGCCTCGGAAAGCACGTTAAGCCGTTGGTCCTGCGCCTGATCTCTCTCCGGTCATGTCGGATTGCCGTCTCACCGAACTTGGAGAGTGATGGAACAGTGAGTGCACCTGTGTATTGCGCTCACACTTGTGCACTATAATATCTCCTGCGTAGTTGTATGATCTCTGTTGAGATTGGCCGCCGTGGTCGAAATCAGCCAGGAGGACTATTATTAAACGAATTTTGATTTACTAAGTTTAGTCTACCGTCATAAAACTCCTTACTTAAATATTAAACTTTTCATTATCATCGCTTGCAAGCAAAGTTTTTGCCAAATAAACGAAATAATAGAGGCGTCTTTCATAATTAACAAAACTTCAACGGTGTTGGCAAAGAACTTAAAAATAAAGAAGGGAAAATCACTTGGTTTTCATGCAGTTGCAAGGCCGAAAGTAAATTAAACTTTATTCTCTGAGAAAACACGGTTGATATTAGAAAAATCTGTTTTTATAAAACCTAATCAAATTAGTTTTCTGAATTAATTGTCAAACGATTACTTAAATTATTTTGAAAGGTTCTTGCATCAAAATAATAATTTGTTGATAAACTACTTTTGGTGGTGTTTGAAGAGCTCTTACTAAGTTTGCTTTCAATAGAAAAACAGTTTTAAACTAGATACACCAAGCAAATAAATACCTCATTTGTTCTGGTAATTTTGAAAGCCTCTGTTATTCACTGTTGGAATCGTTGTCATTGTTATTTTAAGAGTGTTAACATCTTGCTATTAACTGACTACACTACAAAACATACACGTTTACACGGGCTGAGTAGCTAAGGTACTTGTCGTTTAATACATAGCACTGATTTCAGTTTACTTGCACTTTTCACAAACAATATAACTGAGAAAGAATATAACCACAGCTTACACATTGGGACGTAATATTAGTGACATGCATCTTTTATGCTTCGGAAGGCACGTCACGTACATACGTCCCACTGCTGGGCACAGGCCTCACCTCAACTATGAGGCGGTATTGTATGGTATATAATCTACTACGAAGGCTCAGTGCGGATTGGAGGAGGAGTTGTTTGTAAGGTAAGTGGCCAACTTTACTGTCAGATGTTATTAAGCCATCCGAGGGCCTATGACTTAACTTAAAGACTAATATATCGATAGTAACCGTGACCAACAGCTTAACGTGCCTTCCAAAGTACGGAGATGCTTGTGAATAGACGTCACTCATATGGCCGCAGTCATCACCCATCCCAAACACAACCACGCCTAAGTCTGCTTAACTATGGTATCACTACCAAAGTGCTGCTGCTACTACGCCACAAGCACCTTATAAAGAAGCTTCACTGATGCAAAAAGCTCAAAGAATGCCGCGCCCCCGCTAACCGTCATCTAGAATACGTGGTTGAGGGCAGTGTTTATAGCCACGTTGCCTGATTCGTTGGTGTAAAGGTAAACTTTCTGCCTTACATCCGAGACCTCGACCTGGGAGTCGAACCCAGGACGGGTTCGACTCCCAGGTCGAGCCAAAGTTATTTCTGAGATTTTCTGTCATGAATTTCTCAAAAACAGCTCGGAGTCGGGAAGTTGGCGTGCCCCGGGCCCCGTGCCCCGGAAAGCACGTTTAGCCGCGCCTGATCTCGCTCCAGTCATGTCGGATTGCCGTCTCACCGAACTTTGAGAGTGATGGAACAGTGAGTGCACCTGTGTATGGCGCTCACACTTGTGCACTATAATATCTCCTGCGTAGTTGGCTGATCTCTGTTGAGATTGGCCGCCGTGGTCGCGATCGACCAGGAGGACTATTATTATAGCCACAAAGGACAATTGCCCACAATTTTGACGGTCTATCGGTATCTTTCACCTTCATCGTTTTGTATGTCACCTACATTTTCTAGGTTAATAGAATCTCAAACAGTAAATTTATGTAGATTTAGATATTTTGATAGACAGATTCACAAACGAAGCTCCAGTCTCGTCCTCTGCAAACAGTCTGTAGACCATGCATAATTGCCTCGATCAGTGAATCTCAACCTTTACACTAGAAATAATAAGTTTGATTTTAATTTCAAAAATAATAAATGTTATTCTTAAAATTCTTCCACAAAAGGACTTGATCAAAATGTTAAAATAATAGATGAGCAGATATATCTTGGAATCTTGCTAAGCGATATGACACGCATTATCTTGATCTTGGAATGATTTTTTCACGTAAACACCTAAAAATATCGAGATTTGTACAAATGTCATACGTGTACTTTTAAAAAAGCATAATCGTTTCTGTTCATTTTAAAATATAGTCACGTTTCTTACATTAAAAATTTAAAATAAAATCAACCTCCAAGTTTGAGAATCATTCGTTCAAACGAAGACCATCTTGGCTTGAAATTATTCGATCCTTTTCGAATTAGGATCTAAATTTGTGAGAGTTCTGCGAAGCAAATTAGATTATTTCAATTTAACCTCGCTACTAGTAGTCTGGGAGTGAAGAGGATGAATACAGTCGTGATAAGTAGAAAATGCGTCTTAAATAAGCATTAAATTGAGTAATTACCTTTTACATTTATTGATGTTACGAAACGACGAACCTGCAACAAAATAAAAAAAATATCAGACCTTAGATCGTGAGAAGCTCTACATTTTTGAGAGCTGTAAATGTTTGTGTAATAAACACAACATTTATGTAAAAAAGTTCTTATTTTCATCATCTGCGTCGCCATAGAAAAGCCAAACGCTTAGTTTGGGGTAAAACAGTGTGTCATCGCTTAATAAATCGAAGTTATAATAATAATAAATCATTTATTTCAGATTTGCATCCATAAGTGTTAGTAAAAAGGTGTTATTATCCTAATGTTAGTAAAACAATAAATAAATTTACATAAATAAAACATAAAAAAACTACATTTTAAAATAAACATTAAAACATTTTAAAAAACTACATTTTAAAATAAACATTAAAACATTTAAAAAAATCAACATTTTAAAATAAATTGTTAAGTGCTACATCTTGCATGATAGCAGCTAATTCAAGGATGAAATAATTAGAAATACCAAATAAATTTAAATACTAGAACACAAGAATCCACCTCCGATCAGAACAGCGCAGTCACGAAATGCTTCCATAAAGAAACTTTTTCTAGACTTATTCAAGTCCTATAAACTTAATCCACAAAAAAACTACAGTAGAAATATAAGAAGTAAGTCTTCCCTGGATCAGGAACGAAGTTGGTAATTTATTATTTTACCCCTTAACAGTGGCATAGTAAACAATGTTTTTACGAGTACCTGCTTCGATTATGAAAAAAAATGTCTAGATACTGCGAACAAAGTGTCATTGGTTATTTATTTAAAAACTTTATCTACACTAATGTTATAACGAGGGAAGATTTGGTTGTTTGTTTGTTTGTAAGACTTAAAAAGGCTCCGAAACTAGTGACCGATTAAAAAAAAATATCTTACATCACACTATCCCTGATGAACATAGAATATATTTAATGTATAATAACATTTATACATATAATAAGGCTGAAAAGGAAAAAAGTATGTACTTGAGAGATATTTAAAAAAAATGGCCCGAGGTACGTAGAACCGGCTACACCTTTTAACAATTTCAGTTTGTTTGTCTGTGTCTCTGTTGATATGCTTGTCTGTATATGTGTACACGCATACCCGCGGACTTAAGAAAACAAATATCATGATCTAAGTATTTGATGTTAAACCCCAACAGCCCATCTCAATAATTAAAGGTATAAATATGACGCATTACGAAAAGAAGTTTAGCGTGACGAGCACTTTCTGTTGATATAAGAAAGACAAAGTTCCAGAAGATAGTGTAATGAAGTTGCGTTGAGGATGAAACTTTATTTGTTAGCCCCAAATGTAGGCAAACACAGTTTGCGGGCGTCCACTTGTGATTAATATATTAAAGAACTAAATTCCGCACAGGAGAAACCTTTGGCGGAAAGCTAGTTGCACAATAAACAGGCGAATTTCATCACATAATTAACTGTGGCGGCCTCCGTGGCGTAATGTAGTGCGTAACGGGTTTTAAGGTCTCTTGAGATTCCGGGTTCGGTCGCAGAACGGAAACAATGAAGAAAAATCTATTTTCTATGTTTTCAGGGCAATTTATGTAATTTTGACCACTTTATACAAATAAAAAACGTTAACTGAACAACAAAAACACATTCTTTGCAAGATTATTACAATTTATTAAATAATAAATGTTTATTTAATTACTTTAAATTTTAGCATTGAAATTCGGATCGATGAGTAAGTTTCACGGTAGCTTAATTGGGAAGAAAATCATCCGGCCTGCGAGAGGTGTGGGTTCGTGTCCCGCCTGTGGCAAACCATTCTTTTTAATTGTGTTTTAATTTCACATTTCATGTTTATGTTCAATGATTGACTATTTAAAAGTGAAGGAATTATTATTTTTCTAATGGGCTGTATGTAACTATGTTGGTAACTACCAAGAAGGGTTAAATGACTGATGCTTCTGAATCAATATGCATTATGCCAGAACTCAAGTCTTAAAAAGAAATAAGGTTTCCTTTGTATTAGCAATGGTAATATAAAAACTGTTTCAGATTTTACTTTATGACCTGCTTCATAATAACTGGAGTAGTGTATTATTCTGTGGTGTTCCTTCAAGTTATTCGAGAGGCTGAAATTAAAAAAATATATATTTTGCATTCGCATTTCCGGGCTACAGATAATATTTATTTGCGTTTAGTAGGCAAATAATTAAAAAAGAAGCATTTTAAGTGTAATATTTTTTTATATATTGGTTTATTGTCCATTGCGGTTTTTCTGAAAATTTATTTGTGACGACATTTTTACATCTAAATAAATAGCTCCAATCCAACAGACATACGGTATAGGTATCCATTGTTTTTAAGAAATCAATCAGCCATAGAAATTTGTAGTTATAATAAAACTACATTTTATCTTCTTAAATTAATCGCCTTGCTTGAGAAATAAATTTGTGAACAAGACTTCCAAAGTAAAAATGTCAAAAACCGATACAGCCACATAGATTAAATTCCAATTTAGTTAAGTTTAACGCTTGTGGTTACAGCGCTATATCGTATAACAAAGACAGTTTCCGTCATATAGTTCCTAATTTATCGCAATATATCCTCAATTTGCGGAAACCTCAAAATGTTAGCCACGCTAGTGCGGTGTTTGATATCGCAAAAGCGTTCTCGTGAAAACATACGTTGCGGTTTTGTGTGCGCGCTCGCTGCGCTTTAATTAAGCTTTTAACTCTAGCCTTAGCATTTCAGGTTAATCGTGAGTGTTGTTCTCGGTAAATTTAAGATTGTTTAGCGTTCTTTTTCTGGATATTCAGGTCATAAAGGGTAGGAAATATAAAGATAATAAATCGTTTTTACCTAAACAGACAAAACTCGGTAGATATGTTTGTCCTTTCGAATCGGTTTCCATTTGACCTAAAATTAGGCCAGGCATGCAACGTTGATGCAGTTGCGAATATATTTTAAGAGATTTACATAATATGTAACGCCACAATAGTGCGCCAAAAAAAGTGTTTAAAAAACTAGTTTGAGCAGTAATTCTAACTCTGATTCTGTGTGTTTCCAAGAATTTATAATTCCATTCCAAAGAGGCGGCGACACCCAATGAAACTAAAGTTAGGGTTTATCTAAACATCGTTTTGGACACGCGTCGATTCGTGCAGGAACTTGTCAGTTTTAAACAAGCCCCGGCCTTACAAGTCTATGGATGGAATGTTTAATTTGAATTTAGAATTTGCATATTGTCAAAAACAAACTTGTTGGCGCGAGGATTCGAACGGGTGAAATTTTGAGTGACATGTTTATTTTTGAGCGTTTAAAAAGCTAGTGTGGAATCCATTTAATTATTTCATCGATTTTGTGTGGCTAGATTTAACTATTTATATATTGCCTAACAATCTATCACGACATAAGGCTTCAACGGGCAATGAGAAAAAGGCAGCAGATTCTTTACGATATTTAGAGGATAAATCGAAAATTAGGAGCTGGTACGAAATTGGAATTCCGTAATTACACGCACAAATAAATAAATAAAATTTGTTTTCTATATAAAGGCTTACATGGTTAAGGCATGGCATGTTAAGTTTAAAAAACATTGTTCATGTACCGATCGACGCACTTAACTGAATCAAATTTTACTTTTGGCGCAACTATATGTACATTGATGATGACAATGTTTTACTTTTAATAAATGTGATCATGAAATTCCTACTACGTAGCGGCCTCCGATTTTTGATATATCTTTTGATTTGCCTCTTACGCACATAAACTAGTGCACTATAATTTCCTACCTTGTTATCTAATGTGGCACAGATTGGCATTCATAGAAAAGTAATATTTTGCTTTCCATATAAAATGTACATATTGTACATGACAAAAAAAGAATACGTTTAAAAACTGGAGGTGCTGAAATAGAAAAAAAGGGACCAATATTAAAACACCTCCATGTTTTTTACTAACTGTTCCAAGCAATTGTGCAACGGTGAGCAACCCGAAATGTTCCCAGGAAAGGATATAAAAACAGTAATTAGGCACGTTGGTAGCCACTCCCGGTTTGAGCGCGCATTTTTATAAAACCGCTCTTCTAATAAGGCTAGCGCTTGCTTCCATTTTGAGGATGAAAATGAGGAATACGCGGAGCGTCGAATCAAGAGTATTGGAGGTGTATTGCAATAATAATATAAATGAAACGATTTAAAATTGGACTTTAACTCGATAGTTGATAACTTAAACACCATTTTATATGGAATTTCCCTAAAACGGTAAAATAATTCTTACTTATTTTGTCAGCGTAAGTAAATAAATAAATAATAAATATAAATATTTCACAACAATCACACCAATTCTTTAGTCCCTAATTAAGCTGCGAGGCTTGTGTTATGGGTACTAGACAACGGATGAACATACTTAAATACTTTTTTTTTTGTAAATAAATATACATTATACATAGAAAACACCCAGACCAGTACAAACACACATGTTCATGCACACATGCTTGTACTGTGCGGGGATCGAACCTGCGACCCTTGGTTTAGAAGTCCAACCTGTGGACCACTGCACCAAGCGGTCGTCGAAGTGTGCGTAAGTTTGTAAGCAGCATTTGTTTTGAAAACTTAAGAATGAAAAAATTGTTCTATTCATTTATACTAAAAATAATAATTAAAGCGTGGATCTGGAAATTTCGACCGCCCCGAGCAGATGACGCCGCGTGCCACCAGTCAGCTCGTAACCACGGTTGTGTGCTATCCGGCCGAAAAGTCGAGCAGTGAGTACCTAATACCCATTAAAAATATATCGCGTTAAGACATGTGCTGTACTAGAAATGTGCACATTGTAACATTATATTAGGAAACGCTGTTGGTTTTCTCAATAAAAAAAAGACCCGAATCCACGAATTAGCGTAAGTGTTTAATAAAGCAAGAGCATAATATTTAAAAAGGTGTAACATATATGTATAAGGATCCGAAAAATTAGAGTACTGAAGTAATTGTACAGACTGCAAAGAATTGCGTTACTTTTTAACAAATGCCTCAATTTATTTTCAAATATGACTAGCTGCAGCCTAAGTAGCTTAAAGGAATTCGGACCGTTTTATCATTCAAATTTTATTTGTAAAGAATTCTGCATTGCCAATGTTAAAAAATAAAGTAACTGAATAAATGACCTAATTCATCTTAACCGATTGTTGAACAGCTGTAAAGGTGTTTCATTCGGATGTTGTAGGTATCTAACCGCGTACAGCCAAGGAATGGGAATGCGCTTCCGCCGACGGTGTTCCCTCTTTCTTATAACTTGAGCTCTTTCAAAGCGAAAATAAATAGGCACCTTCTGGGTAAGCTCGCTACATCGTCGACATCTTCTTTACCTCCTAGAGGGAGAATGATGTCATTGAAAAAAAAATCTAACCGCAACAGTGAAGAATTATGGCTGGCTGCAGCGTAAGGATCACTTAAAGAAATTCGGACCGATGAGTAAGTGTCACGGTAGCTCAATCGCCCGGCTTCCGAGAGGTGCGGGTTCGAAACCCGCCTGTGGCAGTCCATTTTTCTTTAAGTGTGTCAAGTGTTTAAGTGTGTGCTAAAAAATAAAGTAACTTTATATCACTAGCCCAAAAACACCTCGTACATTACTATTGTAAAATACTTTTTGTCACGCACAGAAAATGAACACATCATACATTAATTTATAAACATTATAAATTGTTCATTCCTGAAACACATGCGCTACTACTTGACTGCCATGTTGGTGTAGTTTTTGCCTTACATCCGAGAGGTCCTGGGTTCGAATCCCAGGTCCCAGACAAAATTGTTTCTGAGATTTTCTGTCATGATTTTTTTTAAACAACTCGTAGTCGGGAAGTTGGCGGTTTTATACCCCCGTGGATCTCTCTCCGGTCATACCAGATTACCGTCTCACCGAACTTTGATAATGGAACAATGAGTGCAGCTGTGTATTGCGCTCACACTTGTGCACTATAATATCTCATGCGTAGTTGGCTGATCTCTGTTGAGATTGGCCGCCGTGGTCGAAATCGGCCAGGAGGACTATTATCACTAACTTGCCCAGTGCGCAGTTTCATGTAAAATCGCCCTCTATTGGCTGTTGCTGAACATTATGAAACGAGGGCGGAAAAATTATGTAGCGTTACTTGGCCCTGCGGGTGTTAAACGCAGTGTAGGAAAATGCAGATACATCATTTCTGAATAAAAAATGCACACTAAAAATGCGATTTGTTGCGATCAAAGTAAGTTGGATTGGACAGTTTGCTTCTGTAATTTTCATTCGTTTATCATTCCACATCTTTCCAAAGGACTTTCAGCTCATAACAACAAATGTTTTTAAGTGTGGTAATAAAAATAAATATTTCACAACAATCACACCAATTCTCTAATACCAAATTAGGCTACGAGGTACTAGACAACGGATAAACATATTTAAATTCTTTTTTTTTTGTAAATAAATACATATTATACATAGAAAACACCCAGACCATTACAAACACACATGTTCATGCACACTTATGTTTGTACTGTGCGGAGATCGTACCCGCGACCCTTGGTTTTAAAAGTCCGACCTGTGGACCACTGCACCAAGCGGTCATCAAGTGATGAGCGCACTGAAATAATGTATCCTGTGGATCTTACGCCCCATGGCGCTTGTCTTCAGAAATTTGTCCCGCAATATTGGGAAGAAGTCACTGAGCTGTAAGCAGTAGAGGCCATTTATTATACTACACTCGTGATATAAGTTTTATTAGTCGCCGCTTAAGGAAAATACGTTCGCGTACGCCAATAACGCTTTGTCGGAAAGTGAAAAGCATGGGCGTAGGTTTCGGTAACTTTTTATCTATTGAAGGCAATAAATAAAGATGTAATGACATTACTGGTGAAAAGGGCGATGTTTATGATGTGAGCTTCGTGGACTGTAAGTGATTTTTGGCGAAAAGGGAATATTTTCTTTACTTTTCAGAATATATTATTGCCGTATTGCACGTACCTAGGTAGTTATTACCACTACACAAGAGTGCAGCACTTAGCGTTCATATGCTATTGCCCCTAAAATCATGTGCAAGACTTTGGAAAGACCGCACCCGTGTACACTTTGGTGTAATGGTCAAGAAGTTGACTATAAACCAAGAGGTCGCGGGTTCGATCCCCGCACCGTACAAACACATGTGTGCATGAACATGTCTGTTTGTTATAATGTACTTATTTAAGTTTATTTGTAATACCACTGTTAATTCTGATATCTGTAACACAAGTACTTGAGCTACTTACCACGGAGTCAGATCAATGTATGTGGTGTTGTTGTTTATTATTATTATTAATCCTCTAAATATACAAGTACTTTTCAAGTAGGTAACTAAGAGTGTCTAATATAATTGTCTTTTGCACACTGTACATATTACGAATGTAGCTAAAATAATAAATTAAGCATAAATAGAGTTTTTTTGACGTGACAACGTCTTATAAATTGGTTTGCCGGGTGACACTTCAAGAAACTGCGTTACGCTCCGCTCACGTTATGCGCTCACAATGAGAGCGAGTGAGAGGCACGCGTCCCTTCGACTCGGGCATGGTTAGCCCGCCTAAGAGCGAGTGAGACAGACATAAAAAGTGAAAGGCACGCGTCCCTTCCACTCGAGCACAGTTAGCCCGCCTAAGAGCGAGAGAGACAGAGCGAGAGAGAGAGAGAGTGAGAGAGATAGGCATACACACCGGTTCATGTTATACGAATGAATATTCACATTAAAATTATTTTACCACTCAAAGTCGTTGTCACGTAAAACTTTCGCCCGTATACCGACTTTACAGGCAATCAATTTTTTTAGTAAGTTACTTACTAACACCTAAATAAATTGATTGATTGATATTATTTCAAGTGTGTGCATACTGAAGTAACCCAAGTACGAATCTTATTCATAATACCAAGACCTGTCTCAATCTGCTTAAAACGCACAACACAGTCCATTTCCCATTGTGTCCGTGGAAATGGGGTAATAAAATGGAAGTTTTTCTCTCGAAAGTCCGCTCCGAGTGTAGTTAAGATAAATTTGATAAAATAAGAGTTTGTGCACTCGAGTAATATAGGCCGGAGTTTACATTGGTGAGATTCAGAAAGTTTTGTTCTACTTGTCAGAACTCGGATGGTCAAGGAAAAATGGATTCATTTTTTTTTTAAACACGCTTTTATTAGGTCGACCTGTATGTATGTATCTATGTAATTGGCTAGACGACACCACCAATCGTTGACATACTTTTTATTATCTGTCAAAACGGTCTGCCTCCATAGATTTCGTATGGGAATAAATTATTGTGACGTCACGGTCATGTGTCAGAAATCGGAGTCAATTGACCGAATATTTATTGCGTTTTGTGTGTTTAAAAATTGGTTTCTACAGCTTTTTTGAAATATATTGGTTGTATTAACTTCATAGGGGCTATGTTTTTTAAACACCATGTTCTTGACAATATTTAAGATAGGTGTCATCATCCCAATTAAATCTAAGAAAACTAATTTAACCATCTTCTTAAGATCGTAGCGTAATGAAAATTGGCAGTTGTATGTGATTTTCATGACAGTACAATAACATGGTACTGTCGAGCTGATCTGATGATGGAGCCGGAAGATATGAACTGGTACTTCATGATGGATGATCGTATCATAGCCGTGTTTGGACTTGTTAGAAAGGTCTTGTAATGAACGTTGACCATGATTAGGTTTCAAGGTCTGCTGATGAAGCCGGAAGATATGAACTGGAACTTCAAGATGGATGAAACATCGCTTAACTTGATTTCTCAGCTAGGTATACAAAAAAATATTTCCTGTTCCAGCACCCCACGCTTTTACAATCAAATATTATAATAATTAAAAGCACAAAGTTTACACTTCAGCCCAGAAATAGAGACAACTTGAACGATCCGTAATTTATTTTTGACTTTCAAATGCATGTATTTTAGTGTTTTTTTTTTAATTATAGTTAAACGTTCAACGCTTGATTGAAATTACCAGCACGTTCTTTAAATTTGGAATGTCATGTAATCTTTATTTGCTGAACACTGTTTATTTCTGTGTAGTTGCCGAAAAAATGTGAAATCATCGCCACATCGAATAGAATACAAAAAACTATTCGACATAATCATAAAAAATTAGATTCAGCGACAAAAAGCAATGAATTAAACAATTAAAGTTAAGTTTTATTTTTAACTAGCGGCCCGCCCGTGACTTCGTCCGCATAAACATTGTATTTTTCCTTATTCCTGTTTTATCTCAAGAGAGCAATTAATCGGGATTAAAAGTCCTATCCTATCACCCATGATCATACTTATATACCAAGTTTCTATACCAAAATTCATCAAAATCCGTTTAGTAGTTTCAGCGTGATTCACGCACAAACATCCAAACAAATAAACTTTTACACTTATAGTCTTAGTGTTCTAAAAGGCGCCGAAACACACAAGCACAGAAGACACTGATTTTCTGCTTTACATAAAGTGCAACTTTGTTTGTTTGCTCTATACTCTATGCGTCCAGAACCAAAATAAACGTAAACCAAAAGGTTATGATAGTTTTTTAATAGACGATTGAGTCTGACAACCAATCTCATCCGACTCGAAAAAACCCATCATAAAACCAGTAAATTCATGTATTTACATTTGACCCGAGACTTATTCGAAAGTTTTCTTAAACCGCTCACTTGCATTTTTAAAATTAGCACAAAACGTGGTTTCTTTTCTACACTCATGCTTCTTTGCTTACATTCAAAATATTGTATTCTCCGCGTCTCGAGTATGCCGAGTAGGGTTGCCACCCGTACTTTATAATAAAGTATTGTGCGTTATTTCAGGCAATTGTACTCTGTACATTATGAGAACAATAAAGTACACGAAAATACTTTATTTCGCATGATTTGGTTACCTTTTGATTTTGAAGTTGAAGGTAGTCGTAAATATTAATATATTTATACTTTGGAAGTATAATTATTTGTTAAATATGTTTCTAAATATAATAATAAAGAAAAATAAATTGTACTTTATTTTGATACTATGTTTTTTTTTCGTACCTATAATTACCAATGTACTTTATTTAAAAAAAAAGAGGTGGCAACCCTAATGCCGAGGATAAAAAGGGACTAAGCACCCATTTCTCTGGGACGTGGATGCATTAATTTCATGCTGCAATTTGCTCGCGTGCACACACTGCAAGTGAATTCGTGGATTCCTTCACATAATGATGCATTTAATAATTTCTATGGAGCACGTTGGTTTGTGCAATTTGTGTGTGAAATGGTTACGTCATTAAGACGGATGGTCTAGGAGTAGTATTTAGCAAGAAGGTAATAATTTAAAGAAAGAAAAGTTTTTTGCGACTTGGTGCTGCTGAAAAGTATTGATCTTAGTCTGAGGCTAAACAGACTTATGTTAAATACCGTAAAGATACAATCTTGAGGGATCTAAAAATAGTCACTCCGTAATTGTTTGTTTTTCTTTGTTAACCTTTGTTTTGCATTTTACATATATAAAGTTATCGTATCCCAAACTCTTTTTTTTAATATTTATTTTATTTGACCCAAGACTAAGCCCAACGAGGCAGACTGACTTTCTTTGTGTTTTCTACCAACCCGTAACTGAGGAAACTATCACCAAATTAGTATAATCTACCTCGTGTGTGCATAACTTTTGAGACGAAATAAAAGTTGCATAACTTTTTTTATAATTAACATATATTTGTAAAATTTTCAGTAAACAATTAGTAGATAATAATAACCAAAAAATAATATTTTTTATTCAAAATGACCACCCTTGGGTTTAATACAAGCCCTTAGACGATTTGGCCAGTTATCAATGACGACACGAATCTTTTCCAGCGGGTTTCGCTTTGCTTCTCGGACAAGAGCTCGCTTCATTGACTCCAAGTTTGGATGGGACTTTCGGCAGGCCTTGAGCTCTAGCTCAGCCCATAAAGAAAATCCAGCGGGTTGAGGTCGGGGCTGGAAGAGGGCCATTCGTTCACCGCGATGAAGGCCGGCACATTTTCCCTCATCCACGCTTGGGTGGTTTTTGCTTTATGGGATAGCGCTGAGTCCTGTTGGAAAACCCAATCCTTGTTGTGAAACAAAGTAAGGGACAAGGGTTTCACAACAGGCTCTAAGATGTCAGTTTGATAGTTCTTGGCTTTCACCTTGACGCCTTGTTGACAGAAATGGAGCGGAGTGACACCTTCATACGAAACTCCCAACCATACCATCACACTAGCCGGATGATGAGTACGCGAGACATTCCGTGCTGAAGCTGGGACGTCCTTGCTACTTTTTGCATACTCTTTATTGTTTTGTCGGTTAAACTTTTCTTCGACAGTAAAGATTTTCTCATCTCATCTCATCTCTTAAGCAGTATTGGACAACGTTAGCGTCGCAATTTACGAAGGCGATCGTTTAAAAAATGAACTTTCCTACGGCTATACGCCTTCACCTTAGATCATATTTCAGTATTCTGTTGACTGAAACGCGCGAAATATTAGTCTGCAAAGCTAGTTTTTTCTGAGTTCGACATGGATTTCGGCGAAGTCGCTCTCGGATGATTTTTGATGTTCGCAGGCGTCCTTACAGAGCGCGGCCGACCACTCCTTTGGCGATCTTGCAAAGAACTTGTCTCCTTGTATCGTTTAATAGTGTAATACACGAAGTTACGGCTCACCCCAAAAGTTTTCACCTTACGGAAAATCACCATTGGTTTTTTTCCCGCCTTGAATAGCGAAATCACGTTCCCACGCAATTCTTTTGTTCTCTCCATCACGAGAAAATTGAAAGAAATGAATTTGAAAATCAAAGGAATCAAAAGTTAACATTCGAAATTCAAAATTAGAAAAAGAAATAAATAGCAGCCAGTAATTTTTTATTTCTTTTTTTTAGCACAAAGTTTGTCTCAAAAACTTATGAAGTCGAGCCATTTACATTCACAAAGTCAGCTAGTTACGTTGAATGAGCTCATGGCATCGCATTAAAGCTCATTCAGAGCTTAAAGTGCGTCTAAACTGAATGCGCAGTCCCAAGCGCGGCGAGCGGGGCGCGTCAAATCGTGTGTCCATAGGCTCGCGATTCAGCCACTTTCAACACTCACTACAGTGTGTCTTATGTTTTATATTTCCGCGTTCACACTAGGTATTTTACATATTGCGACTTTTCGGTACGACCATCGAATGGTTGTGATGGATCACTACAGTTCAATGGCAAGCTTCTGCATTAAAATAAAATAAATAAATAAATAAAAATTGAGTACATTACTTCCAACAAATAAATGATGCAGCACATAATAAGTTAAGATAAATGCTACAACGCTACAGTAACAATGCTTCGAGTAGCGCAATTGTAAAAAAGTGGACCTGCAGCGATGCTGCATTGCGATGCGAAATGTCGTAGTGTGTAAGGGTTTTAAATACCGTGAAGTCCGGGCGAAATTTTTTGGACGACTTGCCACCGTATGGCAATTTTTTTTGGATGACTTAGATACTTTTTGAACCAGTTTGTTCGACGTAAATGAATGCCTACGTAACATTTTGAACAATGATTGCTTTGATTAACATTTTATGTAATGTGATAAGTCACTACAAGGTAGAACACCTAACACAAAAACTAATGACCGTTAGGAAGAAAACGTTTGTAGATAATTATATTAAATATTAAGCGCATTGCGTCGCGTCAAAATGAATAGAACTTGCTAGATTAATCTAGATGCAAGCTGGTTGTAACGGCTTAACATAATTATCAATGGTATTGTCTTGCGGTTGATTCTAATTAGATAATGATGATAAACATATGATCCTAGTATGCATATTCTAAGTGTAACGATCTGGACCAACTGAATAGTGATTAGCTACAAAATCAAGCATTATATTAGGTCCTTACATATGAAATTGGCGTTTTGTCGTACTGGCCACTTTGATCACAAATTTTTCCTATTTGGTTAAGAATTCGAAATTCAAATTTATACAGCTATTTCCATATGTAGTTGTGTTTCGTAAACCGTCATTCATTTGTTTTTTTACTTATCTTTTTTCTGTTTGCATCGCTCAATTTACAAAATGGAAAATTTGAAATATCGCGTTATTTACGAGTACGAGTTCCACCGTGGCACCAGTGCTGCGGAAACGGCTCGAAGGGTTAATGATGTGTATGGCGGTTGTGTCGCAAAAGAAAACACAGTGCGTTTTTGGTTCCAACGTTTTCGTTCTGGAAATTTCGACCTGCAAAACAAGCCCCGTGGACGGCCGGAGACCCAAGTTGATAATGAAGAATTGAAGGCTATTGTGGAAGCGGATCCATCGCAAACCACGTCCGAGTTAGCTGCAGGCTTTGGCGTTAGTGATAAAACTGTTTTAATCCACTTGAAGCAAATTGGGAAGATTAAAAAACTTGAAAGGTGGGTTCCTCACGAATTGAGTGAAGCAAACCGGCAAACGCGCGTCAACTGCTGCGTTACATTACTTGACCGGCACAATAACGAAGGGATTTTAAATCGAATCATTACCTGTGATGAAAAGTGGATTCTCTACGATAATCGGAAGCGCTCATCGCAATGGCTGGACCCTGGCAAGCCAGCCAAAGCCTGCTCCAAGCGAAAATTGACCAATAAAAAGTTACTTGTAAGCGTTTGGTGGACTAGCGCCGGTGTCGTTCATTACAGTTTTCTCAAATCTGGCCAGACGATTACGGCAGATATCTATTGTCAGCAATTGCAAACCATGATGGAAAAGCTAGTTGCTAAACAACCAAGGCTGGTCAATCGCTCTACGCCACTGCTGCTTCACGACAACGCTAGACCACACACTGCACAACAGACGGCTAGCAAATTAGAAGAACTTCAATTGGAATCTCTAAGGCATCCACCGTACTCCCCGGACCTTGCTCCAACAGATTACCATTTTTTTCGAAATTTGGATAACTTCTTGCAAGGGAAAAAGTTCAACTCAGATGGGGCAGTCCAAGTCGCCTTCAAAGATTTTATTGATTCCCGTTCGAATGGTTTTTTTAGTAAAGGGATCAATGAACTACCTATGAGATGGCAAAAGTGCATAGATTACAATGGCTCATACTTTGATTAAATAAATATGCTATATAAAAAAAAATTCGACTTTTTGTTCCTCCCATACAAAACGCCAATTTTATAGGTAAGGACCTAATATTATATATTTGCTAGTTCAGTTGAACCTAATAACTAAACTCATTGTCTGTAAAGCAAAAATAGTTTTTCTTTCAAAAACTTACACACTCATTAAAATTGTGTAAATTAGTCCATTCATCAATCAACGCCGAAATACCCTTGATTTTCGACGTCATGATTCCGTTTAATGCAAAAATCATGTTACTACAATTTTCCCATTGCATTATATCGCGTAAATGGTATTGCTAATTGAAAATTATTTCCACTGCCCAGCACATTTTAATAATGAGAATTTCAGATTTCTCTCGGCAACGGCAGAAATAAGGTTATGTGGTATGACTCGTGGATAAAAATTTAAGTAAACAGATTTATCAAAGTGAATTTAGACTATGAATTATATGTTGCGAGAAGGGATGGTTGTAATAAAAAAATCAAGAAAATCTTATTTTTCTGATAGTCAGAAATGAAATGAAATTTTACATACTTTCCGTGTTTCGTGTATAAATAAGTAAACTCTTATCTAGGCGTGACGACATGCGATATTTGAAATCAATCTAGAAAGCCGTTATTTCGACACTTATTAAAAAAAATCGTCCGAGTGCGGGCGTGCTTCTATCTAGATCCCACTTTTTAATGATCTGCATTACATAAAAAAAACCAGTCAAGTGCGGGTTGGACTCACGCACCGAGGGTTCCGCACAAACCTGTAGATATGGAGTAGTAACTTTGGAATTATCAAAATTGTCAAAAATTTTTTTCAATTTTTTTTTATATCGTAATTTTTCCTATATCTGTACTATAAGACGTGACTTCGTACTAAATTTCAAGATTCTCAGTTTACGGGAAGTACCCTGTAGGTTTTGATTCCCGTGCGAGTTTCGAAAATTTGCGGAAATTTGCGGCCTAAATGGCTGTATCTTTTGATTGCCTTGGCGAAAAAGGTTGATTTTTCTACAGCTTCCAGGGACAGTAGACCTTAGTATCATATATAAATTTCAGTTTGATACCTCCACGCGTTCCTGAGAAAAACGGTCTTGACAGACGGACGGACACACGGACGGACGGACAACAAAGTGATCTTATAAGGGTTCCGTTTTTCTCTTTTGAGGTACGGAACCCTAAAAATGACATCATCCCTATTTCGACAAGAAAAACATTTCACATGTTTTTTTGGGAATCTCAAAAGGCGATCGAAACAAAGCGGTCGCAATTCAAATGTTTTGGATTCTCCGTTTAAATTAGTCACTGACACGAGAGGTGCGGACACAGCGCTCACTCACCGATAAAACAAGAGCAGGGTTACTACATAATTAAGTAGGCGGAACTCTGACAACGAGTCGGAATCACAAGAAGCGATTATTCTCTTTCCAAAATTGGAAGACTGAAAAGTGCTCTTTGTATTTCCAAGCGGTTGAATTGTAAATATTGTCTTATGGAGTTAAGTCACCCAATTGTACAAATGGCATAGTAGCGCTTAAATAAAAAACAAAAAAAAAACATCTCTCTGTATTCTCACCGCGATATTGTCTTATAGCATCAAATGTGACAATTGTACTATCTATACATGAAAATTATACTATGTAATAGTCCTCCTGACCGATTTCGACCACGCGGCCAATCTCAACAGAGAGCAGCCAACTTTGCAGGAAATATTATAGTGCACAAGTGTGAGCACAACACACAGGCGCTCTCACTGTTCCATCACTCTCAAAGTTCGGTGTGACGGGAATCCGACATGACCGGAGAGAGACCAGGCGCAGGACCAACGGCTTAACGTGCTTGCCGAGCCACGGGGGTGTAACACCGCCAACTTCCCGACTCCTAGCTGTTTTTGAGAAATTCATGACATAAAATTTCTGAAACAATTTTGTCTGAAACTGGGATCGACATGAAACTTTATGTAAAAAAGTAAAGTAAATAAGTAAATGGTATAAACATCACATAAATTGCTCTGATCCCATAGTAGCTTAAGCACTTGCGTTATGAGAATCAGAAACAACGATGGTACCACAAACACCCAGACCCGTGACAACAATGAAAATTGGTTTCCAACATCTAAAGCTAAAAAAGAGATTTATTTTGCTTTCAATTTCCACTAAACGACGCCAGCGCAGGAACCCAAGTACATCCAACTGTAATCACTTGCAAAAAATAGAGCTGAAAGTCGCAATACTTACAATACAACTCACAACGTGACACAGAAGATGCACCTGGAAACACAACACTGACACCAACAAAATACTCAACGCATTTCGTCACTACAAGTGGCATCCTCAGGAGCTGATATCGCTTCGACAGATTACGAATCGCTCAAATCGCCATCAACTTGTCCAACATTGACAAAATCCAGGTATTGAATTGGGACCTCATAGATAGGACGGAACCTCGAAACCGGAACTCAATCTTAGTTAAGTAATTTACCTATGTCAAAACAAGGTTTTTTTTTTTTTTTTTTTTTTCATTTATTTTGGCATCAAACAGTCCTGGTCCAGTCCAGTCATGGTTTATGTTTAACGAAGCATAGATGAATTAAAGTATAAGTTATATCTCAACGTTATTGTCAGTGCCGTACCATGCCCACTGCTGAGCACAGACCTCCCCCAAAGATCTCCCTCGACCGTAACCAGATCGTTGTTCCATTTTTTAATAAATTTGGATTTATATTTGTCTGACTTGTCATGCCGTGACGCATCAGAACGCAATCGGTTTCATACATTTAGCAGAAAAAGAAATGAAATCGATTTTAATAAATTACTAAAACTTTAAATATGATTTATATGATAAGGTGATTCCCGAGATTGGGAGTTCAAAACACAATTTTTAACTTTTTTCGGCATTGTGTCGAACAAAAAACAAGGGAAATCTTAACAAAATACCAATATAACACAACTCTCTAAAACACAACTCGTATACAAGGCTGACGCGTAAATACTACTGAAGCGATTGACGGCTTTTGGCGATTACAATATGGTCACCGATTATTTGATTTTCAACTCTACGTTCTTTCTACGTTCCGTTTCGTGTACTAGTTAGTACTAGTTTCATATTTTATATTTCATGAAATTAAACTTAGCGATACTGTTTTTGTATTATAAGTTTGAGATTTTTTATTTGTATATTTTTCGTAATTACGCCGCCATAAAATAAAAATATTATGTAATGAACTTATTTTTGTTTTTCAAACACAAAATGCTTAATTCGGAACATGAGAAATGTCACAGTGAAAAGGACTATAGTATAAACGTTACCATACTAAATGTATGAAACCGATTGCGTTCTGATGCGTCACGGTACGAGACGTCAGACAAATATAAATCCACCTTTAGTGTTCCCAACAAAGTGGAAAGTCGTCACAGTTTTATTAAGTGTGTCGCCCCACTTTCTGCCGAACCAGCACAGGCCAGACGTGATCTTTGGTGCGAAAAAGCTTCTCTGCCTACTCCCTTTGTCCCACTTGCTGAGAATCTCCCGCCTGGACATGATCTACCATGGCCGATCTGGAAGTCTTTAAACAGGCTTCGGACTCAGGTTGGTCGAAGTAAGGAGAACATGGCCAGGTGGGAATTTTCGGCAAGCTCCGATGTGGACTGTGTTTGCGGTGCAGTGCAAACTATGGCACACTTAACATCGTGCCCGGTGTGCCCCAACACCTGCACGCCAGCGGATCTAATGAACTGCAGCCGATCCGCATTACAAGTAGCTGAATTCTGGGTTGCCACGGTGTAATTCCTCGTGTTCCATCGACACGCTAAGAAGAAGAAGTGGAAAATATCCTAAATTTAAATTTTACGAATAAATGACTTCAGACTGAGCCAATCGCTCATCATTTATGCTAGTGAAAACCTTTTTCTCTAGACTCTAAACCTTTTTTTCCCACCATTTCGAGTAACAAAAAGAAAACCTTAAAAGTTTCAGTAAGTAGCCCAATGCGCACACAATATCCTTTTAGATCCTTTGAAATAAAAACTAGGGACCACTCTTGTCACTTCCAGCAGAACTTACCGATGTAAGTAGTCAAGTAGGGTACTTAAACCGTCAAAGTTTTCGGCCATCTTTTTCTTTTAGGGTGCGTTCACTGAAAATGTGATCTATAGGGTAAAACCGGGATAGATGCTCCACTCTTCGAAATCGCTTTATAACTTCGATAATAAAAATCAGAACAATTTATTTATGAAACTAATTTATTCTTGGGAGTTTTGTCTACAAATTTATCAAAAGTAAAAAACGTTGTCTTCGATATATTCAAAGTATAAGGGACTTTTGCGGACTTTTAATTTTTGTGACATCAATCCCATACGGGGGATAGATGCCCGACCCATATAAATTGCGTTTGGGATCGATGATTCACCAGAAAAATGGGAATCTATCCTCCAAAATATTAGAATTCTTTTTGGCATTGCATGCTGTTGCTACGAGTCATACAAATGAGTTAATTAAGATAGAGTTAGAGACTCTTTTGATAGATTTCAAAAACTGAATCGAATTTATCTGCGAAACTAATGTAATTAAAATTAGGACTATACCACTGATCTCGATGCACTTCAAATTCAGAAATTATCTCGGCTTTACCCTATTTGATGCTATTATTAGGATTTTTAACTAAACTATACCTTAGTTTAGTTAAAAATCCTAATAATAGCATGAACTCATAAATGAGTCGACTTACGACGAACAGATAAATAATAACGTGTTGGTAGCTTAACAAAGTTTTAAAAAAAGGATCTTTATGCAATGTTGCCACATTGCTTTAAAATAACGCCAAGTATCAGATAGTAAGCAGGACTACTGATAATATTGGTTCAACAGACCACTTTAAAAGCATCCTGAATCACATGTAATTTGTCACATCCACACCACGTGATATCTTAACCATTGAAAAGAATAAAAAAAAACTAGAAGCTAACAAACTTTTCCCAAACCTTTATAGCTTAGTGTGAACGTAACGCGCTCTTGGAAAAGATGCTTATTTTAAAACGACTTTAAAGCATTCTGAATCTCATGCAATTTGTCAATTCTACACCACTTGATATCTTAACCATTGAAAAGAATAAAAAAAACTAGAAGCTAACAAACTTTTCCCAAACCTTTATAGCTTAGTGTGAACGTAACGCGCTCTTGGAAAAGATGCTTATTTTAAAACGTACTCTACCCAAAGGAAGGTGGGTACTTAAAACTTTTCTTCATAATGCGACAACAAACACGGAAGCTCCAGAATAATCGACTAAACTATTGTTTTGACAAACGATTATTTGAGTTTCATATTTTTTATGTTTCTTTGATGGTTGATATTGTGCTGGTTTGGTGATTTAAAACTTTGAAACTGCCCAAAGTCTTGACTCCGCGGTTTTGGCTGCAAGACTTTGTAAAGTACTTAAAATAAATAACAAGATGATGTTCTATTGTTTATTTATTTACGAAGTTCTTTGGATACTCACTTGATTTCACTTTAAAGTCAACTTAGCGTTCAATGGTTATCTATTTAAATTTATTAAAATTGAGTGTATTTAAAATAGGGGAGAACATTTTGACCAAAAAACGTTTCTAGCGCGACCACAAATATATTGATGTGATAAGTGACGAAAGATTTTCTAAAATATATTCCATTAAAGTGAAATGTGTTCTGGCTATTTTAGCCTTACTGCTGTTATGCTCATTTTATGTTTTCTAGCTATATATAAGATATTTAATATTTTTCCAATAATATTTTTTTTTAATCGAACCTGTGTCTTTTGGCTATCCTGCCCGTGCCACAACGCTACCCGGACATTGACAGAAAAAAATGTTATACTAATACAATCAAATTCAATTTTTATTACGGAATCTCTTAGGCTGACGTTGCTAAAATCATCGCGCAGAAATATTACTATTTGAGAGGGGGACAAGTAATACGATACAAGGGTTTGAAGAAGAGCTTATTTGTAGGTATTTAAATCATATGACACCCTTCGTTTCTGAGTTACTTAATATTTGAGTATACGAATTACGAAATTTGTTATGCAGCATCCCGTACATTTAATTTATCATCAATTTACCTTAACCCCATATTTGGTACTATTTACTGTTCATATACTACGAGTACTTTATGTTACTTCAGTACATTTTGATAAATAATAATAAATAATTCACAACAATCACACCAATTCTCTAGTCCCAAATTAAGCTACGAGGCTTATGTTATGGGTACTATACAACGGATAAACATACTTAAACACTTTTTTATTTGTAAATAAATACATATTTATACATAGAAAATACCCAGACCAGTACAAACACACATGTTCATGCACAATTATGCCTGTACTGTGCGGGGACCGAACACGCGATCCTTGGTTTTAGAAGTCCGACCTGTGGACCACTGCGCCAAGCGGTCGTTATATATTAAATATGAATTCAGAAATAACCAATTAACATAAATAATATATATGACTTTAATAACTAGAAAATGAACTCTACTTCAATCTCTATAAAGGAACGTATCGTATTACCTGTCAACCTGTATAATTTTAAAAGTTTATGCATTTTTATAGAAAGTTCTCAAGTAGTCGTTTATGACATTCCTCACTTAAAATATGGGACAAAAATGACAAGGTTTCGTGTTAACCTAAGGCGTGGTTGCCCTATGAAAAAATTACCCAATGGCGTGTATTATAAAAAACTGAGTCTGACAAGGTTGACGTGGGTTGATTATGATAAAATGTCGTTTCGCTATCGGGGTCACTGATTAGAATTCAATTGCAAATGAAGCGTGAAATTGTGTATCCAAATGTAGATCGGGTTAGGTTATGCAAAGGTCACTGGCCAACAATCTTGTTACTATAGGTATCTAAGTAACTACGTTCATCATTGAAATGATACACTTTTTGGATTTTCCAACCATCTTCACTAATGAAATTAAGGTGTCTTCGAATTGCAATGGCCTCACGTACGAGTAGCTTACGAGAAAGAAAACGACGTTCTCTTGCGAGGACTTTCTGTTGGTCAAAACATTTAAAGTGGTTTTCAAAACAATGTACTGACAACTAACACCTTAGTCTACTTTTAATACATTTTTAACGGATTATTTTGGTTAAAATAATCCGTTAAAAATGTATCTTTTAAATGTCTAGTTCGCAATAATAAAGTACAACAATATACAAACGATCATCATGTGATTATTAAGTATTTTAAGCCATTATCTGTTGAGGTTAATCTTTGTGTCTGTGTTGTGTAAAACTCACTATTCTAAGAAAACTCAATCATATTGTGTTGTGTGGTACACTTCACATCATCATCAGCCTATATACGTCCCACTGCTGGGCACAGGCCTCACCTCAACTATAAGGTGGTGCAAGCCATACTCCACCACGCAGGCTCAGTGCGGATTGGGGGAGGGGTGTGTGTAAGGCAAGTGACCAACATTACCGTCAGATGTTATTAAGCCGCCCGAGGGCCTCCGGCAAGGCCTATCGACTAATATTTATCGATATTAACCGGGACCAACAGCTTAACGTGCCTTCCGAAGCGCGGAGATGCTTGTAAATAGACGTCAATTTTATGGTCAGAATGGTCACCCATCCCAAACATGACCGCGCCGTAGGTTGCTTAACTTTTGGTATCACTACCAAAGCGCTGTAACCACTGCGCCACAAGCACCTCTCTCTCCCCACACTTCACATATCAAGCCTTTAATGTTAATAAAGTTTCCCACTTAAAGTAAGGGAAAAGAGATTATAATGTCCATGAAAATCATCGGTCAATCTTTGCTTATTCTACCATTTCGCCTAAACAATAATACGAGTATTGGCGAAAAGACCAAAATAAAAGAGAATATTCCCGATTATACGTCTAGACTGCTACCAAATAGGTTGGAAGGAAAGCCTGTTTCCTAGAATACCTACAGCATATGCAGACTGCTTGTCATAATAGAAGCTACAATAAAATTAACACATTTGCGAAGTTTTATCTGTGATAATCCTAATGCAAATTTCCCTGATTTGAATTTGATAAAATAATTACTTTCAAAACTAATTACTAAAGGATCGGACATACAAAATCTATGCATGGTCCATAACCCCTAAATAAATTCAGCTGAAAAGATCTGCATTGCGTACCTGAACAAGTGACCATACAGTCATTTCAACAGGATATTAAAAAGTTTAACTGATGGTTTTGTAACCAGACGTTTAATTTTCCTTTTTTCATTAACACTGACTTTTAAAAGCCTTAATATAGCATGAACGGTGAACTGAAACCTTGTTATTTATAAACAGTTTGGCATATGACATTTAACCTTGAAGTTACCCCAACAGAAAAGATGCAGTTTCTTTCCCAATGAAATTCCCAGTGAACACATGCACTACTTACCTTGAAATAAACTTAATTTTATTTGCATGTGGTATCTAGCTGTTATTATTTATACATTTTACTTTCTTTTGTCATTATAGAATTAGATACATGTAATAAATGATACAAATGTTGGTGGATCAATAAATAAAAAAAAATAAAAAAAGTTTTATTTTTATTTACTGTGAACTGCAAATAAACGTTTTACGATGCTCCATCTATGTTGTAAATAGTCTGTAACTTAGGCTGGGTCGCGAACCGCGATCGTTCAAACGTGACCAAAATTTCAAGTCGAAATATTTTTGGGATGTAAGCGAAAAATAAAATTGACGTGAAACGGAGGGTAAATGTGAAATGAGGCGTAATTTTTTCGCTTGAAATACAATTATGTTCTTTTTATTGTTTCGTGTAATGTAACGGAATAGTGATGTATAAATACTACCTGTTAATGAGATAGGTATTGGACAAATTATTTGGGACCGACTAGCGACTTTTCTATAGACAGTTAGCGCCTAATAGTCCAAATAAATTGCCAAGGTGGCTGATTTGAAATGGTGAATTTGATTATGCAGAAGGTCAAACTGAATGTCATCTTGAATTTGATCAGCTTAAATTGTGAAGAGACAAATATGACTGTAATTTTGACTATTGAAAAATTACCCCTTAATATCATAAAATAAAGTTTATTATGTATTCTCGTGAAAACGCAAGAAATAAAAAGAAACTAAGATACAGTGTGGGTAAGTTGAGTAAAAATAAGTAACCGAATCGCATTTTTTTCTTACCTGTAATACGCGCGCCGACAATAAATTAATTAAGCCAATTCTTTCCCTTTACCGCCTAGTAGCCCCCTTTATCACAATTGTCGTAATATCATACATCTTAAAAACCATCCGAAGAATTAAAACGAGCCAAGGATTTGTCCTCCCAATCTCTCCCCTAGGAACATTTGCCCGGGATTTTTGCACTAAGCCACAAAATCCTCTTTACCAGCCTTGAAGAGATTACGATTTAAAAGCATTTTGCTCTCTGCGTTTCTGTACTATGTGTCGGGTGGAATTTAAAAAAAAATGAATCAGACTGAGATCTGTTACAAGAATTAACTTGCTGTTAGCAGATTGGCTCTTTTTTTTTTGTTTGACAGTTTGAGTTACATGACGCCAGAGCTTTTGTTTTATAAAACGAGCCTTTTTTTTGTTGAAACAGTGACTATGGATAAAAATATTAGCCCTGATTTTTCAATAGTCAGTTAAAGCTAAACAAGATAAAATTCCAAGATGGCTGATTCCATCTATGATTGGATCCATTTAATCCTTGAAGATCATTACCGCAAACTAATAAAATAAAATCCTGTGTCACCTTAAATTAGGCCGAATCATACTTAACTGTCAGATCACTATTTATCTGACTATTGAAAAATCGGTCCGTAATCAAAAGGGCATAACATTTGCTTATTTTTATTAGCACTTGAACCAGTGCCAATCCACTGCGACCAGTATAGATATAATCATTTAGTTAATAATAACATAAATTATGTTATACTTAACGAAGTATACTTTACTATTACAGAAACCAAAGCCTCTGCAGTTCAGATATCGACTCTGCAATTAAAGGTGTATAAGAGGGCTTTGTTTTAATAATTATATCAAATCTTAACCAATCTAGCCATTAATATAGTTTAATTTTGGACGCCAATACTTTTGATAAATTTAAGCTAGAAAGGCAAGCGTTAAACAAATGTGGTTTTTATTAATGAAATAAATCTACTTGTGCATTTTGAAACTACGATTTTTTCATTTTGTTGAGATCTACAGGATTCTTTTTGTCATTTTGAGGAGTATCATCGAATAAATTTATAGATCATATTACCGTGATTATACCGTCATTCAATAATAAATTATTATCGTATTAGTACTAATCCATGCAAGGCTTAAAAATATCGATCCGAATTAAATCATCGTTATCGATAAATTATTCAAAAAGCAGACTAAGCACTGTCGAATAAACTCGATTGTGAATGCGGAATTTATCATTTGATCATTATCATACGAATACTTTTATTTGTTTGCATGATAAATGTTCGGTTTCAAAATGTCGGTTTGAACATTTATTTACTGATTAGCTTCTGTTGAATACCTTTGAAATGTAAGTGATCAAAATTTTACGAATAGAGTTTGCGTTTATTTGAAATTTACCTACTTTTATTATTTGATTTGTTTTAGGTGTGGCGACCGCTACCGTTCGCCATCACAAGTGCATACCTACCTAACGGTGGCAAGCACGACAGCGAGCGCTGATACGGCTCCATAAGCTAGATGGCGCTGTTAGCCTACTACCGCACATGAACTGCGGCATATAAGATTTAGATCCAGAATAATGTAGATAGACAAAGCAAGATGATGTCTATAGGATCTTGGCCCCCGACCATAACAGCCGGTCGGTAAGAAGCACTTCCCTGTAGCTTCCTAACTCTAAATCTGTCGCGCCAAATAGGTATCTCCAGAGAAATTATTAGTACTAAGAACACAGTTTTTTTCTTAATGCTATGTAGTGGCGACTAAAGGCTTTGTCATGGCAAGTAGTAAGACAGCAGTGTGTCACGTTCCTAATACGTTTTCTATAGATGACAAATCAATGTCAAAAAAATATCATTGCTAACATTGACGCCGTAAGTTGGGCCATGCATCAATTTTGAGCAGCGCTGACGTCGCACTAGTTGTATATTAAAACCTTAAGCACCTATCCACTATGTGACTGACCCTTGTTTAGAAAATGATTGACATTTAAACTTTCAAAACTTTAAACCAAATTCGAAGAACCAAACCAAAACAATTAAACCGTATTTCGAGATAACTTCCTCCTCAAACTAAAAACTATTTTCCTTGAACATAGCAGAGACTGTGGAACAACTCGCATATTATTATTAATTCTGAACACACCCCACTCCGTTTATTTAAATGTACTCTCTGCTAACAAGTCAAGCGTGTAACTTAATTTTCAAACTAATACACACGGCTCCTGAGAGTGAACAACAAATTGGAGAATATTAACTTTGAATTTAATTTTGTCAGTTTATAACAAGCAGGTAGATAGCACTATGCTACTACTATGATATAAGAGCCATATATTTTTTCTAAGAGGTATATATATGCATATTGTAAAGATACGATTTCAAAACTACTTTTTTGAAAAACTACTAAAAAAAAGTTTTTTTAAATTAAATTGTGCATTGTCATCAGAAACGGGTAAAAAAATTCAGCTCAATCAGACACTGGAAAGTGGCTGAAATGTAGCTTTGAAGTTGTAGTTGGATAAGTAAAACTAAATAAAAACTTGTAAAAGGGCTCGTATTAGTTAAAAATTCTGCTCCGTTTATTTACTGTATAGCTAGGTTATTTAAACGATACCAAGAATAGAAAATAAAGTAGAAAATAATTATAAGATCCTTCCTAGTAAAGTAAAAAACTTCTTGACAAAAGATTGGATAAAGCTATTTATTTTGGTATCATTCTTTGGAGTATGGTAACTATAGTGAAAAAGTGTAACTGAAGCTAAGTCACACTAGCAAAAACCTGATAAAAATTCAATATCATATTTCATTTATAGCGATACAGTTGGCGGACTTGAATATTCTCCTAAAGTCAACCGCGGAAACAAGAAAAACTTTTCGTCAATCTTATCGCCGCAAACATAGTTTATTCGACATACTAAGCACTTACACCCTTTTCTCAAAACTAAGGAGAGTGTCCCAAACCTCCAGAACCGATTCCTCACAGTTTTAATGACACTTGCAGACACTAGTAGCATTTAAATGTGAAATAAAGATTGTTTGCTAAGCAGGACACAGAAAAAAAATCGACAAACGAGTGTATTATCTGTGCCCACGATTATTGCTTGCCATCTTGCATGACCGTAAGTATCATTTCATACGAATTAAACATAAGCGAACGGTTTTCTGTTGATAATAACTTACCAACACGGAACTATTGTGAGAATCAACATCTCTGAACAAATGCTCTCAATAAATATTATAACTGCTGTTTATTTTACCCACTGCTACTAAATTGGCAGAAATAAGGAAATCGTAAAAAGTTACTTTTAGATCGGAAAACAAAAAACACTAAGCGATTTTTCTCTTAATAAGAGGAGGATCGACTTTTAAAGCACTCAGAAGCAAAGCTTAAACTACTGAAACATTATTTATGAAATTTGATTTGGTTTAAAGCAAGAAAAAATCCAATACATTAATCAAAATACTTTTAGACATACTCATACATCACACTTCACACTAATAGTATGAATGTGAAAGTTTTTTTTTTTTGGATATTTGGGGTTAGTCCGTCAATCACGCTGAAACAAATGAAAATATTTTGATGAAATTTGGTATACAGACAGGGTATAAGCTGACTTAGATAATAGGATACTAATCGTTATCCCGATTAAATGCTCTCTTGGGATAAACACATTCGCGCCGACGAAGTCGCCGGCGGTAATTATCAGTTTAATTTTCTTTGGTTGTATTTTCCGAACTTATTTGACAAATAGATGCAATATTCACATTTTTTCCGCTGAGATTATAAAAAAAATTAAATAAAAATAAAAACATTTATTTTTCAGACAGCAAGATCCAGAGTGTTTTTAACAATATCTTATCTCCCATGTTAGTACAATTTAGAAAATACAGCATTTCGCAACAGACTTCACATGTCGAATTAACGATGAATGAGTTTGAAATGAATTATATGAGTGAGTTTTTTCGTTTCTTTTACGGAATGCTAAAACATCGCTATCTTCCAACTTATTCACACTGAAGTATCATTATAACGGCTGGCCCTTTAGAAGTTTTTTCCAACAATACCAGAATAAAGTAAGGCACGTAAACATGTTTTCGTAAACAGAAAGTTAATAAATTACACACGTCAAATAAGTAAGAGGACGGCTTAATATATTTCTTGGTAAAGCCTGGGAGAAATTGTTTTTTTTTTTGATGAAAACTTTTATGAAGATAGTGAGGGAGGGGCTTATTTCTAAGTGGTTGTCTTACAATTTGTCGATAGAAGGTACTATTTTAATTAGTTAACTCAAAATTATTTGTTGTTTTCAAACATGTACACAGCTTAACAGTACAGGGCATTTACGCATAACGATGCTTTTGCCAGGAGGGTTGTTTGTATATAATTATGGAAATTTTGAAAACAGCTTTTACGAGTAATATAAAAAAAAGGATCGATCGATCACACCTCAGTTTGTCATAAATATTTTTCCGAATACTTAGATTTGTAAACATCTGTACGTGTTTATTTCAACAGGGCTAACAATTGCTTTACAAAGGCTTATATCACATTGAACTTGGTCCTAAGCAAACAAACCTTTTCAAATTATCAAACGTCATCAAAAACTATTTGGCATCCTAGCACAGTAGCACAAGCTCATTCTTAATTTTATGAGGTTATTGTATGAAGCCATTTCATTCATCCTCGCTTTACCTCCATTTGACTGGAAAACAGAAATCCAATGGGATCTCTAGCTGATACAATAAGTCATTCGCTATCGCAAAAAGCTTGTTTCTAAGTTGAGTTTGACCAAACCTTTACACCTCAATTGCCATAAATTAAAAAGCTAACGAGTCTTGACAGTAGGAGCTCATCTCATTTGACAAAAAAATAAACACACACACACAAACATACATACCACACACCCACGCACATGCATGCACAAACACTTACATACTCACGTTCGCACTTGCTTCAGGGGGACTTGTTATATTAATTATTATTGGGTATCTAGACATTGTTTACTTGTTAGGATGAAACCTGGTGTACCAAGATACAGAAGATTTTCTTAGTTTGGTCACCAGTGTCCCATATTGTTTTTTTTCATGTACTTTGTTCTTGTATGTGAGAAAATATAATACGGTAGTTGACACCACCAATCGTTGACGTACTTTTTATCAACTGTCAAAACGCTTTTCTTCATAGAGCTTGTATGGGAATAACACACTTTGACGTCACCGCGTGCAATGCCGACTGAGTGACTAATTATCATTTGAATTCCAATTAAAAATCAAATAATACGAACTGCAGAAAAAAAATAGTGTAAAGGCATCTGAAATTATGAATTATTTTAGAGAAAATCAGTTTTTTAATATTTCTTTCATAGTGGAAACAAGCCTATTGATGGAATCAGGCGTTCCTTGGCGGAAATCCATGACTAAAGCTGAAAAGAGGATTATTTTGCTTTAAATTTCCACTAAACTACGCCAGCGCAGGAGCCAAAATACATCCAACTGTAAACACCTGAAAAGGCTAGAGCTGGAAGTCGCAGGACTTACAATACCTACAACTCACAACGTGACACAGAAGATGCACTTGGAACTGACACCAACAAAACACTCGACGCGTTTCGTCGATCGTCGCATCCTCAGGAGATGTTGTCGCTTCGAAAGACTACACTCGTTTAGTGGAAATTTAAAGCAAAATAATCCTCTTTTTCAGCTTTGTGAGATAATAAAGCATTTTCATTATTTAAAAAAAAATAACGGCAGATTTATTCTGAGAACTGTACTTCTCGACTTAACAACATCCGACGTCTCATACGATGCTCAAATTAAATCTTAAATGACTGTTTAGCTCAGCGCCTTTGATCGTAACGATGTTATTTTCGAATTTACATGTGTGCTTAGGGCTGACGGAAAGCAACGATGTAAACGTGGAATTTCGAGGCAAGTCTGCGTAAATAAGTATGCGTATTATTTGCTTTGGTTGCTTTTTGTCTGCAAATCAATCAAAAGTATACCTCTATTACATCATGAATTCAAACATTTGAATAGCTAACACTTTCCGATCCGATCCGATAATTTCCAGTAACAATTTGTATAATTGAACACGACAATCTTTACGCCTTTCCAAAAAGGTATTCCATTTAAGTTCTGAACCGTAACTACATTATTCGTTTCGTGTTTAGAATAGCTAATGCGTTAATTACTGATAATTGGATTCCATGAATTGATTCCGATTCGTTCCAGTGTCTGGAATTTACTGTGTTATGCCATTTGAGATGTTTGTTTGGCTGTGCATTAATTTTGCAAATTATGTAGTGAGCAAATAGAGTTTACGCTATCAGACATTATTGTAATCAAGGCATTAATTTAGGAGTTTAGAATTAAATCAATTGCATGCGAAGTAGTCTATAGTAGTAGTTCATAAGGAACATAACACAAGAAATCATAAGAATTATGATAAAGGTTTTGGCTTTCTATATAACCGTGTCGCCTTGGATATTTTTATTTATAGAGCAATAGACATTTTCTTTTTTGTTAAAAGCATTCTCACTAAGTACTACCATATTGAGATGAGAGATACGAGATATCAGCCTATATACGTCCCACTGCTGGTCACAGACCTCACCTCAACTATGAGGTGGTTCGAGCCATACTCCACCACGCGGGCTCAGTGCGGATTGGTGGAGAGGTGTTTGTAAGCTAAGTGACCAACCTTACTGTCAGATGTTATTAAGCTGCCCGAGGGCCTCTGTCCAGGCTTAAGGACTGATATCTATCGATATTAACCGGGACCAAAAGCTTAACGTGCCTTCCGAAGCACGAAGATGCTTATAAATAGACGTCACTTAAATGGTCAGAATGGTCCCCCATCCCAAGCATGACCGCGCCTTAGGTTGCTTAACTTTAGGTATCACTACCAAAGCGCTGCAACCACTGCGCCACAAGCACCTCCACTACCATATTAAATACCTTAAACTTTGGAGTACATCTCCAAAGGAATGAATGAAAGCAATATCTTAATCGAAAGATAAACAGCCAATCACTATTTGGTCTACCTTGAAATTTTGCACTTTTTCAACAGGTACCTAATCCTTTTTTTTTAAATCGTTGCCGTTGTGCATATGGTTTGTGACACATTTCCTTGAGATTTGATCTTTTAATTGTGTCAAAGCACTCCGGACTAAATAAGATTTCGTTCCGCAAAGGAATAATGGTCCAGATTTAAATTTAACTGTACCGTAGTACTGGTAAGAACCAGCCAATACCTTTAATCGCTTAAAAAAAGAAGGTTTCACTGTTTAGGTAGGATGAGGTTAAACTGAAATGTGTTAGTTTTATAAGACTCCTGACCGTTTTATTTGAGCTATCGACTTGCTTCCCTATCTGCATAATGTATGGCGGGTAGGCTTATCGTTTTCACAGATTCCCTTTCAGTAGAACGATACAGCCGAGCTGTAATTGTGTGTTATTCAATTTGATGTTACCTTGTTACTTTAAGTTACCATCATGATACTTAGAGTGCCATTTGATACGTTTTACAAAACGGAAGAGTTGAGTACATGAAATCGTCAAGTAGTAGTAGTAGTATCTCTTCCGGTAGCAAGTTAACAATACAATACTCTTATTATATGCATTTCTTTTTTATATGTCCTTGCGACAGGGAGGTTGATGCATTAGGTTTATGTATTGCTGCCTTAATTGCCTGCCCGCGATTTCTATACCTGATTTTTAATAGCTTGGATATGCTTGGAGGCTCATGCTCAGCAGTAGGCTTCAAACGGCTCTGATCACTATATAAAAAGCCAACCTCCTTTCATTAAATCAAAACTTTTACTGAGGGTTTTGACCTTTAACTCCCTCGAACTTAAAATATTGGAAATAAAATATCTGATTCTGAATAACTTAATCCAAAACGAGAACCAACAATCGCACAGTATAATATTAATGATCGAAACCAACAGTATTAAACTTCAATACGTCAACAATGGTAATAAAATTTGGACGACGCAAAACTACCCTGAAAGACCGTATATTCAATGAAATAGAGCCGAAAATCGTTGATATTCAATGAATTCAGACAACATGGCTGTTAAGTAGAAGTTTTATCGTATTTTCAATACAGCTACGAGTATATAAAGAACCCATTTAATATTGAATATAACAAAAAGGTTAAAAGTTTACGCAACCATAATAGTGTTTAAGTTTCGGTAATGCTATTATTCATTGAAATAATTTATTAACAAAAGATAATTCGAGTGGAGACAGAACTGTTTATAGAGAGAGAAATGTGAACAGTAAAACATAATATTTGCTATCGTAAGTCAAATAAGTCTTGTTCAAACTTGTATATCGTTAAGATCTGAATGATTTGAGACGATCTAGCTAGCATAAGTACCTATTCGTTTCTATCATAGTTTCGTTAAAATTGTGTTTTGTATTATCCCTATATATTTTTCTCAAATTCCCCCTTCCTGTTAATAAAATGTTCCTTTAAGTGCAGGTTATCTAGAAGATATCGGTACAAGTGATAAGACCGCCTTAATTGTACATCTTTCTTTGTAAAACTTGTCTGTAATTTTTGTTTTATGTTGTACAATAAAGTGTTAATCTATCTATCTATCTATTTGTAATGAAATTTCTTGGTTGATGAAATGATGTGTGTCACTTTATGTAACACATTTCATTACAAAGAAAGAAGAAAATTAAAGAGTGTACTTAACAATGGACGTCACAAACACTTGCATTTACAGTGATAACTAGGATAAATAAATAATCCCAGGGTAAATCATTAAATCAAAGACTTTTTGATCTCTATGTTCAAAGTGTTGGTACAGTGAAGCATTTAAAATGTACTCAAAGTTCAAAAACCATTATTGAAAGCGTAAAGATTTTAATTCAAATGTTGAATGAAGACAACGTTAAGGGGGATTCATGCTGAAAATATTCTCGGCGGTTTCATACAATGAAACCTTGACTGAAATTTTAGCATTTTTTCCCTCTTTTCATTCTATTCGCTCGCACTGTGTAACAAGCAAGAGTGAAAGAGATAGCTACATTTGAAATAGGAACGTTTGCTTCCAAAGTAAGCACTTGGAACCCTCTCAAGGATCTCTAACGTTTTCACAACGGAACTCAGCTTAAGGTCCTCATTGTAAGTGCACCTTTCAAGTTTAGGAAAGATTTGAGCCGGATTTTTTATGAAACGATTTTTAATGGTCGTAAAAAGATGATATCATTATGGTTTCAGCAGGTGGTTTTTTAAGCGCTCAATAAACTTTTTTTATAAAGTAAAGGTAACGAGAATAGTGTTTCAAGGATGTTACAGTTGACTTTAAATTGATGTATTTCTTGGCATTGATGGAACCTAGTAATCAAAGCAATGTCAAGCGTTGAACCTGTCTACTTTGATGTACAGGGTGACCCAAAAAAAGCATGCCAAACTTAAGACGATGATAGACTAATAGTAGACCATTTGAACACAAATAACACCTAAGTAAAAGTATTACCATTTCAGAGATACGATTTTTTTTTAATGTTTATTTTTAAATCACCAATTGTGTGTCTACCTCTTGTTGCTGCGTGTACAAATGAGCAGATATTTTTCTTATTCTTCTTATCAAATATTCTTGAAGAATTGATCTATCTCAGGAAAATTTAATTTTCCTAATTATACAAGTACACGTTACTAGCGGGTTACTACAATCGGTAGCTAGAACGGTAACTCAACGGTAGAACGGTCAATCGGTAATGCATGTGTCGCAAGCTACGGAGGGTATTTCATACGCTATCGCTTAGGACGTACACTTAGCCCTAATTACACAAGGCCACGCAAATCTTCGATACTCAATGATTTTAGTCTATAAGCAACTACCACCATATATCGGCGACGCAACTGGGTACGAACCTCAATGAATTTGCATGGCGGTAGCCGCTTGGAGACTAAAATCGATGAATATCGAAGATTTGCCTAGCCTTGTGTACGAAGGACCGTAGACGACACATACATATACATATATAATGCGTCATTTACCACCAAAACTATTTATATCGTTAACGACGTACATATCATGCTCAACAATCCATAGCGCGTAAAAATATGAGCTACGCAAACTTTCTCCAAATTATGCCAAGATCTCCAAACAGTTTTGATTAATGACAGCCACCTTTTGTGTTTCTCAAGCATCGGGTTTGTCCTTCCTTCTTTCTGTTTAATTATGCTATTGTAAAAGCTCCGGAAAAGTTCCGAACTTTCAAGTCAACTTGGAACTTTCTTTCTGGGACAATAAGGATAAAACGCGACGTGGGCTTAGTATTCAGGACAGAAACTTATTGTTTTGGGACTTTAGAAGGTTAAGAGTTATGAATGAGAATGAAGTTGTGGTTAAGTGCTTGATTCAATGAGACGTTTTAATGTCTTTTTCATTTAACTTTATATATTTTAAACAGTCAAATGTTTAGTTGAAACTGGCTTTTGATGCGGTCAACTTTGCTTGGTTGTCAAATTCTTGCAGCATAAAGTCCACCCTCGTATGCAAAGTTTTGTTAGAAACGTCATTAAATCAATCAATCAAGCGGATTTCTCTGATTAATCATTTTATTAATTTATTTCTTAACATATTGTGCGCCATGGTGGTCACTGGTGACCCCCAAACAATATTATTGCCATTGTGTCTAGTCTCTCGGCAGTTAAAGGCTTAAAGAAAAATTCATTTTACAATTCACCTTTTAAGCATAATGCCTGACAGGTGACATCGCTCTACCATTACTAAGTGTACATTAAAAACAAAAGCTGTACTTATTTTTAAAATTTTACAGTAAAATGAAGTGTGTTTGTGTGATGTGTGTGTGTAAGTGTGTGGTATGTTAAATCATGTACAAACACTTCGTTGCTCTACCTAGCAACAAGCCGCTCATTTGCTTTAAAAATAGATCTAGGTTGAGGAATTTATTAATTTTAGTCACCTTTATTGCTTACATTTACAAGAAGATTCTAGGCTTCTTCGGTCATACCATGCGGCTTCCTAAGCAGGGTCTGGGGAAGTCCTAGTTCCTAAGAAGTACTGGGTCAAGTGGAGGGTAAACGCGCTAGAGAACTTGCGCCAACAAGATGGTCAGAAGCCGGTTGATAGTAGTCTGAGCCTCATATAACCGGAACAGATGGAACTTTGTGTGGTCGTGATCCTCAACATTGAGGGTACAATGAAAAAGAAGTATCAGATTTACTTTATGATGATTGATTCATCCAGCACAAGATGTTCATTGTATTTCAAATATCATCAATGTACATGACACCTGTAGTGGGGATAATTTTGTCGATCGAATCGATGCTTCTCGGATTTCAGTAACTCAAAAGTGAGGATATTCGCTAGCAGATTCATAAAGTAACTATGTATTGACATATTTTCAAATATACTGCATTGTTTTAAAAGCCAAAACAGCAAGGAAGTTGGCGCTGTAACCTCTGTCCCAATTAAAAGTTAACTAGTTTAGTTTGAACGACCAATAATACATGTCGGTGTGTACTACAATTCGAGTAGGTGTGTATCGTACCGTACACGGTAACACAAACAACATCTGCGAAATGACGTAGAAAAATATGATTTTATCAAAGTTTTTTTTTTATAATTCAAAACTAAAATTCAAAATCTTTATTTCGGACAACAGGATCCACGGTTTAGTAACTAAGGAAGCTTAGAAAGCAACTTTTTTCAAAACAAGAGTAAAGTTTGGGTCAATATAGTAGTTTAACTACCGATTCAATCAATATACTTTTGACTGAAAGTAACATATTACGTCGTTAATGTAGTAGCCAAGTTTCTGCCTTACACCCGAGAGGTCCTGGGACCGAATCCCAGGTCAAGCCAAAATTGTTTCTGAGATTTCCTGTCATGAATTTCTCAAAAACAGCTCGGAATCGGGAAGTTGGCCGTGTTACACCCCCGTGCCTCAGAAAGCACGTTAAGCCGTTGGTCCTGCGCCTGATCTCTCTCCGGGCATTTCGAATTGCCGTCTCACCGAACTTTGAGAGTGATGGAACAGTGAGTGCACCCGTGTATTACACTACAATGTATCCTGCGTAGTTGGCTGATCACTGTTGAGATTGGCCGCCGTGGTCGGAAACGGCCAGGCGGACTATTACACACTAGAAGCTATCTGTCGTGACAGCCGTTTTTATGAAACTGCCAGTTATCTTTCAGTCAAAGGTAGTATATTGAGACCAGTCGTAAATAAAAGAGCATCTCTCATACAATATTTTTCCTTGTTTTTTTAATAGTGTCGGAAAAATAAGGTAACACACGACCACGCCTTCCCACTTTTAGTTTGCTTGCAAAAGAATGTAACGCAGTATTCGAAAGTAATCAAAAATATTATTCGCACGTAATATTCCATTTCAAAGTCCCTTTTTGAATAACGCACGCAACTCTTTTGACTTTGCCACCTATTTCAATATAAGCATCGAACCCGCTGACTTTTCACTCTACATAAAGGTTCAGATTTCCTCTGGGACTACCATGTTAAACTCAAAGCTGGTGTGAGTTGAAACACGTCACGTCTCTGATAAGATTTTGGTTATGAATTGAAAGCGGCATTAGTACCTGTAAAGAATTTTGACGACCTCCTGTAGCGTTGTGAGTATCGGTTTCTTAATGCCATCTTGGTGCCCCTATATGAGGTCCCGGGTTCGATCTCTGGACGGAAGAATAAGGGATGCGCCAATTTTGTGTGTGCGTGTGCGTGTGTGCGTGTGTGTGTGTGTGTGTATGTGAGTGTGAGAGGTGTATATGTTACATTGTTACATATTATATTGTACAATATAGTGAATAACATAATCATTGTAAATATATGTACATAAGAAAAAATTGTTTAGTTTGACCAACCAATTTTCAATATCGCGGGTTAGGGTTAGTGGTACCTTCGTTGTTTCTGTTTCCCGTAACACAAGTGCTTAATTACTTACTTTGGAATTAGAGCAATGCATGTGATTTTGTTCCCATTTATTTTAAAAGCTCTTCATTTAGAACTTGTATTGTAACATTTGTAACCATTTTATTTATTCATTCGGGCCTAATATATTGAAACGAAATTATACATATTACGTTTCGATAAATTTTCAAAAGTTTGTTTGGAAATATAAGTATCTTTGAGAAGTAAAGTATCTCTAAAAATAGTGGATTATGCACTCAGGGCGTCAAAAGCTGCCTCACGACACGGGCGTTAGATCCTTAGGTCTCTATGGAGAACTCTATGCGACTCCTGAACGAAGCGAGGGAGTCATACTGAGTCCTGAGTGAAGATAGGATTCAATCAATCAGCCCAAAACACGACAGTCCCTCACTCCAGAGTTGAATACTTTACTTTACACACCGTATGCGGGACAATATTTTCACGGCCTTTGCTTTTTCTGTTGTTTCTTCGGTTTACGCGAACAGTAGACATTGAAATAATACCTACACTTTTATAAGGATTATTTCGCGATTAATTTACATTTTATTTTAACCTTGCGTTTCGGACTCTTTTCAGCATCCGCGGTCACAGGTAGTCAGGTCAGTCTACATATTGTTTAAATAAATTGCGAAATAATTCATAAAAAAGTGTATCCTTTCATTGTTCTTCATTGTTCAAAATATCTTGTAATTTTTCCCGGTAGTAGGTTATTCATAATTCCTTAACTCCCGAGTAAAATCATTATCACTTGACGATATTTATGTAAAAGTATTTGAAAGTTCAATTGTTGTTATTTATTTTCCTTCTGAATGGCGCTTTTCCTTTTTAGGGTTCCGTAGTAAACAAGGAACGCTTATCGTGTCGCCATGTCGGTTTGCTGTCTGTGTAAAGTTTTAATCAGAGACTATAAGTGGTAGAAAGCTGTAATTTTTTACGAGTATCTTTATTAATAATTGCAAACAAATCGTAAAAAAAAATCTTGAAAAATGGGCCCTCTCTATCTGTTCAACGACTATATAATGTAGATTCATGAAAAAAAATGAAGTGTAAATAATGGCAATAAGAAAAATCTAACATTGACATAGAAAACGATGCATGGGGACAGAAAACATCAAAACTGTTTCATGGGACGATTGGTTATTCAAACTTTAACTCGGTTTTTACGCGAAAAGTCAATTCGAAGAAGTGTCCGATTCAATTTTGTAACTCCAATAAGTATTTGAACCGTATCGGTGAACATGAAAAACTTTACTAATCCGTTTTCAGTCCAACGTGCCACGTGTAATCTGAGCTGAGGCCGTACTCTGTGATCCTTGTTTTCAGATCAAGCCATCGCTCTCGTTCACACGAACATACTTGTTAGAGTGAGAGGGATATCTTCTTTCGAAACTATGGACACAGGGTTAGAGAGTAGGGGGCTGAATTTTAAGTGTGAATTGCACGAAGTTACTTTAGTCGTATTTAAAAAAGTAGAATACCTACCAAAGTTGTTTTTTGTTGTTTATCTTTTGGAGTTTGACTAAAAATTTCTTAGAATTTGCTTTGTATGCGGATAAAATTGGACCATGGTTTAAATTCTTACAGGAACATATTTATAAAAAAAATATATATAAAGCTGATTTTAGTAAGCTCTTGTTTTTTATCTAATCAAATTTTTATTTTATTTTATTTAGTTACATTAATAAATTAAAACATATAAATAAACATGTTTAATATTTATTTATAAAGGCATTTGTTTATTCTTTATTCAGGCAATTTACACTTATACGTTATTAATTTGCCAGTATTATTCTTACTTTGCATTTCCTGTGACCAAAATGCAACTCTAGCAAATCAAAAACACATTTATAAATTAAGTACGAAATGTGTTAGTATTTATATAACTTACTTTTGTTAATTTGTAACACAAGAATTTAAATAAATTACTTACTATACATGTTTTTTAGTATGCAAATTACAAGGTGAGAAATATGAAACAGAATAAAATTGATAAAAAAGTCGCAGGGCTAATTCGGTTTTATTTATTACCAATTACCCGGTCGCCATTTTGTATTTTGTATTCTATCACGGCGGAATATTACCATAAAAAAGCTATTTTCCAGACAAGTATACGGCAAAACCTCATAAGTGTACGCCACGCGTACTGCTATTAGTAATACCACATAATGTAGTAAGGTAAAGCAAGTCTGGTCTTAAAAAAACCTTTGTAAAATTATATATAACTAAGTACGTCTGCGTATTGAGCTTTTTTCAGACGTCCCAAAGTCACATTCAAACAAATGTTAAAATTTAAACGTAAACTTAAATCAATAATATCTATTTACACAAAATATTTATTCTGACATATTTTTTAGCGTATCAAGAAAAACACTTGCTTTTAGTTTTTAAGAGTGAAATGTAGTCAAACTCTAAACACACCATTGTTTTAGTAAAGTGATTAATTTACTTCTTAGAACTAACCTAGGACCATCCTTGCTTAGAATTCAGAATTTTCACTGTGATGGGCAAACAGAGCAGCTTCCGTAGACCACAGATCGAGGCACGCAGCAGAACCATATCATAAGCATAACTTAAGTTTTACTTTCTTTAACTTACTTACTTTAACTTAACTTAATTTTGAGCAATCTACTTGTCAATCTGTTCAAATCTGTCAAATTGATAAAATGGTACTAAGGTGTCGCGATATTTTTGACGCTGACTGTATCGAATCAAGATTTTTCCAAGCATACCGACCTAACCTACATTACGATGATACCATAAAGTATTTATACCTGAAGCAATATTTATTGGACGTGGGAGCGGAGGAGCAGCCGATAATTGCTTTTTCCACAGCTTTTGTGGAAACATTTACTTGCCATCAAATCAAATCGGACGGGTAATTTTATTTATTAGCATATAGAGAGATTTTCACGGGAATTTTCTCGGTGTAATTTTTTTTTGAGCTAAGTGAGCCACGGACGATCTTGGCTCCCGGAATTGAATAAAAGCGAGTCGATTATACGCGTATGTGTAGATGAATGTGCCGTATATTTTGCGCTCTGGGTGGCATTATTAGTGTTCTTTATTTAATTAAATGATGAAAAGAATGGAATCTAGCTGATGAAGTTTCAGTAAATATTTGTATTGGAATGAACAGGTAAACAATAAACTTTAATTTTTTAAAAAACATTTTCCGGTTGATCCTCCCTGATGACCGGAGACGAAAAGAATATTTTTTTTGTAAAAAAAAATGTTTTGTTTTTAAATATTTTTAAGTGTTATGTGTTTTCGAATTACTTAATAAATAAATAAATAAATAATAATTTTCACGTAATTTTTTGCAAGTAATTATAATTAATAACAAGTACAAATAAATTTTTATGTTGAGACAATATTATAAGAACTCGCTTATTTGGCACAGTAATATAAAGAAATAAAAAAAATATTACAAAATCACGTTCGTTTTTCTTTTCCTGAGTTATGACAGCGACAATAGCGTGATATTGAGTTTTCGATAAAATAAAACTATTAACCACTTGCAACAATCATATTATTTATTAACAAGCCAATCCACATAAGGGACCAAGCCCATTGTTCCGCTACCGAGTTCCCAGGCAAATTGAAACCCAACTGAAAAAGGACGAAAAGAGAAAATTACAATACAATAACCGCGAAAAAGAGCGTAAGTGATTGTGACCCCGGGAGACCGGCAGCGAAGGAAAGGACTCCTTTGTGTGGGAACTCTACCCTGGATACGGAGTAAAATGTAAAAATAGCTCACAATCTGTTGATAGGTTTGAAATACTTTTTTCGTTATTTGTGGCAATACAGAGGAAGATTTTTTAAATGGAACTTTCGGGTATATATAGCTTTTTGCCAAACCTTGTATACGTGCAGTTTGTGGGTCAACTACACGCAGCGGGCCATCAATGCGCTACAAGTGCAATATAATAATGCATTCAGGGTGTTGGTAGGGCTTCCACGTCACTGTAGTGCATCGGCCATGTTTGCGCACGCGCACGTGGACGGCTTCCACACCGTGCTGCGGCGCCGCATAGCCTCGCTGATGTTCCGCGCGCGCGGGAGCCCTAACACTATCCTGGGTGTCCTGAGCGACAAGCCGAACTGCCCCGTTCTGCGGCACTGGGTGCAAACACAAGTACGTCTACCCGGTGCCCCAAAGCGTGGCAGATATTTTAATTAATACTAATATTATTATTTAACATTAATTTCATGTCCATTTTTTTTGTAGTGTTATAATTATCTTAATTTAATTTATCTTATGTATTTTAATTTAATTGTAATTGGAATTAGTATAAATTGTATTTGTGATTATTGCTCTATGGACTTTGTCTGAAATAAAAGTATTTTATTTTATTTTATTTATTTATTTATAACGCATCGTTCAAACAAATAATCGACTTGTTGTCATCGATGAATTGTAATTCGACGAAACGTATTTCGAAATAGAGTAGTAAATAAGTATAGCTTAAGTATAACATAAGTATAGCAGGGGATTCATCATCCTTGAGAACATAGACGCGCCCATACATTAAATAACATCCATTTCCCATTCTTAAAAAAGAAATAAAAGCGATCACAACTCGACGTAGCAATAATCGTCCGCCTTAGCCACAATGCTCTGCGACGGAAGCGGAAGACGTCTTTGTGTCGCGTTTGTAGTGACAACTTTACTGTTATGCCTCTTTACTGTGTAAAAAATGTTTTTATTTTCTTCTTTATGTGTCGTTTAAATATGTACTATTTTACTCGTAGGTTGGGTTGATTCATTTAAGTTTTTATTTTCAGATCATTGCTACTTTTAATGCCTAATATTAATTTTGATGGATAACAAATAGCTGCAATTGTTTTCATATTTTGTCTTGTGATGCTATACCTTATCTTAGAGTCAAAAACTTTTATGTTACGTTAATTTATCAGGGTTAAAATAAACACTTACTAGCTAATGTCTATCATTTACGTGATACCACAAAACGTTATAACGAGATTTTTTATATGCGTCTGTGTATGCTTTTTTCAGACGTCCTACAGTCATATTAGCTATAACATCTACCATTTCCAAAAATCTAAGTTGGATAACTCGACCCTGAATATTTTATAATGATCAAAATCATAATTATCAATACTTTCGTCCTTACAATTTACAATATTCAAGTAACATTTAAGCTTGTACTTGCAACGGAGCATATAAAACTTCATACCGTTTAAGTCTAAACTAACAATACGGTCGCTTTCTTGATACAAGGGAAACGAGTGTTTCTGTCGTCTGAGACTACTCTCTAAGCCGTCATCCGTAGTTTCGGATGTAGCCATCCCTGTCCCTCTTACAAGCTTCACCGTGTGAGCAAACGCGCTAGCTATACCCAGAAGTACGGGTAAAACGATACGGAATACGGTACCTGTATTGTGAAATTCCAGCATTCGTTCAAATAGCGACCACCCAGTTACATACATAAAACAACGACGGCTTCGAATGAGTTGTGCGATGGAGAATGAAAATACGCGGCTGCTGTATAAATTGTGATGTGCAAATCGCACTCACTCACTATTTTTTAACCCTATAAATATATTATTGAAGAAAATTTATTTTTACGTCGACGCTTCCTAGAAAGTAATCAGATTTACTTGTATTGGGAGTGACTCGCTACTACCGAAACGGTAACAGAATAAAAAAAATATAATACTATGGTAATGAAGTGGTCTGGGTGTATGTGTATTTCACCATAAAGCTAGCTCATTTTCTATCTGTATCATGTTTTTTATTACACAAAAATACACTAATATTTAAAAAAAGCTCTATCTCCTTTTGCATGACCTAAAGGCTTGATTGGCGGAAATTGCTTTTAAGCATTAAGTCCGCCCTTTTTTCACAGCAGTTTATGTTAAATAAATAAAAGGTGAAATAGCCTTACACCTACATGATGCAACGAAAGGTTATTTTTAGGAATAAAATAATAACCCTCCTTTGGTAGTTGATTCGAATGCAAAATGTATGTATGTAATTACATGGTATTTTTTGTTAGCAAGCAGGTTTTGTGAGAAGGTAAAATATTCACCTATTTTCAAACCAGGCAAGCATGCGATCGAAAGCAGAAATCTGAAATCGCAAAGCACTTACCAACTCAAGCCTTACAACGTAAAAAATATTCAGAAATGTTACTACGCTCGACAATACTGTAACTTAGCTTGCAAAGAAACGGAAGGTGCCTTTGTGAACATGCTGGTTCGTGGATATCCGTTCAACTTCGGACAGACTGAGTGAAGGTAAAAAGGCCATATTTTGTTATTAAGTATTTGTTGAGACACTTTTCAGTCTCGTTCGCTCGAACGGTAAAGTCAGCATGAGTAATAGGGATCGCTATATTTGATATCGTAGACTTTGGCTTACTAATAGAGTTGAGATAGATAGATTAACACTTTATTGTGCATCAGAAAAACATAATTACAGACAAGTTTAACACAGAAATGTTAGAGACTAAAATTACATTATTTTAACTATTGAGAATCGGATAATATCAGACAAAACCAATACGTTAATTGCGCATAACAAGTCCTATTTGTAATATATGTCTTTATGCTATGAATAATTTAAGATAGTTTTTTAATAAAATTTAAAGTAGAATGCCAAATTATAAATTAACAGACGCCAAACTTCATCTAGGATGATATTTTAAACAAAGCAATATCCAACGTGGAAAATACGGTTGTGGACTTCTGTCTTGGATGCACGACTTTGTTTACAAGTCATCTGAACATTGACAAGTTGCAAAGAAAAATAGAGCGTAATGAAATCTAGTACGAGTATTTCTTTGTCAGACATTTAAACATTTGCAGATTGAAAATACAAATCAATAACTGTTTGATAATTTGAGAGTTCCGATCGTAGAAAACAACCTAAGTTTTGTATTAACCAATTTTCTACTTTGTTTGTATTATGTTTAGAATTCAGCTCATTATTGGCTCAAAAGAAGATTTTTACACTCTTTTATTATCACTTTGACAACTATTTTTTTTTATTGTATCCATTTTTTTTTAATTTTCTGTATCTTTTAAGTAAGCCCTCAAGACCTAGCGCTTTGGGCCAGTCTCCCCTACCTCTCACCCAACATCTATGGAGAGATGGGTGTGGCTGGAAACCAGCGCTGTTTGGGATCATATCCCAAGTTAGCACAAGCTGAGCCACCTCCAATTGCTTTGTTATGTTTGTTTGTCTCATTAAATGTTAGTTATGTAAGCAATAAAGATTTTATTATTATTATGTTTTGTTGTAAGTCAAAAGGAGAATTAGTTAAGGTTTAATTTCCACGTAAGTGTAAACGAAAGAAATTCAACCCATGGCTTTGAAAACCAACTCGCCTTGACTAGAGCAGTTCTTCAAGGGCATCTTTAATGTTGTATGGTATGCGAAAAGTGTTTACATTTTATTTAACGCTTTTTCCAGCACGTTTTATCAAAATGTAATAGTAGACTAGTAAAGCAAAACTGTTAGGTAGAACTAATATCTTTGGCAAGATGTAGCAAAGTTTTTGAATGAAGTTGTTCAAAGTTTTGAAGTTATGCTCGCACTTCGAAGAAACAGAACTTGATTAATTAACAGCCACCAAAATATTCTTTGCTGAGAAATATTGTCTTAAATATGTTTTTAAGTAGTGGTACAGCTGTTGGATAAAAAACTTTTAAGTGACATGTTTGTGTGCTTAAAAAGATTCAAAATCTTCTTAGTGAATTAACAAATAAGGCTTAGGCCTCACCTGTGACTAACTGTCGCCGTGACTCGTAACTTACAGCGTACCAACCAATCGCCACGCCTCAATAGATGACTGTTGTGAGTCGTAGTGACAGACGCCGCAGGTGTAGCCTGAACTTTTAATTTAGAGCTGTTTTTCGGACGATTAAATGTAAGCCGACCTTTTCGAAATGACTCAACTATGACCCCGCATGGTTGTCTACAAACGCCTTAAAACGTTTGAATTAAACCATTATACATCATGTTAAAGATTCTTCTCTATGTCAATACACCTCATCAATCATCCCAGTGTGCGGAGGACTACTGCAGTTTGTTATTAATAGTAATAATCTAAGATCAAGCAATAATTAAACGCCTAGTAGAAATGAAACTATTTTAGTTTGTAGATTGATAAGCATATATTGGACTGGCATGTACATATGTATAAAAGTCCTTAAATAAAAAGAAAAAAAAAATACACCTGATAAGTAAGCACCGAATATTTCATCTCTAGCACACAAAACCATACCAAAATTTAACGAACTAAATCAAACCCAGCAAACACATTAACTGTCTCGTATCAATACATTAAATTTCCCTCAAACTCAATGAACGGAATGAGATAGCAAGTTAACTCACAACACGTTATGCTAGTCACTCCGATGCAGTTCCAATAAGGAAGCTGGGGTCCTATTCTGTAGTATCGTATTTAGCCATTCTTGTCACTCATGTTCATAGGTTAATCGACCGGTAAATGAAAACATGCAATTGATAGAAACATTTTTATTACTACACACAAGGAGAATTAACTCTAATCTCTTTTTTGAGAATTTACTCAAAAACACGATTAACTCTAAAAACTTTTGTAGCACATTTTTATTGCGGTTCAATTTTTTAAAGCCAGACAACATTCGTGTGCAGATCTAAAAGTATCAAATTACCGTATTTTTTTCATCGAAAGTGAAAAGGCAATGATGATAAATAGTGCCAATTAATACCCATAAGACTGTTTTAATAATTCCGTAATAATAGTTTCCGTAATAATATTAGTAGTAAATTTAATTAATATTTGTATGTTGAACAAGAATTAACTGTAATCTGTATGTATACCTTAAATAAAAATAATAAAATAAAATGTAAATAAATGATACTTTCAACCGTGCGAGATAGCAAAAAGGCTGGAGTCGATATTACCTGCGTTACGGAGTAGGGTCCTGGATTGACAACAATGGTTTTGCAACCTAGTTTACAAAGTTCCAAATATCCGTAGTCGACTGAAAATTATCAGGAAATGGTTTACAACAGGAAATGTTCACTGTGACTGCAACGTAATATTTGTATGTTTTTGAAGAATGTATTTATTTACACTTTTACGTATACATATGTAATCCAGTACAGTGACGTTCGGCTAGGGCACAGCTACCGTAGTTTGAATTCACAAATACGAGTAAACTAAATAAAAAAAACTTCGAAGTCAAATTAAATAAACCTTAAAATAAGTAGACCTTAAATTAAAATAAAATTTAACTTAATTTCAATTGTACATCTTTCTTTGTTAAACTTGTCCGTAATTTTTGTTTTGTGTTGTACAATAAAGTGTTAATTTATCCATCTAAATTTTAACATCACAATTAATTTAAAAAAACACTTACAATTGCAGTTGGTAGACAAAGAAATATAAATAAATAATTATAATCAGACAAGTGTTTGTTTAAGTAGATTAAAAAAAATAAAATTTGAGCAACAGATAAAGTAGAAATATAATCAGAAATTTCTAGACTGCTAATGAAAATTAAGAGCACTTTTAATCTCTCTACTAAATTGTGTTATAAACTAGTTTGTGTATTAAAAGATTTGAGCCTGGTTTTAATAAATGCTAAGACAAAGTTTGGAAGGTCGTTTCCAGTGACCTTTGCGAGAAAGTCAAAATGTTAAGGTATGGTATTCACTTGAAGCCTTAAATATTAACAAAAAATATGAACTCAATACGAAAATGTATGTATAAATCATTATTAAATTATCTAATAATACCCGTTTTCATACGTGAGCTACAAACGTGACAATTGCCACGCGATAGTATCAAACGTATCGTAAGTGATTATTTAACAAAAATTACATCAAAAGGTTTTTTTTCAATAAGCAAACTTTAAGTGAGTGAGTGATAACCATTGTTTAGTAGTAGTTAATATAATACTTTAATTTTAAATACAGACCTAGTTAACACGTTACGCCCTGTAATCAAATATGCTCGCATACAAAGGGAATATTCTAATTACTTCATTAATAGCTTTATTAAAAACTAAATATAACAATAATATTTTAAAATTTTATAGGTATTTTTAGTATTCGAAGTTCATAATGCTATATACCTAGTTAATTTCATAATGTTTATCCAATTTGGGTTGTCAATAACAGCTTCAAAAGTTTTAAATATCTTCTTTGCTAACCACTTTCCACTTCGGTTTTGCTTCTACCAACGAATTTTAAGTTTCAGGTATAAGTATACACCACCAATCGTTGAAATACTCTTTATTATCTGTCAAAACGGTCTGACTCCATAGATTTTGTATGGGAAGACAAAAATGTGACGTCACGGCAGTGTATCAGAAATTGTAGTCAATTGACAGACGATTTAATTAATGTTGTCTGTTTAAAAATTGATTTGTACAGCTTTTTGGAAATATACTGGTTGTATTAACTTCATAGGGGCTATGATTTTTAAACGCCATGGCCTTGAAAATATTTAAAATAGGTGTCATCATGCCTATTGTTCCTTTCAAACCTCATTTGTGGTACTCAGTATTTTCTTAATTATTGAAGCGTAATACTCACTCGATTTCACGTATGGAACTTTTAAATTGGATACACAAAGCACGATTTAAGCAATTTCACTTTTCCATCGAGCACCGTTTCTGTGTCAATCCAAAATGGAACTGGAATCCAACACGGTCCAGAGTTTAAATTCTACAGAAATACTTACAGCCAACTTGTAGAATTTCCCAGTGAATGGAAATCTGAGGGAAAAACAAGTCGCAAGGAAAATATTCTGCATTCGGAGACACAGGCGGTACAGATAGCTAGGATTTACTTTATTATGTACGTTTACGTTTTATCCAACAGAAATTACTTTTTGTTTTCACTGATTCAAATTTAAAAATTGCAATGGAACGAAAGTTTGCAAAAAGGTTTGGGATCAAAAACAAACGAACACAGTCCTTTGTTTTTTTTTTTGGAAGGGAATAAAAATACTGCTTACATGTTTGTGGCCAGTCGCATCCCACATTTGCAACCTTGTGAAAAAGTTAAGACAGTGCAAGCAACAATTCCAGTGAGTCGTTATTTTTCTTGCAATAAAACAAATATCAGGTTCGTCTCTTATTAAACTGCTTTAAGACCTATTAAGCGAAAAATCTAATGTGTCATATTATTGGTATTATAATTTTTGAGTTTCCTCTTTTATTTATTTTGTTGCACCGCCCACTAATCATTTCTGCTTAGTCCAAAGGTATGACTGGTAGAGAATGCCCTACAGCGTTAGGTCCCCCTTTTATACAAAGTTTTGTTGTGCAATAAAACCTAATTAAATAAATAATAAAAATATACAAGGCTGTGTCTTTTTCCAAGACAACTTTTTCACATTCAATTTGACATTAACCAGAAACTACTTAATTCAACTGCTAAACTTGTTAAGTCGTGAAAAGACTCCAGGCATGACTTTGCTTAACTTGTTTTATAGAAATTCGGAGTGCGTCATTTGGAATATTTACCACGAAAAATATGGCTGAATATATAAAATATGCAATTGCCAACAGTCAGTTAATGGTATTATATATCCTTCAAACATGCAGAATATGGGTGACTATATATAAATATGCAATTTCCAACAGTCTCTTAATGGTGTTCCTTCCTTCAGAATGCCGCACATAACTGCATTGTCAAAGAACTTTAAACATATATTACACCACAATGGGGGTTTGCTCCAAAAAACTTGACTTTACTTAAATAAGACACAAACTTCTTCGAATGACGACGGAATATCCTGTCTCTTAGAAAATAAAGTCTGTTAAGTTTGTTGTTTAAGAATAACAGTATTATATTCAAGCTTTGAGTCTTGAGTTTGGACGTAATTTCATTCGTTACTTCTAGTTGTATTTTATTATTTTATTTCTACTTTATTAACGTACAGTTTAAAGCATCATCTCTAGATATATAAAATTCTCGTGTCACAATGTTTGTTCCCGTACTCCTCCAAAACGGCTTGATTGATTCTTATGAAAATTTGTGAGCATTTTGAGTAGGTCTGAGAATCGGCCAACATCAAATTTTCATATCATTTGTGATAAGGGTTGTCCACAATTATTTATATGGCAAAACAACGTTTGCCGCTTCAGTCAGGAATCTCTATTATTTTTTAGTTTACTTCACAGTAAATGGGTTGTACCTGAGATACCGCCAGAACACACACGTGGCATTCTGTCTGCGACACGCGACTGATAGTGTGAAAACCAATCACCATAGCAAAATCGCTGGCAGTAGCTAGTCTCGGCAGTACAGTATACCTCAGATTTGCTCTGGGTTCTTAGTAGTTACAGTAAGGCCAACGTTCATATCACATTACGATTTTTAGGGACAACGGAAACACATTGACATTTTGATTGTATATTTTATCCTGCTACATGTGTTCAAAATATCCCCATGCATCTTATTCCAATCCTACTTGAAACAATCCTGTGAGAGAATTAAGGATTTGATATCTTCCTATTTTTTCTTCACTAGTCATAGTTATTTCAACTTTTCTAATCATAAAAAATGTTATATCAATTTCAAAACAATCTACTGCAGTGCTGACGCCTCTCAAACATCTCCAATAAAATCAAAACTAATATGACAGATAACAGTTTTATACCCTCATATACCGGAGTTTCCCGTTGCAGAAAACTATGACATGCGTATTAAACGTGTCAGATAAAAGCAGATATTGCTCGTTTTATTACCTTTATATATAAATCCTGAAATACTCGTACGCTTCCGTGTATGAACTCAACGATACAAAGAGCTCGGGTAAAGCTAGGTCTACATGGACAGAGGCTCAGGTAAAGCTACGGCTACATGCGTGGAAGCAATGTTATCCCATATGAAGAACTGGATCTTGGTTTGTGCAATGTTGTAGAGATACGCTGGTATCATAACTTTAATAGGTATTTTGCCAGGAGAAGATCTGAAAATAACTATTAAGTTATGATATATCATTTCCGTTTAACCATTTTTATGTTTTATTGATATCTGACTCAAATAAAAAAAGTAACGACTTAAATTAAAATAGCGTTGCACAATCTATAGTTTCACGGTATCGAATATAAGGAAGAGATTATTAAGATTTAACGGGCTTATAAAATTCTAAAAAATAAATAATCTGTAATAACAGATAAACATTAATAAATATGACGAATCGCCTTTTGTAAAAGCAAGCCGTTGACTGTTTTTCATATATCTTCCTTCTTCGGATATTGAGATTTACTTACCGTATATCAAATCTTCGGATTTTAAATATCAATCGAAAAAGTGAAGTTTATAACTAAAACACGTTCAGCATTAATAACCCCAAACGAAAAAGTGAGGTGTTATACTCGTAATTCGACCCCTTTGTCTGTTTGTGTGTGTATACGTGTTTGTGTTTTTGTCTGTCTCTGTCTGTAGCATCGTAGCCACCGAATGGATGGAAAAATTTCAAAGCGTTTTTTTTATTAAAAAAATAATTTAAATTAGCCAATTAGGCCATGTAGATTAAATCCCCATTTGTATTTACTTAATAAATAATAAATAAATATTTCCCAACAATTACACCAATTCTCTAGTCCCAAATTAAGCTACGAGGCTTGTGTTATGGGTACTAGACAACGGATAAACATACTTGAATACTTTTTTTTTGTAAATAAATACATATTATACATAGAAAACACCCAGACCAGTACCAACACACATGTTCATGCACACTTATGCTTGTACTGTGCGGGGATCGAACCCGCGACCCTTGGTTTAGAAGTCCGACCTGTGGACCACTGCACCAAGAGTCGTCTTTACTTGTGTATAATTAAGTAAGTTAATCACAATTATTCTTGTTATTAGTTTATTTTACTTTATTATTAACAGAACTAATAATAGTTGATAAATACTTTATCTGTATTTTTAAGTTTTAACCCTCTAACATTTCATTAAAGCTAGAACAAATTGTGCTTACATGTTTAGAGTTTCAGTCTAGCTTTGTATAATATTTTACTTTTCATTATTCACTGATTGTTTATTATTATTCACTTGTTTTGTGAGCCATCAATAAATAATAAAAAAAAAAACATAGTTGGTCAAGTCCAGCCGTTGAAGGTCATCAGCCGTTTTCCTGTCTCATACGAGGATTTATTATTTTGTCTTACTTTACATCCAGTCATAGTATGAATTGCACTTTACACGTTCTATTTATACTCACGGGCTGAACCTTAGTTCAAAGGCTCGTCACACGTTCGCAACCGACGGGCGAACTCAAGGGAAATACTTTCCGTAAACCAAACGGTACATTGAAACGGTGATCTCTCTGAGGCGGATTTCTATTCGTATTAAAATATTGGCATTAGTAATAACGCATTCGATGCCCTAGAGATTTGTTTTGTGTTACGAAGTGTAGTTGAAATGTAGTTTGTGTAGTTAAAGTCTACGGCACACAATACGCAGTAACGCGTATGCGGTGCGGACTGCGTTATGTTCTGTAGTTCCCACAAATGACTGACTCGTTGGTGTAGTGGCGAAGTTTATGCCTTACGTCATCTGTTTTTATTCATTATGTTTTATATCAATACAGGCTTATATTAGCTGATAAGAAACTTCAGATTCAGTAATATTTTTTACTCATCGAAAAGTGAGTATCTAATACTCATTAGAAGTTTATCACGTTTGGACTGCTTCGTTAGTGTAGTAACAAAGTTTCTGCCTTACATCCGAGAGGTCCTGGGTTCGAATCCCCGGTCGAGTCAAAATTGTCTCTGAGATTCTGTCATGAATTTCTCAAAAAGTACAGCTCGGAGTCTGGAAGTTGGCGGTGTTACACCCTGTGCCCAGCAGTGGGACGAATATGTATAGGCTGATGATGATGATGATGTATTTTACATTTTTATTTTAACGTGTCTAAATAATATTGTAAAAAAAATGGGGAGGATTAAATGATTTATTATTATTATTAATTAACATTTCTTTTTTTTATATCACTTTCATGAAATACTTTATCAACTAGTGCGCCTCGCTCCCACTCTGCTGCCGCTGTGCGCTTAGTATGACAGCTTGTAAAAGGAAATACCACGGAACAAAGAATAACCTAGAAATAGCATGAAGATTTTGTGCGAGCACCAGTGTAACCAAACTTACACATCTCCCAACTCTTGAGTTTTAGTTGGTCAATCGTACCGGTTACAAAAGGGCTTATAGCACAAACATGAAAATTTTACATAACGTTTAACACTTTGGCGGACGAAAGCCAGACACAATAGATGTTTTTATTGTTATAACTGCTATAGCAGTCTACTGTCCATAAAAATTCGTCACTGCCGTTGCAAACTGACAATATTTCTATACTGTGCTATCACGCTTCAAACGCGCAGACGCTCATCAATTGCGTCTTCGAGAACGCAGTTAGTTATACTCGCTTTACGCCCACTTACGCCTTCTATTCTTAAATAGAATATACAGCAATAAATAGTTTTCTTTTGTTTTGTGGGTAAAGTCCTTCTGGCCGATTTCGACCACGGCGGCCAATCTCAACAGAGATCAGCCAACTGTGCAGGAGATATAATTATAGTGCACAAGTGTGAGCGCAATACACAGGTGCACTCACTGTTCCATCACTCTCAAAGTTCGGTGAGACGGCAATCCGACATGACCGGAGAGAGATCAGGCGCAGGACCAACGGATTAACGTGCTCCGCGAGGCACGGGGGTGTAACACCACCAATTTCCCGACACCGAGCTGTTTTTGAGAAATTCATGACAGACAATCTCAGAAACAATTTTGGCTCGACCTGGGATTCGAACCCAGGACCTCTCGGATGTAAGGCAGAAACTTTGCCACTACACTAACGACGCAGTCCAAATGTGATATACTTCTCAATGAGTAAAAAATATTACTGAAACTGAAGTTTCTTCTCAGCTAATATAAGCCTGTATTGATATAAAACAAAATGAATAAAAACCTGTCTCTTATTTCTATTTTAAGCTTTCTCATAATATGTACTTTTAACCTTGTCTACCTCTATAAACTAAATATGAAACATTAAGCAGAAAAAAAGTTTTTCTTCAAAACAAAGCAATAAAAACAACCATCCATCTTAAAGGATAAGTGTCTACGCACATCATAGTCGTGTCACCATAGCCACCCTCTTCAAAGGCAGATTAAGAACTCCCCGCCCCACTACTCCCATACAAAACTTAGAACCGTGTACGCCACATCAAATTACACACATACAATGTCATCCAACAAAATAGGTTTTCCCAGATAAGCTCTAGAACCAATTTCCTGAGCGAGAAGCAAATGTGTTTGAAGACATGGTTAATAGAAACTCAGAATAAAGAATATAAAATCGATTTCGGCTCTGCGCACGGTACTCTAAAAGACATTTTTGAGAGTCGATTTCAATTTCTTTTTCCTTCACGCCTTGACTGAGCAGGATGGGGGATTGAAAAATGGACACGGATTAACAGAATAGCGTTCCCACTTTGAGTAATATATGTACGAGGGATTTTTTGAGTACAGGATTAAGCGATTTAAGCCCCGATTTATTAAGCCTGGAATGAAGCATTCCTCGTTCAAAAAGGGAATAGATTTATTTCGATTGGGGACAATCTTGGGTGTAAGTCGACTTGAATAAAATGTCCATTGATTTATCAGTTCTTATGATACTTCGTAAAGAAAATACTCGGGTATTATTTCATGAAAAGGACATTATAAAAGTTAATAATATATAATAATAATAATATATAACAACATCACATACATAAATGTGACTCTGTGACTAGGTTAATAGACTGTGAAACATCATGCCAACCTAAATGATGGTAGCCGATCCATAGATACCTATTGCAAAATTGTTGAAAAAATATTGATAATGAAGAAGCCTGCACGCCCTACTCAATAATCTGCAGTTCCGAATTCAGATGTTTCTATATTTTTTTAAATACCCACGACGGCACATCATTTTAAACACACACTGCAGCATCTTATGGATTTGCGATAAAGGTCATTTTAAATACCCAAGACGGCACATCAAGAGAAACTCAAACCTCGGCATCTTATCGATTTGCAATAAAATTTATTTTGTATTTATTTAAAAAATGAGTGACCTCATGCGCGGCTTACAGTACAATATACATTCCTAATTTTGCTAAATGAATGTCCTCTAATTACTTTGACTGAACATCCCTAAACCCTAACTGATATTAGCAAAAATACAAAGGTTTAGAAGCCCAAACCACTACTGAGAACTTGGGGCTTGGCCACACACCATGAAGGCAATCTGGGGTCACATTAACTGCTTTTACTGCTCCGAGTAAATATAGTAGGAGGTCCGGCGTTTACCGTAACTGCCATATCTAATTAATTTAATGGGACAGGTCTCCATTGTAGGGAGACGAGAACAACCAGTTCAGTCGAAATGTAAATTGCAAAGCTGACGGCGTTGAAAAAAAAACTCTATGACATTTAGGGCTGAGGTTACGGAGTTGTTGAACAGCTGATAGAACTATGACAAGATACCTTCGTTTGCAGTGTGTGTCTTTCAGTGGATTATAATGTTTGTTAGTAATTATACAAGTTAGCAAGACATGGAAAAGCTCTAATTTCTTTCAAGAGTTAAACTCAAAGTACCCATTCATGTCAATCGCAAAATACGTACACTTATTTTTATATGTTGTCAAAAAAATACAAAATCAGACGTTTAAGATTATAAAAATGAAAGGTAAATTAACATTGAAATGATACACTTCTAACGCATTATTTCGCGAAACAGGTATCTATCTGTGACCACGGACGCTGAAAAGGGTCCAAAACGTCCGGTTAAAATTAATATAAATAAATCGCGAAAATATCCGTAAAAAAGTGTATCATTTTAATGTCTACTGTTCGCGTAAACCGAAGAAACAAATAGATTAATTAACTTCAGCTACAGTAAAGTTTGGCTGATTTTGTCTGCTCTTTGTCTCAGTACAGTTCCGTGCCTACAGTAATGGTCTGTGAGGGTCCTTAATACCGGGTGACCTTTGTGGAACTATGCTATATACCTAAAGCGACAAGTACATAATTCACTGTCACCATTTCTTTGCTTTATAGACTTTTATACACATGTAGGCCTCGTAATGAGTCCCAGGAATGTCTTAATTATACTTTCATCAACCCTATATGCAAGGCCTGTTGCGAAAAATTACATCGCGATTTTGAATCTTATCGGATTGATGGAAGACCGAAATAATAATTAAAAAAAAATATCAAATAATTCGTCACAAGAAAACTTTGTTTCATTATAAAAGTTTTTTTCACACAGCGAGCGTGGCGGTAGCTAGACGCGGTCGTCGTTGAGTCTCTAGTTGATTCTCCATCGAAACTAAATGTTCATGGTAGCGGGGCGTGTTGTGACAGGGATTTTCAGTTTACGTTTAAACGTGTCAGTTTGCTGTGTGGCAAAAGCTTCACGAGTCTTTGCACAAATAAAAACCCAAACCGTAATCAAATCTCATTAACAGTGTGCTCGATTATCAGAACCACTTTTTGCAATAAAATCCACACGGAGCAATCTAAATGTTGTCTTCTACTATTCCCAATTTGATCATTTATCCACATTTCAACCAACGGCTTTTATTCGTTTCAAAATTCTTGTCAAACCCTTCATAATGTGATTTCTTTTATTTTTTCACGGAACACAAAGGGTGTACGTACACCTTTGCCTGTCTGTTCCCAACCGGAAGGCGTCCAGAGTTTCCGGTCCCGTCACGGTAGTTTGATGCACAGAACAATACAATAATCGGAAACGTTGCGTGTCTATGCCTTTGTGCCTACAGTTGGCTAGAGATAAGAATGAACACTACTCTATCCTTTGATTAAAAAAAAAGTCATATCATGTATTTTTAAAAAGCATTCGTATTGTGGTTGTAGAGCAAGGGAAAGATGCAGAATGAAAAGAAAAATAATAAATAATCAATCATAAAGATTGCTCGCAGTCGGTTAGCTCAACCCTCTGCCTAGTCAAGCATTTGCAGTTATTTATTTTTATTTTCTTTATTCAGGAAAACAAACAGCTGTGTTATATATAGTACATAAAGATTATAAAACAAGGCGTCGTTCCTTAGCCATACAGTTTTCTCAATTAGTTGTACAATTATGATGTTGACGAGACGTAGATCGTAAGTGCGTTTACAAATTTAATTTTACTAAATTTATATAAACAGAAAGTAAGAATTTTTGATCTTGACAGAAATAAAATGTCTACAATAATAGACTTGGGCACACCTACATCAGGTGGCCTCTCTTTTTAACAAGTAACGAAAGCGGTCTAATTTCTCACGAAATATATCTTATTTATATATTTATTTATATGCATATATATTTTTTTCACCGTGCAAAACTTTTATCGCTCATGATCAAGCGGGCAGGTGGCATCTTCCGTATTTTATTTCTATCAAAGACACAATCACACTTTTTCTTTTATCCACTTGTCGGCAGCTTGTTTAGTCTTTGTTCGATGTCAAAGGTCAATGAATCGAGTTAAAATAATGATAAATCTTTAAGCCACATTCTTTTTTTGTTGCTTTGAGATCAAATTATCGACGATTTGAAAAGCCGGCAGCCTCATTATTTTCTCGAACAATATGTCACTAATAGCTCATTAGCGTCGTGTATGATACGGTTGAGTTAGCAAAGTAGCTAGGGAGATAGTTGATGGAATCAGGCGTTACTTTGCGGAAATCCATGACTAAAGCTGAAAAAGAGGATTCTGGAGGATTCATCTTCTGTGTCACGTTGTGAGTTGTAGGTATTTGTAAGTCCTGCGACTTCCAGCTCTATATTTTTCAGGCGATTACTGTTGGATGTATTTTGGTTCCTGAGCTGGCGTCGTATAGTGGAAATTCAAAGAAAAATAATCCTCTTTTTCAGCTTTCGCTAGGTAGAATCGTCACTCGTGACGTGGTGTACTCGAGATGTTTGAAGATATACTTCATCATCATATCAGCCGTTTGATGCCTACTGCTGAGCATAGGCCTCCTCAACGATGTCCACCGCGATCGGTGGTGCGCTTCCCGTATCCAGCGGCTTCACCAGATCGTCAGTCCACCTTTCTAACGGCCTGCACACGGAGCGTCGTCCGCCACACGTCCGTGCGGTCGCCTTTCGAAAACCCTTTCGCTCGGAAGATTTACTATAAAAAAAGTCGACACCTTACACCAAAAACCTCTTTCGCGTCTTTGCTACGTTGTGAAAATAGAATTGGCATTGCCACATAGCCAGCATGACAATAGCGCGACGCGTCCTTGGCGCATAAAGCTAGCATTCGGATCAACCGCGACTCGTGACGTCACGAGACTCAGTTTTGAAGGTTGCCTTCAACGTGACCTGACGTCACGAGTCGTGGTCTCACCTTCGCGTTGATCTGAATGCGCTAGATTTAGGGTGCCCACCCACCGGCAAAGAGCAAAGCCGCGGAACGAAGAAACGGATAAATATTAACTAATTAGATTGTCCATAAAGTGTAAAGCTAAAGTGGCAGAGGCAGAAGACTGGGCTGGCCATGTCTGTCGCAGAACCAACGAGAGGTAGAGCAGGAAGGTTCTCGAATGGAGACCACGCTTAGGTAAACGTAGTGTGGGACTCCCCCCGGCTAGATGGACAGACGAAAGAAAGACGACAGATGAAAAAGGCAGCTGGGAGTGACTGGATGCAAAGGGCGGGAAATCTTGCGCTGTGGCGCTCCTTGGGGGAGGCCTATGTCCAGCAGTGACTGCAACAGGCTGACATGATGAGATTGTCCATTGAAGAGGAACGGAGATTTTGTGCAATCCTTTTGGTTATTACATCTCCCTTTCACCACTCCGCTGCCTAGCTCTACGCCGGTGCACAGGCACCCAACAGTGGCATTGTAGTAAAAACATGACACTCTTATCATGTGCAGCAACATGCCTAAGGTTTTTGAAAATCCACATGAGTTTCCTAATGCGGGTCGAGATGACGCCCACGTGGTTGATAGATAGATAGATAGATTAACACTTTATTGTACAACACAAAACAAAAATTACAGACATGTTTAACAAAGAAAGATGTACAATTTAGGCGGTCTTATCGCTTGTTGATATTGTTAATTAGACGTTAGCCTTATTATCGCTGAGTTCCGTACGACCTCCTTTGATTGATATCCCTCAATTATATGTCATTATAGTCCTTAACGTGAATGAGTGAGTGCTTAGTGGCATGGACGTCATTGCCAGTAGGTTAAATACATCAATTTCTATAACATAAAGAAACCATGATAGACTAACTGAACAACCTTTTAACGAAAAGTCCAATATTATAAGCTTAGAAAATTGAAATTTTTCGTGGGTTTTTTTAAGGGTGTAAACAAAAGGAGCTTGCTAAAATTTGACCACAAAATATAGGGTAAATAGGTGACCATGTTTGAATTGGGTATTTGACCAATTGTCCAACTATTAAAGTACTTTTTATGAACTGTTAAAATTCCAGTCTCCTATAGATTTTGTATGTCGAGTCTATAGCTTGTGTCGTCATCATTCACTCACATCAATAAGTGTTTTCTGAATTTTTGATCAATCAAAAATCTATAGTAGCTAATAAGAAATGGTCACTCAATAAAAGTAACAAACTACGTTTCATTTTTGAGAAATATAGTTTTGGAATTTATTCATGTCAAATACCCTGTTGTCAATTGTCTTTGAAAAAATCTTTTAAGGTGAATTTGGTAAACACTTATTGTTAAAAAGGGACGAAACTTGACTGAAATTCTCTATGAGAGCGGAAAAAGTTACGGACGACTTCTAGACTTTAAAGTGCTTTAAAGTAGGAAAAACTGTCGATTAGAATGCAAGACATGTTTATATTTGTAACACCTCTAGGTTAAAAGCGGATTTACTTAAAATAACGTATGCTATGTTTAGGGGCTTAAAGGTCAGGTTAGGGTATTTGTCCTCTATACTTTATTCTTAGTTAAATCGACTTGGGGTGTTATAAACTGGTAAATGATTAATAAATATGAGAACCGTAGAGAGAGACCTAATGCTTAACGTTCCTCTGCGGGATCGAGAACAAAGAGATAATAGTAGATTTTACAACGAGAGCATAAAGCAAGTCATTTTTATCCGAGATCGTTATATGCCCGAGCCCGCAGGGCGAGGGCAGATGATGAAGTCGAGGATAAAAATGATTTGTGCACGAGTTGTAAACTCTGCTTTTCACTTCGATTGCGAGAAAATAAAACAGTAACATAACGTATTAACATTTCTTTAATTAAAATTCACTACTAAGCCTCTTCAACAAAGCTGTAAGCTTCGTGTAGGACTGTACATTGACATTATGTTTCATTTGCAGTGTTGCTTTCAGCATGGAATATACACTCCACAGTGTTGAAGGCTGCAGTTTTTTCGATAACTCATCAAAGTAACTTAAAAGAACACTTTCAGCGAATGTATTCACTTGTTTTTCTTTCCGCCAGCTTAGAAATTTGTCATAAGTTTTCATATATATTTGCCGAGATTTTGGCGGCAATATTTCTTGCACCACTTTTTGTGCGTTTATTTCCATTAAAGTAGGTATTAGGAGTAAGTTCTAAATCTTCTTCTTCACTTGACATTTTTAAAACTTAGCCAATTCAACAATAATTTGAGAAAATTCAATACGAAAAGTTCACGGCTTCTTTCCCGCTACTTTACTTTGTTAAATTTTCCTGCATAATTTTCGGGCAAAGAAAAAAAATATACAGCCTATTCTTAAATTATTTTGGAATATTGTTTTTTTTTGTGGTAAACACGTTTTGATATTCAGTTTCTTTTTCGTATTATCTTATTATAAATCAAAAATGCAAATAGGGAAGGAAATATTATAAATTAGCAAGTTTTATCCATGTACAATTAATTGTTTTTGGCTGTATGGGCTAAATGGTCACTGCCTTAGTGTAGACACATTTAAAAAGCTACTTTTATGCACAAGAGCATAAAATTCAACTTTATGTCGCCTAGATCCTGCATAAAGTAGTACTTTTTCGAGCATGAGAAGTGAAAATATAATTAATAATAACAGATATATGCCTTGCATATCAGTTATTAATAATAGTCCTCCTGGCCGATTTCGGCCACGCCGCGGCGTCCAATCTCAATAGAGATCAGCCAACTACGCAGGAGATATTATAGTGCACATGTGTGGGCGCAATACACAGGTGCACTCACTGTTCCATCACTCTCAAATTTTGGTGAGAAGGCAATCCGACATGACCGGAGAGAGATCAGGCGCAGGACCAACAACAACGGCTTAACGTACTTTCCGAGGGGGTGTAACACCGCCAACTTCCCGACTACAGTGGTAGGGAGGTAGTAGGTATAACTTTACCTTCAAAGTTACTTTTAATAGGAGACGGGAAAGTACCTCACTTTGAAAATAAAATTGCAATTGAACGAGATTAAGGATTAATAGTGAGTAACATTGAGGACTTTATATCGAAAGTTCACCCTGAAATAAGCGAAATAGAAAAAAAAGATCATTCATTAATGGATGTGTCAAAGTGCAATATTAGGAGTGAGAAACTGTAGCGTAGACGAAATTAATAAAATAATTATTTGAACACAAGTGGCCTTCCCCCATATTCCCTCAAGTTAAAAATAGGTGCCCCATTAATTTTACTTCGAAATTTTAACTCGACTTCAAATCTAATTTCTTCGCAATATGTAACGTGATGGTTGCAATAATTTAGACTGGTTTAGCAGTTGGTCAAACAGTGCTTGTACCTCGCACCTCAATGATTCCAAATTATTTACCTTTTTGTTGTGTATGTGTAGTGTGGCTGCGCCCACCTTCTACTTAATAACTATGCACATCGCTCATTACAGTCAGTACGCACTAGCCCGTCTTTTATTGTACACGTCCCTCGCAAACTTATCACTGGCGACTTCGATCTACCCACAAAACGAAAAAAAAATGGCTCACTTTGGAATTTTATCTACTTTCGATCACAATTCTAACTGTTGGAAGTCATTCAAAGATCGTTTACAGCAATGGTTTATCGCGAACGATATCGACGACACAAGAGATGTCCTCGGACAAAAAAGACGTGCTATTCTTCTGAGCGCACTCAGCGATGAATCTTATAAACTGGCTTCAGATTTGGCCCTGCCAAAAGAACTAAAAGATGTGCCATTTGAAGATATCATCAAGATCCTGGACAACCACTTCATACCGAAAAAATGTGGTTTCGGGGAGCGGTATAATTTTTATGCCGCAACTCAAAAAATAGGCGAAACCTACGCACAATGGGCAGCGAGACTGCGCGGCTTAACAGCACACTGCGGGTTTCTTAACGTCGAAGAAACGTTAAGAGATCGTTTTGTGATGGGCATGCTACCGGGACCGGAGCGTGAGAAGTTGTTCGCGCAGGATTTGGAAGTGTTGACACTAGCAAGGGCGATGGAGCTGGCCACGAGCGTGCATACTGCGCGCCAGGGAGCAGCGGCGGCGGCGGGGGCAGCGGCGCAGGCGCCGGCCGACCAGGCGTTGTTCAAAATTAACCAGCAACGCGTAAAAAGTGCTAGTGAAAGCAAAATCCAGTGTTCTGTTTGTGGTTATAAAAATCATTCGGCTACACAGTGCAGATTTGCTAATTTTAAGTGTAAAAAATGCAATGAAAAAGGTCACTTACGACGTATGTGCAAAAAAGTTAACTATTTGGAAAATGCAGTGGTAAACGAGAGTGACGGATGACGACGGTAAGTCAAAAATATTAAATATTAGAACCGTTAATGGTGAACCAATGACTGAAATAATTTGTGTTCAAGGGGTGAAAATGAAGTTCCAAATTGATAGCGGGTCAGCAGTTACGGCTATTTCAGAAAATTTATACAAAAGGTACTTTCATAGCATACCATTAAATAAAACTAACAAGCGTTTGTCGAGTTATACCGGTGACTTGATAGTTTGTCTGGGTGTTGTGCGATTATCTTTTACGTATAACAACGCAATGAACATAATAGATGTTTACGTTGTCCGCCACGGCGGCCCGCCGATTCTAGGACGTGATTTTATTTCTAAGTTCAAATTAGAAATGTGCCCATTTAATTTTATGTCATCAAATGAAATATAAACTGACTTACAATCTCGTTTTCCTTCTGTGTTTTCAGACTCTTTAGGTAAATTCAATAAATATACTGTGTCATTGCAAGTGAAAGATAACTCCAAACCTGTTTTTTATAAGGCTCGCCCAGTTGCATTCGCGCTTAAAAGCAAAATAGATGCGGAAATTGATCGTCTGCTCAGTCTAGGTGTATTGGAACCGGTTCAACATGCGAATTACGCATCACCGATCGTACCCGTGCTTAAGCGGAACGGGTCAATTAGGTTGTGTGCGGATTACTCTGTTTCTATAAATAAACAACTGGTAATAGAACAATACCCTTTACCTACCGCTCAGGAATTGTTTGTTAAGTTGCATGGTGGTAAACAGTTTAGTAAACTAGACCTCACGCAAGCATACGCTCAATTTGTCCTGGATGAGGAGTCACAAAAGTTGACCTGCATTAATACGCATCGTGGGCTATTTAAGTACACCAGACTTGTGTTCGGTTTAGCAAGCGCGCCGGCTATTTTCCAACGCGCTATGGATTGTTTGTTATCAGGGTTGGATGGCGTAGTTTGCATGCTTGACGATATCATGATTTGTGGTAAGGATAGGTCTGAGCACATAGGAAGACTTAACACAGTCCTACAAAGACTACAAGATGCTGGTTTAACCCTCCAGAATAGCAAATGCGAGTTTTTCAAGGACCAAGTTGAGTATCTGGGTTATACTATAGATAAAAATGGATTACACAAATCACCTCAGAAAGTAAAGGCGATTTTAGATGCTCCTGTTCCTTCCGATGTTAGTAAACTTCAGTCATTCTTGGGATTAGTTAATTATTATCGCAATTTTGTACCCAATGCTTCAAGCATTTTAAGTCCTCTCTACGATTTATTGCGAAAGGGTAAAAAATGGGAATGGAGCAAGGAACACAATGACGCCTTCTCACTTATAAAAAAAAGTCTATCCTCGGAACGTGTTCTGGCTCATTTCAATCCTCAAGCGACTGTTATCTTGACAGTCGACGCTTCACCGTATGGTTTGGGTGCAATCCTTTCACAGATTGACAGCGATGGAACGGAGAGGCCAGTATCATTCGCGTCTCGTACATTAAATACAGCAGAAAAAAAAAACTCGCAAATCCAAAAAGAGGCTACGGCTATTATTTTTGGCGTACGTAGATTTCATCAGTATTTATACGGCCGATCTATTCCATTTATCCTTCGTACAGATCACAAACCACTTTTATCAATTTTTGGCCCTCAGCGTGGCATACCAGAAGTGTCTGCAAACAGGTTGCAGCGCTATGCAATGTTCTTGAGTGGTTACAATTACACTATTGAATACATACGCAGCATTGACAATAGTGCAGATTTCTTATCGCGCGCTAGTCTGCCGGAGGTCTCCGACAGGAATGTGCGAGCGCCTCAGGGCGTAGGTAATCCCGATGACGTCATCGATGACCGCGCGTCGTATGTTTACTTTGTCACAGACAGCACCTTACCAATTACGGTTGATAACGTGCGCGAGCATACCAGCAAAGACACAATATTATGTAAAGTCAAAGATTTTATATTTAATGGTTGGCCACCTAAAGTATCTGATTTAGCTTTAAGACCGTACTTTTTATGCAGAACACAGCTTTCGTACGAAAATGGGTGCGTAATGCGTGGACACAAAGTAGTTATCCCAGATGCATTAAAAAATAATATTTTGGCTGAAATGCATCGTACACATTTAGGTGTAGTGAAAAGCAAGGCTGAGGCTCGTTCAAGGTTTTGGTTTCCGGGCATTGATGAGGCTATTGAGAGGATGATAGGTAGTTGCGAAGTGTGCATTCAACTAAGGCCTTCACCAGGCCGAGCGCCCCTAGCAGTATGGCCGCACCCCAAGCAACCATTTAATAGAATTCACATAGACTTCCTCGGTCCCATCAATAACCTGACATACTTAATTATTGTAGATGCGCACACTAAATGGGTTGAGGCTTACCGCATGAAGTGTACTTCTTCAAGTGAGGTAATAAATAAATTACTGGAATTTATATCGCGATTTGGGCTTCCACAAATGCTTGTTAGTGATAGATAATGGTACGGCGTTTACGTCTTACGAGTTTAAGGCGTTTTGTGTTTCTAACGGTATCTCGCACGTGACGTCACCCGCTTATCACCCGGCTAGCAATGGGCAGGCGGAAAGTTATGTTAAAGTTGTTAAGCGTGGTATTAAATCTTGTATTTTAGGAAATAACAACAAAAGCATTGATCGAAAATTGCTTAAATATCTATTCGATTACAGAAATTCAGTTCATTCAACGACTGGTTTCTCGCCTGCTCAGCTTGTGTTCGGCCGTAAACTTCGTTCTCACTTGGACTTAATAAGCCCTATCACGACTGCATCGTCATCCGACACTCTCGCTCGTAATGTAAGAAAAAAACAGTATTTGCAGAGTAAGGCGTATGGTGGAAAAAATAAAAATACATTCTGTGAAGGTGACCCTATACTTTATAAAAAAAATCATCTTAATTCGCATTCTTGGATTAAGGGAACTATTGTCAAAAAAATTGGCAAAGTCACTTATTTAGTTAAAGACTGTTTATCACTACAAAACTTTTAAAAAACATAAAAATCAATTAATGCTTTATAGGGGTACAGGCCACAATGATCAACATACACATGAGTGTGAAATACAATTAGAAGATCTCACAACTTGCTCCTCAACACAGCCAACTCCTGACCATGAGTCACCACTGACAAAGCAAGGAGAAGCTCGAGGCATTTCTTCTTCTCAACCCTCAACCGTAGAGGAAGAGCCGTTTTTTGAAGCTGAAGAGCCGTCGGGGGAGAGTGGGGCAAATGCGGAGTCTGATGACGTTCTGCCCAGCCAAGAGATACGTGAAGGAAATCAAGTAGTAGAGAAAAGAGTATTACGCCCTGTACCCCGAGTAGATTATAAGAAGTTCTTTTGTTTAAATATCTAATACTAGTGGCCGCCCGCGACTTCGTCCGCGTGGAAAGCCTTTATCTTAAAAATTCTTTATGAATTGTAGCCTATATGTTATTCTGATGTATAAGCTATATTGTGGTAAAGTTTCATTCAAATCCATTCAGTAGTTTTTACGTGAAAGAGTAACAAACATCCATACATACAAACTTTCGCCTTTATAATAGTAGTAGGATGTTACAATTGTCAAAAACTATAGGGGGAGGAACTGTTGTGTATGTGTAGTGTGGCTGCGCCCACCTTTTACTTAATAACTATGCACATCGCTCATTACAGTCAGTACGCACTAGCCCGTCTTTTATTGTACACGTCCCTCGCAAACTTATCACTTTTAGTTTTAAAAGAATTCTATTTCCTTTTATGCTATCTTTCACCGTTACAATTTATAAATCACAGGGGCAAACATTTAAACACATTAACGTCAAGACTGCTTTTCACACATATGTCGCGTTGTCAAGATCAGACCTACAAACGCGTTGCGGACAAAACTAATATGTTCTTCTGACACAAGAAAATAAAACTAGAAAAATAATTAACGCAGAAGTACTTTAAGTATTCTTTTAAAACCTTAAAAAATATTTTTTCTAAAATAATAACAAAAAAATAAATTTGCAAAAATAAAATGATGCCCAAAATAAATATTCCACGCGGACGAAGTCGCGGGCAGAGCTAGTTTTATATAACATTCAATTTTACTTTCGGAGTTTATAAATACTTACGTTTACAATCTTCACATTTCTAAATTCAGCAGAGCAGAAGTTACTATTTGTTGAGAAAATTAGCCACCGTGAAGCAATCAATTCATGGCAAATTTGAACTATCTGCCTTAATATATCCGCTTACCATGTTAGGAAAGCCTTTAAAAATTGATTCAATAAGATAATTAAACGAATTTCGAAGAAATTTCACGGGAATCAAAATAAAAATATTATCCAAATATCAACAAACACATAGTACTTGACTGTGGAAATTCTTGTTTGGCAACAAGTGACGTCACGCATTTTGATTGGTGTTGATTGTCACGTGACTTGAGGGTGAAATATTTAATTACATATTATTGAATAAAAAATAATCCTTTGGTTTCTGAAGAAAATATTGTGTTTTATTATTTTTATTATAGAAACTACCTTTTAATGGTAAAATTATATACTTATTTGATTACAGTCCACATCCCTATTATTGAAATAAACTACTATAGCAAAGAACAGCCGACCAAAAGACAACTACACAATTAGTTCCTTTCAGCAACACAAAATCGACCAACATTAAACGTATAACCCATTACGAAATAACTTCCCAGTTATTGCTAAAGGAAATTAATAGAAGATGAGGTAGTCTCCGATAAATCATTTTCTTTGTGCTCTTTGTCAACAAAAGAGGTTGGATAGTGGTCGACGGGTTTGTGTTATCGTGCCTTTGACATTTTATTGGCTACGTTACGTAATTAAAATATTTATTTAAAGCAAGAAATGGTGAAGAAAGACAACAAGGCATTCGTTATCTAAGACTAAAGAGGATTGTACTGTTTGATTTTAAAAGCACTGTAAGATCAAAGAAAGGAAATCAGTTTGTTAAGTTTTCTATAATGAGCATTAAAGGATAAGTTGTTAAAGAATTATTTAAAATGTGCCTCCTAATTAAGTAAATTCTAGCTTTTACTTAATAAGGAGCTTCTAGCTTTACTGTTTTATTTCTAACGATTGATTTAGGATTTTTTTTAATAAAACAAAATCAATAAATAAAATCTCACTTGATACTAAATAAATGTTCACACAGTAAACTAAGGCAGTCTGCAAAACAATGTTTTCATTTGACAGTCGGGAAGTTCATATTTCATTCGAGTACATTATGATAAACACTGTACTCGTAATAAGTGGTGCTTAATAACTCAAGCACCAAAATTAGAAGTATGATGAGCCTCTGTGTAAGGTGAAATTTCCAACAAAAGCTATGCTAGGCTAGGACTGTTAATCTCAAATTGCGGTGAATGCCTGTGGCCTCTCGGCTTCTCGGTGCACCCGCCACGTCCCAGACTCACATGGCACCGGAGGGCACCGTCAGGTTTTTAGTGGGTAGGCGGGTTCTTTCTCTGAGGCCTGGAGTCCAACATAACCCCCAGCTGCCCCGCGGCTGGTGGGTATGCGTAACAGCATTTCCCTGACGTTAAAAAACTTGCCAAGTGCGTGTCGGACCACGCATAAAGTAGGGTTCTGTAGTCAATTTTGGCACCGCGCTGTTTTGCGTTTCTTTCATCATCATCATCTCTCTAGCCGTCAATGTCATCATTGTAAAGTATATATTTTTATATTATTTATAATTTCGAAAAGAAGAAGCCTCATTCCTTGTCGGACTACGGAACCCTAAAAAAAAGAAGAAGCCTCAAAAAGTTCACGTCTCAACAAAGTATAGACATGATCTTCCAGTTCAGGCACTTACAAGCCAAAAGACTCGCGAAAATTTTCTATTTGGGCGTTTTTTAATGAACGAGTTTCCTAATAGCCTATCATTACTATTTCGAATACAACGAAACATAATAAATTGGCCAATTAAGCCTGCATCACCCCAAAATTACAATATGTTAAAACTTCGTAAAAGTGTTTAAATGCTTAAACTTTCGACTTTCCGCCCTTTATTACAGTTTTAGAACTCTTAACTTATTTACAGAGTTAATTTATTTAGGGAAGTGAATATATTAAGAGGCCTAAAGAATATTAATGCGCAGACTTTCAGATTAATTTCGTTGAAAAAATTGAAAATAATGTTCGCCCTGTCAGACGAGAAGTATTTCTTTAAAGCAGCGAAATAGAACATTTATCAAAATATTTTCGTATTTCCGTTTTTACCGAAGGTAAGATGCCCAGGTGCTCGGTTTACGTATTAAGAAATCGTGGTAATGTACAATAATGAATATTAATGTTTTAGAATGAGGATTCTCAAACTTGAATTGAACGTTTACCAAACAAGAAATGTACGCTATTTCTTGGATTTAACTATTTTTTGTCAGAATAAAGGTTTTCTCGTATGTTAAATGTAGAAAGCATGTATGAAATAAGATATGCATTTACTCAATACATTTTTTAAATACAAAAAACATTTCGTAATGTAACATCTTTATACGTATTTCCTTTACTATGTATCAACTCTATGTATTATAGTAACGTAGGTAATAGAATGCCTTTTTAGTTTCTTTATTTATTAAGCATTAACAATGCAAATTTCTTTACAATGTGAAATTAAAACAATTAAAGAAAAATTGACTGCCATGCTGCAGCCCAAGGACCAATTAAATAAATTCGGACCGATGAGTAAGTGTCACGGTAGCTCAACTTGGAGAGCAATCGCCCGGTTTGCGAGAGGTGCGAGTTCGAGTCCCGCCTGTGACAGTCAATTTTTGTTTAAGTGTGATTTAATTCCGCAATTGAATAGCTACTAAGTGCTTCATTAGAAACCTGTAAATTATTGTTGAACTTTTTGTCATTACGACGACTTAAAACTAACTTGTAAATCTACAGTTTATTTTCTCCTTTATAAGTTATATTATACAAGCAAGATCGATTCTAAGTTTAAATCAAGGCTTAAACGGCTACAGTTTTCGTTTAACTTTTTCACTTAGACAACTCCCATTCTACCGATAGTATTAACTTAAGCGGTTGTTTTAATTAAAAATCCTGTTTAATCAGAATCGGTCGTAAGTCCTGGCCGTTCTGAACCTAAGGAAAAATCTCAGATAAAAGGAGTATCTGTGAAGTTTTAAGGTATGTACTTTTCCCGCAAAAAGTATAAAATTGAACTTAAGGCTCGAGTTTCAGAATTGTAACGTAAAATTTTAATGTTAATCTAACTTTGAAAGTTTTAACGGTATATAACTAGTGCACTAGTAATTATAAGTATAACTGACGACTGCTTGGCGCAGTGGTCCACATGTCGGACTTCTAAAACCAAAGGTCGCGGGTTCGATCCCCGCACAGTACAAGCATAAGTGTGCATGAACATGTGTGTTTGTACTGGTATGGGTGTTTTCTATGTATAATATATTGTATTTATTTACAAAAAAAAAGTATTTAAGTATGTTTATCCGTTGTCTTGTACCCATAACACAAGCCTAGTAAGTAAGTAGCTTACTTTGGGACAAAAGAATTGGTGTGATTGTTGTGAAATATTTTTTTTTTTTTTTTTTTTTGTTTTAAGTGGGTCAAAATGCTTGCGCTTTACTGTCAAAGAGGTTTTTTTCGTTGTAAATAAATACAATTTCATTAAATTCTCAAAGCGTTTATTATATCTATCTATCTTAAATGGGAAAACTATCTTAGTAGGTGTTAATCTCCTATTTAATATGTTAGTATCTTGTAATGTATATCTATGATTTTTTTATGTATTACCAGATGTTATTTACTTGTAATTAGCAGGTTGGTATGTTTATAAATTCTTCTTGTTCATTAAGTTACTAACTTCATCATCATTGGTTTTCCTATTTATTTTTGTGCATCGCCTGATTTTTTTCTGCTTGGAACTATGTTTGTCTGGTAAAGCATGGCTTTTAATTATTTTTAATGTCCACAATGGTGGGCTTAAATTAGGTTAACACGTTTGTGCAGAAATTAAACAAAATAAACACAAAAATCCGAATAACACAAATGCATAATGTCAATATTGATAACTTACGGCGTCAAGTAAATAAGTTGATACCTACACTTTTTTTCTTTATAGATATTAACTATTTATATTTCATACATACATCTATCTTTACAGAAATAATTCCAAGGCGATAGGTGCAGGCCAGAATAAACCAGTACCAAACTGTAAACAAATGAAACGATCAGCAAATCGCTAACATCGCTCAACTGCGTTATTAAAAAAAACATCCGAATTTAAAAATTGCTCGCTAATTACTCGGCATTTGCCATCTTTCTACCAACATTTGTCACTTTCCGCCTTGCCATGAAGAATGGGGGGATCTCCGTTGTTTCTTGGAATAATAAGTGTCCTCCGTCAGGGCCCTTTTTTGTTTCAATCTGGACAAATTAGCCCTTTGTTTTGGATCCGGAGCACTTGAAAAGACTTCGGTTGTAAAAGAGAGAGAGAGACGGTTAGGCGCGAGCGAAGCTCACTTGTTATTTGATGGTTTAAAAAAATATTTTTCAGGCATGCTTGTTAATTTCACGGAAATTAACAGCACTGCATTTCGAATACGAGTTGACTTGTTTTGTACAGTCAAGGATCCACCACGTGAACTGGATAAGAACGTATACTATGTATTAAAAAGAGGGTTGGTAAAAGTTTGACCATTCAGTCCGTGTCTGTGAAATATCTCCAAAATAAATGAACCGATTTGATAGAATTTTTTTTAGTAGAAGACCCTGTTCATCATGGTGGTTCTTAGCTATGTTTGGACAGTTGGATTAGTAGTTATAAAGGTTATTTCTTTTGCGAGGGTATTTTTTTTTTAAGACTACGTAACTTTATCAAGAATTCGGTTTACGCGAACGATGTCTTCCACATGGGCTGGCCATGTCTGTCGCAGAACCGACGAGAGGTGGAGCAGGAAGGTTCTCGAATGGAGACCACGCTTCGGTAAACGTAGTGTGGGACGCCCCCGGCTAGATGGACAGATGACCTGAAGAAGGCAGCTGATAGTGACTGGTTGCAAAGGGCGGGAGATCGTGCGCTGTGGCGCTCCTTGGAGGAGGCCTATGTCCAGCAGTAGACTGTAACAGGCTGGTATGACACACGTTGGAATGATACACATTTTTACTGATTAAATTAAATTGTTTGATTGACAAGAACAAAGTTTTCAAAGGTAGATTCAATTAAGTTTTAATTTTATGCAAAAAAATAAATAGAATTAAATGGATGGATAGTTTATTACATAATCAAATTCAATATAAACGCTTCATTCAATTCACAAAAGGGAGGCTGGCCCAATCAATGCTGCTGCATTGGTAAATCAATGTTTATGTGAATACCTAGCCGCTGACATTGATATGTAATATATCAAAATGCCGACAGATTGCCTGAATGCGGTTTATTAACTCGTGAACATACAGAACAAGTCAATTGTGAACTGTCAAACCTCACCAATACATCATTAACCCATCATGCGACACTTAAACACGGGTTAAATGTTAGCTGTTGAAAAGAACTATATCAAATCTCTATTTCATTCAATATTTTGTTCTTATTGAAATACTAACTTTTTAGTTAAAAAAACTGATAAGATTCAACGGCTGGACAAATTTTGACCAGCTATCGCTAAGACCAATCGGTATTAAATAATCTTTCGAATTAAGAAAACCGTGTGGATATTGCTCACTCCGTTCGGGAGCTACTCGTACAATGTCAGAGACAAACACACACAAACACACGCAAACAGATACGGAATCAAACTTGTAACACCCCTTTTGACGTGACAACGTCTTATAAATTGGTTTGCCGGGTGACACCTCAAGAAACTGCGTTACGCTGCTCCGCTCACGTTTCGCGCGAGAGAGACAGATCGAGAGAGAGAGAGAGAGAGAGAGAGATAGGCATACACACCGGTTCATGTTATACGAATGAATATTCACATTAAAATTATTTTACCACTCAGAGTCGTTGTCACGTAAAACTTTCGCGCGTATACCGACTTTACAGGCAACCAATTTTTTTACGTCAGGGTCAAAATAATTCTAATCATAGGTATGTCACAAAAGTAAATAACTATTCCTGTCAGCAAACTATCTATACCCGCCTTTGTCCGACAGACCGAGTCTTTGGTCAAGCCCAGGTTGTTTTAAAGATTTATTCTGAGCGATGTTGACTTTACCCCCTTTTTACATGGCGGTAATGGAAAGTTGAGTTGATTTAACCTTATCATTAAGCAATGAGGTTGAAAACATAGATGACCACGGCTAGGCATACTTTTGAATTGGCTTTTCAACACACGGTTGCCGATTGCCGGCTCCTGGCCGATTTCGACCACGGCGGCCAATCTCAACAGAGATCAGCCAACTACGCAGGAGATATTATAGTGCACAAGTGTGAGCGTAATACATAGGTATGGTGCACACTGGTGCACTCTCAAAGTTCTGTAAGACGGTAATCCCAAATGACCGGAGAGAGATCAGGCGCAGGACCAACGGCTTGGGGGTGGGAGAGAAGTTACGTCCACGTCGTCATCCCTGGATACCGCGTCCTGACCACCGTAACGGAGTGGCAGGCCGGTAACAGAGCACTTCTCAAGCGACTGTGCGCATTGCGACTACTGCGATTCTGCGACTTTAGCTCTGCGTTCGAGTGTCTGGTACTGTCTTGATTTCACCGAATTTGTAGGCGCCTTTTTGAGGCGAATCGGACAATCAGCTCTCATGGAGGGATTTTTAGTACCTGTAAGTAAAGTGCCTGTGAAAGGCGGTGTGTCGTCCTCGGGTGCGGTTGGTAGTAGTGGTGTTCCAATTGCAACTGGAAGCATGTTCTTCCGACCAGAGGACATTGGGGAGTCAGACAACGAATCAGTTGTTTCTGCTATGTCTGAAGGGGGTGTTGTATCTCAATACCGCAAGCGCAAATGCGCCTCGACTGAGGATGCTGGAGACTCTGCCCCAGAATCTCAACCTTCATCTGGCCGCGGAAAGGCCAAAAGGGGTCGCGGTCGCGGTCGTCCTGCTGCCACAACAAGTCATTCTGAGGGATTAGCGGAAGCTAAACGAATGCTAAACGCAGCTAGGAAAGAGCAGGTTGAAGCTGAGCTTGAAGAAAAGGTGGCTGCTCGTGAACGCCATGCACGCGCTGCTAGAGCAAAAGCCGGGTACGGTGTCTCTCTGACAAATTATGAAGACATGATGGTTCCAGAGCTATTAAAGCTAACTGATGAGGATGTTGAAGGCATCATCGAGATTGCTAGTAAGTGCTCTCAGATAAAGGGTACACTACAAAAGGGTTTAAAAGACAGAGCCCTTAGTCTGAAAGCGGTAATGACGGAACTGGTTAAAAGATCAGCCTCAGAAGAAACCTTGAGGTTACAGGCGACTATTGATCGTCTTGAGTCTGAGCTCAATGAGCAAAAGAAGCAGGTGAGTGAACTTAAGACTACCCTAGACAACATGTCTAGAAACAAAGCTTCACCCAAGGGGATGTATAAGGAAACAACTGCTTCTGTCCCTCAAACTGCGCCATTCACTACTAAAGATGCAGGCTCTCTCAGGATGGATTTGGAGACCACAATCCGCAAGGTCATAATGGAGGAACGAGCGTTCACCAGGGCGTGCTTTGCTGGTATAGAGGACCGCCTTTTGCCAGAAAAGCGTTTACGGCCATCACTTGCAGCAGACCGCAAAAAGGATGGCCACTTAGAGCCGGTAACGGCTGCGAAGACACCGAGTAGGCAGCGAACCGCAAAGAAAGCCCCACAGACGGCTAGTACATCTGATGTGGCATGTTCTTCTACAGTTTCTCCATCATCTGGAGATGCAGTGATGGTTCCAGCGGATGTGACGCCAGACAGTCTTATGTTGCCTTCCACCACATCTGCTAATGAGGGTTGGTCAACAGTTGTAAAGAGAGGAAAGAAGGGAAAGAAGATATCTTCCACTCCTGGTCCACTGCCAGCTTCCGGTACTTCAAGCAGTGCCAAGAAGGCCTTGAAGGGAATAACCAAGCCTGCTGCTGCCTCTCCTTCTGTTGCGGCAGCAAAAAAGGTTTCGGGTACACAGAAGAAGAAGCTGGTGCCGCCAAAGTCAGCGGCTGTGGTGGTAACCTTGACAGAGGAAGCCACTAAGAAAGGGGAAACTTACGAGTCAGTCCTTAAGCGGGCTCGTGAGATAATGGGAGATGTCTCTGAATTGGGGGTAGGCCGCTGCCGTCAAGCCCTAACTGGGGCCAGAAAATTTGAATTTCCAGGTACACAGGGAGCCACCCACGCGGATCTATTTGCCTCTAAACTTACTATAGCTGTAGCAGGTGAGGCAAAAATCACGAGACCACAAAAGTGTGTGGGTATGGTTATCTCCGAACTGGATGATTCTGTCACGAAGGCGGAAGTCATTGAAAAGGTGGCACATATTGGAGGTTGCCCCGGTGACAATATCCGAGCAGGTGAAATCTACACTGGTCGTGGTGGCATGGGTACTATACGACTTCATTGCCCTGTCACTACGGCTAAAGTAGTGATGGATGGTGGAAGACTTCGTGTGGGATTTAGTTCAGCGTCAGTGAAGATAGTAGAAGAACAACCATTACGCTGTTTTAAGTGCTACGGTATGGGCCATACTCGTGCTCTATGTCCATCCACAGCTGAAAGAGCGGGCTTGTGTCACCGATGCGGGAAGGCCGGTCATAAGGCCACTTCTTGCACGGCCCAACCAAAGTGCGCGATCTGCGCCGAAAGCGGCTTACCCGCGGGCCATGTTATGGGAGGAAGGAATTGTCTCCCTCCATCCAAGAAGGGAAAAGTGAAGGCTTTGATCCAGCCAACACCCACAATTACACCTGATGGAAGTCGCTCAGCTGCGATTCAAGATGCTGAAATGTCCGAATAATGCCTCAGGTCGGAAATTTCAGCATCTTACAGGCGAATATTAACCACTGTCGAGCTGCCCAGGACATGCTGTCCCAGGCTATGGCCGAGTGGTTGATTGATATGGTTGTGGTCACAGAACCCTATTGGGTGCTCAATCATTGGTTGGGTGACCAGGATGGTTTGGTGGCTATTATGTCGAGACCAGGTACAAATTCACCTCCTCTTTCCCTTATCGAAAAGGGATCTGGATATGTAGCTGCCGCATGGGGGGAAAGAGCTGTTTTAGCGACCTATTTCTCTCCCAATCGCTCTCTTCAGGAGTTCGAAGATTTTCTTGGACTCTTGGCGGCAGTCTTAAACCGACTGGCACCTCGCCAGATCTTTGTTGCTGGGGATCTGAACGCCAAATCTACAGCGTGGGGAAATCCAGCCACGAAATGTAATCGTCGGGGTGAGCTGGTAGAGCTCTGGGCTGCAACTAGCGGTTTGTCTCTACTTAATGTTGGGGATACCCAAACGTGTGTGCGACAGCAGGGTGGGTCAGTGGTGGATATTTCATTTGCCACACCTGCTTTAGCCACACTTGTAAGGGATTGGCGGGTTGAATTAGGAGAAACGCTTTCTGACCACCGTTATATACGATGGGAGGTCTCCACTCAAGTCTCTGAGCGACCACAGCATTCTGTGCAAACGCACTTTCCCAGGTGGGCCCTGTCGCGCCTGGATCGAAATTTGGCAAAGGAAGTCGCCTTTGTGCAGGACTGGCTGGGGCCTCCGATAGATGGGTCTGACGTTGATAATTCCGCCTATCGGTTAAGGGCGTCTTTGACTGAAGTATGCGACTCCTCTATGCCACGGTCTCGACGGCCACCTCCCCGACGCGCCGTTTACTGGTGGTCGGAGGAGATTGCGAATCTTCGGGCTAATTGTGTATCAGCTCGAAGATCCTATACCCGGAGCAGACGACGCAGGATACGAGATCTCCAAAACGAGGAACACCTCTACTCCTTGTACGTCGAGGCCAAGAAAATATTGAAAACAGCAATACGAGAAGCTAAGGATCGAGGGAGGCAGGAGATGCTGGACGGTCTAAACAATGATCCGTGGGGAAGACCGTACCGTGCCGTGCGTAAACAGCTGCGCCTGATCGGACCCCCACTTACGGAAACTCTGGAACCAATCCTTTTGGACAGAATAGTACGGGCTCTTTTTCCCACACGTACTCATTATATACCACCGACAATGGAGCCGTTTCCAAGTGCGGGCCCTATGCAGGATAGTATTCCAAGTGTCACGTCAGAAGAGTTTGGTGTGGCGGCAGAATGCCTCCGGGTTAAAAAGACGGCACCGGGCCCAGATGGCGTCCAAGCGCGTGTGCTTGCCCTGGCTGCTGGCGAGATGGCTGATAGGTTTCGGACCCTTTTTGACTCGTGCTTTTTGGTCGGAAGGTTTCCAAAACTTTGGAAAGACGGGCAGCTCTGTCTACTTCGCAAGGAAGGGCGTCCAGTCGATTCTCCCTCTGCTTACCGTCCCATTGTTTTGCTCGATGAGGTTGGCAAGCTTTTCGAGCGGATTATTGCCGCTCGTCTTAATAAACATCTTGGGGAGATAGGGCCCGACCTTTCAGATGCCCAGTTTGGTTTTCGAGCTCAACGGTCCACAATCGATGCCCTGTCCAGGCTGAAGACCCTGGTTCACGGTGCGACGGAGGAGGGGGAGGGAGTGTTGGCTGTATCATTTGACATAGCGAATGCGTTCAACTCCATCCCTCACCTCACCATTCTGGAGGCACTGCGATACCATGGTGTACCGTCATACTTACAGGCGCTTATCGCTGATTACTTGTCGGAGCGTCATGTAGCTTTTGTGGCAAAAGATGGCCAGCTTAGACGCTATGCGGTAGAATCCGGTGTCCCACAGGGATCTGTTCTTGGTCCTCTCCTGTGGAACATCGGATTCAATTGGCTTTTGCGAGGGGTCCTTCTCCCGGGTATGAACATTATCTGTTACGCGGACGATACCCTAGTAACTGCCCGAGGAAAGAATTTCAGAGATGCGGTCAGCTTGGCATCTGCTGGCGGGACCTTAGTGGCTAGCCGAATAAGCAGGCTTGGGCTTCGGGTGGCTTTAGAAAAAACTGAGGCTATCTATTTTCACGGCCCTCGGCAACGTCTCCCACCTGACGCTCATGTCGTTGTTGGAGGCATCAGGGTTGAAGTGAAGACCCAGATAAAATATTTGGGTCTCATTCTTGATGCACGGTGGTGTTTTGGGCCGCATTTTAGCGCAATGCAATCGCGGCTCCTCAAGGCAGCTGGCGCTTTTAGTTGGCTGCTACCCAATTTGGGAGGTCCAAGAGCCAGATGTCGGCGACTTTACGCTGGGGTTTTACGTAGTATGGCTCTTTATGGGGCTCCAATCTGGACAGAGTCGCTTAGCAGGAGACAAAACGTATCCCACCTGAGGAAGCCCCAAAGAGCCATTGCACAGAGGGTGGCCCGGGCCTACCGCACGACCAGTTTCGCATCAGCATGCGTTTTGGCGGGTACACCGCCCTGGGAACTCGAGGCTCAAGTGCAAGCTAGAGTTTATTATTGGGTAGCGGAGCAAAAGAGGATTGGAGCACGTCCTTCTCCAACGGAAAAAGGGGCAGTCCGGTGCGAAGCATGGGAGACTCTTATCCGCTTCTGGAAGGAGGATCTCGCCACTGCTCAATTTGGGCGCTGGACCCTCGATGCTATAGGTCCATTGCTAGAACCCTGGTTAGAGAGGCCATCGGCCTTTTACCTTTCGTTCCGACTTGTGCAGGTATTGTCTGGTCACGGTTGTTTTCAGAAGTACCTGCATAAGATAGGCCGAGAAGAGTCTCCGTCGTGTCTCTGTTGTGACGCGGCGGAAGATACTGCGGAGCACACTCTTGCCGTGTGCCCGGCATGGTCAACCGAGCGCACCGCACTGGTGGATAAGGTCGGCCCGGATCTCTCACTCCCGAGCATCATCAACGCAATGCTTGGGAGTGAGGATGCTTGGAGGGCAGCCGCCTCCTTCTGCGAGAACGTTATGTCACAGAAGGAGGCGGCAGAGCGGGAGCGTGAGAATGATCCTCACGCTCCTTTGCTACGTAGACGAAGAGGGGGACGAGTGCGGCGTCAGTTTGCAAACTCTGTTCCCCCGCCTGTTGGCGATTTGCAGGTTGCAGGCGTGGGGGCGCCTGCGCCATCATTGCACAGGTCGCCACCGCAGCAGGATGGGAGTGGTGTGGCACCTTCCACCACTCCACAAGGAGGACGTGTAGGGCCCGTCGTGTAAGACGGGCCGTCGCCGGCAGTGTTGTGGACGTCTAAGGCTCTGCCGATCTCTCATAACACTGCCACTCAGGCGGTGCAGGTGCCGCGGGGTTTAGTGGGTAAACTACCAATCTTAAATGGTAGGAGTCCCACATAACTTTCCCTCTCCCCCGAGTTGGAAAGTATGCGTAATGCATTCCCCGCGAAAAAAAAAAAAAAAAAAAAAGGACCAACGGCTTAACGTGCTTTCCGAGGCACAGGGGTTTAACATCGCCAACTTCCCGACTTCGAACTGTTTTTGGGAAATTCATGACTGAAAATCTCAGAAACAATTTTTGGCTCGACCTGGGATTCGAACCTAGGACCTCTCGGATGTAATGCAGAAATTTTACCACTACACCATCGAGGTAGTTAAAAAAATATATACAGGATTTTGTTATCTGTGGACTTAGTAACACCTAAATGAGAAGATACTCTTATGTGCAAGACTGTGCTTTTATTTTCAAAGTAATTCGACGGCTTAGTAAACAGCGGGCTAGTGTTATTTTAATAAGTATGGAAATTAACCCTGACACTCAAAAACTAGGTAAGTAAGTAAACAGGCCATTTATGGTATGTGAACTTGGGCCTTAATGCCCCAAGTAGTTTCTTAAGGGTTTCCAATACAAAGTAGTACCTATGTCCTCTAATAAATTGACCTTGTCCTGTTCACTTCACCGCACCAATTTTCAAGCCAACTCCTTCCACATTCAGGCCATCAGGCTCTGGAATGCTCTTCCCGAAAATATAAAACAGGCTCCCAGCAAATTATCATTCAAGAGACTCTTTCGCACCCACTTTCTTACTTTATCGCAACCGTCTTTATAGATCTTTCTTTAACAGTTCGTCAAATTTATTTATTTATTTAGTGTATATTTGTATATATTATGTGTATTTTTAAATATGTAATCATATATATCATATATATATTATCTTATGTGTCATATAATTCTTATTTTTTTTCGTTTTCTCTTTTATTTATTTTGTCGCACCGCCCACTAAACATTTCTGCTTAGCCCAAAGGTATGACTGGTAGAGAATGCCCTACGGCGTTAAGTCCACCTTTTGTACCAAGTTTTGTTGTGCAATAAAGCTTAAATAAATAAATAAATAAATATGTCTGCTTGCTTAGGTAAAAAAAAAATTCTATTGTAAAACTCCAATGTGTATAACCAGTGATGGTATACGGCTCTGCTGAGAGATTGTCTATTAACATAGCTATGGACCGCGATCAAATTAAGAATGCTATGATGAACAAGCCATGTAGAGAGTCAAGCTTAAGAGCGCTATGCTGCGCTATTATTATCTATGGGATCCACTAAGAAATGATATGCTATAGGCCTCATAAGAAAGCTTCGAAGCATGCAACGAGCCATGTTTATCTGTTGTATTGTACCCATAACACAAGCCTCGTAGCTTAATTTGGGACTAGAGAATTGGCTAGACGACACCACCAATCGTTGACATACTTTTTATTATCTGTCAAAACGGTCTGCCTCCATAGATTTCGTATGGGAATAAATTATTGTGACGTCACGGTCATGTGTCAGAAATCGGAGTCAATTGACCGAATATTTATTGCGTTTTGTGTTTAAAAATTGGTTTCTACAGCTTTTTTGAAATATATTGGTTGTATGAACTTCATAGGGGCTATGTTTTTTAAACACCATGTTCTTGAGAATATTTAAGATAGGTGTCATCATCCCAATTGGCTAGACGACACCACCAATCGTTGACATACTTTTTATTATCTGTCAAAACGGTCTGTCTCCATAGATTTCGTATGGTGATAAATGATTGTGACGTCACGGCCATGTGTCAGAAATCGGAGTCAATTGACCGAATATTTATTGCGTTTTGTGTTTAAAAATTGGTTTCTACAGCTTTTTTGAAATATATTGGTTGTATTAACTTCATAGGGACTATGTTTTTTAAACACCATGTTCTTGACAATATTTAAGATAGGTGTCATCATCCCAATTGGTGTGATTGTTGTGTTTTTTTTTTATTTTTTTTTTTTAATTAAGGAATCAAATCAAAAATGATGATACCTAAATCTCCACTTTTATTCGTTAATTAAAACCGAGAAGGTAAATATTCGTAGGTATTCAAGTTTCTATGCATAACATGAAATAATGCTGAGGCTACACTAACTGCGGACGGTGCACCGCTAGTTCCCAGGGTAGTGGACATACATATTTAATGTGCATTAAGACGAAGGCTGTCGGTGGGGAGACAGCTCTTTCCTGTCAACGGACACTCTATTCCACATTCTCAAGTGTACTTCGACTGAGCTTAGTGTTATAAGAGAGAACTGAGCGAACTCTTTAGGAAATACGTTTCATTTTAAGATAAGTTACTCTTAATTGCCCACCATAGATAAAAAATGAAAGATAGCTCTAGTTAATATTTTTGCAGTAGAAGATCCAACTTTAACTTTGTAATGTCTGAATGGCCGAGTGGTTAAGGCATACGGGTCGAATTCCCATGAACTTGTCCCAGCTTTGGAGAGTTGACTTTTTCTGCTGCAAAAATATTATCTTTAGTTTGCAACCAGAATGCTTATTATGATAAATCATAATACATATTTACCATTAAACCTTCTGCTTAGCCCAATATTATGGCTGGTAGAGGGCTTTACGGCGACAAACCTAGGAAAAAATCATCTGCAAGCAATCAAATAATTTAAAAAAATATATTTTTTTTGGCTTTGTAAATAAAAAGTAATTTATTTTGTATTATTTTTTTCGAATAGGTACCTACATAAATTTTGATGTCGCTTGTTTGGTACGCACAAACACTCTTGCTGTAGCATTAAGAAATGAATATTTCTTTTGAAGTGTATTAATGTCTTGTATTACATTTAGCCAGACCATGACAAATTCTTCAATTTGCCAAGATACACGACTTTCAAGATTCTAGCCTTATTTCTAACCCTAAAACCTATGTAATTTTTCATGTCTCAAGTTATTTACGTAAAAAATAAGAAAGTATTACTTTCTTTCGCGAACTGCGTAACGAGAGAGCCACAGCATAAGTCAAAAGAGAGGTTCCACGTTGTAAAATCGCAAAACAGCTACAAAAAATATTATAATAAAAATCATTTGCATACAATCTCCAGAGTGAGTTCCTATATCATTAGCCAAAGTCACTTTAGTTACTTTATCAAATAATATTTTTTGGTTTATGCCTAAGTTTTAAAAAAAGATCAAATTTTTCCTCAAAGACTAAATTTTCAGCCTCTTTACTATATATCAATATAATCAAATACCATAGCCACGAAAACTTTATTCCCGCTGCGCCTTCCAGTTCTCTAAATTTTAACTGTGGCTTTTCGCGAAAAATCTCATTTGCTTTATTATTTATTCACAACTGTCTCTCTACTGGCCTGTTAATCCGCGGGCCTTCTGCGTAAGAAATTAATAACGATAAATCTTGGTCATCATGTCACTCCTTGTTAGTTTGAGTAAATAAAATTGTATGTATAGTATTACTAGGTATTTGTCGCTGTAAAAATTACGTAGCAAATTAGTATTTACCTTTTTTTGTTTCAACTACATTATAATGTTAATTGCTTTGTTACGGATTGGTACATAAATTCCTATTGTTCCATAAAAAAAGAGTATGACTCCTTTTTTTGTTGGTTGTAACTTGGACTTTTAAGTGCCCAAATAATCTTTTGTTTTTATTTATTTATTCAAGTATTACATCATATTTCATAAATAAGAATGTGGCAAACTGCACCAGCAGTTTGTCGGCAGGTGTTCTCGTTTCTTTTTTTTACACATCGCCTATCTTGATCTTTAAAGTCTTACATGTAAAAAACTCTTAAATTGAGTTAACCATGGCACAACTTTCTTTTTATACTATTCTAGTGAGTGCATATAGATCGTTGTTTTTTTTTGTCATTTATATCATTTATTTTTCATATTTATATATACCTTTTCATATATGTATTTGCTTTAAAGAATTAGATGTGCGACAGACGTTTTGTATTACAAAACGTTTACGTTAACTGTCGTTATGACAACACACAGAAAAAAACTAAGAAAAAGAATATAAAATTTGTCAATTGAAACCATCTCTCTTCAAATATGTTTGCTGTAGCAATCAACATACTGTTGTTTCTTGAACTGTGGTTGTGACCTGGCAAGTCGAAAGTTTGCGTCGAGAAAAATCATGACTACGGCTCTAAATTAAAACAATATGCGGATGTCGTTTATTAAAATAATAACAATAAATATTTCACAACACAACAATCACACCAATTCTCTAGTCCCAAATTAAGCTACGAGGCTTGTGTTATGGGTACGGTATGGTTATGGGTACTAGACAATGAATAAACATGCTTAAATCCTTTTTTTTTTGTAAATAAATACATATTATACATAGAAAACACCCAGACCAGTACAAACACATATGTTCATGCACACTAATGCTTGTACTGTGCGGAGATCGAACCCGCGACCCTTGGTTTTAGAAGTCCGACTTGTGGACCACTACACCAAGTGGTCGTCACTAAATATACGTCAATAAATATACGAGAACGGTCGTCAGCATGAGTCCAAGGGCGTTTTTGTGTGATTTTCGTAACTTTAATATTTCCGTCAAAAGCCAAATTAGGTTTCCCCGCAATCTCCTGTTATTGTGGACACAATAAGGCAAGGTTCAGGTTTCATTTCGTATTTAATGAGAAATTTTTGGGCAGAAAGAACCGGAGCTGCCAAAGCTGTAAGAATGAAGGACATTACTAAAAACCAGTGTACCTACTAAAAACCCCGATTTGACGAAACTTCTTGTATACAGTTTGAATAGGTTCGGTTGGGGCGCATTCACACGGTATACGTCGTTGACGATTCGTCAAAAAAAAACATTATGACGAATGAACGTTCATATTGCATACGGAATCGTGTATTTTCATGACTTCGAAACCGGAAGACCCTTCATAAAACTTTCACGATTAGTGATTTTTAGCGAATGGTAGTTCTTAAAAGACGATACTTTATTTGAGAAGTACTTCCCGTCTTTTTTGGCGATTTATTAAGCGCGTGAACGTGGGTATATAAAAAAAATACAAATTGTAAAAAAACACGATACGTCTTCGTGTGAATGCGCCCTCACGCTTACTTTTCCGAATTATCAAACAGATTTTTTTTTATCAGAAATCGGCCTATTAATATGTTCGATAAAGTAGCCAGTGTGTCTTTTGTTATAAATCCTTTTAACATTTATGTAACATCATAAAGTCAACTGTACATATTATGCGCTCACAATGAGAGCGAGTGAGAGGCACGCGTCCCTTCGACTCGAGCACAGTTAGCCCGCCTAAGAGCGAGAGAGACAGAGCGAGAGAGAGAGAGTGAGAGAGATAGGCATACACACCGGTTCATGTTATACGAATGAATATTCACATTAAAATTATTTTACCACTCAAAGTCGTTGTCACGTAAAACTTTCGCCCGTATACCGACTTTACAGGCAACCAATTTTTTTTATGTAGGAAAACAGCAGTATATCGTCATCGTGTAACAATAAAATCTTTCGGATTAAGTTACGCGTGGATCAAGATATCAAATATACTATTTCTTAATTTATATCATCCGGAAATACAATACTTTACTGCGACGAAACCCCTAAAGTACGTTTATTTCTGTTTGTACACAGAAAAGCTTCTTCACAGTTGTTATTTTGAAGTTATAACAGCAATATACAACATGAAGAGTCTCGCCAGAATCCACCTTGTAATATACTACAGCAGAAATACTACGTTCACAATATAAAACTAATAATTTCACTCGAAACGCCCCGCTCAGTAAGAAATGCAGCAAAGATATCCTTTAAGGTTGGTGTACACTGAGAGCGAATGCGAAAATGCAAGGCTTTGAAAGTACAAAGTCTGTGGGTTAAAATGGGAGTCAAAGAACAGTACATACGGTTGTGAATAATTATTCCAATATTGCCATTATTTCAAGCGTATAAGATTTTGTGATGTGATGTCGTGTTAATATCACTATGTCGTCAGTTTCGTTTTAAAATTTAGAAGCTGTTAAAACGAAAAAATATTAGTAATACAAAAGCTGTTACTAAGCCTTTGCTTTGAAATTTTTGAAACTGACTTTATCCAAAAACTGATCAGTAACCAAAGAAACTGACCTTATCCAAAAACTGATCAGTAACCAAATATTCTCTTGGGATTGGTTGCACCAAGATATTTTAACAAAAATAAAGTTTTTTTCGCCTCGAGTGTATTTTGAAAGTTTAGTTCTCAAACAGTTGCACCCAATGTGATCCCCACCTAACAAGAAAACTTAAATGCAAGCGCTGCACAAAGAGCACACACGTTGCATTTCACTCTCATTAATTCGAATTGTCGTTATAAAAAGCGTGAATGTTGCTACACCTTGACTTATAAATAATAATAAATAAATATTTCACAACAATAACACCAATTCTCTAGTCCCAAAGTTAGCTACTAGGCTTGTGTTATGGGTACTAGACAACGGATAAACATACTTAAATACTTTTTTTTTTAATAAATACATATTATACATATAAAACACCCAGACCAGTACAAACATACATGTTCATGCACACTTGTGGACGACCGCTTGGTGCAGTGGTCCACAGGTCGGACTTCTAAAACCAAGGGTCGCGGGTTCGATCCCCGCACAGTACAAGCACAAGTGTGCATGAAAATTTGTGTTTGTACTGGTCTGGGTGTTTTCTATGTATGATATGTATTTATTTACAAAAAAAAGTATTTTAAGTATGTTTATCCGTTGTCTAGTACCCATAACACAAGCCTCGTTGCTTAATTTGGGACTAGAGAATTGGTGTGATTGTTGTGAAATATTTATTATATTTACTTTATTCATTTTTGATCCTTAAAATTCGATATCTGTGTTATGTTGCTCGTCTATTTTTTCAATCTAATTAGCCTATATAAGTCCCACTGCTGGGCACAGGCCTCACCTCAACTATGAGGAGGTGCGAGCCATACTCCACCACGCAGGCTCAGTGCGGATTGGTGGAGGGGTGTGTGTTAGGTAAGTGATTTTTTCAGTATCAATGCTTAAATATAATAAATCTTAATAGCCTAACGCACCCTATTACAACTGACAACAGATTTAAAAAAACAGGAACAAATTTAATGACTGAACAACTCCGAAAAAGTATCCCTAATGGCCAGACAGAAGTCCTAAGTAATTTTTTTTTTCAATTTATTTACCATATAAAAGACACTTGTAATGAGTGGCATAAATAAAAAACCAGGCAAAACGATAAGCACACAGATTTTATTTAAATAAGGTTATAATCAACTATCAAAATACAAATTAGCAGAGTTTCGGCCTATTCAGTGGCTAAGAGGGCAAAAGTGGCTAGACTGAGCTGTCTGGCCGTTATAAGGGCTTATTCCCACCCAAGGGCGCACGGCTGGCGGAAGTTGTAGTGGGGAGCGTCAACTGGCATGGCGGTGGCTTCCTATTGGCTGGCTTGGCTAGGATTGGCTGGCTTGGCTAGGATTGGCTATGATTGGCTATGATTGGCTATGGTGGCTGAGGCTTGGCGTTACATTCGGCCGTCCTGAAACAATGATTGCTCCCGCAATGGGGAAGGGTTGTATTAGCTCTTAAGTAAATCAATGAGGTCTTCGGTTTCCAATTGCTCATCAGAGCTGCTAGCAATGTCAGACATAGGTACGGTGCTTGTATATGGCCGCAATGAGTCTGCAGCAACTAGTCCTGTAAAAGCTTTATAGCCTTTTAAGCCTTTAATGCTCCGTATCCTATATCTGTCATTGCCAACAACCTCAGTTATGATATAGGGACCTGAAAAGAAATCATCGAGCTTGGTATTGACTTTAACTGCACTATTTGTGGGAGCCTGTCTCCACAATACTAAATCTCCCTATCTATAAACCCGGCTGGGCTTACGCTTTTTATCAAAATCACGCTTCATCTTTTCCCCAGCTTTCTTTAACTGGGTACTAGCTTTCCTACGCCTATCCTCAACAGAATCAGTCTCACGGTTTAAGACCTACATCGCAACGAGGCCTAGAGCTTCTTGCAAACATTAAATCGTATGGCTTGTAAGTTGTACTTGCGTTAGGCGTGTTATTTATTCTACACAAGACATCTGGCAAGCAGTTAGCCCAAAAATTTGCAGCCTCACTAGGATCAGTGGCTCGCAACGCGTTAAGTATGGTTCGATTAGAACGTTCAACTCGCCCGTTAGCCCTTGGACAAGCAATAGAGGTTAATATGTGCTTAAACTGTTATCATTCGAAAAATGCTTAAAATTTCTACTAGTAAGGCTTTTCCATGGTCGCTTTCTACTTTGTCTGGATACCCGAATAAGCTAAACGTCTTCTTTTATAATTTGAATTGTTTCTACTGCATTTACTGTCGAGAGTGGGCTCTGCTATGACAAATTTAGAAAAAGCGTCTGTCAGGACCAACATGTACTGATAACCCTTTATGGTCTTGCAAAAAGGCCCTTAGTGATCAATGTGCACCATACGCATTGGCTCAGAAGGTTTAGGTATTGGAAAAAGTCTCCCTTCCCTTTTACCTTGATTTTCTTTGCCATAAGCACAGTGTAAACAAGCATCTACATATTTGCGAATAAGGCAGGTCATTTTAGGAAACTAATACTCTTGTTTTATTAATTCTAAACATTTTTAAAAGCCTACATATCCGATATTATCGTGGTGCTTCTGTGTTATCCATCATCGAGCCGAAAAAGGGACTACTAGGCGATTTCCGAGTAATGTTTTACGATATACTCTGTCATTTATTAGTTCATAGTGCTTAGTAATAACTGTAGAAGGACTACCACCTAGCTATACGATGGATAAGCTCGCGTTTAGTCAAAGTTGCTCGAACCGCTACAATGGGTGACTACTTTTACTTGTTTTCCTACAATATACACTCTAAACGTACGCAATGACTCAACAACGGCAAGAGTTTCCTCTTTACTTATAACCCTACTAAAGTACATAACTGGGTGTAATGTCTCATCGGCTTGTCGTTGTAATAATATACCTGCAATACCTAACTTACATGCATCCGTATGTATCTTCGTAGGCAAAGTAGGATCAAATAACGCAAGTAAAGGTTTTGTACATAAACAACGTTTTAACTCTTCAAAACTTTGACACTGATCACCACCCTAAACCCAAACACTGTTTTTCTTTGTAAGATCGGACAATGGACGCGCAATAACTGCAAAATTCTTTATAAATTTGCGAAAATAGCTACACAATCCCAAGAACTGTCTTATTTCATGAACGTTGGTAGGAGTAGGAAACTGTGACACAGCTGTCAATTTAGCTTGACCCGGTTGAATACCATCTGATGATATTTCGTGCCCCAAGTAGGTAATACTTTTTTTTTTGCAAAAACTCCCATTTACTCATATTAAGTTTAAGATTTTCAGATCGAGTTTACAAAGAACTTTTTCTAATACGAGTATAGTGAACCCCAATGCAACGTCACAAGAAGGTAGTAAAATGTCATCAACAAATGCTAAGACCTCAAATTCGTGCGAAAATCTATTCGGTTCATCGATATGACAGGTATGGGATAAAGTTTTCGAACTACCCCCGCAGTATTCTTTTTTTTATGGAATCAACTATTTTATTCATCAACCGCATGAAAACAGACGATGCATTTGCGAGACCAAACTGAACGCGTGTAAACTCGAAGTGACCTTGAGGTGTAACAAAAGCAGTCTTATGTGTGTCTTCGGGGCTTATTTTAAGTTTTGTGGTAACCTTGAGAAATCGAGGATAGTGAAGAGAATCTGTCTTTGACTGTGATGGCGTTAAGCGCCCGCTAATCTACGCAAAGCCTATAATCGCCGTTCTTTTTCTTTACCAAAATGACTGGAGAAGAGAAACTGGACTCTGATCCTTTGACAACACCCGCATCTAATAGTTAGGATACTTTCGTTTTAACTATCTCCTGCTCCCTGTGCGACATACGATAAGGTTGTCTATATATTTGCTGTGAATTTGTTAAATTTATTTTCATGTGTAACAAATCAGTGCACCCTAGTTCGTTTGTATTATTTGCCAAACAATAATTGTAATCGGTTAATAAATTAATTAAATGATCATAATCGTTTTTATTTAGTGGTCCTGACTTAATTTTTTTATAAAACCCTCCTATGGTACTAATATAGGCTAAGCTCGTATGTAAGACCGTTGAAACAATATTATGGCTGATGCTAATGTAATAATATGGCGAGCTAATTATGGCTGATGGCTTGAGTGGCAATGGCAAAATACTATTGGCTTTTTTACTGACCTGTGTATCAGCAAAAGACGTGGCGTCGCAGCTCTCTGCTCTGGTCAGCACCTCGCCGCGCTGCCAGACGATCTTCCCGGTGCCAGTGTTGACGATCTTGATGTAGCCCGTTGAGCCACGCAACAGCGTAGCAGGGATGGAGTAGGATACGCTTGCTAGCTCGTAGTGTTGCGGCCGGGAGACCACATTGTTATCCTTGTCGTTGTCTTCTATGTAAACCTTAATGATTGATGTCCCAGGAAGAAGGCATTCTTTGCATGTAGTGAAAACCTTAAAACTTTCGCGTATTTCCGTTACGTTCATACGTTTCAGAAAATCTGTGTTTTGCAGGTGAAATGCCTTGGTAGCGTCGTTCCGTCCATGTATCTCACCCGTCCGTTGGTCGATCTTTTTGAGTCACGCAGTTACTGCTGTACAATCGTCGCTATCCGAGTCAAATTCAGGTATGAGGGATGCTGCGCGGTGCACCTTTATTTTGATGGCTGCGGGTACTTCTTCGTTCAGCTCACGCATGGCCTTCTGCACCTCGTCCTCCAAAAGCCTTCTCAGAATCTTCCTGGCTGGTGGTGTAACTTCTTCGGAATCCTCTTTTACGTTTCGGTGAAGATTCAATCCATCCAGAAGGGCGAACATGCCTTCCGTTTTCAGGTATATCGGTGTGATTGCGCTTCATGGCCGAATCTTTTTATTTATCCCACTTCTGAAGTGTAATGAGTGGCATAAATAAAAAACCAGGCAAAACGATAAGCACACAGATTTTATTTAAATAAGGTTATAATCAACTATCAAAATACAAATTAGCAGAGTTTCGGCCTATTCAGTGGCTAAGAGGGCAAAAGTGGCTAGACTGAGCTGTCTGGCCGTTATAAGGGCTTGCTCCCACCCAAGGGCGCACGGCTGGCGGAAGTTGTAGTGGGGAGCGTCAACTGGCATGGCGGTGGCTTCCTATTGGCTGGCTTGGCTAGGATTGGCTGGCTTGGCTAGGATTGACTATGATTGGCTATGATTGGCTATAGTGGCTGAGGCTTGGCGTTACACACTACAAACATATGAACATAATGATAGCAACTAAAACCACTAAGGTTTTTATTTGTGCTATCGGAGCTTACAATTTACAAATAGTGCAATAAATTACTCTGAAGCGAAACTACTACGAGTACTTATCTTTATAGCACGTATTATATACCTAATGTTAGAAACTTAAGAATGTATAATTATCGATATTTGTGTTTACAGATATGAACAAAACATCAGTAACGCAATTATAGGTATTGAACGTTGAATTCTTTAAATGGTTTTAATTTTAATTGCATGCTTTTTTGCCTTTTTTGCAAGTACTGATTTTTTACTATCTAGAAACGAACTTTTTTAAACATGTCTCTGTTAAACGCTATGGTAAAGATAATGACGATTTATTACATAAAAGCTATCTTCAAAATTAATATGTACCAAAAGCCCTCCCTAACCTTGTCCTTAAAACCGACCCAATGTGTATCAGAATCGGAAAACGGTAACAATTACATACGGATTGTATAACACGTACGAAATCGAGAGAACGCTATTTAGAGCTAACGAAGTCAATCAGATCGCGTGTGCATTTGGCAGGATATAGGGGAGTCCCACCCTACTGGGACGGTTCTCTAAACCGGGATAGAGGTCGCGGCGGGACATTTTTCACGTAAGATGTCGGCACACGTTAATCCATACGAGTAGTGATGGGACACGATGCTCGTGTATTTTTTTTTAATGTCCTCGTCCTAAAAATATGTTTAAACCTGTTCAACTTACCCCAAAAGTGACCCGTGGTTCGGAATCAATGTTGTAGATGGTCTTTCTAATTGTAAATCTTTTTTATTTGCTTATTGAAGCTTTATTGCACGTACAATTTCTAATAAAGGTTTGCGAGATCACTATGACGACGAAAAATATAGTACCTATATATTAATTAAATATAGTAAATTTTGTCTCTTTAAAATCAGTTACTTCTGCATCGATTTATTAATATTAGTAAAAGAATAATCAACCCCTACTTACTATTAAACAAGTATGTATATATTTTGTTATATACACCGATATAATAATTATGATTACTGGACCTAATTAAAATCACAGTTGTGATTGAGATCGCTTCGAAAGTAACAGGTCACAATATGTAATGTCGATACATCTGTTCATTAACAACAATAACATTTTAACATTCAACAATTTTTCTAACCCAAACACAAAAATAGAATTAATGTTAAAAATATGGTTGGGATTTGTAAGTTGCTGTAGAAATGCCAGGACAGGGCAGCAAAGCCTTAATTGATTTCATATTTCTACAAAATCATTTTTGAAATACTCGATTCTAATTCTGCTCAGCTCTTGCCATGAATCCGGGCGTCCCTTTTCCCTAAATCCCTTTTATTTTATTAACGAGAGGGGTGGAAACTGTCATTATTTGGTACAACTCAATAAGGATTGGAATGGTATTGGTTAGGCGACACTGAAGGATTACTGATTTATGGATTCGTACTGGATTTTCTCAGGCGAGAAAGCGATAAGATATAATACAGATTGCACATAAACATGTCCATAAAAACCCTTGTTGGGTTATTTGTTGGATCCATTTAAGTGTTCATAAATGAACGACTAAATATTTGTAAGAGGAATTCTGTAGTATATTGAACAGGGTGGCCTTCACAATGGATCACTTCCAGTCTTTGAGATTAAATACATTTCCTGGCTGTAAAATAGCCCAGCCTTAAAATATTTGAGCACTTACTTATTATTCTTTATTACTATTTTTTCCTTTGCTTACATTAACTTAGTTGTATTTGACTTAACTAGGTGTTATTAAACTTAAGTACCATAGATAAATTGTAGTTGTGGTAAATTTCATTTCTGTAGCACTTATATAAAATCCATGAAATAGTGGAATACTGTCTGTCTGTATCTGTAGTGTGGGCGTTAATAGCTGCAACACAGTTTCGACAACACAGAAATAACGCGATTTCGTTAAGATATTTAAATAATTATACCTAAAATTTTACCTGACGTTCCGATCGGGTTGCACCGACTAAAGTCAAAGGTTTTTATTAAAACGACCTGTCATTTACATTTTTCTGCAGTTCGTAATATTAGATTTTTCATTTTTTTTAAAGCAATAAACAGTTACTCAGTTCGCATGCCCTCGATGATGTGTCATAGTGTAATATTGCATAACGCTATATAAAAAAGTGTTTTGACAGTTAATAAAAAGTACGTCAAAAATTGATGGTGGCAACGACCCTTTTTCTTGACATCGATCAACTATGCAAATTAAGACACTTACTGTATTTCGTTAGTTAAAAACTTTTGAGGGTTCTTGTATCTTTTGTGGCGACTTAATCCGCGTATGTTTCTTTATTTAGTTTATTGAGCAAAATATTTGGTAAAAAGATAAGTCAATCGTCAAGAAAGAATTTTAATGCATCGAAAATAAAATTGAATAAAAGGATGATGATCATTGACGTACGCTTTATCGTCCGTCCAAGTGATTTGCTTCCATAGATTTCGTATGGGAATTTTGAGAGCTTAGACGTAATTTTTGCGTCGAAGCTAATAAACGGAAGATTTTTTAATTTTATATAAAAATAACCTGTATGAAGCAAATAAGCCCTAGTATTTTTTTCCATAAAGGCGCAGAAACCAATTTTTATGACATAAAATTCAATAAATATTCCGCCAATCGACTCCAATTTCTGAAACACAGAATGGTCTTGAAACTATTTGCGTAAGGTGTCCTTATACCTATTACCTTGCCCTCTATTACGCGTGGGCTAGTGTTACGGTGGCTAGGATAAAGGATAGCCTCGTTGGTGTAGTGGCAAAGTTTCTGCCTCACATCCAAAAGGTCCTGGGTCCGAATCCCAGGTCGAGCCAAAAATTGTTTCTGAGATTTTCTGTCATGAATTTCTCAAAAACAGCTCGGAGTCGGGAATTTGGCGGTGTTACATTGCCGTGCCTCGGAAAGCACGTTAAGCCGTTGGTCCTGCGCTTGATCTCTTTCCGGTCATGTCGGATTGTCGTCTCATCGACCTTTAAGTGTGATCGAACAGTGAGTGCACCTGTGTATTGCGCTCATACTTATGCACTGCGTAGTATCTCCTGCGTAGTTGGCTGATCTCTGTTGAGATTGGCCGCCGTGGTCGAACTATTATTATAAAGGATAGAAAATACTTGCATACTTTTACAACATCCTTGACTTTCATACAAATACACGTGCTCATCCACAAGGGGTAATCCCTTGTGGAATTTGAACCCGCTACAGCCTGTTTTGTCTTCTAGAGTGCTGAAGCTGAGATCGTATAGTTATAACTGAAATAAGTAGCACGCGCGCACAACGCACCCATATCCCTTTTAAAACCTCTGACGAAAAAAGAGGTGTTAAAAATTTGACCCGTATTTGTCTGTTTGTGTCCTATCTGTGGCATCGTAGCGCCTGAACAGATGGACTGATTTCCGTGCAGTTTTCTTTTATTTTAAAGATAATTTAATCCCGTTAGTTTTTGGCTATGACTGATCAAAATCCATTTAGCCATTGAAGCTCATCAGCTGTTTTTTCGGCTTATTCAAGTGTTTTTCATCAGGAAAGTTAGTTTTCTTTATCCAAAGATATTAATTACCTACCCGTCCTTATTCATACCGGCGATAGTTCAGTTGTTTTACAAACAAAATTAAAATCACAAAGTAGTTAGCACTTTCAACTTTCAACAAAGCTCGGTAATTGTAAGTTTTTTATAAACTTTAAAGTTGTTGTTCAAAATAAAATTTAATTTACGCCGAAGATCGTTAACTAGGTCGGTTTATGCATTTCATGTAAATCTAAAGCCTTTTTTTTCAAAGAATAGATTTAATAAAAGCTGAAAACTTTGGACACACCCATAAGCATATTTTATCACAAGAGGTGTATTCGTTAGAATACCCGTTAGGGTACGACATCTCTTAATCATATCAAACTATACAAAATTTAAGGTGTAGTAAATAATACAAACTTTGATAAAATTTTCCACCGCAAGTGATTGTGAGTAATTATGTTTTATGGAATTGAAGATCAATTATTATACTATGAATTATATATTATGAATAATAATATGTTATTAATTAAAGAGAGTAACTTTATATTTTTACATAAACATCCTTTTAAACACACTGATAACCGAAGATAATTTTACGAGAAGGAGGGAAACTCCTACTATACATAACACAATTAAAAATAAATTAAAACTTTATAGCGCCCTGGAAACTTTTCATCCAATTGAAAGCACTTTCAAGTAAGCGACAAAACTTTTGAAAAACTCACCTTTTTAATTAAGAACACCAATTAGCATCCTTTTGAGCACGTATCAACAATAGCACACACACACAACATGGCAATAAACTGCTTAGTCGAATTTCGAAATTCGCGAAACGAGTGTTCGATCGCGGGGAGAAGCGACGTGCGTCCCCTCCTACGGCTGGGGTAAGACTGTCGTACTGGCCAAAACCAACCAACAGGGAAGCATACGAAACCGGGGTATGACCTATGTATCGAGCACCCAAACTCAGCGGAGCCATCTGGCGGAAACAAACTTGTACATTACGTGTGGCCAGCTCGAATTTTGAAAAGCGAATTGGAAACTTTACGGTACATGTAGGTTCTGTTGGTTTTGCGAATGAATTAGGCTTAAACGCGTTGAATGCAGTCTGGGTGAGTAGTGTTTTGTTACCAGGTGTTGAAAGTAAGTTGTGCTGTTCAGCTCTAAGGACTTGACCTGACGGCATGTTTCTGGACCGCATATTAAGTGTGTTTTGATGCGATACGAAAATCTGTTCGATCCAAAGGACGGTTTTATCGCACATACAAATATTTTCGTGGAAGTTGTATCAGTCATTAAGTGGTCAGAAACTGTTAAAATTAATTTGTTTAAAAGCAAATTTACAGTTTCTGACAATTTTAAAAAACATACCTAAGAAAAAATAGCAGATGCATTTAACAATGCATCTGCTATTTGCAGAATACATTTAACAAAAATATATTTTTTTCTGTTACCTAATAAGTGTGTCTAAACACTTGAATCAAATTTTATTTAAAATAGAATCAGTTGTTGTCTCAAACTCACCAAAGAGCCAATTTCGCACAAAGGTACAGTGCAAAACAAAAGCTTTCCATAAAAGCTGATAGTTTTGGAGCTAAGTGACTCAACTCAGTAATTGGATAGAATTCATATCGATGGAAGCCTCGTATAGTCACAGATTCAATTATACAGGGTGGCCGGAATTAGCCTGGCCAGGACCGTCGTCAGGTGGAAAAATGAGGTAGACAGCCGAACACTCATCTCTTATTTATCAGTGAGGATAGGAATTAATTAATTGAACCCGCAAGAAAGTCGTTAGCCTCAAAGGCGTTTTCCCCAAAAGGGATGCACCATTCTTTGTATTAGTTATCGATAATTCAGCGATACTGTTTCCATAAATACTTCAATTTCCCCTTACATATCCCTTAGTAATCTTTACGTAAGTCTCGCATAGTCATTTTATGTTTCGTTTCTGTTAATCAAAATATCACAGTAAAAACTAATACCCTAGATTTATCATAATCGCTGATTTGTACGGGAACCAGTGTAACTAATCTCATACATTTACATTAAGTAACGCTAAGACAAAACGAGTTTCATTGGTCAAAAGCCTATTAATTCAAACTTAACCTTATGAGGTGCACATTATGAATCTAAACCAAATGTATCATTAGTTTTTTTTTGTGTATTATTTAATAATACACAAAAAAAACGATGTCACCCCAGATGTTGTCATATGCCCTAATATTTGAAACTTTCTGGATATGTAAAACCTGTTCTAGGTAAAACAGTCTTAATTCTAATAAATTCTAGATCGAATAGGTTGTACTTTTTATGAAGGCATTTAATTTCTATTTTAGTAAAAATATGTGCAATAATTTTAGGTAGGTAATTATGCTTACCGATAAATGCCAAATACGTTTTCTACAGTTGCTGTCACTGACTGACTGACACGCTTAATATCAAAAAGTTTGAGCTCTTGTGCGCAATTTTTGATGGATCGCGCCCCGCCTACTTACGCCTTCTACCCTTAAGTAGTAAGAGTAGTTTCCCTCTTCTGTGCAAAATATATTTTAAACACGAGCAAAAGAACAACAGATTGCTGACTTCTCGACAAGCAACGAATATTTCACTAGTTGTCCTTAGTGAGTTACGCATTGCGACAAGTGCGAGAAAGCGACAAAGGGACGAGACTCGATTGACATTGACTCAAGGCGTTTGAAATATTATTCGCGTCGCGACGCACTTATCGCGTTGCTTAGCCCACGTAGGACAAAGTCATATATGTGTTAATTGTTGTAGTGTAATTTATAGCCAGTAATTATTTTGATTACTCGTGTAATTGACATCTCAATATACTCGTATTATCATAATAAGATTTACTATAATTAAATTATAATCATGGATTCCACAATCAAGTAATTAATAGTTCCTTCTCTATGTGGATATATATCATGGATTAAACGAACATAATTATGTTTGTATCCATGATATACAGGGTGGCGACAACAAGACGACAATTGACTTTCTGTCTGTTACACCTTCACGTCTTTATTACTGAACAGATTTGGATGAAATTCGGTACACATACATCAATATTGCGTATTAAATTTCATTCCAATTTGTTAAGTAGTTTAGGCGTGAGAGCGTAACAGACAGAAATTCAATTGTAGTATTGTGGTCACCACCCTGTATACATGCTGTAACTATATTTATTATAATTTATGTCACATGTCTGTAGCTTGCATAGGTCTTAAGAGATTTTATTGTAATGAGCAATGGATATTCTATACTTAAGAATAACCTGAACACGATTATTTGATCTGTTGTAATAACTGGATGTAGCTTTAGACTTAACACTTATACTTTGAAAAGGATATAAACTAATATACCGACCATTTGGACAAAAGGTGCTGTTCCTAGTAAATAAATATAAATAAATACATATACAAAAATATCACATACATTGATCTGACTCCGTAGTAAATAGCTTAAGCACTTGTGTTACAGATATCAGAATCAGCTGTGGTATCACAAATAAACTTAAATAAATACATATAACACCCATACCAGTACAAACAGACATATAATTAATAGTATCAGGCGTTACTTTGCGGAAATCCATAATTAGTATTAACATTGAAAAATTACTTAGCTTTAGATTTCCGCTCAGTTACGCCGGCATAAGTACCCAACTACACTACCTATGACCACCGACTATGTTAGAGAACAAGCACATGCAAAAAGCACCGCCCGCCCTCCCACAAATCGCATGCAAAACAGATAATGCAATAATTAGTACCAACACCGACGTGCAAAAGAAAACCTCAACGCGTTTCGCCGCCTCACGCGGCATCTTCAGGAGGAGATGTTGTCGCCTCGGCTGCGCTCCGACGACTACTTAGTCGTCGGAGTAATTTTTCAATGTTAATACAAACAGACATGTTCATGCACACAAATGTTTTTACGGTGCGGGGTTCGAACCCGCGACCTCTTGGTTAATAGTCAATTTCTTGACAATTACAACGAAGTGGTCGTCAACAACAAAAATGAAAAAAATGGGTAAATGAGTAATACGTTGTCTATACTTTCAAATAAGACCATACTAAATACTCGCTTGCATAGTTGCAAGCGTAGAAAAGTATCGGTACTACGAAAAATTCACTGGACATCACTAATTTTTTCCTTGAAATCCCTTCGAACATAGGAATTTCGCCCTCGGGCTCGATCCGTGGGAGATATGGCCCTTTACCGGGCTTTTTAAAGTAATTGACCATCAAAGGGGAAGAGATGTTTTGGGGTTTTTTAGTATCAGCGCCGATTGAAATATGTTTCCAAGATTCTGTGTAGCCGGGTTCTTGATGTTATTTCAAATGTTTCCTGGCTTTCAGGGCTATTAAATCAATGTGGCTTGGTTTACATGTTATCAGTATCAACTAACCAAAATATCCGCTCGGACTTAGCCCTATGAGATTTTTACGTTGCTATTTGAAAAGAAATTGCATTATAAATCATTAGCTGGCAAATCTGACAATTATTTCAGTTACAAATAGAGTAAGTTAGTATGGTTTTTTGCAAAATGAGTCTTTGCAATCACTACCTTTTTAGAAAATATAATAGTAAAAAACGTCAAATACATTCAATTCAACAATCATTTTGCTGAGTTTTTTTTAAATATTTCATTACATTTTATGTAATCTTCGTACACAAAAACGCTGAAAGGTAAACCCCAGTTTGGGGCCGACTGAAAAGGGGCCGAAATTGCGTCTTTAAAATGGGACCAATGATTTAGGCTGTGATGGAACAGAATGGCATAAAAAAGAAGGCTCACTCTGATGCTGTTATTGCTAAAAACTGTTGAATCTTTAATAGAGAACCGCGTTAAAAGCGATTTCAAAACCAACACCATTGACAATTCTAATTACATTAAGACATTTACATTAAACATATTTTGTTAACGTATAAGGCTTCGTTCACACGTAATTTTTTTGCACGTTTTTTGACAGTATACATCTTGACGTAGAAATATGGTGACCATCTAATGTACGATGGCCAGCGGGTCACGTGAAACACTGTGGTATCTTATGCGCTTGTAATAAGAGCGATTTTGCAACAAAAATGGGTAGCTTGATGTGCTGGCCACAGTACATAGATCCATTCACTAGATTAGTTTTTTGCAGTGCAATCGACATGTGGATAGATCTATGTACCTTGTATGGTCACTATTTATACGTTTAGATGTGTACTTCAAAAAAACGAGCAGGACAATGCCGTGCAAACAAAGACTGACTCTCTTTATGCATTCCAAAAGAGGTCTAGAATATTATACCATTCGTTGCATGTTGTAAAAAAAATGAGTTGTGTTTTGTTATATACCAATTCCGTTTAGCTGATATTTAGCTCTGAATTGAATAATATATTCAGAGTATCTTTCTGAATTAAAAGTGCCTTTCTTATAATATGTTTAGAAACCTACTTATAACAAACTGAAAACTGAAATGTAAACGCTGATCTTTTTTCCATTACGCCCAATGGACTAAAGTCCAAGATGTGTAAAAATATTTTTGTAGAAAATTTCCTTTTACTTTATTTACGTTTGAGATAAAACGGTTGGCTATGAAATTTTATGTTAACGTTGGTATCGTTTCTGGAGAATTACGTGGTAGTACATGTATTTGTAGATTTTAGTGAAAATCATGTATTTTCATATATACTAAGTCAGAGTCTATTCGTAGGTTGACTAGAAATTCAAAATAACAATTGTGAAATTGTATTTTTAATCTAAGAATACAAAACATGTTTTATACTTTAAAACAACGTAGGACTTTTTAGAATAGGTAGTATTTAAAAGAAAGAGTAAAATAGAGTAACAGTGATCATTTTAAAGAGTTCTATCTAACTACTTTGTCGTAGTATCCGTGCGAAGCTGGGGCAGGTCACTAGTTTAATTTTCATCAATTATAATTTATCACGCTTTGTATGTAATATAAAGCAAAATACGCTTTTGAAATCAGTTGTCGCATAGTTCGTAGCTCGTAGCACAAGACAATATTTCGTAGCAGGTGGCCTCGTAGTCACTTGGCTACGGCGTAGCTTCGCTTGTTCGTAGATTGTCTACGGTTCGCTTTTCGTAGCAGTGTTTCCAGGAACATTCTGTTAATTTTCATCTAAGACTTGACTGTCAGCGATTTTGCTTGAACAAATTGTAACCGTAATAACATACTTACAAAATCGATCGATTCAATTGTATTTCTTACAATTTATTTGTATGACACTAAGAAAATTGTGTCAGTGAGAACTGTATTTTATGTTGAATAAGAGACACATTTGATTTAAAGGATTTCAAAACCTAATTTAATTAACTTTATGAGGAATTTTTTTACGTCTTTGACCTTTAATTCTCACCATCGCATTTCCAATGTATATTCCTACATCTGGGCGTATTTCTTAAGACCCATTAAAAAGGTTATTTACGCAGTATCGTCAAATCTCGCAATCAAACAATTGAGGTTGGCCTGGTGACTTGTAAAACAGTTTCTTTTGAACCTATTTCAGGCACCAGGCTTTCGCAATCTAGTGACACTACCAACAATATAATATAAGACATTTAATTGTAAGGTTTTTTGTGAAAGAAAATAAATAACATTTATAATTATTATTAACTTTATTGAAACTGTCTTAGGGATGGTTTTTACAGTATAATTATTGAAATACCTTAAAAATATTACAAAAACCTAACCCGAGCAAGCTGCCAGAAGCAGGGCAGGGCTCAACCTACCGGCAGTTAAGGCTGCAGAGAGAGAATCCTCCGGGCGATGCACACCGTGTCCAGAAATACTGATGTCTTTTGCATCATTATTATTGCATTTCAACACTTGACCACTAAGGGTTAACTACCCCATAATTAATTCAGCAGATCAATTACAAACGCGAATCCTTTACCCATCTGCAAGTTGAATACTATCTAAATACAAAGCACGCACTGTCCCTGTATATTAATGGGTTATATTTTATACAAACAGATTCAAAAGCGGACCAATAATCAGGGGCTCATGAATTCGACTGTGACAAGTTTGGACAAGATACTGTCGCCTTTAGCCAGCCGCAGCATTTGAATTGCAAATGGCCGCCGTACAAAGAAAACAAGACAATTAATGTGGAAACACTGGAGCTCAGTTTAATCAGTTAAGTAGATACGGAATGTTTGGGCTATTGGTGGGACTTTCAGTTAACGTAGAACTTTTTGGTAAGTGAATAGTGTGCCTTTGAATTATTGGGGCTACGAGACTTTTTTATAATGATTTTGAAAGGCAGTAACATTTGCATGTAGTGTATTTCACAATTTGGTATGTTGATTATAAGTATTGTTTGTTTAAATGGACAATAAAAATCTACCTGGCAGATGCACATGTGTGCACAACTGTGACAATTCGCACAAAATTCAATAACCATTAAATTCTAAAATAAAATTACACGTATTGTTTGTATGCCTTTAGCTCTCAGGGAAAGTGTAGTTTAATATTCCGAATATGATACCTCGGGTTCACACGGTTTTTGGTGATTGAAACTTATATGAAAATAAACCATTAAAATATATTTTTATTCTTACGGCCTTTAGAAAACTAAATGCCAACGCCAAACTTCTAAAAGATCCCTCAACTTGATAATGACATTCTATTATCAGATTGTTCAGCGAAACATCCGACTATAATACAATTATGAGATAGAAAGACTAAAAGTAGTTGAGTTTCCATTACAATACGCATGTAACGATGTAAGTTCTATTCCCACTTGGCACAAAAACAAATCCGGCTCATTCACACATAACGATAACGACGTCATCAAATAAAGCTGATTTATACTACCCTGTACAGACACAACACATCAGGCTACCCATATTCATTGGATAATCACCTTTATCACAAGCGCAGAAGGTGCTGCAGTGTTTAGCTTGATGTGCGTGTACTTTTCACATGACTGATCGAGAACGCAACAAAGTTTCCCATATATAATGGGACCCCATCAAACGGCAAGGAAATAATTGTCGCTTTCGAGTTGCTATGGTTTTTATTGTGACACAAAATGCGACAGAACTTTTTCAGATTTGATGTTTATTCAATGATTTTTACAGAAAAATTATGTATATTATATGAAATTAAAACACACCAAGAAAATATGTATACTGCAATAATGTTAATATATTTGTCAGGCGATAACATGTTTGTGGTGGTTGAGGTGCTTTGGTAGTAACCAAAAGTTAAGCAACCTAAGGCGCGGTGATGTTTGGGATAGGTCATTCTGAGCATATAAGTGATGTCTATTTACAAGCATCTCTGTGCTGCGGAAGGCACGTTAAGCTGTCGGTCCCGGTTAATATCGAAAGATATTGCGGCTCAATAACATCTGACAATCAGATTGATCACTCTTACACAAATCTCACAAATCCACCCCCTCCACCAATCCGCACTGAGCCCGCGTGGTGGAGTATGGCTCGTACCACCTCATCGATGAGGTAAGGTCTGTTCCCAGCAGTGCGACGAATATAGGCTGATGAGATAAGAATATATTTGTGTCGGGTTACTACAATAGCATTCATGAGTAGCATATTTTAACTAGGCATAGGCTGTAAATTGCATTTTTAATTTCATAGTACCTACAAATAAAGAGGCAGAAAATAACTGCCATAACGTTGCGAATATTTCTTAATAACCCAATGGAAACGAAGAATACAACAATAACTTTGGTTGATAATAACTTATTTACTACAGTTATTGTTGTAAATAAAGGAAAATATACATTTTCTTCAACAGAAATAACGAAAAGCATATTTTTTGTATTTTGTTGGATTTCCGATTTACCATACAGCGCCTTTCAACGAGGCAATGCAAATGAAACATTTCATTCTTGATTTGAATACCTTTCACGTCCGTAGTCCCACTATCGAAAATATTTTTATACCTGGGTGAAAATTTGGAAGGGGTAGTTCCAAAAGGTTTTTGCGAACAGAATTTTGTAAGTTCCTTTTCTGGCATTGATGTAAATTTTCAGAAAAACCTTAACGAAAAAATACCAAATTTGACATTTGTTTAGCATTACATTGCGACAATGCCTTTTCACAGTTAAACTAAATAGATTTGAAACGCACAAGCTGTATCGGTATTTTGTATTTTCTATTAAAATGCTATAGGTACTCGTGAAAATGGTGTTGTAACGTTCCATCAGTACGTTTTCAATTTACAATTAATAAAATCAATCAAGATTTGAATAAAATAATCGGAATCGTATTGAATTAGTGAAAACAGCTGAACATACAAGAAACTGATCGCCTAAGCAAACCAATCTTTAGTTTCGATCTCTTGAATCCTGAAACAACAAACGAACCCGAAAGATGGTTTATTTTTCACTGTTTCCAAGTTTCGGCTCGGAATATGAATAATGTTATTCTTATTATCAGATTTCAGTTAGATAAAAATTTAAAAACTTATGAAACCTTTCATTTTAAGCTTTCGTTTTATCTCTTGGTAGATTACATACATATTTCTGTAAAAAAATAAATGCTTATAAAATATTTTTAATTTTTTGCCAAAAAAAAAATTTTATTAAATATTTTTTCTGTATTCTAAATTGACTTTTAAACTACCCTTCTGAATTTTATACCTTTACTTAGGTATGTCTCACAAGTAAAAGCAGTTTAAGCATTTGTATTTGATATTAAAATTAAAAAAAAATAATGGGCAGAATACCTGTTACTGACGATAATTAATTTTAAAATGATTCAAGCTTTATCTTAGTAACTAAAATAATAACCTTGTCCGCAACTAGGACTGTGCATTTCTAATTCAAAGTGGTGAAAACCAGCGCCCAGTACTAGTTAATAATTCAGGACTTGGAATATCTATTATTGGATGAACGGGGCTTCAAGCAAGTTATAGGAAACGGCCCGAAATGCAATAATATCTCATTTAGTGCAAGACGTATTGGATACGTTGTAACTGTATGTATTCAGTTCTCGGTAGTAGTGATATTTGCTTAGAATTCAATTAAACGGTTTCAGTTTTGCAATCACATAACATTTGTAATTAATACTTACCTTCTTCGTATGTTTTCATACGAAGAAGGTAAGTACTATGGAATACTATGAATATTTATGGTTTTTTATGTCTATAGATATAGATACTCGTAGTCGTATAGATCATGCAACAATTAATATAATTACAACTTAGGAATTTTCATAGCTAGAGTGAAGAGGCATCTTCTAGGCGAGCTCGCTCCATCGTAGACTCAGTTTTTGCCTCCTTGGGCTTAGTCTAGGGTCAAGAGCAAATCTATCCTAAATAAAAAAAATATTAAACTTATTAATAGAAAATTAAATCCGTAAATCTGTGATAACCTCCATTATTACCATTCCGCATGACTTAAAGGTTAAGCGGCTTACACGCTCAAGTGAATTATTTCTTAAAAAAAGAACAGTTATTTAAATAATAAGAACTTTCTTCATTAAGGAGGTTTCTTAATTATTTAAATAACTTTTCAACAATACGTTCTGTTTAAACAAACGTCGAAATGACGTTGAACTTTTGCTGAAAAGTTAAACTGCAATTGCTCATTAAAGTTAACATTCCACGTATTTACTTGCATCGTTCTGGCGACTCATAAGTAACTCATTATCATTTACATACGGCACATCAGGCTACCCACTTTTGTTGCAAAATCACCCTTATTACAACCTCATGAGTTGCTACAGCGCTCACCTTGATGCGCTGTCGTGTGTACAACCTAGTTTATTCAATCAGGCTTGTACGACGCATCGGCGATGGGCATGTAAAATGTAAAGTATGTAAAGATGAGATTACATGTGTCATACGAATGAAAGAAAAAACTGCGCCTTTCAAAGTAAAAGGAATCAAAACTTCAGCCTAGGTCCCATGCATCTTCTTCTCTTCTTGGGTCGGTCACCCTAATATTCGTACGCCTTTCTTGGCGGCTCTGTGTCATTTCTCGGCTCAGGCCCATCGTCTTCATATCTGTGAAAAAGTTCAGGTCCAAGTAGTCCTTCGTGCCACATATGCTGATAAAATAAGTAGTTTTCGATAGGTAAATTGAAAACAGAAAAAGGTTTTTTACACGTTTTAATCCTGAACCTCATTTCTAAATTTGTGGAAATGACGGTTATATGTATAGTCACTTGGACAGTGTCAGTCGAGCTCCGACAGAAATGATTGAAACTCGTTGGAAGAAAAAAAAATTGCACAATGAAATTAATATTGAATAGGCATTTAAAACCTTTGACTTAAATTATGTACAAGCGATAGATCACCTATTTGTGACTTATGTGATAAACACTATTTGACCGTGACTGTATTAAAGCCATGTGTCAGTACATTACAAGATTACAAATCTGTACTTACTTTTTTTTTCCACCGCTTTTTAATAGTACCTTTCCACATTTTTTTATTATTTAATATGTTAAGGAAGTATTTTATAAACATGTTATTTGGTTAAATGAAGTCCCAGTGTTCCGTTAGTATTGTAATAATACAGATAACTTGGTAATAAAGCGGATGTTATTTAAAAATAAATTAAAACATCCGACATGATCCAGGAAACCAGTTGGCCAGCGTTGACGGCTCAGCGGATTTTAACCAGCTATAGCTGATAACCATCTTAGTTAAGTTATCTTTCAAATAAATAAAAAAACCGCGCTAAAATCAGTCCATTCGTTCGGGAGCTGCGATGCCACAGAAAGACACACACAAATATGTGTGCGTACAAACAGAATTGCGGTGAAACATTGAACAGCCCTCTTGTTCGTTTGGGTTCAAAAATAAATTAATATTTCACAACAATCACACCAATTCTTTAGTCCCAAATTAAGCTACGAGGCTTGTGTTATGCGTACTAGACAACGGATAAACATACTTAAATACTTTTTTTTTGTAAATAAATACATATTATACATAGAAAAACACCCAGACCAGTACAAACACACATGTTCATGCACACTTATCCTTGTACTGTGCGGGGATCGAACCCGCGACTCTTGGTTTTAGAAGTCCGACCTGTGGACCACTGCACCAAGCGGTCGTCAAAAATTATCCATACTTAAAATATCGGCTATGCATGTTATCCTACCTTTCGAAAACAGAAACAAAAGCGCGCTGCGTTTTCGTTACGCGAACGTCGACACATAATCGAATGTCGATCGCGAATCACTCGAAAATTAAACGTTCGTTAAATACATTAACGTATCTCGAGAACTGAAAGTAGAATTCGCCATTTGCAATTCAGATCCGACCATTTTCAATTTACAATCAACAGAATAAAATTAATTCAATAGGCGCTTCCACTGAAGAATGTTTTCGGAATTAACACAAAGAAAGCGTTATTGGGGTCGAATGAATTTTTAATGGACGAATATCTTAGCTAAGTGTACATCAGCGGATAATTTGTTTTACAACCGTAGTGATTTGAATTCGAACGATTTATTGTGCTTTTAAATGTGTCCTAAAAATGGGAAGATGAAATTTTTAATGATGATAGAATCTGTATCTAACTTGGTAACACTTTATTTTCATTTTTAGCTGGATTAAATATTAATTAGTATTTGATCCGTATATCCGTAGAATATTGGAATGGAATATATGAAACGGTATTTTCTAATTTTAACCAAATGATATTCGAAATCAGGGAAATTCATGTTTTTATTTATTTTTATTTTTCCAGAAAGCAAAATGAATAAATAAACAATATTATTTATTTTTGTTCGTGTTAAATTAAATGAAAAAGTATAAGATAAATACGCACTATTTTTCCCTCATTTAAAACTAATGCCAGTCTAAAATAATTAATTAAAGCGAAACCAAAACGCTTTCAAAGTCTTAAACACCTAAAGCAAGCTAATTAAATCGAAAAAAAAAACTCGAATTTGCATTACAACACACCCACTCTACAGATGTCAACGGCACAATACATTCTGGTATTGAAGTAAACTAAATAGGACCTCTGATCTAGGGGGCTATTCGATAAATTGGAGGAATAATTCATTTTTCCAGTCGATGGCACATGAAAGAGGACAGTGCGTCGCCCCCAGGCGAGGGAGAGGACATACGGGTAAAGAATACGTACCGCCACGCAGTTTTACAAGATTTAATAATTATGCTTACGAGTTACAGTAATCTATCTTCTCTAATATTCAAATAAATCTGAATGTGTTTCTGAAGCCCAGTTCTTGAGAGCCATTGAACTGCTTTCGTTATTTTTTTTAATGTTCCCTAAGTACAAGAATGGTTCTTGCGAAGAGAAAAAAAATGGTGTCCATATGGTAGTGGATAATAATGCTTACGAGTTACACTAAGTAATAATAAAACGGTAATAATCAGTTAGTTGAGGATTTGAAAACGCATGTACCGCAATAAGTCATAAATATATAGCATATATAGCAATAATAAATAATAAATAAATAAATATTATATGATCATGCATGCATGATAATGCTTGAAGTCAACAAATGTAAAATGGCAATATAAAATGTTTTCGAGCAATAAAAAATGCATGTAGGCAAATAAGAAGTAAGAAAAATCACCCATTTTTGCTGTAGTATGCGATTTAAGCAATCAATTTTTTTTCATAATAGGACTTACTTAATTTGTGAACTCGTGGCTAGGTGCGAAACAAACTCACGTGTTTTTCAACAAAAACGTTGATCATTCTAAAATCAGAAACGAACGATGTATTGATATTGGGTGTTTTTTTTCGTCGGATCAAATCCAATCCAGGCTTGGAACTGACCTATCATTTCTTTTATTCTTTTTTCTGCCAAAGTCCGTTTCATTGTATTTCTTTAATTGGATTTCCATACGGGAACGCGATTTTGTTATATCGATTTCAGAAAAACAGCCCAGTGCTGCTTTTCCTTTTAATAAAGTGGAATGGAATGGAATAAAAATATGATGTATGATGTTGTTATGTATAAATGCAGTAACTATTGTGTTATGAAATTTTAAATAAATGCTATAATCTTCTTACAAAAAGCCTTTGAAAGATATAATACCTCTAATAAAACTACTTACGACAGCAAAAACTAATTTCACGGGCTATGATTTTGCCCTAATCACACTTGATGTTAAGTTTTAATAAGGCTAAGGTGCAGTGGTCCACAGGTCGGACTTCTAAAACTAAGGGTCGCGGGTTCGATCCCCGCACAGTACAAGCATAAATGTGCATGAACATGTGTGTTTGTTCTGGTCTGGGTGTTTTCTATGTATAGTATGTATTTATTTACAAAAAAGTATTTATGTGTGTTTATCCCATAACACAAGCCTCGTGGCTTAATTTGGGACTACAGAATTGGTGTGATTGTTGTGAAATATTTATTTATTTTTTACTTAGGATGTATTGCTGCTTTCCTGCACTCAGATGCCTACAACTTTGAGTAACACGCATGGTGTCTACTTGACGCCTTGCTGATCCATCTGCCACTTCAGGAGTTAAGGTACGTGCATCTCTTCCTACTTAATCACATCAGACCATTTCTTTACTTTGTCCCTTGCAAAGTCTGATATTTCCACCTTTTTGAGTTTGCCTGCGTACATACCAATCCGCCATTTTGAAGTTCGCTAACCAGCTTTCGCTTTCTTTGGAATATCAAGTAAGTTACACGCTTACAACTTGTAGCTAATATTCTAAATTTAAAGACACAGTCCATTGACCCGTGCGTCCATTTTTTTACGTCTAACATCCAATTTATTTCCAAATGGTATTTCATACAAGCAGCATGATCTTATTGAGATTCATATTAACGTAACATTGATTTAATTAATTCGCGTTTGATAACATCGGAGATCCTTAACGCTTCAACTGTTTAATCTTGTTATCCAAATACTCATGTTTCATGTAGATTTCCTTAATTAATATAATACTTGTACATTTGAGTTGATTAGTTTAATAGTAAAACAGATAAGTTACATACACGACGTGAATTAGATTTATGATGCATGATATCTACAAGGATAAAAACAGCTTGAGTATTGAAAAGCATTATGATGAAAATCTTACTGCATGAATTTTCTCACGTATATACATGTAAAAATCAATCACCTTATTTCTCAAATCATGTAACTATGTGGAAACTGAGGCATTCCTAGACGAAGAAAATTCACACTCACACACACATTTTAATGCTATTTAAATAGGATTATTATTATTTAAAAAAAAATTTGAAATTAACAAATCAATAGAAAATCATTATTTGATTATTATAACTATTTAATTATTCATATTAAAAAAAATATTAATACTCAATTATTATTAATAAGCTGTTTCCTTAATTTATTTTTTATTTTTTTGGATTATCTGTTTTTATACTATTAGGCTAGTTGTATTCTAATATCTTAGTTTAATTATCTTTATGTTCATCTATTTATCTCATTGTTAATAAAAATTTTATATTTTGAATAAATATTTACAAATGTCAAAATTTCAAGATGTCATAATCGATTATTTTATAAGCTGGTAAGCTGCTGTATAATGTCAATTATTGTTGAATTAATATGGAGAGCGGGAATATACTACCACAAGTATTTATTTCCTTAAAATAAATCCTCGATTGCAATGTAGATGTTATGTTATTATAAATAAAGATATTTGTATTTGCATTTGTATTTACATCTTACCCATGAGTGTGGACTTATGAAATTATATCTTGTGTTAGGGTAGTGTCCAATTTCATAAAGCTTTACATTTTAGTGCGAAACCACAGAAACATTTTTGTATACTCGTAGTATATATATATATGTACCTCTGTTTATCAGACACCTCATCTCAGTTTTTATATTGTCAAAAATATCAATGTCAAATTTAAAAAAAAAACTATTTCTGTCGAAGTTAATAAAGTATGTTTATGTATAAAAAAAAGAGAAAATGATGATGATAATGATAAGAAAATAGAACGTTGAATACGGTACGTATCAACCGTTAACATCCGTTAACGTTCGGTAACATCCGTTACCGAAATTAGGCATGACACTTACTGACAGTCAGAACATTCGAACTTCATTTAACTTTCCATTTTGCATTTCCTTTTAAGAATCTCATTTCCAAATTGCCCGAATCGAAGTTCACTTCCATATATAAGTACCCACAATTTTAATTGGAATGTCTGTATAAGTTGTTTTGTACTTTTTAAAAAGTTCCCCCATCGCGACTTGAAAGTTAATCGATTCATATACCGGAATATTCATCAACGATAAAATTGGAATCCAAGACAGTCTCTATCGTTGACAAAAAAAAATACAAAAAGAGAAACTCCATGAATTTTGTATGAATTGAGCAGTCACCAATTCGGAGACATAAAAATTAAAAAGGAAATAACTTATCAGACACGAAGTCAATTTTGATTAAAACATTGAACGGCAATCTTGAAAAGTCTTTCGTTGATTGGTGAAGTAGGCAGGTAAGGGCACACTTTTAAGGCATAGTATCACTGCGACTCGCGGCGACAGAATTGCACATATGCGACCTGACGGTTAAGTGTTTGTTTCTTATCGTTGTTTCAAAAAAACTTTGCAGATTTTGTTATTTCACAAAAATAAGAGTTTTTCGTCGTTTCATTGACGCTGACTTGAAATGGAGAAACAGACAGGAAACAGAAGAAATAAGCAAAAAATAATGTGCTAAGATCATTTTCAACTTTTTTTCTAAAAAATAACGCTAACGTAGTTTTAAGTCATCTGTCACTAACACTAAATGGATTTATGGTCCGAAATAAAAGATTTTTTAATTTCATTTAATTTCAGAGTACTTACCGATTTTCAAAGTCGGTAAGACCTCATTTTTAATCCCAGATTTTCAATCAAGATGCCTTAATTGGTGGTATTTAGATTTATTAGCAGAAAATCGCCATTCCTTCGCTGCAGCTGCTCAGCCATAAATAACTTAATTTCTCGTCCATCCACTGCGAGTCTGCGATTGACATAATCCAAGACATCCAACTTGCCCGTCAATCATACAGAAATGAGCCACGTATTTAAAAAACACAATTTTCACGTGACCTCCCCACATTTAAAAATAAACTTTGAAACTACACAATAAGAGTCAAGTACAAGTTTTCGAAAGTTGGTCGAGCAAGATTTAATTTCCTCAAGTTGGAATTATTAAAACGTATCCACACTTGAGTGGGTTTCTTATGAAGGATATTTTATCATACGTTATTAAGGTACCGGGAACCAGCCGGGGTCCGTTTCAATAGAGTGCCGAGCGATTGGATAATATCTTGTTTTTTTCTCTCTTTTTTCATTTAAGGTTAAATGATAAGATAGATAAATTGTTTAATTTTTTTTTAACGTGAAGATAGGGTTTCCACGCGCATGAAGCCGCCTGGCTACTAGTTTTACTATATTTTATAACCGCCTGGCTTTTACTGGCTGAGTTTCACTATATTTTATGACAAATTTCTCTAACATGATTGACCTGTGTCATTCTGATATTTAAGCTATATTCTGTTAAAATTTCATGAAATGAATGAAAGAGTAAAAAACATAAATACTTGAATTTTTTTTTTGTTATAATCCAAACAGTAGTCGTTTTGTAAAAAAAAAGTAACAGAAATCCATGTTAGAAACTTACGCGTTTATAATATTAGTAGAATAAGTAGGATTCATCCCCAAGTGATAGAATATTAATAGCACTTGGTTTAATCTTGACAAAAATTAAGATGCGTGCTGTAGGTGCGTGGTGACACCTCGGACCCCGACTCCCGAGGGCCCGGCTTACCTTATTTGACCCTCGCCTCTTGTGCTTGCCTTAACTGGCCGGCCAAGAGTGGAGAACGCAAGAGCAAAACCTATGCTCCAGGTTGGAAGTGTAAAATGTCATAACGCCGGGGGACTGCTGGCCGCCGGCCACCTTCACCTCGCAGACTCATCTCTTGACAACCTTCAGCCGCTTACACCAATGTTGCTGCCTGGCTACCATCTGATAGTTTTTGATAGGCGGCCCATTTAGTAAGCGGCGAGTCACCGTCTGCCGTGATTATCAAGATGAGACATTTGATATGGCAGGCGTCCCGTTGTCTCATCAATATCCCATCAACCAATCCAGCAATTTCCTCTCCATAGACCCATTATAGTTCCCATCTTCCCTGCAATAGTCCTTGCACGTAGCGGGTGCTGTCTTTGGTTGTATCTACTCAATAGCGCACACAGAGATAGTATCCGCTTGGTGTACACATCCCTACACATTAATGTATCACTAAGGGGCTTCTTCGTGTTGGATCCATATCCCCCCACGTACGCCTTTCAAAAGGACTGGCCTTGTGCTGTGATATCCTAGAAGATAGGTACTACAAATAAAAATAAAAATAAATTGTATTTATTTTCTTTCACAAAAAACACGGTTGACTGCCATTTTCGGGCAAGATTACTCAAAAATCATATACATAAAAATGAACTGCGGTTCGTTAGACTCGCTAAAACTCGAGAACGGCTGAACCGATTTGACTAATTTTAGTTTGGTGAGGTGAAGGTTTCAACGGTTATTTTTTTTTTTAAATAGCGAAAACTGGACGACGACTGCCGCTAATCTAATAGAGGTTTAAAAAATGAATTGCTGGTCGTTAGTCTCGCTAAAACTCGAGAACGGCTGAATCGATTTGAATAGTTTTAGTCATGAAATATTTATGGAAGTCCAGGAAAGGTTTAAGCGATGAGAAAATGTGGATTTTTTTTAAATAGTGGGCAGGACAATGTCTGCCAGATCCACTAGTCTGTTATTGAAATCGAGAGCTACGATGCCCACATACACACACACACATACATACACACAAAAACACTTAACTTATGACACCGCTCTTTTTCGTCAGTGTTAAAAAGTATTCAGTGTGGAAACACCCCTAGTTGCTAGTGTATAATGAAAAAATGCCATAAAGATGAGCTCAACTCTACTTGTTTGCTGTATTGGCACAGTTTCGCAGCGTCAGAGCCAACTGAATGTTTTTCAAATTGGCCACACAGACACGGCTAAATGGATGGTGATTGGCCTACTTTGATGTTTAGCTGTGTGGATAGTGAATATAGTTTTTTACAAACGATAATAGCTTTTATCAGAAAAAACACGAGGGGTGGATTTTAGTACAATGTTTTAAGGAACACACACGTCTGCTAATGGAAAATGTTTTCATCTCCCAATTGACCAACGTTTTCTAAACTAAAATCTTATTTGCAGTTATTTGCATTCCAAATGGGAACATTCTCCATGAGAAATCTTACATAGCTGAAACACAAATACTGTTTTGTTCGATGGCCACTTAATAAATCGAAAACAAAAAATAAAGCCTTTCAAGGGACTTAAAAATTTGCTTAGTAACGGAATAACAGCGGAAATTAATTAACAGCACTTTTCGTTATTTATCCAATCATCTATTATATAAAAATTAATCGCAAAATGTGTTGGTAAGCGCATTACTCAAGAACTCCTGGCAAAATTTAGCGAATTCTTTTTTTATGATTAAAGTACGGGGATATTTTTTACGAAGATTTTTTTTAGTTAAAAACAACGGGTAGGACTAAGTCTGCGGGGTCTGCTAGCATTAATTCCACCCTTTGTACATTTCTTGTGCAATAAAGTTTTTAATAAATAAATAAAATGTCATATTTTTATGTACTATACTTAGTACATAAAAATATGACAACCTATCCTAACCAATAACTTACATACCCGATTGTATCGAGTACATTCATCGTTCATCAAAAACCTTATATTAAAAAACAAGCTGACTGTATAGGTAGACATCTATTTGACGGTTTTTTTTTAAATATACAACAACATCGCATACATTGATCTGACTCCGTGGTAAGTAGCTAAAGCACTTGTGTTACAAATATCAGAATCAATAGTGGTATTATAAATAAACTTGAATAAATACATTATAACACCCAGACCAGTACAAACAGACATGTTCAATTGTTTATGCACAAAAATGTTTGTACAGGGCGGGGATCGAACCCGCGACCTCTTGGTTAATAGTCAACTTTTTAACCATTACACCAAAGTGGTCGTCAAATATTTGGTTGTAGGTTGTAAAAATTCAGTTTTTCAATATCTACGCGAGTGTTCTATTAGCAACTGGGAGTCATGGCAAGTGGAAACCTTGGTTTAGACTAACATTAGGATTGTTAGGTTAATATTGTTATTTCTGTGTATTTTGATTTTTATTTATGGTTTAATATATGTATTTTATAACGGCTTGCGTCGTTTATACTAAGAGTGATTAATAGTAAGATAAAAAAAATACTGATTTAAATATTTATTTAAGTAAAATATTGTAGTATACGGTAGTTCTACGTATCATAATTGTGAACAAGAAACTGAAGGCTCTGGAATAATAAAACAACAAATTACGAAACTTAATAAACATACAAGTAAATCCAATGCTTGGAAAAATATATGGCCAATGTGTCCTATTTTGTTTTAGTACATATGTCTATTAGCGAATTCCCTCTTTTTATTGACGTGACAACGTCTTATAAATTAGTTTGCCGGGTGACACTTCAAGAAACTGCGTTACGCTCCGCTCACGTTATGCGCTCACAATGAGAGCGAGTGAGAGGCACGCGTCCCTTCGACTCGGGCATGGTTAGCCCGCCTAAGAGCGAGTGAGACAGACATAAAAAGTGAAAGGCACGCGTCCCTTCCACTCGAGCACAGTTAGCCCGCCTAAGAGCGAGAGAGACAGAGCGAGAGAGAGAGAGTGAGAGAGATAGGCATACACACCGGTTCATGTTATACGAATGAATGTTCACATTAAAATTATTTTACCACTCAAAGTCGTTGTCACGTAAAACTTTCGCCCGTATACCGACTTTACAGGCAACCAATTTTTTTTTATAGTGTTTTATTGATGTACTTACAGAAAATAATGTCAACAAACTGCTGGCTTTTCTAGTTCACTTAAAGTCTTTAATAGTACGTAATGAAGACTCCGTGTTTCTCCATTTGGACTTTCAAATATTATTTGCATTTTATAACGAGAGATAATTTTGTAGGTTTTCGCGAAAGCTTTTATTGGGATCGGTGCTCTGTCGGGATTTCTTTGACAATTCCCGAAGGTATTAAGGGTAGAATATAGGAATTATCTTAAATTGAAATCGGATTACATTATGACTTGGGTCGTTTTTTTACGAAACATGTTTTGATGAGGGTATTCATAAAAAATTCTACATAAATTATATTATTTTTTAACTATAATTAAATTTAAATTTAAAATTATAATTGAATTGTCATTGTAATTATCTATCTATCACCTTTGTGTGTGTGTGTGTGTAATTTACATGTCACAAGTGCTTAAGATACTTACCTACTTTGGAATCAGAGCGTTGTATGTGATGTTGTTTTAACAAAAATATATTTTATTTTTTATTTTTTTATTAATCCCAAAAGGCATAGATGGGACTAATTAGTAAGATAATAAAGCGATCATGATAAGTATTTTAACAATGACAGGATTGTTTTATTAAGGAAGGCTTCTCCTCATACATATCAAATCAAAGTCATCATAAAAGACAATTAATATTTTTGGACAATTTATGTGAATCATGGTCTAAAAACGATCTAACAATTATTTTTCCAGATCTTTGGTTATGTAAATAGAATTATGTGAAAATTCAGTTTCACCACCAGTAAACAAGTCTCGCCAAATTGCTAAAACAATTATTTATATTAAATTAACTCTCCATCAAATATTAAATTATACGAAGGAGACATCCAATTTCATACTTCCCCTTCATATTCAAGCGTGAAAAAGCCAATGGGCGAAGTTATGTATTGAAATATAGCTGAGATGTTTACTGTAATAGCTACGTAACTGCTCGAAAGCATTTTTTCTTTGATAAATTGTTATTTTGCTTTTAACTAACACATTCGAATTTAAATTGGCTTCAAAAAAATAAAAGGTCGTCAAGTAATAAGCTATTTCATGGCCGCTTTCCATATTATTTGAGACGACTTTATAGTCAACCTTTTGACCATTACACCAAAGTGTGGTGTAATGGTCAAAAAGTTGACTATTAACCAAGAGGTCGCGGGTTCGATCCCCGCACTGTACAAACATTTGTGTACATGCACATGTCTGTTTGTTCTGGTCTGGGTGTTGTATGTATTTATTTAAGTTTATTTGTAATACCACTATTGATTCTGATATCTGTAACACAAGTGCTTAAGGTTCTTATCATGGAGTGAGATCAATGTATGTGATATTGTGTATATTTAAAAAAAATTGTTCATTTAAATTTGCATACCGAGTGGATTTAACGCCATGAGGCATCTCTATTACTCAACTGTCTGTTAGTAACATACTGAAAGTTATCTGAGGTTACAGCCGTCGGTATGAAACTTACTGTATCTGTAACGAAGATAGAATATTGCATTTCATTCAATTGTTTCTGCGATTTTCTGTCATGAATTTCTCAAAAACAGCTCGGAGTCGGGATGTTGGCGGTGTAACACCCCCGTTCCTCGAAAAGCATGTTTAGCCGTTGGTCCTGACCAACGGCTACGGCAACGCCTGATCTCTCTTCGGTCATGTCGGATTGCCGTCTCACCGAACTTTAAGTGTGATGGAACAGTGAGTGCACCTGTGTATTGCGCTCACAATTGTGCACTATAATATCTCCTGCGTAGTTGGCTGATCTCTATTGAGATTGGCCGCCGAGGTCGAAATCGGCCAGGAGGACTATTAATTGCATTTCGAAATTGATTTTATATCAAGACCACTTTGACGACAAAAAAACAAGACTCGAAAATCAATCGCCAATACTCAGGTTAAATCGTCAATTTGTAAAAATAATGTAAAATCACATTGGTCCTTGCATTTTGCACACTCTCCTTTCAAAAATCAACTTATTCGTGGCTAGATAAAACACATATTTATGCGACAGACCCTTTTATAGATTGCTATATAATTGCAATTTTGAGCTATATTGCAGGTGTCGCAAAGTTCTGTTTCCAGTGATTTTATTGAGACGTGAAAACGAGCGTCATAGGGGATGTATAGGGAGGAAATTATTTTTCCGCGCCGTTAGACATACCCGTACAGTCAACCTCATGTGATTATTGGAATTTAAACTTTAAGGTTTGTGATATAAAGATGAATAGGCAGACATAGTTTTGCAGCCTAACCTATATTGCGCCTGGAAGCTATGCGGTCTGATTGAACAATGTTTATGGAGTTTTTATGGGTTTGTAATCTGTGAGTGGAATCTGGTTTTATTGAATAAAACGTGACATGTTGCGGTTAAACTATTTATATGCGTAATGGTATTTGATGTGGAGGTTTTCTTTAAGCCAGGATTATGCGGTAGGTATTGTTATTTCTATATGACCAATGTATGGAAATTGCGAAAATACTTAGCAGTAGAAAGAAAAATCTGTCTGAGCAAGAAAACGAACCTGGAATCCCGACATTGGCAGATCATTTTATAATTTTATGCTACAATACACGCAGGAAGTAAGAAATATAAAAAAAACTACTTTCTCGTTTTAACGAGAAAGTTTTTTAAAAGTTTGCGAATACGATTAAATAATTATCCAATCGAAAAACAGTTATACCTGCAAACTTTATCTTCCAGTTAACATTTGATTTGAAATACAATTAATTTTGGTTGTGTAAAGAGGTGGTGTTAACCGCTTCGGGGTCGCTAGTCGCCAGTCAGGGCAGAAATTGAAGAAAACTCCAAGTCGTAAAGTAAGTAAGGTTCGTTATTTTTTTTAGACGCAGAAAATAGCCAGTCTTACTTAGTCCCGCACACAGTTCCTAGGACGCAGAGACAGCCACAAAGCTGATGTGTGGCTTCACAACGAGTTTTATGTTCTCTGGAGGAATTAGCTCACCAAAGATGCTGCTCACTCCGGAGAATTCACAATATACCGCCGTATAAGGGAGATCAGCGCCATCTAGTGTTGAATAGTGGCAATTTCCCCAACTAAATTCTCTCTCTTTACAGTTGTAATTAGATATATATATTTGGTTGTCATGTGTTGAACAGGGTGAAGACCACAAGACGAGAATTGCCGTTTAGGCGTGAAAGCTTAACAGACGGGCACACCATTGTCCATTTGCAGTCTCCACCCTGTGTAATTTAATTAAATACACACAAAAATCAACGTTTCCAAATTATTAAGAACATGTTTTGTACTACCTAAACATGTACACAGTGCAGAAACATTTAAGCCCCATATTTATTTTTTTATATTTTAGGCCGTAATGAGCACTGTGTAGAGTGTTTTGAAATTAATTCTGCACTCTTAAAATTGTGTGGGAAAAGTACGAGTAATAACGACGCGATTAACGATATCGTTAAAAATATAGAACAGGATGGAAATATCAAAAAAAAAATGCGTTAAAATTTTTAACAGTTTGCTATATTACTGATTGATAAAGATCTCATTTTAAACTACTCATTTTTACTTCTGCCAAAAGGAATGCCTTTTGAATCGCAATTATTATGACAAGGCAAATTGCCGAATTACCTACATTGAAATCATTTTAATTGATATTAACAGGTATAAGAATTACCTATACTGTAATGATACTTACTGTGCCGCAGAAATTTTTGGTTCTCTGGTTTGTCTTATAATTTACACTGTGAAATAAAAACACAACTAAAGAAAAATGGACTGCCACAGGTGGGACTCGAACCCGCACCACTCGCAAGCTGGGCGATTACTCTCCCAATTGAGCTACCGTGACACTTACTCATTGGTCCGAATTTCTTTAAGTGCTCCTTAGGCTACAGTCAGCCATGATGAATCATGAATGCCTGTGGCAGTCTGTTTTTTCTCTAAGTGTGTTTTAATTTCACATTGTAAAGAAATTTGCATTGTCAATGCTAAAAAATAATAAATAATGAATAACACATCACATACATTGATCTGACACTTGTGTTATAGATATCAGATTCAACAGTGGTATTACAAATAAACTTTAATTAATACATATAACACCCAGACCAGTACAAACAGACATGAACATGTCACACAAATGTTTGTACAGTGCGGGGATCGAAACCGCGACCTCTTGGTTAAAAGTCAACCTCTAGATCATTACACCAGAGTGGTCGTAATTAAGTAACTTTTTTTTAATCTCTTGTATCTTGTGATTAAAAATGTTTAATGTAATTCTAGGCTTATAAGTAAGTTCCTTTCGAAGAAAGAAAGAAGTCAAGTGCTTTCACCCGACATGTCATCGTTTGATATACAAGGTGTTACAAAAAACCCGTAATAACTACAGGGTGTTGTTGTGCCCGGAAAACTGCACGACATTCCCAAAGATACCCAGGTCAAAATCTCTATAAGAAAATCAGACCTATACAAAATTGCCAATGTTGATCGATTTTCTGTGGGAGAGCTACAAAATTATTTTGTAATTTCCAAAAAAAAACCTATTCTTTGCGAATTTTTTTAAGTTTTACGGGCACAACAACAACCTTCAGTTATTACAGTAGTTTTTGTGTCACCCTATATAATGCGTGTTGATAGAATTACGGTAAACTGCTGTTAAAGCGTTTGTTGTTATTTCGTCTAACAAACAAACAATCAGCAACAACACTGGTGTCCCACTTCTTCCCTATTCGTTCGAAATTCTATTCTATCTATCTCGTTCGCTCGCATTGCCAATCTATCATGAGTAACAGGGACAGCTGTATTTGAAACTATGAATTTCAGTTACAGAATGTAACCTGTTTCGTCCCCAATCGTTTGTTTAGGATTTCAAACGAAACCGCAAATCAGTGCTGATGTCGTATTTTTAGTTGCCAATCGAATTCGGTAGTTCTGTTCTATGGGCGGTAGGTTGGCGTAGAATGTTTGGATAGATTTGTATGCTTTTTAGCGAATTTGTTTTTTGCATAGCAGTAGACGGATAGATAGATAGATTAACACTTTATTGTACATTACAAAACAAAAATACAGACAAGTTTAACAAAAAAAGATGTACAATTTAGGCGGTCTAATTACATGTAGCGATCTCTTCCAGACACCTTCGGTTAAAATCTCTCAATTGTTGACAAAAAAAAATGTAGCTCAATTTGTAAATGTAGCTCAATTGTTGACATCAACTCAATAAATATTGATTATGACAACGTACATAAAGAACTCAAATATGTTAATATCCATAAGGGCTCTGGTTCTGATGGAATCCACCCTTTTCTCATTGCAACTGTGCTAAAGAACTTGCTACACCTGTGACATTAATCTTTCAAAGATCCATCCAGTCAGGGATATTTCCTAGCATTTGGAAAAAGTCTGTAGTAACCCCGATTCCAAAAAATAATAAAACAGACCGTATTGAAGAAGTTTTTCTTCACTATTTCTGCCTGTTCCTTCAGGAGTTCCCCAGGGATCTCATCTGGGTCCGCTACTTTTCTCTTTGTATATCAATGACATAGGTGATACTCTTAACCATAGTCACCACCTTCTCTATGCTGACGATATGAAACTTTACCGAATTATTAGATCAATCGCTGATTGCGAAAAGCTTCAAGAGGACTTACAAGCCGTCCATGCTTACTGTAGTTCTAACCAGCTCTTCATTAATAGTGACAAATGTAACACCATCTCATTCACACGCAAAAATAACACTATAAGCTACGACTACCACATAAATGGAAAGCGCCTCGAAAGAGTGAACAAGATAAGAGATCTAGGTATAATTATGGATTCAGAGTGGTCATTTAATTTTCACATTGAGCACATATAGGCATTATCATTTCGAAACTTAGGTTTCATATTGCGAATAAGTAAACCGTTTAAGCGACCGCATACACTCAAAATTTTGTACTTTTCGTTTGTGCGATCCTATCTTGACTTCTGTGGACTTGTGTGGAGTCCTTGTTACGAAGTTCACAAAGACCGAGTGGAGAGGGTCCAAAAAAAATTTATTAAGTCAATGAATTATCGCTTCAATAATTCAGATGAATCTTTAGATAGATATAAACTACTATCCTTGAGCAACAGACGAGAAATGTTCGATATTGTGTTTCTATATAAAATACTCAATAATTATGTGGATTCTTCTTTGCTACTCAGCAGGTTATCGTTTGTGTCTCGCGTGCGGCTTCCGATGCGCTCCTCACGTTCGCGTCCACTGTTTGTTCCCCCGAATTTTCATAAAAACTACACACGTAATTCATTTTTATTCCGTTCCACTAGCACTTATAATAAGAAATACACCAATATAGACTTATCTAATATTTCCTTACCCAAGCTAAAACAGACTCTTTCGACAAGTCTAAAGTGAGTTAAAACAAAATGTTTATTTGTTATTGATACAATAAGTTCTGTGAAATCATTTTGTATGTTATGTGTGTTTTTAGGTACATATTCGTATTGTTAACTAACGGTTCAAAAAACATGTCTGACCACTACAGTGGCCCTTTTAAATATTCATAGATATATTACCTATTTATAGGCACTAATAAGGTCTTTTGTAAAAATCTGTTCTTATATGAACGTTTTTTTTTTCTGTATGACTGTTTGTTGCCTTAAATAAAAAGAAAAAAAAAAGTCAGTGATTTCAGTTTAGTGATCATTTGTCAAATAGCCTGTGAGTTATTACATAACAAACTAAAACTTTTACAGGAACTGAAATTAAAAACTAGACTTAGTTTTAAGAACTATTAAAGGTTGTGAATTAATTTTTAATCGTGTTCAGTTTCAAAGTTACACGATGACAAAGTCGCTTTCGAAATTTATGTCACCATATGTAAATAGAAATATTTATTTTCGTACATAAATAAGGTACGATTAACATTTGATTTGTTGGTCATCTTACAATAGTGATTAAATGTATTTAGCCGTGTCAAATTCATAAACATAATAAATTATCCAAAATGAATTAATTTAAATGACAGTTTGATAAAAGTTAAATACCTTATATTACATTGAAAACATCATTAGGAGTCATTATGGATTGACATGCCTATTTCTTATTTATATTTAATTAATTCTTTATATTGCATAAATTGTTCAATTGAATAAAATGTGTGTCCAACAACTATTAGGCAATGAAATTTTGAACATGTTTAAGAATAGATCCCTAAGACGAGATGGTATTTTGTTGAATACATCGCAAAACAGTTAATTCGAAAATCTTTTTATAACATTTTAAGAAATTTCCATCTTTGACTAAGACTTTATTAAGGTGCTCAGAAGACTATAATAATAAATAAATAAATTGTTTCAACGAACACACCAATAACCTAGTCCCAAACTAAGCGTTAGCTTGTGCTATGGTGGCTAGAATAATGGACAGAAATACTTAAATGGTTACGTAAATGGTTACGTAAATGGTTGTTAGATAATGCTTATTATAGTGTTGATGAGTTTTTGAACCACAAAGGAGCATAATGGAACTGTTGACATTGTTGCTGCTTATTGACAAATAATAATAAAAAAAATAAAAAAATAAAAACATGTAAAACTAATATTAATAATTGCCTGAATATTAACCTAAACATGCTGTTTTATATGGCTAAGTAGGTCACTGCACAGTTTCTCTGACATAAGACCACATTTTTCATGTATTGTACCCTACTTAATGGCAAATAAATATATTTGTATTTGTATTTGTATAAATACATAAACAACCATGACTCAGGTACAAATTAGTATTACCATTGAAAATTACTTAGCTTTAGATTTCCGCTCAGTTACGCCGGCATAAGTACCCAACTACACTACCTGTGACCACCGACTATGTTAGAGAACAAGCACATGCAAAAAGCACCGCCCGCCCTCTCACAAATCGCATGCAAAACAGATAATGCAATAATTAGTACCAACACCGACGTGCAAAAGAAAACCTCAACGCGTTTCGCCGCCTCACGCGGCATCTTCAGGAGGAGATGTTGTCGCCTCGGCTGCGCTCCGACGACTAACCTGTGAACGCTGGTGAGCAGGCCTTTTATACTTTTCCCCCACTATTGTTGTGACGTACTAGCGACCGATCCGGTCCTATTATTACTAATGATATTATTACTATTTTGACGGTTAGAAAAATTTGAAAAAATATTTAATAGTGGGGACGTTGTGTAACTGACCTGCTCATTCAGCAGTGTAAGCGAATTATCTTTATTATGTTTAATTATTTCTAATTGTTCCAAAACGGATAGTTTTAAACTTTTTTCGCATGTGTGTAAAATTGAAAATGTGTGATTATCAGGAATTCTATGTCCTGTGTCTAAAAGGTGTTTCGCGAAATGGGATTTTTCGGGATGGTTATTTCGATACGCGGATATATGTTCTTTATAACGTGTGTTGAAACTACGGCCGGTCTGCCCTACATATGTGGAGTTACATTCATTACAATTAAGTTTATAAACACCAGATTTCTGGTGTTTATCAAGCTTATCCTTACCATTACATAACATTCGTAATGAGTTATTTGTGTTAAAAGCTGCGTGCATATCGTAATTTTTTAGTAACTTAGAAATTCGTTCCGACACCGGTCCTAAATAAATCAAACTAGAATTATACCTGTTATCCTTTTTATCAGGAACAGCGTATAATAAATTAGTTATGATTTTGTTAATTTTATTTTTTATTAAACTGTCAATAATGCATCTCTTGTGTCCGTTTGAAGTGGCGATGTGGTAAAGAATATTTAATTCTTTTTTGTAATTAATTTCACTTAATGGTATTGTAAGAAGGCGATGTACATATGAGTTGAACGCGGCCATTTTATGTTGCCACGGATGACAAGAAGATGCATGAATGACAGTGTCAGTGTGGGTTGGTTTACGATATATTTGGAATTCATGCTTACCCTGCACCTTTGTTATTGTTAAATCTAAGAAATTAAGAGTGAATTGCACCGTAGCCTCGGTTATAGTTTCCGTTAAAGTTAACTTTAGCAATAACATTAACGGTGACAATGGATTTAACAACATTTAAGTTGCACCATTACCTATGATCGTGTTGTCAAAGTTAAAAGAGTTGCAATTTTAAGGTTACTTATTTTCCCTTAAAAAGGTATGGGTAATATATTTCGATATGGCAGCACCTAACGTTGGCTGTCAGCGCTCTGTCAGCTTAACTGACGTTTTAGATTGGCGGCATGAAATTGCGAGGTTATATTGTTGTTTTGTTTGGGTTTAAAGTGTTTGGTTGGAATCAAGAAAGTGTTTTTCTTTATTAAACTTGCAACCATGATGACCGACTATCGTTTAAAGTAAGTTTACATTTCATTATAATGACTAAATCCAGGATTATTTCTCGATAATTTTGAAGTAAATGATCTTAAATGATTTCTATTTACAAAACCTAGGTTGCAGGCACGCTTTTAATTTTACATTGCTTTTTTTCAGGGAACGAAGTATAAATTTTAGCAAGGAAGAAATATCTAGACTCCAATTGCTTATAGATAAGTACAAAAATGTATTAATGTGTAAAAAAACTGACGGAAGTAGTGCCAAACAAAAAGACCATGCGTGGTGCTGTATTGAAAAAGAATTCAATGCAGTTGGCGAAACACCAAGAACTGTAAAACAATTAAAATATAAATTTGAAAACATGAAAAGAGGTGCAAAAAAGGTACTGTGTTAAATACATGTTATTTTCTTTTATTATTAATAACCTTACATTGGTACACAACTTACGTACATAATACTTTTTTGTAATTTAATTTTTTCAGGAGGCCTGTAGGGAACGTCAAGAAATGATACGCACAGGGGGAGGAAAACCTCCTTCTCTTCCTCCAGAGTCAGAAGAAGCTACAGACTGGCTGCGGTCACTCATGTCAGGCTCCATAGATGGCAATGAAGCTGTTTATGATGATGATGTTATGACCCCAAAGTCACATTCCGTAAGTTACTAATGTCAATCTCTTATAGTTATCCATACATACTAATATTATAAGGCTGAAGGGTTTGTTTAAGTGTGATAATCTCGAGAACTGCTAGACCTATTTAAAAAATTCTTTCACCATTGGATAGCTGTGTTACCCCTGAGCTATGTATGTACCACGGGCTAAGCAGGGGCGGCCCACTGGTTTAACAATTTTGAGGTAAATATAATCATTACTATCATGTAACAAAGACTCAGTGTTGGTGAAATTGTAGCTAGTATACTGAAAATCCATTTTTTTTACTCCATTGGAAGACCCTTCAGTCCCTGCTGTGCCCGAGCATCATAACAATATATAATCAATTGTGTCTGATATTCCGCAATTGAAGAGTTAACAGACTAATGTGTTACCAATATTGTTACAGACTCCAAAACATGAAGTAAATATTAAGAAGAGTAATCCTGATGATGATCATATTCTTCCAGTCCATAAGGTATTATACCTGTTTAATTTATTATTAATAGTGGGTTATTATAGTTTATTTATTCAAAATAAAATGCTTTTATTACATATCTGTTGCAGAAGGCAAAGCTTGTCATCAATATTGACGATCTTGAGAACATTGTACCAATAGAAAAGGTGCAGGTAAGGTATCTTTCAATTCACATCTATTCTAAACAGATATTGACTACAGCAGAGATAAATAGTTATGCTGGTTTTGTTACAGAATGCAGATTTGGATGATAATATAATTATGATTAATGAAAACCAGATGAATATTGCAGAAGCAGAGATTGCCCCCAATTTCGACAGTAGTACACCACATTGCTCATTAAGGAAACCCTTGGCACCACCACTTAAACGTAAGTATTTTATAATGTATTATTTTAAATCCTTAATTAGCTGTTTCCCGAGACTGGGTTCCAACGTACCATAGTAAGTATACTATGTCCTGCTGGTCTCTATCCCTGTACCAGATTACCAGATATAATCGAAATGGATTCAATGATTTGGGCATGAAAGCGTAACAGATAGGCAGTTACTTTGAATCTTGAATCTATATAGGTATATATTATCTATATAGGTATATATTATATATATTTATTAGTTTTATAAAAATAGCAAGTAGGGATTTTACTTAGATTTAACTGTTTACTATAAACTTAAAAAAAAATTGGATATGAATGCTAGACATGCATTTTATAAAATTAGATAGTAATTCATATATAATGTAATTCTTTGTTCTCAGGTAAAGTTAATAAAAAATTGGGAAAGGAGAGTGAAAATATTATCAAAAAAGCTTTAAGGGAAAAAAAGCTGTCTGTTTTGGAGGGTCTGCATGACCTGGAGTTGGAGAGGATTAAACTAACTATTAGCCAACAAAAAGAACTTCATGAGCAGCTCATGAGACATAACGAAGCTAGACATAAGCTTGAAATTATAAAACTTCAGCTTGAAATTGATGCTCTGCAAGAAAAATCAAAACAATAAATTTTTTTATACTAAATTGTGTTTATTTTATTACTAAATTACTACAATGAAACACCCTATGAAAAATTGTGTCATTGAAAGACATAATGCCATTAATACTACTGTAATCTCCCAAAATAGTTATTAATCAAGGTATTCCTATTATGATTGTCATTTGTCCTGTGTGTGTACAGTTCTTCATCATCAGACGAAGATGAATCTGATGAATCTTCCATGTTATTAAATGTCAACGGCATTGGGTCTCTGAATTTCTTTGACATGTTGTGCAGCACAGCCATTGCCACTATAGCACATTGAGCCCTTGTTGTGTTTGTCCGTAGTTTCCATGATAAAGCAGGAAACCTTTTTTTCCAGCAGCCAAATGTTCGTTCAACAACATTTCTAGTTCTTATATGGCTTTCATTGTAGAGCCGTTCTGCTTCTGTGACAGGATTACGCAAAGGTGTGAGCAGATATGGTTTCACAGCATAGCCTTTATCTCCCAGTAACCAGAAACCTGCAAACTCTCCAGCTTCTAGTCGTCCTTTAATTACACTGCTATTAAAAATGTGGCTGTCATGACTGCTTCCAGGCCACCGTGCCACAATATTAGTTATATACATATCTACATTTGTAATTGCCTGCACATTAAGTGAAAATATTTGTTTTCTATTTCTATATGTTTCGGCATCTGTCCCACCTGGGGACTTTATTGGGATATGGGTACAATCTATAGCTCCAATTACTTTTGGAAAACCACTTATTTCATAAAATTTTTTGGCTTCTACTTCCATTTCTTGTACATTTTGAGGCATTGAAACCCAGTCAGATCTTAGTCCGGCAATAGCTCTGCTCACTCTATGTATTATCCGACATACACTGGATTTATGAACACCTGCAGCATCCCCAATGCACCGTTGAAATGAGCCACATGCATAGAATTCTAGAGCCATCACTATTTGTTGCTCTGGAGTAATAGCAAAATTCCTGAAAAACAAAATGTTCTTAATATAGGCATTATTCTATGCTATCACAACGATTTAATTAGGTACCTACATACATATCTGTTGATTTTACATAAGTCTGGGAGCAAAGAAAAAATGTAGAATGTACTAGCTGCTTCTCATCCCATGCAGATCTTTAAAGCAGGTCAAGTGAATAGTCTTTAATAGATAAATTTTAGGAATAAATTAATATTCTGTCTGATTTTATTTTTTACAACCGAAAATGACCCACCGACCAAAATGTGGCCTTTGGTCTTATAGAACTAGGCTTTGTCTAACTCGTAAGGGATAAAGACGTGACGTTTGGTGTTCTAATAGGCCAATTAGTAGCGGCTGTTGCTGATAACTGATACATAAATATTGAGTAATTAGTTTCTACAATAGAAACTTACCTCATAGTCCTAGTTTTAAGCAAGGGCCCTAAATGATTAGCTAGCGCCTTGGCAAAGCCCTTGGAAATTCGAAATCTGTCCAAGAATTCACGATCATTCCATTTTTGAAATCTATCTATTCGAGCCTGATATACTTTTTTCTTCCGCAGTTCGGGTATATTGTTATCAGTGTCGTCATCAGAAGAACTGGATTCCCATAAAATATCATGAATTAAAGCCATATCACGTTTTCTTTCACAGAAAAACAAAAAACTCCTCCGCACAATTTGTAGGTTATCCTGGACTTGACAGTTGATTTGACTAAACAATAGCAATAACCGGCCAAAATCGACCAGTTAACGTTAGCGTTAAGTTATGACGTCATGACAACAGTTGCTAAATTGGTGCAACGCAAATGTAGCTTAACCGGGGATTTGACGGCTCGGTTATCGTTACAGTTATTTGGTGCAACCCACCCTAATACTATCATTCTGTTCTAATTCTAATTTAAATTTAATTTTGGGGTGAATTTTATTTATTTTATTAAGAAATAGATCCAACTGACGGTTTGTTCCGGTCCAACAAATCAATATATCATCTACGTATCTATAATAATAAAGAATATTCCTATCATGTATTAAGTATTTATTTTCAAAATTATCCATGAAAATATCTGCCATTAATGGACTTAAAGGAGAACCCATCGCTAAGCCCTCCTTTTGTCTATAATATTGATTGTTGAACCGGAAATAATTTTGTTTCATACATAATGTAGTTAATAATATGAGATCGTTTATCTCCCCCGGATGCAATCGTTGTTTTTCTAAATGGTACTTTAAAATAGTTAGAGATTCTTGGTAGGGTACATTGGTAAATAAACTATCGACATCTAATGATAACAACTTTGCATTCCGAGGGAGAGAAACAGACTGGATTTTTTTAATTAAATCCAAACTGTTTATAAGGGAATGTTTAGGATCGAATGACGATTTTGCCTTTAATAAATAATTTAGTTGTTTGGCTAGCTTATATGCAGGTGCGCCGATGTAGGAAACTACAGGGCGCATCGGCATATTTTCTTTATGTATTTTAGGTAAACCGTACAAAAATGGACTACGCGGATTCATTTCTAAGATTGAATTTCGAGTGGATGAATTATTTGAAAATATAAACTGAGCTGAATTTATGGCTTCTTTTATTTCAGAGGCAAACTTTTTAGTTGGGTCTGACTGTAAAAGGACAAAATCGTCATTCTGAATTATTTCCTCCACCTTTTGGACATAACTACTACTCTCCATAACCACCACCGTGTTACCCTTATCAGCTTTGGAGACAATCAAATTGTTTTCGGAGATTTTTTGGCTAAGTGTTTTATAAATATGGTACTCTGGATTAGATGATCCGCGATTTGATTGTCCCATAGCTGTTTTAATCTGATTAGCGGCTATATTTGTTACTAAATTTTTACAAAGTTGATCTTTTTTGCCACATACAACGGTGATCTCCACGTCAACGGCTAAACTTTCTAACGTTTTTTGATTAATAGATGGCTGTAAATTGTATTTTAAACCTTTATTTAATAAGGAAACTTCATCATTAGACAGCTGAACATTGGATAGGTTTTTAATACGCGGGTAAAATTTATGAGTCTGTTCGTGGAGATCCCGTTGCATGCTAGCATTGTTGTTAGTGACCGACTCGCGTCTCAACACACGCAATTTTCGACATTGAACGAGATATTTTTGATGGGCTTCTTGAGAAGCAAGAAGCCTTGATTTATCGTCTAATAAATCGAATTCTATATTATGTAAAGAGAAAGATAATTGAGAATAAAGAATTTTGAGATGTAGTTTGAGATTATCTCTAACTGAAAACCAGTATCGAGATTCTTCATTAAGCCAAATAGACTGCGCTTTTTTAATAGCTATATCCGCGGATCGATTATTCGTGTTGGAACGTAAATTGATGTATATTAAATTAATAATTGATGTATTTTAAATACATCAATTTACGTTCCAAGGTTTAAAATACAATTTACAGCCATCTATTAATCAAAAAACGTTAGAAAGTTTAGCCGTTGACGTGGAGATCACCGTTGTATGTGGCAAAAAAGATCAACTTTGTAAAAATTTAGTAACAAATATAGCCGCTAATCAGATTAAAACAGCTATGGGACAATCAAATCGCGGATCATCTAATCCAGAGTACCATATTTATAAAACACTTAGCCAAAAAATCTCCGAAAACAATTTGATTGTCTCCAAAGCTGATAAGGGTAACACGGTGGTGGTTATGGAGCCACCACCACCAGACACCATGGACACCAGAAAGCTGGTGTTTATAAACTTAATTGTAATGAATGTAACTCCACATATGTAGGGCAGACCGGCCGTAGTTTCAACACACGTTATAAAGAACATATATCCGCGTATCGAAATAACCATCCCGAAAAATCCCATTTCGCGAAACACCTTTTAGACACAGGACATAGAATTCCTGATAATCACACATTTTCAATTTTACACACATGCGAAAAAAGTTTAAAACTATCCGTTTTGGAACAATTAGAAATAATTAAACATAATAAAGATAATTCGCTTACACTGCTGAATGAGCAGGTCAGTTACACAACGTCCCCACTATTAAATATTTTTTCAAATTTTTCTAACCGTCAAAATAGTAATAATATCATTAGTAATAATAGGACCGGATCGGTCGCTAGTACGTCACAACAATAGTGGGGGAAAAGTATAAAAGGCCTGCTCACCAGCGTTCACAGGTTAGTCGTCGGAGCGCAGCCGAGGCGACAACATCTCCTCCTGAAGATGCCGCGTGAGGCGGCGAAACGCGTTGAGGTTTTCTTTTGCACGTCGGTGTTGGTACTAATTATTGCATTATCTGTTTTGCATGCGATTTGTGAGAGGGCGGGCGGTGCTTTTTGCATGTGCTTGTTCTCTAACATAGTCGGTGGTCACAGGTAGTGTAGTTGGGTACTTATGCCGGCGTAACTGAGCGGAAATCTAAAGCTAAGTAATTTTCAATGTTAATACTAATTATGGATTTCCGCAAAGTAACGCCTGATACTATTAATTATATTAAATCAGGTACAAATGCTCGTGGTCATCACACAAACATTTGCCTCTAGCAGGGTTCGAACCCGCGACAGTCGGTTTTGTAGTCTGGACCTCAGACCACTGGACCAAAGCTGTTGTCATGCACACACCATACTCGTATTACACACACCATACGTTAAGTTATTAAATTTGGAACCAACCACAAGTATTTGTGTATAATATTTAGTTATAATGCAATATCGAGTGTCTGGGGGGCATAACAGTTTTATCATATCAATCCGCAAGCTCGAGGCTGGTTGTGTAAACAATCTCCGCTTATTTTGCGCCACACCTACCCAATAATATTCTATGGGGTTGAAGGATCAAGATAAGGAGGAGACAATCTTGCCGCTGGCTAGAAGATATGAGATGTTATTGAGTTTTTTGTTATACAGGGTGTGCAAATACACATATTTATCTCATATTTTATATATTGTAATTGTAATTTGTACATAATACTAAAACAACTTTAATTACTATAGCCAATTGTAAGGTGTCCTTAATCATACTGTAAGAACTTATAGCGAGTTAACAAAATTAAATCAGATAAGAACTGCACCAAAACTGCATCAGATGATAAAATAATATATAAAGTGGTCCTTTTTGCATAAATGGTAAAAGAAATTCTTACATCATTCTGAGTCCATACATAACCATCACACCATTCTACCCAATACCTACCTATACCCACTGTACAAGTGCGGGCGTGTGTGTGTTATAATATAAAACAAGATAAACTTTAGTAGTTAGGTGGTACTACTGGTATAAACAAAAGTTTTAACTACGAATCGTCCAATAACTATTAAATGATCAAAACAGTAACCTTCAAAAATAAATTACCCACCTGAGTCTTGATTCAATGACTGAATATTGAGATTTTTGTTGTAAGGGGTGTGTCAATACACTAATTTAATAAATATTCAGTCATTGCATTGAATCAAGACTTAGGTGGTTAGTTATGTTTTGAACGTAACTTTTTTTTATTTCTAATATCTTCTTCTTCTTCTTTTTTGTCAGAGGTGAGAATCGTTATTCGTAGAATTGTTTTTATTTGCTTCAAGTGAATTTAAATTTACTTATTTGCCGAAACCACTGAGCATTTTGGTAGTTTACTGCTTAAAATTCACCGACAATATGCTGGACTAATAAAGGTAATTTTACAGTGCACTTAAGCAATCGTATTTTACGGCCTTAGGGTCGTTCACAGAGAAGCAGTGAAAAACTGAAGATAGCTTATAGCATAAAACTTCGTGATTTTTTTTAAAAAGCTACTATTATTAAAGTATTGTATACAAATGTAAATTAATGAAAAAAAGAACATTATCTAAGAGATTCTCAGTTTAACGTCCACGATGCGTTTTCCAACATTTTTCACGATGGCTTACAAGGTATTTTACACTGAAAGAAAAAAGGAAGGAAGTATTAGCTACCTGTTGAATATTATTTACACCATATGAAAATACTCTGTATAATATTATATTAATTCTTACCATAATTGTTTTCGCCATCCTAACAAACTACATTTTCTTTAAGGCTGTACTGGTTTAAAAGGAGATGTAGAGTTTGTTACAGTATTTTCTTTTTACTCAGTTTTCCAGGACAGCTGGAGGCTTAGCTGACTTGTTCCCCCTATTTTCGGCTCAACAGCAGCGCTGCCATTCATAAGTTTGTTTATTTATAGGTGAGAGGCTTGTGACCTGTAACACATACCTGTGTTACCTAGCATAGGCACCAGTCTCACACAAACATTTCATTTCATTGTACTTCAATTGTTGCCCAACTGTAAATGTATGTTTGTGATGAGAAAATAAAGATTTATTATTATTATTATTTATAGAACAGAAACAATGCAACCTCTGTTTCATAATACCCCAATTAATGATATGATCCCCTTCCTAGCCGATCGCTCTCATGTCCTTAAGCCTTTGACTGCCGAGTGACTAGACACAATAGAAATAATATTGTTTGGGGGTCACCGGTGACCACCATGGCATTCAATGTGTTAATTCTAATTTTTTGATAAAATCGCGACGCTCAACTATGCATGTGTCTGTGAACGTTGCCTTAGTCTTACCCATTTTAAACTGGAGCGTTTCTTATGATTCCCCCAAACGCTACCAGGTGCTTATGTACTGTAAAACTATGCTCCTTTTATTTCGTTGTGGTGCTCTCGCGTTGCTAAAACTGAACATTTATGTTTGCGGAGAATCACATTTATTTTTATTTCTTGACATATTTCTATACCATTTTACAAATATACTAGCTGACCCGGCAAACGTTGTTTTGCCATATAAATGTTAAGGGTGGACAACCCTTATCACTAAGGGGTATGAAAAATAGATGTTGACCGATTCTCAGACCTACTCAATATACCCACAAAATTTCATGAGAATCGGTCAAGCCGTTTCGGAGGAGTACGGGAACAAACATTGTGACACGAGAATTTTATATATAAGATAAAACCTGTTTGAACTACAGACTACGAGCGTCACTCGTAGTCTGTCAAAGCGACAACATCTGCTGAGGATGCCATGTGTAGTGGCGAAACGCGAGTGTATTGTTGGTGTCAGTGTTTTGCTTCCAGGTGCATCTTCTGTGTCACGTTGTGTTTTGTATTGTAAGTCCTGCGACTTCGAGCTCTGGTCCTTTTCAGGTGGTTACTGTTGGAGGTATTTGAGTCCCAGCGCTGGCGTCGTTTAATGGAAATTTAAAGCAAAATAATCCTCTTTTTCAGCCTTAAAACCATGAAAACTTAGCTCGCGCAAAAAGGTAAAGGTAAATTTTGTCTTATCCTACTACTATTATAAAGGCGAAAGTTTGTAAGTATGGATGTATGGATGTATGGATGTTTGTTACTCTTTCACGTAAAAACTACTGAATGGATTTGAATGAAACTTTACCACAATATAGCTTATACATCAGAATAACATATAGGCTACAATTCATAAAGAATTTTTAAGATAAAGGCTTTCCACGCGGACGAAGTCGCGGGCGGCCACTAGTTTTGAATATAATAATATCAAACAGATTATTGTGTATTATGGACATTCCCTCAAGATTTTACTGCCTATGATACAGACATGGGTATGTTTTTATGCAGCCACATATCACAAAATGAATTGCATATTTTGGCCTTGCCACTATAAACTTATTTCAAATTAATAACGTGGGTTTGATAAGATGGAAAAAAATTATGACTACAAATAAAATTTTCACGCGGTTCCCTATTTTTTTCTCGTATTAAATATAGGTATTAAATATAAGTATGCTAAGCGAATAATTAAATTAAAATTATACATTTAATTCTCAATAGAGATAGATCATTAGTCTTCTTAAGTTTTTTTTTCTAACTGTATAATGTTTTTTTTAAGTATGTTCATCAGAAATAATGTAGGATTCTAATGGTAATATATTTTATATATTTAAATCGGTCTAGTAGTTTTGGAGCCTATTCAATTCAAACAATCAAGCAAATCTTTTGTCTTAATAATAATAGTGTAGATACTATTTGAAAAGCAGCAATTACGAACAACTTTTCTTTCAACTGAAACTATAAACTTAACGATCTACATTTTAAAGTCGAATTTCAACTACCGAGAATGAATACAATCTTCCCATGAAAAGGGCATTAGTAATGAAGAGCAGTGACAATAAATGTTTGCTCGGATTGGGTCCAATATTTGGTATAAAAAGCAAACGTTGGTCCGTTTGATGTTCAACGCAGACCAACTTGGCGATATATGACAATTTTTTTCCAACTAAATTATCTATCGCATGATAATCACGTAGAGTTTAAAATCGATTGGCACAGTTTGCCAATTTTGGTTAGGTTAGGTCGATGTGTCCCCATGTGTACTAAGCAAATATCGTGCTTGTGGTATGTCCTGTATATTTGTCGGTTACTCTTTTGTGCAAGGGTGAAGTAGTTTGTTTAGAGGGTGATTTATTTCAATTTGATTTACTACGTATGGCAGATGTTTGTGGAAATTTTATTTGATTACAAAGGACCAGTAAGAAGAGGATTAAGGTTGAATAGAATACAAATGTTCTCGGTACAGAAAACTTGAACTTTTGTGGTCAATCTGAACTAACAGTTAGTTAATCAATTGCTTAAAGAAACTGTCGTTTACGTTAATGCATAAAATATCATTGCAAGGTGCAAACATTTATGACTGTTGCACGAAGATGAAATATCTTCTGTTAGATGTATGCGGCATAACTTATCCCAAACTTTCAGAATCAACAATAAATCTTGTATGAATGGTATAAGTCGACAAAGTACGAATGTAACTGAGGTAGCTAGGATTCCGTACTATTTATTGCATATCGTTTATGTGCTCACTCTTCAGCTTCTTCAGAAACAGCTGACAGATTCTGACCAGCTATAGCAAAGAACCACCATGATTAAGTTATCTTTAAAAGAAAAAAAAACCGCTTTGGAATCGGTCGAATTGGAAGAGGTGCTTGTGGCGCAGTGGTTGCAGCGCTTTGGTAGTGATACCTAAAGTTAAGCAACCTAAGGCGCGGTCATGTTACCATGACACATGACCATTTAAGTGACGTCTATTAACAAGCATCTCCGTGCTTCGGAAGGCACGTTAAGCTGTTGGTCCCGGTTAATATCGATAGATATTAGTCGTTAAGCCTGGTCAGAGGTCCTCGGGCGGCTTAATAACATCTGACAGTAAGGTTGGGCACTGACCTTACAAACACCCCTCCACCAGTCCGCACTGAGCCCGCATGGTGGAGTATGGGTCGGACCACCTCATAGTTGAGGTGAGGCCTGTGCCCAGCAGTGGGACGTATATGGGCTGATAGGATGAGATGAAATGGAATCGGTCTACTCGTTCGTCAGCTACGATGCCACGAGCTGACACACACAAAAAAGCAGAATCACAAACAAATATACACACACAAACAGACATGGAGGTCAAACTTATGACATATCTCTTTTTCGTCGGGGATAAATATAGGACCCCGAAACAAAACAATCCGAATAACCACTCCATCACACACAATCCCAATTCCCCATCGAGTTTCAAAAGTTGAAACTTATAACAAATCTATGTATTTTGCCACCTGATAACCTCGCCAATAGATTGCCAACTTTAACTCACATAAGAATACGTGAAATCAGATCGCATCGATAAAGTTGTTCAGCTAATTTCTATGCAAGCGGACTTTGCCGTCTTCGGGGTAGTTCTCAATTAAGTTTTCGACTTTGTGTCATACGTAATAGAGTCTTAGGTTTATAGGGTATAGATTGTAGGGAGTAGGCTTTAGAATTAACTATGAATGTTCGATGGATCCGCTCCGAGGCCAATCTACATGTAAATTGGTCTAAGTCAGATTAACTTCAACGTAGGAGTTAGTGGACTACAGTGACTTGTCTAATGAAATTTATTTTTAACTTGTAAGTAGGGCAATTTGAATAATAGATGGATGAGGCAATCGTTCGTTTGGTGGAAATTTAAAGCAAAATAATTCTTTTTTGAGCAATAATGGGTATGAGGGTAAATTTTGATAAAAATATCTCATATGAGAAATATCTCACAATAATAAATTAAAAAAATAAAATACTTTTATACTACATGATTAAATTAAAAAATGGGGTATTTAATAAAACACATTACGCGAGTACTTTTAAACCTACGAGTAAATACTAATGCTAATTGTGATGTACACAATCAGATATAATAAATAAGGCGGTTGCAAGTCGCCCGCGCGCCGGCATTACCCTTCTGGCACTCGAGGCGTGCGGGCGTGTCGCAAGCGCATCAAACTGTATTCTGTGTTTCATTTGTGTTTACTAGTGTACGCTGAGACAGCACACTAATAATCCTCTAAATAAAATAAGATCATAATCAAATAGCACTAAAATTTCATTCAAAAAACCATCGACATTTAATTAAATTGTCTATCGAGTATAAAAACCTGTCGGTCTAACCATTCGGGTGCTCCAATGCCACAGACAGAGACACATACGAACACACACAAACAGAATAGGAGTCAAACACATAATACCCCTGTTTTTGAGGGGGTTATAAAAGAGTTGTTATATCATACACCGGTTAATTTGTTTATTTGTTAATTTATTAAGAAAACTAACAGCTTACAATAACTTTGCTTATTACACTGTAAGTAAGTAAGTACGATAAATAGGCCAATACTAGGTTGTCTTTTTGCATACCATTAGTATTCAGTTGAGAGACTTTTTTTTTATTAATATGAGTTCGCTCTTGACACCATTCTCCCTCTAAAAGGTAAAGAAGATGTCGACTAGACATTTACATTAATAATGAAAATATTGTCCATTAATTTAAGGAAAGTAAACAATTTCCCAAGAAAGACACCATTAAACCACACTTTATCACCATTAAACTCAGAAAGTTAAAGTTAGCTCTAACCAATTTAACGAATTACAAAATTCTTCGAAATACCCTCTAGTTAAAAACTTGCCGAAAACCTTGAACGCGGTGTATGTAAACTGGTATTCTGTTAATTCAACATAAAGACCATTTCATAGAACTCATGTCATCAATAAATAACAAGAATATCTTACTCTTCACATTGTGCTGAAGTGAACCCTTAAGTTTTGTTTTCTGAATCATAAACTATTTGGTTAGTGTGTGGCTGTTCAGATGTAATGATGAACAGGAGAACGGTAAAGAGAAATATAAAAATCTACCCAATTGTCACTTAAGCGACTCGCAGATTAAAAAAAATAGTATGACCCGTTCACTGATTTGCTTACGCAATGTATATTTACACAAAAAAAACATAATTTTCATTAATATCTTATTCAAAAGGAGTTGACGTTGTCCTGCCTGCTGTTTTCGCATTTTTCCCATCTTTATATACGAGGGCGTTTTGATAACTCCATGACTTTCAGGCTGAATAGAAACTTTTTTTATTTTTAATGATATTTTCTTAAAAGTAATATTTTTGCGAACCTAAAATAATTCTATTTTCAAATATGGCGCGAAAACAATATTTAATAACAAAAGAAGTTTGGCGGCTGTGAAGGTGTTCTTCGAAAATGGAGAAATCCGAGTTTCGAGTCTTGATTAAACACTATTTTTTACGCGGGAAAACCATTAAGCAGACCGAAGACAAGTTGAAAAAATATTACGGGGATTCAGCGCCGTCTCATGGAATGGTACATAAATGGTTTACTGAGTTTCGTTGTGGACGTATTACAACCAATGATGCCAAGCGCCCAGGAAGGCCGATTGAGGTAACCACTGGGGACATTGTTAACAAAATCCACGATATTGTTTTGGCTGACCGTCGAGTAAAGATACGCGAGTTAGCTGAGGCTGTGCACATCTCAACTGAACGAGTTTTTCATATTTTGCACGATATTTTGGGAATGAAAAAACTTTCTGCAAGATGGGTGCCGCGCTTACTGACAGTCGACCAAAAGCGAAAACGCGTGACTACTTCTGAGGCATGTCTGGCTATGTATAATCGCAATCCAAGTGAATTTTTGCGTCGGTACGTAACCGTGGATGAAACGTGGGTCCACCATTATACGCCAGAGACTAAACAACAGTCAAAGCAGTGGACTTCTACCGGCGAACGTGCACCAAAGAAGGCAAAAACGGTACGTTCGGCTGGTAAAGTGATGGCAACAGTATTTTGGGACAGTCAAGGGGTTATTTTCATCGATTTCTTGGAGAAAGGCAAGACAATAACCGGTGCTTACTATGCTGCATTGCTGGAAAGATTTGATGAAGAGTTGATGAAGAAACGACCGCATCTAGCAAAGAAAAAAGTTCTATTTCATCAGGATAATGCTCCGGCCCACTCGTCTGCAGTCGCGACTTCAAAACTTGTCGAATTAGGATACGAATTATTGCCGCACCCTCCATATTGACCAGATTTAGCCCCCTGTGACTTCTTTCTCTTCCCAAACATGAAGAAATGGCTTGCTGGGCAAAGATTTTCATCCAATGAAGAGGTGATAGCTGCAACCGAGGCCTATTTTGCAGGCTTTGACAAAAAGTATTTTTTGGATGGGTTGAAGAGATTGGAGCATCGCTGGAAAAAGAGTGTAGAGTTGAAAGGAGAGTATGTAGAAAAATAAAATGTTTTTGTACACAAAATATATGTTTTTCTTTTCAAAGTCATGGACTTATCAAACCGCCCTAGAATATATAAATCATTCTCTTTCAATTAAAAAACGCATTAAAATCTGTTGAGTTGTTTTAAAGATTCAAGCATGCATACACACAGACAGACGTGGAAAGCTACTTCGCTTTATACTATACAGTGAAGACAACAATAAATCAAGGTTCGCTCCAGTAACTAAGGCAATGATTTGCATTCGAACTGGCCACATTTTTAGGGTTCCGTACCTCAAAAGAAAAAAACGGAACCCTTATAAGATCACTTTGTTGTCCGTCCGTCCGTCTGTCTGTCAAGACCGTTTTTCTCAGGAACGCGTGGAGGTATCAAACTGAAATTTCTATATGATACTTAGGTCTACTGTCCCTGGAAGCTGTAGAAAAATCAACCTTCTAAGCTAACGCAATCAAAAGATACAGCCATTTAGGCCGCAAATTTCCGCAAATTTTACATTTACAGGGTACTTCCCGTAAACTTAGAATCTTGAAATTTAGTACGAAGTCACGTCTTATAGTACAGATATAGGAATAATTACGAAAACCGTAAATTTTCAGTTTCATCGTATAAAAAAAATTGAAAAATATTTTGGCCAATTGTAAAAATTTCAAAGTTACTACTCCTTATCTCATGAACGCGTTGAGATATTAAATTAAAATTTATATTAAATACTTAAGTCTTTAATACCCGTGATGGGTGAACTTTTACTTATATACCTACAGGTTTGTACGGAACCCTCGGTGCGCGAGTCCAACTCGCACTTGACCGGTTTTTTGGGTTCATTACTCCATTTCTAAAAACGTTTCGTCGAATTCCAATTCATCGACGACAACAAGTCGATTATTTGTTTCTTTTACGAGTAGCATTCGATGAAATGAACCATCGATGTTACGTCTTTCGGGTATTTAACTCATCGTTCAAACAAATAATTGACTTGTTGTCAATGAAATGTAATTCGACGAAACGTATTTCGAAACGGAGTAGTGAGCCCACATTTTTTTAGTTATCCTTTAGGGGAAAAAAGTTTAAAAAACCTTTTTTCCAAATACCACACAGTTACGAATGATTCACGTTCACTCAGTGTTTTAAGTGAGGTTTACTATTTCCACCTTATTTTGGCGTGTTTTACCTCTTATACAGTGCACTTTATTATTTTTACTACCAACCCATTTCCACTGCACTCACGCTAAGAAAACACGCAATTGAGATAGTTCTTGTACCTATTTAAAGGTATGAATTTCACATGGTTTGAAAACTAGCGCAAAAGACGGAAGTACTGTATTTACGTATCATATCGTTATTACGTATACCTAATCGGACGACCGCTTGGTGCAGTGGTCCACATGTCGGACTTCGAAAACCAAGGGTCGCGGGTTCGATTTCCGCACAGTACAATCATAAGTGTGCATGAACATGTGTATTTGTACTGGTCTGGGTGTTTACTATGTATAATATGTATTTATTTACAAAAAAAAGTATTTAAGTATGTTTATCCATTGTCTAGTACCCATAACACAAGCCTCGTAGCTTACTTTGGGACTAGAGAATTGGTGTGATTGTTGTAAAAATATTTATTTATTAATATTTATTATCATACTCCTAGTTCGAAGTCTGGGGAAGAATAACTAACAAATCAAAACATTTGGGTTGCAAGCAGTAAGTATAGTTCATTGTTGAGTTAGTCCACCTAAAAGTAAGCTTAATGCAATAATTGCCACACCGAAAGCTAAAAAGGGTTGCCTCTACCTGGCGCCGCATCCGAGACAGCCCCAACAGCCTCCTGGCGGCGATAGGGAGTCGCTATTGCTGCCCTATTCTGAGGCACTGGAACAGCGTCCATGTGGGTTCCAGACCTGCCTTGGTTAATGTTAAGTAAGCCGTATTTAATGTAATGTCCTTTCTTTTGTACTTACTAACCCTAGCTCGTAAGATATTTTTTTCTTTAACAACTAACCCAATATATGGAAATTTTCATTTCTGAAATAAACGTAAATAATAATAATAATAATAAAAAAGGTAATTACTTATAATCAATGTCTACTAGCCGATTAAGACCACGCCGGCCAAACAACAACAAAGATCAGTCAACCAACATGGCAGATACAAATACAATAGAAACATAACTTTCATAACATCTTCTCAGAAACAACATCAACAACATTACTGATTCTTAAAAAATTGAGGAACTCAAAGCATGGCACTGCTTCTTTCTTAAAAAAATTAGAATTTTGCAACGCAACGGGGCCCCAATTTCTCTAGTGCAATCGTAATAAGATTTAGACGACAGCTTTGGTCTAGTGGTCTGAGGTCCAGACTACAAAACCGGCTGTCGCTGGTTCGAATCCTGCTAGGGGCAAATGTTTGTGTGATGAGCACGTGCTTTTGTACCTGAGTCATGGGTGTTTATAAATGTATTTAAGTATTTCTATACGTTATTCTAGCTACCGCACCATAAGCTAACGCTTAGTTTGGGACTAAGGTAATTGGTGTGTTCGTCAAAAAAAAATTGGACTGCCCAATTTTGACATTTCGTCCATACTATAACTATTAAATTTAAGCTATTGAATAACGATTTTGTACAGATGGTAGTAACAGAATTAGGGCCTGATCAATGAAGCTTGTGTTACTTCGATAGGTACGATGATAACAAGAGCAAATATCACAGGTATTCTTCCAAATATTCTCCAGGAAATTCTATTTATTCATACAATACATTTGGGACGCATCCTACCGGCAAATCTGATTATTGCTACAAGTGACAATTTTACATAGAAATTCGTGTTACGTTTTTGCTGAATGTACCGGAATCGAATACGGTTTATGTAGTTCCATTGGTATGGTAATGCAAACATTTAAAGATTTAATTTTCTGTGGTAGAAATGGGAATAAAAGAAATTTCTAATTAATAGGTACATATTTTCGATATACAATTGATGACAGTTTGGTCTAATGGTCTGAAGACCAGGACCAGACCATAATAAACCGGCTGACTTGTGTTCGAATCCTGTTAGGGGCAAATGTTTGTGTGATGAGCACGAGCAATTTGTACCTGAGTCATGGGTGTTTATAAATGTATTTAGTATTTTTACTCGTTATTCTAGCCACCAAAGCACAAGGGTATTTAAGTGTTTCTATCCGTTAATCTTGACCATAGCACAAGGTAACGCTTAGTTAGGGCTACGTAACTGGGGTGTTCGTTATAAAAAAATCGTTTGGTAACGAAACTACAAGAATTTTATTATTTGAAAATATTCCTTATTTAAATATGTATGTGTTATTTTTTAAGAGTTCTGTTTCCAACCAACAATACATAAACAATAATATTTAAATAAACTTGGAGAAAAACGGGCAATTAAATAATATGGTACAAACAATATCATACAAGTTTTTTTTTCTGTTATCTTATCATTTTATTTAACTGTAGTTAGGGCCAGATTCGTCACACATTGCGTCGCACAGTATGTGCCTTTTTCAAATACACTAATATGACCCTCGTTGTTTGAATGTCGTTAGATACAAATACTACGTGTGAATCGAGGTCATTATTTTAACAATAACTTCAACGCCAAACGCCGGCACAACACAAAGAGGCCGACATTACATACCTAACCCCACAATACCATATGTCAATAATAATTTCCACACGATTTGACTTCCATACCCTCACTACCTTTCGAGCTAAACAGTATTTCTTGTGGGTTGGTGATAGCGGTGATTTTGCAACGAAATCTGTGGGATGTTAGTGCTGTACTTGGCTTGCGTGAAGCAGAAAAACTCGGTCTGCCCTGTCAGCGAATCCGACCAATATGAGAGGCCCGACGATTTGATGTAGTAGATGAAGGGGACCAGTAGGTTCACGTAGCCGTCGCCTGTGCTTATATGGATACATATTAGTAATAATAATAATTCATTAATTTCAGGCAACATATTATAAAAAAAAAATATTTATAATATGGGCCTGCCCATATTATAAATACCTTACAAACTACATACATACAAATGTTAAAAATTACTTCTAGTTAAATATTAAACACAAATCACACGCGTCAGCGAACAGATGCGTAGCGTGCGAAATTATTAAGATACGGACGGCCTTATCAACACTTTTTTTCACCTGTGTATTGCGCTCACACTTGTGCACTATAATATCTCTGCGTAGTTGGCTGATCTCTGTTGAGATTGGCCGCCGTGGTCAAAATCGGCTAGGAAGACTTTTATTATGATTATTCAATAAAAACTAATATAAAATAATATCCCCATAACAAAACAGATACTTCTGTACTCTCTAGTTTTAGATTCTCCATGCTTACTGTGCATATCACAGCCATGGATTACACACACCGACCCTCTGTTTATGGGATGATTGTTGACGGAATCAAATCTAGGGACATCCGTAATTTAATCTTTGACAATTTCAAACTGATTGAAAACCTTTATATTGCATTGAATGTTGCATACTCAACCCAAGAAAATATAACCTGCAGCTGAGCGTGCAGTATTTCCTTCTAATGGAATATCATTTTGTGTAATGGTTAAAAAGTTGAATATTAACCAAGAGGTCGCAGGTTCGATCCCCGCACTGTACAAACATTTGTGTACATGAACATGTCTGTTTGTACTGGTCTGGGTTTAAGTATTTGAGTTTATTTGTAATACCACTGCTGATTCTGATATCTGTAACACAAGTGCTTAAGCTACTTACTACGGAGTCAGATCAATGTATGTGATGTTGTTGTATATTTATTATTATCATCATATTTCTAAAAAAATAGTATATCTTTCACACAGATACACCAGTCGTAAGGAGACGTTAAGACAGGGCTGTAACCGGGAAATGCTAACCCAAAATTACTGAGCCTCAAATATCCAGGCGTGCTATACATATACTAGAGGTATAATCCTATTCAATAGTCACCAAAAAATAAGGTCATTTCAGTAGACAAACAGCAAAGCGTCGAGACAGAATCGTAAAAATGCCACTTAGTAAGCCAAGGTCTGTGCCGAGTGGTAGCAAACAATCGTCCATCATTCGTTTGCTATGAAAGAACAGTATTGACACAGAAAAGATACGAGGTAAAGCAGTAGCGAAATAAAACTTAAATTTAAATAAACCCCGTGTAGTATGTAACGCGTCCCCTATACTAAACATCTCATATACATGATGGGGACGACAATACGACACTTGACTTTCGGTCTGTTACGCTTTCATGTCATAACTACTGAACAGATTTGGATGAAATTTGGTACACATACACGGTCGTCAACATCCTGTATGTGTATAGAATTTCATCTAAATCTGTTAAGTAGTTTAGGCGTGAGAGCGTGACAGACAGAAATCCCAATCGTCGTATTGTGGTCGGCACCATGGGTTGTAACCGCTAATTAGCTAGTAATAAATCATACGTTAAACGCGCAACATCTCTTTAACTGGCTGCTTCCGGGTTCCATCCTTACACCCGTCATGAGTCAGCCATTATCTTTATCGTGTAATATGTACAATAAAAGTGTGACTGATTCGTTGGTGTAGTGGCAAAGTTTCTGCCTTACATCCGAGAGGTCCTGGGTTCGAATCCCAGGTCGAGCCAAAATTGTTTCTGAGATTTTCTGTCATGAATATCTCAAACAGCTCGGAGTCGGGAAGTTGGCGGTGTTACACCCCCGTGCCTCGGAAAGCACGTTAAGCCGTTGGTCCTGCGCCTGATCTCTCTCCGGTCATGTCGGATTGCCGTCTCACCGAACTTTGAGAGTGATGGAACAGTGAGTGCACCTGTGTATTGTGCTCACACTTGTGCACTATAATATCTCCTGCGCAGTTGGCTGATCTCTGTTGAGATTGGCCGCCGTGGTCGAAATCGGCTAGGAGGACTATTATTAAAAGTGTTATCTATCTATCTCTACCTCTCAAATAAATAAAAACGGTCCTTCCGTTCGGGAAATACGATGGTACAGACAGACACACACAAAAACACAAACAGAATAGGGGTCAAACTAATATCACACCTCCTTTTCGTTGGGGGTATACAAACATAAGCTCGAAATGACATACCGACACATGGATTAACAATACCTACTACCAACACCCGCGTCAGAGCTAGTGTTGCGTTTTGAATGGCAATTCCCGGTTGAGTCGTCCCTCTACGAGCGTATGTAATTGCAAGCATTTTGTTGTTTTTGTCAGTACTGCTTACATCTGATATGTTGTGCACTGTTGTAATGGTTAAGAAGTTAAATATTAGACCAGGAGGCCGCGGGTTCGATCCCCGCATTGTACAAACATTTGTGTGCATGAACATGTCTGTTTGTTCTGGTCTGGGCGTTATGTGTATTTATTTAAGTTTATTTATAATACCATAGTTGATTCTGATTTCTTTAACACAAGTGCTTAAGCTACTTACCACGGAGTCAGATCAATGTATGTGATGTTGTTGTTTATTATTTATTATTATCATGTGAGCTGTGTGTGTATTATGTAAATTGACTACTTAAAGTTGTAGCTACACTGGGGTAAAACAACAGATTACAACCTAACATATAATTCTTAATGAGAATAAAGTTTCTTAAGCCTTACATTTGTAATTTTAAGAACGGTGGCGAGCACGCCACGGTATACACTGCGGTATCTTATGCCCTTGTGATACGGACGATTTTGCATCAAAAATGGGTAGCCTGATGTGCTGGCCACTTCACCATGTTAAAATAACAAAATTATAGATTATCAAAGAAATTATTCAAGTGATCCTTTGAATTTTATAAAACTAGTAGTAAGTAGTAAAAAAAAATCGAGAAAGTGGCATCGCAATTTTATCTTCTAACTTTATCACTGAAAAGATACAATCAAATAAAATAAAAAACTCAGCCGTTTTCATTTCAACATTGAACTCATTTCACCAAAAGAAGAGAGATTAAAGGTCTAACGACTTTCTTATTTCTTTTATTTTTTTATTTATTTAGTTCGTATCGAATAGGTATAACTCTGGAGATGAAATCAGACTCTAGACGAATTAAAGAATAAATATATATTTTATTAATTAAAGAATATAATATTTTTTTGTAGCGAAGAAAGATTATCGTAAATCTAGTACCCAATGCTCACGTTATTTATACGTTCGCTTCTGCCAGACTTTCCACTTAGTCCCCGCAAAAATAGGGAAAAACAAATGCGAAAAACAGCGATTTCAACATCAATTATTACCATTTCAGCCATTCACCAGTTCGAAAGTACAGTTAGCGGAGAAACGGAGAAATGGGGTTATTATCATGACTTTCCGATAAACACCATGGTTAAGGAAAAACAGTGATTTATTTAGTTGTTAGTCTGAAAACACCATTTCATCATGATAGTGCTTTTGTTGGGGCAAATCGAGTTAAGACAAGGGACTACTCAATTAGACGAAATTGGTTTAAGTACTTATTATGGAAACGAAGTAAAATTTTACTAAGTTCTATCGATGTTTGTTTTATTGAATTAACACGATAAAGAGAATAATTTAGTGAATTTTTTAATTACGTTGATTTAGAAAACTTGGTAACTCAATTGTCTTTAAAACAAAAACGTAAATATTATTAAAGAGTTACAACTCATCAGATACACAATTATCTGAGATACGATCCATCTTTAAGCTTCAAATATTTTATTTACAAACAACTGCCAACGAAGTTTGTTTTGTAAAAGGCCGGTCGCAAACGACATTGTAAAATAAAATCAACTGATGAAAAAATCCCCACCTCACAAAGTTGAAGTTTACTACTGCAACATTATTATATTTACTTTTTTGACAATCTAAGGATTGCTCGACCGTGTGTACTTAAAGAAAGACCCCTATCTAACTCTTACTTTAAATTCATTAAAACACTACTTTCATAAATTACTAACTTTGAAATCTGCTGGATCTTAATACTTGAATTTTGTGGGAGTGAATTAGTTCCTTGAAAACAATTTAATAATAATAATTTATTTCATAAACAAAAATTCTTTTTACAAAACTTGTTATTGAAGCCACATTTTAAGCATAATGCATATGACAGGTGACATCGCTCTACCATAACCACTTGTACATTAAAATCTAATAATAAATTACAAAGTTTTAGCAATTTATTTTTAAATCCAAGGACGAAGCGTTTTTTTTCACGGTGTGCAAACGCCCTAATTCCAAACTTTGAAGTAAAACCCAATAGAAATCAACTGATTCAACTAAATCAATTCGTATTTGAATACAATATAAACACTGTCAGGTATTATTATTGTTTTATCATTCAAAATTCTGTAAATGTAATCACTAAGTTACTCTGTCTTTGTTTGCATAAACTAAGTCTATTCTATAAACAACAAGGACAATCCCGATAAGATATACAACTTATTTTTTTTACAAATGCCAGGTCAAATTTTAATTGCGTTGAAAAAAAATGTAGAGATGAAACAATTTATTTTGACGTGACAACGTCTTATAAATTGGTTTGCCGGGTGACACTTCAAGAAACTGCGTTACGCTCCGCTCACGTTCCGCGCTCACAATGAGAGCGAGTGAGAGGCACGCGTCCCTTCGACTCGGGCATGGTTAGCCCGCCTAAGAGCGAGTGACAGACATAAAAAGTGAAAGGCACGCGTCCCTTCCACTCGAGCACAGTTAACCCGCCTAAGAGCGAGAGAGACAGAGCGAGAGAGAGAGAGAGTGAGAGAGATAGGCATACACACCGGTTCATGTTATACGAATGAATATTCACATTAAAATTATTTTACCACTCAAAGTCGTTGTCACGTAAAACTTTCGCCCGTATACCGACTTTACAGGCAACCAATTTTATTATTTATTTATTTCTATCAGGCAACAGATTTACAATTAAATAGAGGACCACAGAATATATACCTTATAAAGTAATATACCTAACAGAAAATCATAGATTTAAGTTATATGCAAGGTCGTTGACGAGTTGTTCGGTGTGTCACGTAGCCTTCCGCGGAAACGCACAAATGAAATACTCTTTAAAAAAATGTTTACACGTTGTATATTTGCCCTTGAGTTTATAAAAGAAGTGACCACCTGTGTTCACCTGCAGCATACCCGGTGTTACCGACTGCCTCGTTGGTGTAGTGGCAAACTTCTGCCTTACATCCGAGAGGTCCTGGGTTCGAATCCCAGGTCGAGCCAAAATTATTTCTGAGATTTTCTGTCATGAATTTCTCAAAAACAGCTCGGAGTCGGGAAGTTGGCAGTGTTACACCCCCGTGCCTCGGAAAGCACGTTAAGCCTGTTAGTCCTGCGCCTGATCTCTCTCCGGTCATGTCGGATTGCCGTCTCACCGAACTTTGAGAGTGATGGAACAGTAAATGCACCTGTGTATTGCGCTCACAGTTGTGCACTATAATATATCCTGTGCAGTTGGCTGATCTCTGTCGAGATCGGCCGCCTTGGTCGAAATTGGCCAGAAGGAGTTATTTTGCCTTGAATTTTTAAAAGAAGTTACCACCTGTGCTCAACTGCAGCATACCCATTGTCCACTTCTCTCGTTGCGTAGCTCACGTATGACAACGCCATATTGTGGCTGCGACTCGAGACGGACAGCGTGTCAACCATTCAAAGCGGCTAAATCTCTGAAATTCGCGGGCGCAGTCAGCCGCAGGTGTACCCTGGGCCTTACACTCTTAAATACTCTATGCAAGATCCATAAGAACCTTACCGACATTGTAAGTAAGGAACTTGTACTGTGCGTCATCTATTTACAACATTCCTACATTTTTATAATCACTATATGTATATTTTAAAGCAAAGTCGCTTCCCGCGTCTGTAATATGTATGTATGCTTGGATCTTTAAAACTACTCAACGGATTTTGATGCAGTTTTTTTAATAGATACAGTGATTCAAGAGGAAGGTTTATAACTCAGCGGGCAGGACAACATCTGCCGGGTTCGCTAATAAAAATGAAAATTGTTCTCAAAAGTCCTTTCTTCACACAACGGGCAATGCGAATTTCAGAAACACCTTTCTAGTCTATTCCCAACTACTGCTAGACATATGTCACGGGTCAGACCTCTGAATCCGCCCTTTGAAAACACACGGGACGGGATAGAAAGCTTTCTAGTCGCGTTTTGTCTGTAGGCACACCGACTTCAAAGTGCAATTTTAAGCCCTGCGCTGCGTTGCCCACGAATTCAGCCCCAAAAATTAGGAATCTTCGGAAACAGCCTAATGCACTCAGGGAACAATCTTCTTAATGGTGCATTTTATCAGTAAGTGTTCAAGAACTTACCCTTTTTACTACTACTTACAAGAAGATACTCTTATTGAGTGGTTAAAAGTCCTGTCCATCTATCATATCACATTGTATGAACTTATACATTTAAATTGGTCCGTCAATCACACTGAAAACACAAACGGATTTTGATGATATTTAGTATACAGACAGGAGTGCGCTGACTGGGTGATAGGGTACTATTTATCCCGATTAAATGCTCCCTTGGGTTAAAACAGGAATCTTGGCCGGTCACTTATTTTTTTTTTTAAGAATAACGGGCAGGACAATTTCTGCAGGGTCGTCTAGTGTTAGCATAAGCGTGACAACGATAACGTATCGTTTTTTGACGTGACAACGTCTTATAATTCGGTGGAGCCGGCTGCACGCACCAAAAACATGACGCATGCGGCGTTAACCTCGCTCTGAGGCGTTCCATTCAAGGCTTTAAATGCAAGCGAAAGCGCGGAACAAGCGACAAAGAGGCAACGTAAAAAAGACGTCACTTTCAACTATCGTCAGTAAACCAACTTTACAAACAACCAATTTTTTCTTAAAGCGGGTACTTCCTTATTATCCTCCCGTGTATTTCCACCCGAACTACCACGTTTACGGGCAAGATTTAACGTCACAGTTGACACGGGTCTAAGCTGGCGAGAAAAGTGCTCATTTATGACGTTTTTCAAAGGAAACTTAATATTTTGTTGGGTGTTATGCGTAAACGCTTGATAAATGGAAATTTTCAGGTGAAATCTTTTGTCGGGAGAAAATAGAATCTCGCATGAAAAGCACAAATAATACAACGGAAATCTGAATGTCGGATGAGTTTTATCGATGGCATATTTATTTTATTCAACCTTCTTTACTGCTGTTAAAATGTATATGGGCAAAATGAGGAAATACAATTTTATGCCTTTCAAATTTGTCCGCGTTGTAACAACATCCGTTGCCAGTCACTTTACTTTTGGAAATTATGTTAACCAGGTGCATTCAATTTCTGTGGCTGTACCTAAGTATTTTTTGCAAAAGCTTGTATTTTTTTGCATAAGAGAAACCTGTTAAGCCTTTCGTGAAAAGTTAACATAACAATTACTCCAGGGACGCGGGATAAAATCCACAAGCAAAATTAGGTAAAATTTTCATAGAGTTACATCCGTGTATCCAAAGGCCTAGTTAATCATAGTCTACGAGTCATAACTTAGGTGCAAGTCTTAGATCTCAAGTACACCTGGTCATATAACTAAGTCACGGATGCTGCACTAAATTAATGTTGCCATGACTAAATTAATAGTGTGTCCGCGTCCACCGGTGATAACTTATAATTGCGTTCATAGTTCATATTGTTAGTATATCTACGCCGTGTATGAGAAATTAAGGATAAATTTGCTGGCCTATATAAATGGTCATAAGGTATCGCGATCGACTTTAATAGAAGACAATGGTATTTTTATATTCATTTTATAAAAAAAATAAAAAAATAAAAAAAATTATTTATTGCGAGCAACTTGAAGCTCATAGTGTGGTGGTTAGTAAGTGACAAAAATCTTAATAGCTAATGTTAGTTCTTGTTTATTCAAATATATTATATTAGATTAACAATTTGAATTGGAATTATAATCAGACACAAAATTAAAATAATTAAAATTAAATATAAATCACAAATCAAATATTAAAATACAGACAGACAGACAGTTTAAATTAAATTAAAATAATTAAATTAAATTAAATTATTAAATAATTAAATTACCCTACGGACCAGACACTTCCAGATAGGTGAGGTACACCGATCAGCCAGAGTCTTGAGGATGCTGTTGCCACTGGCACGCAATCTGGTAATCAGGGATACTGTCTTTTTACGAATGATGGTATGGAAGTCATCAACATAATTACAAGCAAACATCCCTGACGCACTACAGAAACGCGGCAGTCCCAACAGCATTCTGAAGATGTTGTTATATTGGATGCGCAGTGTATCTAGAGACCTTTTGGTATGACTGACCCATAGGCATCCCGTATAGAAAACCTGACAATACGCTTTGAAAAGCGTGATCTTGACTTCGTCGGTACAGCGGGAGAACCTGCGAGTCCGCATGTTCCCTCTAACAGCTAGCGCCCTACGCTCACGCTCAATGTCGACATCGTCCTTAAGGTCGTCGGCAAGAAAGTGTCCCAGGTATTTGAACTTTGTGACGCGTTTTATGTTCAAGCCATTAAGGGTAATTTCACGCAGTTCGGGAAGAGGCCCACCGACGGCCCTAAAGACCATGTATTCCGTCTTTTTGACATTGTAAACAAGGCCATGAGCTACAGCGTAGCCCTCACACACTCTCAAAATATCTGTAATGGCCCTCACAGTCGGGCCGAGCAGCACCATGTCGTCTGCATAACTGATGTTGTTTATGCTGACTCCATCAATACTACAACCAACTCCCATGCCACTCAGCTCGACTATGAGGTCATTAATATACAGATTAAAAAGCTTTGGGGATGTCACGCCACCCTGCCTCACTCCACACTCTAATCTGTACTCTTCCGAACAGGCATTCGCCCACTTAACCACATTTGTCTGGTTAGCATACCAGTACTGAAAAATATTCAGGATTTCGTCCGGTACATGCTGGTCCTTCAACTTCTTCCAGAGCGTTTCGTACGACACTAAGTCAAAAGCCTTGGTCAGATCCAGGAAACAGGCATATACCGATGTCCTTCGATCAGTATAATATTTGACAGTGTGCTTGAGTCCCACAATCGCACACTCAGTAGATAGTCTGGGCCTGAAACCAAACTGAGCGTCATGTAGGCCAAGTTGATTGCTTAAGCAGGAATCAAGCAAGCCGTCAAATACCCTTGCAATAGATGTGGCCAATGAAATAGGACGGTAGTTACCTCTGTCGGAGATGTCACCCGTCCTGTTCTTCACCATTGGAACAACGGTGGTTTTCATCAGATCGTGCGGCAGATATGAATGGCTCACGCACAGAGTGAAAAACATTGACAGCACCCTCGGCAGATGGAACCCCGCATTCTTGAGATGCTCAATGCTGATCCCGTCATGCCCCGGCGACTTAACCCCGCCCATACGCCCCACCGCCGCTCTTACCTGAGCAGCGGTGAAGCACGTAAGTGAAGACTGTTCCCCGCGACAGTACCCAGGCCCAAAACCAGGCAGCTCAGAGGGAGAGCCAAGCGGAGACTTGATACTGAAGTGCTCTCGGAACATATCAGCTATCTCAAACGCATCACTTTTGCCCCCAACACTCATCGGAAGGCCGGCTTTGAGGTCATGCTTCCCTGTTTCCTTCCAAAATTTCCTGAAATTATTTGAGGATCTATGTTTTGCGAGAATGTCCATCTTTATCTGTTCTTGATTGTTCTGGCACCATTTTAACCTACTTTTAAAAATCTTTTTAGAATTGTGCATCTCATCAAATATGAGACCAGAAGATGGACGATTACTCTGAACCCAGATTTTAAACTTCAATCTGGCCTCACGATGAGCGCTGCGAACATGATAGTTCCAGCCACATAAGTTTTTATTTCTTTGGCCATTGACACGACAAACATCTTTGGTTTCCGAGGCTGCACTACTCAGAATACACACTATCCTAGAATACATACCGTCTAGTATGACCCTGTGCTCTGCTAAGCCGCATTGCCCGTGACTGCACTCCGTAAAATCCGGGGGAAAATCAATGTCTCTTAAGCGTTCGTTACAGAGATCACGGTACGCCTTTAGTTGAACATCATTCCTCTCACCCCAAAGTACTGAGTTACACGGTCCACTCTGCGGTACAGATTTGGTCCTTATAACTGTTAGGTTGCAAGTTATAAGCAACGGTAGGTGGTCAGACACATATACATCTTCACCAACAGCCACATCAGTAATAGATTGCAACGCCGACATTGATACAACACAGTGGTCTAGCCAGCGTCTGGATCCATGCGCCTCACTAATGAAAGTGTAAGTTTCAGATTGCAGACCTAATTTATCCACATCAGCAATTATCCAGGATTGATCCAAAGAAAAGTTGATAAGTTCATTGTAGAATAACTCGTGCGGATGGGCATTAAAGTCTCCTAAGGCGAACATACATTCTATATTTTCCCCCGCCATAATTGCACTTATCTCACTAAGCACCTCTGTGAATAGTTGCAGATTTTCATGCGAGTCAGTTGGCATATAGACTGAGAAAATAATTATGAAGCGATCTCCACTGCGCACCCTAATGGCAGCTAGCCTGCTACTGTTACACTCAATAACAGTTACTTCCTGAAAGATACCTCTCCTCCAAAGGATGGCCACACCCCCATAAGGTCTTCCTCTTAGTACTCCGGCTGAGGTATCAACCGCAGAAATCCCAGTAAACTCAAAATCATTCCTAATACTTCCTAAAAACGGTATGTCATGGGGAAGTAACCACGTCTCCTGGAGTGCTACAATGTCCGAGTCCAAACAAATATCACGCACTCTGTCAATCGATCGTTTAACCGATTTACAATTAAAACTAGACAACCTAAACATATAATTATTATTACAAGTGTTTTTTATCTTACTAGGGCTTAAATTCATTCTAATATTAGGTCCTTACATATGAAATTGGCGTTTTGTCGTACTGGCCACTTTGATCACAAATTTTTCCTATTTGGTTAGGAATTCGAAATTCAAATTTATACAGCTATTTCCACATGTAGTTGTGTTTCGTAAACCGTCATTCATTTGTTTTTTACTTATCTTTTTTCTGTTTGCATCGCTCAATTTACAAAATGGAAAATTTGAAATATCGCGTTATTTACGAGTACGAGTTCCACCGTGGCACCAGTGCTGCGGAAACGGCTCGAAGGGTTAATGATGTGTATGGCGGTTGTGTCGCAAAAGAAAACACAGTGCGTTTTTGGTTCAAACGTTTTCGTTCTGGAAATTTCGACCTGCAAAACAAGCCCCGTGGACGGCCGGAGACCCAAGTTGATAATGAAGAATTGAAGGCTATTGTGGAAGCGGATCCATCGCAAACCACGTCCGAGTTAGCTGCAGGCTTTGGCGTTAGTGATAAAACTGTTTTAATCCACTTGAAGCAAATTGGGAAGATTAAAAAACTTGAAAGGTGGGTTCCTCACGAATTGAGTGAAGCAAACCGGCAAACGCGCGTCAACTGCTGCGTTACATTACTTGACCGGCACAATAACGAAGGGATTTTAAATCGAATCATTACCTGTGATGAAAAGTGGATTCTCTACGATAATCGGAAGCGCTCATCGCAATGGCTGGACCCTGGCAAGCCAGCCAAAGCCTGCTCCAAGCGAAAATTGACCAATAAAAAGTTACTTGTAAGCGTTTGGTGGACTAGCGCCGGTGTCGTTCATTACAGTTTTCTCAAATCTGGCCAGACGATTACGGCAGATATCTATTGTCAGCAATTGCAAACCATGATGGAAAAGCTAGTTGCTAAACAACCAAGGCTGGTCAATCGCTCTACGCCACTGCTGCTTCACGACAACGCTAGACCACACACTGCACAACAGACGGCTAGCAAATTAGAAGAACTTCAATTGGAATCTCTAAGGCATCCACCGTACTTCCCGGACCTTGCTCCAACAGATTACCATTTTTTTCGAAATTTGGATAACTTCTTGCAAGGGAAAAAGTTCAACTCAGATGGGGCAGTCCAAGTCGCCTTCAAAGATTTTATTGATTCCCGTTCGAATGGTTTTTTTAGTAAAGGGATCAATGAACTACCTATGAGATGGCAAAAGTGCATAGATTACAATGGCTCATACTTTGATTAAATAAATATGCTATATAAAAAAATTTCGACTTTTTGTTCCTCCCATACAAAACGCCAATTTCATAGGTAAGGACCTAATATTATATCTATACTGACTTTTTGTACTTAAAATGAACAAAACGCCTAAACGTAATGCCGTTAGGCCAAAAATTGTCATCCAAAAATAAATGTAATTTACTTTTAGATACAAAAAGTTTGTAAGCATTATATTTTCTAGCTTTTGTCATATTTATCATTTTTAAGTAGACAGTCTCGTTAGTTTTTTCCTTAACGTAATTAACAATGTCATCCGCACTCGTTTCTTTACAGACATTCGAAATTAAAAGCGGAATTTTTACATCAGCAGCTCGAAATTTACTATTAGGTTCACTAACAGCACAACCCTTTTGGCCTAAAAGTTTATAATTCTTAGGTGACTTACGTCGCAATACCTGCCATTCGGAGTTATTGTCTCTTACCACAGGTTTACAAATCACATTTGACTTAGCAACACATAACACACGCGGCTTCGGCGTGTTATGATTCACTTTAACCGAACTCGAATCTTTTTCACTCGATCGCGGTATATTGGAAGGAGACAGGTTCGCGTCGCTTGCGCCGGTGGCCGAGCAAGCCGGTTTTGTCGAAATCGTAGTATCCGCCGGGGAGGCTTCAGTTGGCCCCTCCCACTGTTTCGTCCCGCTCACTCCCGTAGTCTCGAAGCAGCTACCGGTTGTCAAGCCAGTGCTCTCTTTCGCACGTTCCGGAACCGCGGCGACTTCAAGCGCCTCTTTATATTTTGTTTCATCAGGCGCCATATGATCGAGAGAGGCAGAATGATCCTGTTGGCCATATTTGAAGGACGAATGTTCCTTGAGTGACGGCAGGTCGATCACCTTTGTAACAGCTGATTGCAATGTTGACCTATATTCTGGTTCGTATTGAAGACCAATAGGCCCGCTATTCAATACAAAACTATTTTGTAAACACGCACCACGTCTTATGTTGGCACCATTTGCGGGAACATTATTTGAAGGGAAATTATCGATCAAAGATGCATGTTTCAACGTATTCACTTCTTGCTTGAGGATTTCAAATTGTTCCATTTTAACGGCTTTCTCATCAAGCCCAGATAACTGGGTTTTAAGGGATAATATATCCCTTAAGAGGCGGGTCACGTCGACGTGGTCAAAGGTGACCGGTGGAAGCCTATGGAGTTCTTTTGCCACGAAAATCGGGAAAATTGCAGGGTCGGCACTTTTCATTAAGGCGATCATATCTTCAAGATCCTTTGACATTTTCTTCTTGCCGTCTTTGCGACGTAGTGGCATCTTTTTACCTGATGGTATAGACTCATAAAGAAGAGTCTTAGCCTTCATTACATCTTCATTTGAGAAAGAGGAAGTACACAGTTGATGTATACTCTCCTCGTCCATAACGTCCAGAACATTGTTCAGGAAAGCCAAAACCTCGTTGATCACAACATTGCAGTTAGCACACTTCACTGTATTAGGTGTCATCTTATCTATTTAGATCGCGAACGAGATGAGTCATCTAGTCAAAACTTAATGCGTGCGTGAGCAGCCGTGCGCCGTGCGTGTACGGTGGCGCGCAGCACAAAACTCTATGTATTATGTATCCAAATGCGATCTTGGAGCCTTCGACTTCAAGATAATTATAACTTTGACCTTTCTTAGTAATAGTCGATTTTGTTATTTTAACCAATTCAGTGGATTTTTTGTGCGCACGTTAACTTTTTACCGTATTTACTTAAATAATGATCCAACAATAAAAAGCATCTTTAGCTCCAGCAACTCTTTAACAACATTTTGAAAGAAAATGATGATTTTTACCTATTTGTGTAACCATAAATAAAAACGATATGATTTTTTGCGCAAGGCCTTCTTCCTCTCTTCTTTGCCCCATTTCCTTAGTTTAACAATATGACAGGCACAACGACTGTCACAGTATCAATGAAAACTAAAGCAGTACGAAATCAAATAACAACGCTAATGCATTCATTGCGCGGAAAGCAACATCGGAATAAGGCCCTTGAGTACTATTAAGACACACATTCGTGTGCCTGTTTTTCATTTTAATCCATTAAACCTCTATCGGCTGAACAAATCAAAACAATATACGATGGGAAATTTTAATGGTGGAAATTTAAGTAGTTAGTACCAAACAAGCCCATATTTTAAAAAAATACTTATTATTCGATAGTTCAAAAGGTGCTTTTTTAATCCTATTCCTACTTGGATAGAATCGTTTTCACTTCAATTTCGCGCTGTAGATTGCGCCTGCAATCTTTAGATTTGTTTTGCTTCTGTACTGGTTTGGCTTATACCTACACTGTGACAGTATCGTCTTAACAACAAAGCATACTCCAATCACCGACGTCAAAGCTTAATTGCTCCACCTCAAGGATTTCAGCAAACACTGTTGAGGGCGTCCCGCATAATTCCCGCATTCTTCCCGTCACGGGACGCGGGCATTTGCAATTCCGATAGTGGGACTCCGGGACGGTGGAACGTTCGTAAATTGGACCGATCTGATTTGCGAGCGAATCTTTTGTTTTAAGAGATAGCTTTTAGATTGGACACGTGTTTTATAAAGTTTGGTTGGCATGGTTTGTCAGTTCTTTAGAAAATAACTGGGCGAATAATAATAGTCCGATTTCGACCACGGCGGCCAATCTCAACAGAGATCAGCCAACTACGCAGGAGATATTATAGTGCACAAGAGTGAGCGCAATACACTGGAGCACTCACTGTTCCATCACTCTCAAAGTTCGGTTAGACGGCAATCTGATATGACCGTAGAGAGATAGATCAGGCGCAGGACCAACGGCTCAACGTGCTTTCCGAGGCACGGGGGTATAAATCGTTGCAAATTTATTAAGTAAATTAATTAATTTTGAATTTAATTTATTTATTATTATTTCTTAATTATGTTTACTAATACTAGACGTAAGAACAATTGTTACTAACAATATTGGATCTAAAGTTATCTGAAAATAAATAATTTGAATTTGAATAACACCGCCAACTTCCCGACTCCGAGCTGTTTTTGAGAAATTCATGACGGAAAATCTCAGAAACAATTTTGGCTCGACCTGAGATTTGAACTCAGGACCTCTTGGATGTAAGGCAGAAACTTTGTCACTACACCAAAAAGAAAAATAAATATTTGATAAATCATACATCATCACAAAATCATGACATATGGCCGAGAAATGTCCATACTGCGAGCCTAGTGCGCGGTGGCGGCGGGCGCGGAAATATAAAACTTATGTAACGCGATTTTGCATCCACACTGTAGAAACTATGGAGCTTGGCACCATACAATTTCACTCGCCCAAGCGGATTCAGTGTGAAAAACGCGCCTTTACCATGTGTTTGCTACACGCGTAGGTATTGAGCCCGAAAAAAAAGCGATTTAGTAGTTAGTGACTGGAAACAAAACACACCACCAAATAATATAAGATACTATTCTATTTTATGTATCGCTCCTTACATAAAGATTACAATATAGAATCTTGATATTTCCAAAGCCAGAATTTAGATTGTCTTAGCTCCAAAGATGAAATATTAGCCAGCTATTCGAAAACTATTTTGACGTAAGCTTCTCGGTAGGTTGAATTTCAGTAAGCCAGGTTTTATCCGAGCCTTCCTGAAAATCATGTTCCACGAGAATTTTCCTCAAGGTTTTCAGATTTCAGACTTGATTTAGATTTTCAGGCAAAAATTTTAATATATCTGTTACATGTTAGCGGTGACAGGTAAGCATAATGCAAAGTGCTTTTGTATTTTGATATCCCTTTTATCAAGTATTTTTTAATTTATTTGTTGCACTAACGAAATTGCTCTCTTAGTAGGTACTCAAAGAATTAACACTTATGAACTTAATTAATTTCTTATACAAAATCTCCTAGTCGCAATTTTTTTGAATCATAGTTAAAAAAGGCCGGTATTGAAGCATTAAAATGTTTTATCCACTTCTTCTTTTTACTATCGGTCTTATTTATTTAAAAAAAAGACATATCAGCATAAGACATATATACACGGTATACAAATCCACGTTTCATTTACACACTCATCTTCCATCATCATCACCCAGGGGTGTCTCTAATCGTTGTTAATTACTCAAATGAACTATAGACTTTCGCTCCGTCTGCAACATAGTTAATAGTTGGCATTCATCTCTCAGTTCTAGACCATAGAGCCACATGACCGTTCGCTATCGTAACAATCGCCGAGACGGATCGCTGGCATTTGTCAAGACCTACAATCACCCCAGGGTAGTATATCCTTCGGGATAATAAGTGATACAGATATATGGATAATATTAATCTGAGAGAATCGGGAGATTGAAGTTTTGGATTAACTTTAGCTGTGCATCGAGTTCGTAAAATATGGTATAACTAAGATACGATTATATAAATTGTTGTCTACACTGATAAATATTATAAAGAGGAAAGTTTGATTGTTTTTTTTTTAATAGGCTCCGAAAACTGTTATTTCTTTTACTATATGTATTTATTTAAGTTTATTTGTAATACTACACACAAGTGATGTACTTACCACGGAGTCAGATCAATATGTAATGTTGTTGTATATTTATTTGTTTTAAATACTATTATGTTCAGCAACGTTTTGCGACCGATTTTGATAAAGATGGCACTGTAATTTAAGTTACTTCACGAAACTTTAATTGAAATTCACACTTATATTCCTTTTGCTTATTGGGCTTCATGTATTTTAGGCTTTCTACCGTTCAAGCGTCACTTTAGCACTATAAAACCGGGATGGTAGGTACATTTTTTCTTCGTTTTAAATTTTTTCGATCTTAATTAGTCCAAAAACCGAGAAAATTCAAAAACGGTCGGCTAGTTTTGCAAAATGTTGATTTAAAAGTATTTAGACTCAAGTTAGAACAACGGCTATGATGCGATACGAATTCTGTGTCTCATTGAAACCCTTAAAAGACAACTTTCATCTTGCCTGATAAACTTGGAATATCACTTTAAAAAGCGGGCTTAAGCATTTTGCTACGCTAACGACCCATATCCCAACAAATCCGGACGAAACTGAATCTTTCTCACAGTTCGTTAAACAGTGACCTATATCTTAGTTTACAACAATATCCTTTGTTTACCAAACTTTGCCTTGAACAAACAGATGACTTGTCAGAAACCCAAATAGTGTTAAGGACTGTAGAAAACAAGACAAGAAAGCGTCCATTCTGACGTCATCTGTCTCCTCTTAGCCACTTAGTGGAAACACCCTGTATTTGCTATCACGACAACCTAAAACCAACCTTAAGTATACTTAAATAAGGTTTTGGTAAAGGTGTGTAAAACATCGCGGGCTGAAAATCCGGTGCATGTATTTCGTCGATTGCATTTTCAGCCGTATTTACAAGGAGTAGAGTATAGGGGCAGCATACAGGGTGTCCGGTAAATACAAAGTCACGTCTGAAGGGTACCGATAAGAAGGGAAGACAAACGGGTACTCTTAGCCGAACTATAGATCGGGGCGAGCAAGATTTTAGTGCAAATTAACACAAAAACTAAGCAGTTAGTTAGCGACGGCAAAAACTTGGTATCTAGAGTTTGTTGTGCTTGCAACATCAGCCTATTCAAATTCTTATCCGATACATATAATGTATTTCCAGGCTTTAAAAAAGCAGTTTTGATTATAACGACGTTTATTTTTAAGATAAATCATGAAGAATGCAAACTTTAAGACCAATTAAGTCTTATTTGTTAAGTATTTTTTTTCGCGTTTACAACGCTATTTTTAATTTCGAAAAGAGGGGTTCGATTCCTTCCCGATGACCGAAGCCGAAAAAGATTTTTTTAAGTGTTGTCTTTTAATAATAATAATAATAAGTTTTTTATTTCGTTATAAAGTTGCCTTAAAACTAGTACATTGGAGCCCCCATTTAAGCAAAATTTGCCTGTGTTTGGGGGACCGCTCTTCCTTAACTATATTTTATTTTAACAAGGCAGTATGGTGAACATGTTTCTTTCTTTACTTATTTTTATTCTTTTAATACTCTCACATAAGGTGACTTATTCTATGTGTGTGTATGTGTGTGTCAGTGAGTGTGTGTGTGTGTGTGTGTCTGTTTGTGTATGTGTGTGTGTGTGTGTGTCAGTGAGTGTGTGTGTGTGTCAGTGAGTGTGTGTGTGTGTGTGTGTGTGTGTCTGTGAGTGATTGTGTGTGTCTTTGTGTGCGCGTGTGTGTTTTGTATGTTCGGTTAAGCAATGCGCTCTAGTAATTCTTCTACCTCATCAAGTGTCTTATTTTTTATCCAATTTAACAAACTTTCCTTACAGATACGATATGTTTTGTCATATATATTTATATATTTATTTATTTTATTATACAGAAAAGCAGAACGTGACATAAATTGTCTACTGGCAAATGTGGTCCTTATATTTGAAGGCTGAGCAACAAACCTTTTCGAAACCAATTAAGTCTTTCTTTTTAGAAGTAGTCACGATTTATAATAACTGTTGTCTCTTACATTCGTTTACGTTTAAAATATCAAACATAACATTAAAAGGTATGAATGCACGTGTTAATTTGAACTATTTTTTTTTGTATCTTTTTGGTTGGTTAGCTAAAAAATCTAGTTGATGGAATCAGGCGTTACTTTGCGGAAATCCATGACTAAAGCTGAAAAAAATGATTATCTTGCTTGTGGAAATGGAATGAAGTGGAAATTTAAAGCAAAATATTCCTTTTTTTCAGCTTTAGCTAAATCTTCACGATTTGCAATTTAGTGAACAGTCTCTGACAATGATTTGCTGTTCAGCTCGATTAATTTCTAGACTCTTGAACGAAATTTTAATGTCTATTAATTTTTGTATTTTTCTAAATTAATGTATGCCTATGTATATTATTTGGTAGCTCCAGTTCGACACCCCCGCCATACATTATAACTATTTTGTTTCACCGTCACGAAAATCTCCTTCCCACCAATACTATTTACTGGCAAAATGTGGTCGCGTACAATAATAATACGCATAAAAACGCTAAGTTCCTTTATTGGTTTCCTGGTTCGCACGTGACCCAAAAACTTATTGCCTTCCAAACCATTGGGACCCGGGAATGCGTTATAAGAAATAACAGTATGTAATTGACTGCCCATTGGAAGGGGAAAATTGAGTGTAGTGATGGGAAGAATCGATTGAAAATCGATTTAAAAACAATGGCATCGAAAAATAAACATAATTATAGAGGAAAGGTTCCTTTTTAAAAAAAAACGATTAAAGCTCATCGAAAAAAAATCTTAAGATTGAGAGAATATAAACATGGAGCAAATGATTCTTTACATAATTTTTATTACTGACGACCATTTGGTGCAGTGGTCTACATGTCGGACTTCGAAAACCAAGGGTCGCGAGTTCGATCCCCGCACAGTACAAGCATATCGACCCCTATAGTAAGAAATGTAGTAAAAGCCATTTTAGCGAAAATGGGTTTTTGACACTTCTGAACTCAGTTTTTCGCGCTCTATCGATCTGTATATTTAAAATATCGAAATTCGCAAAAAATGGTTATTGCGACGTGGAAAAATTGAGGTCTAAATCCAGTTTTTTGTTTTTATTTGTCGTAATTAACAGGTTAGGATACTATTTGTCAAAATTTGTGTCGTAAAATACATTTAGTTTTTGAACAAGTCTTATACTACATAATTGTACAATATAAGTGAAGTAAATCTATTATAAATATATAAACATTACTGTGGCAAATTCTTAAAAGTTCCAAAAATCAGTTACTTAACTCAACTTAGCTTAACATTTTTATTTTTTGTGTTTGTGATTTTTAACATAGGTAATATGCTAAGTTGATAATGATGATTAATCTAAGTATCTATTACTGTAGTTATTTTGAAGTTTTTTCGTTAACATAATTTTAGAATTTTTTGAATTTGTAATTCTTTTCTCCAAGCTGAGTAAGATGATGATGATGATTAATATAAGTTTCTGTTTCTGCTGTTGTTTTGAATTTTTTTGTTCATTTTGGTCTAATAGACTATGTATTTGTTGCAAAAAGTGTGCTATCGTCTATCACAGATAAAAAAATCATTTTTTATATTTAAAAAAGTGTATTTCTAAATTTCTTCCTTGTTACAACGTTAAAATTATATTTTTGTAACTTTGTTTGTCTTTTGATACAAAAACTACCGTGTATACGTAGTTTTAAATACCTTTTACGACACAGATAACAGTGTAAAAAAGTGCTGTATAAGCCAGTTGCTTGATATTTTTTTGTAGTAAAAGCCACACTATTTTGAAAACTGCAATAGCTACAGTAAAATTAGTTGCCTAGGATCTTGCATCTCATAAATCTAAGTATTTTGAGCTTCAGTGGTGCAATATAAATAAAATAGTCCTCCTGGCCGATTTCGACCACGGCGGCCAATCTCAACAGAGATCAGCCAACTACGCAGGAGATTTTATAGTGCACAAGTGTGCGCGCAATACACAGGTACACTCACTGTTCCATCACTCTCAAAGTTCGGTGAGACGGCAATCCGACATGACCGGAGAGAGATCAGGCGCAGGACCAACGGCTTAACGTGCTTTCCGAGGCATGGGGTGTAACACCGCCAACTTCCCGACTCCAAGCTGTTTTTGAGAAATTCATGACAGAAAATCTCAGAAACAATTTTGGCTCGACCTGGGATTCGAACCCAGGACCTCTCGGATGTAAGGCAGAAACTTTGCTACTACACCAACGAGGCAGTCAATATAGGTGTACTATTTCAAAAGATATTCTAAACATAAATACTACCAATTTAGTTTTTTTGCCCGTACTGTAAAATCGTATTTTGGCTTTTACTACATTTCTTACTATAGGGGTCGATATGTGTGCATGAACATGTGTGTTTGTACTGGTCTGGGTGTTTTCTATGTTTATTATGTATTTAATTACTAAAAAAAGTTTAAGTATGTTTAACCTTTGTCTAGTACCCATATCACAAGCTTCGTAGCTTAATTTGGGACTAGAGAATTCGCGTAATTGTTGTGAAATATCTATTATATTTATTTATGAGGGTAAATTAATGGATTATTATATGATCTGTATCAGAACTGTTACTTTAATAAAAATCTACTTCTTACTCTTATTTTACCCACTAAATAACATCAAAAATACGACTTTCATTTAAATTCAAAATTATTCGCGAATATGCTAAAGCACTGCTAAGGGACCCAATGCATCACGCCTTTAAGGCATATGTCACAACAATTTGGCGGCAGCGTTGGTCTTGTGGTCTAAAGTCCAGACTAAAAAACTGGATGTTGCGGGTTCGGATCCTGCTAGGTGCAAATTGTTTGTATGATGAACACGTGCATTTGTATCTAAGTACGGATTGAATTTACATTTGGGCCCCTCGATCTGTACATTGACAATGGTGTAACGCAATCGGGATGATGACACCTATCTTAAATATTGCCAAGAACATGGTGTTTAAAAAACATAGCCCCTATGAAGTTAATACAACCAATATATTTCAAAAAAGCTGTAGAAACCAATTTTTAAACACACAATACGCAATAAATATTCGGTCAATTGACTCCGATTTCTGATACATGACCGTGACGTCACAATCATTTATTCCCATACGAAATCTATGGAGGCAGACCGTTTTGACAGATAATAAAAAGTATGTCAACGATTGGTGGTGTCGTCTAGCCAATTGATTACTTAACATGTATCTAGTTACGAAGATTGTAGGTATTGTGATTTTTATTAATCCTTTGAAATTAAAGTTTCCCGCAAGAAACAAAATTGTTTTCATATGAGGCTGAAGTCAACCGTTGACTCCACGCTATCAAAAGTAAATAGAAGGCAACTAAAAAACAAAAATTGCTACATGCAGTTCTATGCAGTAATGAATAATTAAACACTATATTTTACTATTAGCACTTTTTTTTGCATTAATCAAATATTGAGCGGGAGAATCGTTAATTAATCCGTGATACTTATCCATAGACGATACATGACAATCCCAATAGAGCCGCCAACGTGTATTGATGTTTAAGGTCGTAGTGTCACAATCGATTCTTCCGATTTAATATTTAATCTGTGGAAAGTTCAATCGAACAATGTCACATCACTACCAAAGAACACCTTACCGATTGTTAGCTAATCAAGCCTTTGCGGGGATTGTAATATGATAGAGAAGTGGTTAGCCGAGATTATGTACTTGTTATTGGGTTTTGATATGTTTTCACGGACGTGGTTATATTGGATCCCACCGTATTTGATGTAACTTTCGGTTTTGCTGCGGGATTAATATTGGTATTGTCATATAGCTTTCAATAAAAAAAAACTATTTTTGCACTGCAAGCGAAACGTTCATGACCCAGTGCACACTGCACAGACTGTCGCCGCGGGATAGTGATTTATCGCGATCACTTCCAGACAACCTTCAAGTAAAGTAACATTTGGAATTAACAGGAAGGGCGATATTAAAAATATACATCCTCCTGAGGTATCAAAGAAGCGTCAGGAATGCGAAATTGCGTCGTTTGACGAAGTTAACCTGATGTTTTAAGATTCCTACCAATGTTTAAATTTTGCTAAGTTTTGCTTGAAGTTTCTAACAAATAAAATCAATGATATCGTAATAATTTGCCAGACCTAAGTCATCCAGGTAGTCAATCTTTGGAGCTATAAACAGTCAAAATTATTACCTAAATAACGAAACCAGAGTACTTCAACACAAACCCTGCTCAAACAAAATACGGTAAAAGTTTCATGTTTTCATTTTTCCAATCTCAAATTAACTTCCACAAAGTTACATACCAAAGTTTATAGCAAAGCTAAGAGTGGTAAACTAAAAATTTCAAATCTAAAATAACTCCTTCATACCCTGAGGAATTTTAGTTCCGAATTAATTTCACTGTTAAAATTATGCATGAAATTTTCGCATTTTGTTTCAGTAACTGGGAAGAATTGCTCGGTCTGTTAAGCATTGCGTTCCGGGCTTAAAAGCTTGTTTAAGCTTTTGAGCTAAATATATGGGCCATTAAAATTGAGTCTGAAATTATAGCGCAGCCATTGGGATGACCTGAGACTATTGAAAAAAAAGTGTTTAGCATTTATTATCGTTTGTATCCGTGGCACAAATTTGAAAACTGTACCTTTGTTCTGGAAAAACACATTGAAACGAACATTTTTCATTATTTTTACATTAAAAAAATAAAATAATCCGTAAAAGTGTCTCATTTCAACAACAAAGATAAAGATTTCCAATAATCCTTTCGAGCCCCTTTCACATGTATGTAGTTATATTTTTTTAAGAAATTGAGCGTCATTTAACGCGGAGCAATTAATAATATATTTATCAACACAAAAAAAACAGCTCAAAAAAGGCACGGAACAAAGAGTCTGTCATATAAATTTTTGATAATAACAAAAACACAAAGATCCTGTACCCGTCCGATCTTTTTGTGTCAGCAAGAAATATTCACAAATAATGAAAGTAGAATAAAAAATTGAGAAAGTAAGGCAACAAACGTAACTATTATGAAATTTTCTGTTTATAAACTACGGAACCTTTAAGCGAGTCCAATTCGTAATGAGCCGCCGCCTTTTTATTTCCTTTGTTTCGGAATTAATACATTTTAACTAACTGCATACCTTAATAGGGGTTTAGTTCACTTCTCGTTAACTCGTTAAATACGGAACATTCGACAAGGGTCAACGTATCTGAAACACAGAATGATCGTTAAGGCAAACAAAATCAATCCACTGTAGAATACATTACTTAATTGAACAATCCGAAAGAAACTTACGTCATGTTCTCGTATGTACCTAACTATAAATATATTAACAAGCAAAACCCACTCGACTTCAGAATTAAATTCAGATATATTCATTACAAAAAAAAACACGGGTTGCACTCCGGGAGTGCTGGCAGAAGTGAAAACTTGATTATTAACGTTGTGCATTTTTGATTTATTTGAACCGTCTTACGGTTTTTCGATCAGCATCACGTGACCTGACGCGAGTTTCACAGTTTCTACCCATGCCACAAAAGTGCTCAACGCCGCTAAAGAAGTTTTCACTTCAAAAATACACTGTATTGCCTTGTGTTTAAGTTGTTATACGGACACCAGTGTTTAAATGTTGTTTTTAAGTAAATAATTATAACAATAATACCGAAATATGGGCAGGTATTTTGTTAATACGAGTAAAACTAAACGAACGCAATAAAATATAGTTATCTCAAAAATTATTCATTTGTTTAAGTCGAAATACGAACAGATGAAATACCAATCAGATATAACTATGTATTTTAGAGTTTTCAATTTCCATTTTGTAGTCGTATTTAATCCAATAGGATATGACAAAATGGATTATGTCACCGCAAAGCTTTGACATAATAATTTTCTTTATCATCTGTCAAACGATCTGCCTCCATAGATTTAATATGGGTATTTTGAGTTTTGTGATAATTGTTTTTTATAGATTTAGGAAATAAATTGGGTTACTTACTTTCGCTTGTGGTGCAGTGGTTGCAGCGCTTTGGTAGTGATACCAAAAGTTGAGAAACCTACGGCGCGGTCATGTTTGGGATGGATGACCATTCTGACCATACAAGTGACGTCTATTTACAAGCACCTCCATGCTTTTGAAGGCACGTTAAGCTGTTGGTGCCGGTTAATATCGATATATATTAGCCGTTAAGCCTAGTCGGAGGCGTTCTTCGGAGGGTCTTAGGCCTCGGGCGGCTTAATAACATCTGACAGTATGGTTGGTCACTTACCTCACACTCACTCCTCCACCAATCCGCACTGAGCCCGCGTGGTGGAGTATGGCTCGCACCACCTCATAGTTGAGGTGAGGCCTGTGCCCAGGAGTGTGACGTGTAAAGGCTGATGATAATGATGATAAAGTTTCCAACACGTTCTTCAAAAAAATTGTCATTACATTATAGTTCGCCTATTGTCCCATTTAAATCACCAACTAAACTGATGGTCACCTCATTATTCCCGGCAATTTGCGCTAAATGACATTGAACGGTACATACTCCCGGTTGTTATTCCTTCCATTGGGGCGCGTCCCGCGGAGCATCAAATTAAAATTTTGAATAAATTATTGCGCTTCGTGGTGCGGAATGCGTCGATGCGGGCCTTATAGCGCGCTCGGAAGGCCCGGCCCTTTTTGGCGCATTAAATGGTTTTTTGACTCTACAGTAATAAAAATTTTGTGAGATGCTATTTATCTACAATTGCTCACATTATTATTATTTAATTTGTATCCTAAAATAAATAGGTGCAACAACACATAATAATATATAGTTTTCTATGTAGTTTATCATATGTTGTTTGTTATAAGTTTAAGTAACTGTATTAAAGTTTAGTCATATATATTTTCGTTGTTTCTAAAAATTGTGTTTCGTAATATCCATATATATTTTGCTCAAATTCCCCCTTCCTGTTAATCAAATATTTCTTTAACCGAAGGTTGTCTGAAAGAAATCAAAGCGGTAATACCGCCTAAATTGATCATTTTTATTTGTTAAACTTGTCTGTAATTTTTGTTTTTTGTTGTACAATAAAGTATTAATCAATCAATCAATCATATTACTGGCTCTGATCTCAGAGTAAGTAGCTTAAGTATTTTCGTTACCTAAATTGGGAATAAAACGGCCATACTAAAAGTATCCGAGACACCAAAGATTTTTTTTTATGTTTTATTTTATTATTTCAGAAACCTACACCTCAATACCAAAAATACACATACAAAGTAAAAGTTTATAATAACAAAACCAAAAATAGAAGAATTTCAGATAAAATAAAAAAAAATGATAATAAATTGTTCAACAGACTCTTGCTTGTATAAGCATATTCCCTGAAGCGTTATCCTTGTTATTCGAATATTTTGACATTCCCATTTAACGTATCTTTGGATCAAGGTCAGACTTATAATCTTGTCCTTAATCATAAAATGTGTCTGGATATGATACATTCATTAGTGGAAGGTTTTAGACTTTAGAAAATAATCCCTTTTTTACTGCTCTTTGCTCACATCAAAAAAAAAATTTCTGTCCGACAAACTTTGAGTAATTAATGACAGTTAAAAAACAGAATAGGATATCGATCTAATACACTCCGCATTTATGCATATAATAAGGCGAATTCAAAAAACCTTTTTTAATAATAAGGTTATGTTTATTTATTTAAAACTTTATTGCACAAGAAATTTACATAATGTGGACAAAATGCTAAAAGCAAAAAGATGGCAATGGGTGAAAGTTAGTCCAGAAATTTTCGCTTATAACGCAAAAAATATGATATATAGATATAATATCATAAATAAATATAATATACTCGTAAATAGATATAATATCAAAAAATAAAAGTTCATGTTTCAAGCGAGCCTCATACAAAGATCGCAGAAACGTGTCAAAAAACATGCCCTCTCTCGTCATGATGACACCGCAGTAAACGGCCTAGCCTTACGACGAAATCATAATAACGCACTAAAACTCTTTTGTGCCATCCAGGGGTTCCTATCTTCGTTCACCACAACGCTTGACATCGTAACATGCGATCGGCCAACTCTCAGAAGGGCAATTTAGGGCCTACTTAGGGGCATGTCACGCTAGATAAGGGTCGGCTCTAATAAATGAATCGTCGATAGCAACTGACGTGATAATCTTTATTTTTTGGCCAGCGTGGGAAAATGCTTACGAGAGTTTTATTTGCGGGGTTTGACTTAATGTTGAGTGATGCAATTTCTGATGCATTGGGAAGTTTTGGATAAAACAATAAGCTTTTTTTGAAATTTTGTGGTAGCAGATTGACACCGCATGAGTTAAACTTCTTTTTAGGGTTCCGTAGCCAAAAGGCAAAAAACGGACCCTTATAGATTTGTCATGTCTGTCTATCTGTCTGTATGTCACAGCCACTTTTTTCTGAAACTATAAGAAATACTTTTTTCCGCGACAAAACACTTGAATCCCATGTAAAAAATTAAAAATCGACTTACAGCTAACCGATGGATATCGCCACTCGGTTAAGTTTAAAGGGATAGGGATTGTGAAGATAAAGGGTTTCCACGCGGACCAAGTCGCGAGCAGCCACTACCTAGTTGCACTATAAAAATTTAACTGAACTAAAGATCATGAATGTTTGTATTTATTTATTTGACAGACGTGTAGGTTTTTGTCGTAGGTTTTATCTTAAGAAACTTCAAGAAAACAACAGAATGATGTATCCAGATTTGAAACTAGACCAAATGACATATTATTCAAGCACAATGGTTATGAAAATAAATGGATTCAAACGCACCACCAAACTGCTCCCATAGATCGACTAGCAAACACTTATCAATTGCCTTTCGGAACGCATGAATTAGAACCACATGTTACCAAGTTGGAGCCGAACCAAATAGTCCCAAAGCATAGCTAATGGATGGCCCCCGACGATGCTGAGCCGCAAACGGTGGCGTTCTATTAATTGAACAGCCGTAGTCGGAAGTAACCCTGGATCCACACATTGGGTTAATAGTTGGCGCAAAAACCTATCGTGGATCTGTAAAAGCGTTGCCCTCAAAGTTGATTGGTGTATCTTTCTAGAGACCAACAGCTTCACTTCTTCAACAAATTGTATCGCTTTTGATGTAAAATACTGAATTCGAGTTCAAAAAAACTTTACCTGAGATGCGAAAAAAAATTGGTCAAAAATATATTTTTTTAACTTCGTTGATAAAATAGAGTTGAGCATAACAATGTGATATCGTTGTTTGTATTCCCAAAAAAATAAATGAATTTGAATACACCAGCTGATCCAAACGAACCTCCTTCCAAAGTACATCAAAACAAAACACAAACCGCTTGAAAAGCGCAAATCCCGTTGGGAACAAAACAAAAAAAATGCCCCGATGATTCCGCACAATGGGACAAAACGAGGTTTACGTTTAATCCACCCTTCAATACAAAATTGACCATTGTTCTACAGTAAAGAAATAAAGTCGCTAACCACCTTTGTTCTGGCACGAATTATGTAAATGCCACAAAAATGGGGTTTCTTTGGCACAATTGAGATGGCTTGACACGAGCTTCCTTGGTTCAATGTCTTCGTTTTAATTACCCCCAACAAAATTCCCCAATTTTGTGGGAGGGAAAAATTAACCCTTTCTTAGAATTTGGGTTTTATTAAACTCATTTTCAATATTAATATTTCGTCTTGGTAGATTTCACTTCTACAGTTCAGGTTTTTAATGTGTCAAGAACTCGAGGTTGAAATTTCAAGTCTCTATAAGTACTATGCTATCTGCGTTGACTCCAAAATGATTGCATTTCTGCCCAAAAATTACGTTTGCTCTGGACTAAGTAAAAACCTTAGTATTATATTAGTATTCCATAAAGAATATCTACTATACCTAACGATCTTTCATCTTAATTAATCACAATGGAAGATTAATGATCGTAACTTAATTAACAAGCATTTTGTTAAGTTTTCTATAAACCTAATGAATCTTTTTGCTACCAAAGATTTTGGAGTAAACGAATACATAATTATTTAGTAAATATGTAAGCAATGTAAAATTATATATGAACTATGTAAAATCTAGTTAGTATGGAATTTCTGTTAATGTTGGTGTACTATATGAATACAATAATATGAAATATAGACTATTTCAGTAAAGTTTTAGAAAAAAAATTATCAGGACACTCCAAAGAGGACAGATATTGTTGTTTTTATTGATTTAGAATTAGAATTAGATTTTAATATTATATATTATCTTATATATAAAAATGAATTGCTGTTCGTTAGTCTCGCTAAAACTCGAGAACGACTGGACCGATTTGAATAATTTTAGTCGCAAAATAATCGTGGAAGTCCAGGGAAGGTTTAAATGATGAAAATTAAAAAAAAACGGGCAGGACAACGTCTGCCGGGTCCGCTAGTATATATATAAAAATGAATTGCTGTTCGTTAGTCTCGCTAAATCTCGAGAACGGCTGAACCGATTTGAATCATTTTAGTCTTGAAATATTTGTGGGAATCCAGGGAAAGTTTAAACGATTAGAAAATAGGAAAAAAACATAAACAGCGGGCAGGACGACGTTTGCCGGGTCCGCTAGTCTTATATATAAAAATGAATTGCTGTTCGTTAGTCTCGCTAAAACTCGAAAATGGCTGAACCGATTTGAATAATTTTAGTCTTGAAATATTTGTGGAAGTCCAGGGAAGGTTTAAAAGATCAGAAATTTAAAAAAAAGCAACGGGCAGGACAACGTCTGCCGGGTCCGCTAGTCCTAATTAAATCACTTACCTACAGTATTTATTTTTTACTTGTAATAGAGCCAGAAAAAAAATAGCGTAATGCATTGACAAAGTGTTCGGTTTTATATATTTTTCTGTTGGTGCACGTTTATATTATAAATAGAAAAATAAATATGTACATAACCGATGAAAAACAGACTCTATTCATGAATAAATGGTCATATATCTATTGGTGATTTAAGGGAGACATGTCATACGATTTCATAACGGATCACAAACCCCATTGTATTGAAAACGATGTGAATTTGACCACCATTACTTTTATTATGATTTGCTGACACCACATCACACGCCAGAACTCGGCGGGATGGCCTTTAGTCAGTCACTTTGTCAATTTAGTTTCACGACTTTATCTGTTGTTATCTGTGTTCTTAGCAAATAAACGTTTGAGTTTTGAGTTTTTTTTTTACTTTTGGGTTTTGATTGAAATAAAATACGGAAGATATACTTCCGACCGCTTGAACATGGGCCGAAAAAATAACAAAGTTGCATACCCTGAGTGTGGTCTGCGACAGTAGTATTAACAGCCGACAGAAAAAGGAGATCATACTCAAATAAAAGATGTGATGTTACATAAGGTATTTTTTCTCTTTGTTTCAGAAGTATAATGCAGCAGGTAAGAAAAGGCTGTCTTGCGCTGAAAGGTATTTGGCATGCATAAAGTCCGCTCTTGCCAAATGCTTTTCTCTAGAGATGGGCCGGTACTCGGCGTACTCGGTGGTTTTTTTTAATATACTCGTACTCGGCCGAATAACTCGGTCCAAGTGACGAGTACTCGGTTATGTAAATGTAATAAGCAGCATGTCTGGAATAAGTTTGCTAGTGGCCAACTGGAAGAATTAAAGTATGTACCTAAATGACCACATACTTAAGTCAATGAACAAGTCCCTGATCTGGCGTTTGTTAATTCCTATTGGTAATTATACAAAAGCCAGGCCACTGCGGATCGAAAAACTGTATTAGTACAAGGGATATATCATAAAATCAAATACATGTTATGTTGTATGTGAAGTCATGTTTTATTAATTCAAAATTACGGTGAGTAGGCTGGCAGCGCGTTGCGGTTATGTTGGATCTTGTTTTTGGCCCACAAATTAAACCGAGTAACTCGACAGAGTACTCCGTAGTCGGCATGCTTTGAACCGAGTGATACTCGGTACTCGGTAAAACCACTACTCGGCCCATCTCTACTATGTGAACTTAGCAAAACTGAAAGCCGGTAAGCGCGGTTGGCTTTGAAGTATACGACACATATCTCGTGTAAACGTAAGAATTACAAGTTTCAGTCATTTATTATCTATTTCTGCGTCTACCGACCAATCACGGTTTGGATCTATGAGCGAGGCCTATGCACGTCAGTGTGCGTCGAACGGCTTATATCATGATGATGATTACGTTCTACGGGGTCGCCTGAGAAACTGAAACGCAGAATCGTATACAAACATAACATTTATTTTATTTTATAAAGGAATTCGTTTACAAGACAGTAACTTTTAACATTTCATTTATTAGCTGACATCAAAAAAAAGAAGAAAGTTATCAATTCGTAAGTATTTTATTTCTATCGTATTCGTAAGTATTTTATATCTGTAGTCCAAAGTTTAAGTCCAAGTTGCAAAATATTTTGTTTGCAACTAGTAATCAAGTATCACCTTTTTTGCACAACTTAAGCTAAAGCTCTTGATAAGGAGATTTTAATTTCCGATATTTCGTTATGTGCAGCATTCGTCCAATAATCTTTACAACAGAAATACTATCATGAGATAATATGACGGGACATAAAAGTAAATTGATTTGCTTAAACAATACAAAGTCACGTTTTCACTATTTATCTTCCCTTCCTCGACAAAACAACTCAGTTTATATTGACAGATATAGGTCAGCCTTCAAATGACGCAGAAGAAAAGATACCGATTGTGCAATATCGTAATACCGGATCATAAAGTAGGACTGCTGAAGCGGTTTGGACCTACTGCTCGACACTTTTATACACTTGCGCTACTTTGAGCATCGATGCAGTCACAAATTGTCCACTTTTAGATACTTATGCTACTTTGAGGATCTATGCAGTCGTAAATGGTCCACTTTTATACAATTGCGCTACTCTAAGCATCACAGCAGTAACAAATTGTCCACTTTTATACATTTGCGCTACTTTACGCATCGATGCAGTCGCAATTGGTCCACTTTTATACACTTGCGCTACTTTGAGCATCGCTGCAGTCACAAATGGACCACTTTTATACACTTGCGCTACTTGGAGTACCTATGCAGTCGCAAATGGTCCACTTTTATACACTTGCGCTACTTTGAGCATCAATGCACTCGCAAATGGTCCACTTTTATACACGCGCTACTTTGAACATCGCTGCAGTCGCAAATGGTCCACTTTTATACACTTGCGCTACTTTGAGCGTCGACGCAGTCGCAAATGCTTCATTTTTATACATTTGCGCTACTTTGAGCATCGATGCAGTCGCAAATGTTCCACTTATATACACTTTCGCTACTTTGAGCGTCGATGCAGTCGCGATTCAGAAGCTGTCGATTTAACCGTAGCAATGCAGCATCGATGCAGTCACGATGCAGCGTCGACGATGCAATTTTGTACAGCTTCAATTGAAAAAATGAAAAATCTTTATGTTGTTACATTTAGATGACCCTAGAAAATGAAGAGATCACATTAGAACTGCGAATCCAAAGTATCAGAATCCTTGACAGTATCCACATATACAAACACAGATTTGACCCTGCTTTTAAGCTAGATCCAAAAACTACAAGACTGTGCAGTTCATTAAACCAACAAATCGTGTGTCAAAATTTGGAATTGAATTCACCACAAACGGCAGGGTGGGTTCTTTAATAAAATAAAACGAGAATATTATCGAGTGGTACCCGCTCTGGGGTAATGCGCCGTGCTGAGGGTGTGGAACAGGGAAAACTGTGGAGTGGCTTGATTTTTTTTTGCGTCTAAAAGTTTGTTCCATCGTTCAGAAACATAGATAATAGCAACGTCAATACTTGTGTATGAGCTGAAAGTTACAATTATGAGTACAATTGCATATTTTGAAACTGCTAATGAAACTTTGCTAATGCTTTGTTTGAAACAGAGGTATATCAACTGCGTTCAAGAAGTTGTAGCATTGATAAGACGTGTACAATTTTATTGCATGGTAAGAGTTTTTTTTTAATTCCGATTATAGCTTAAACACACAACAAGTAATCTTTAACACTGGTACGCTGCCTACAACTTACATTCACGTTTGGTTTAGTAGTGCGTTCGTGCAGACTAAGCAACTTACAATGAATATTAAACGGCTTCGGCTTCTCTAAAAGACATCTTTAAAAGTTTAAAAAAATTTGATCCGTAAAACCGACTCCATTCACCTAGTAGTCCGACCGCAAAAATCCTAATGTGGCGCCTATAAATCTTTACTCGCAGTCAATACTCCGTACAAATTTCATTGACTTGACGCATTGTGGCCGGTTCGATTCCCGCCGCGGACAATGCGATATATGGACCGTTAACTGTTCGTGTTGACAGATTGGCTTTAATTTATGTGCGCTGTTCTTTCTGGGTTAAATGTAGATTCATTTGCATTTTAATGGCAAGTTACTTTTGGTTACAGTAACGAATTGGGTACACACTGATAGGAATGGGTGTTGTCGCTTTTGTATTAAGTAGGTATGTCTATATCTGGATACCTAAGTACCGTGTTAATATAACGTGTTTAACACGTTATTACATTATTTTTAATAATACATAAAATTAATCAAACAAAATGTAAAAAGTCATAAAAAGTTATTTATTTTCTGTAAGTAGGCCCCACAGGGGACACTTTTACACGTCCCAAAAAAAACATACCACATCTCATCAGCCTATATACGTCCCACTGCTGGGCACAGGCCTCACCTGAACTATGAGGTGGGGCGAGCCATACTCCACCACGCGGGCTCAGTGCGGATTGGTGGAGTGGTGTTTGTAAGGTTAGTGACCAACCTTACTGTAAGATGTTATTAAGCCGCCCTAGGGCCTCTGACCAGGCTTAACGACCTATATATTGATGTGCCTTCCGAAGCACGGAGATGCTTGTAAATAGATGTCACTTAAATGGTCAGAATGGTCACCCATCCAACAAGACCGCGCCGTAGGTTGCTTAACTTTAGGTATCACTACCAAAGCGCTGCAGCAACTGCGCCACAAGCACCTCTAAAAATACTTACTTGCTAAAATAACTTACCACAACTTCGGGACAATTTGTGGGCTGGTGCCGAGAAGAAGCTGCGCAAGAAACCTGGTCACCAATGTCATTGCCACTTTAAAAAAAATGCTTATTGGGTAAGGTACATGAACTTAGCTGCTGCGAGCCAGTCCATACATGTTTTTCATTTTAATAAACGTTTATCGTGTAGTAACCTTGAGATATTAAGATATTACAAAAAATACTTATATTTGTTTATAGGTAAATTATAGGTCTATAATGTTTGGTAGTAATTTATTTAAAAATAAAAATAGGTAAAAAAACTTTTTAAGTTAAACGGTTTTATGTTAAACATATATTGCAATGTTTAAGATAAATGTACTAAAAACCAAAAAATAATAAAATAGATACAGTCGTGGGAATTATAAACATATGCATAGACTAGACTAAAATAAAACCGTGGGGCACGTCAATTGTCTACAATCGTTGATTAAAATGTTTGTTTTGTAATGTTACACTATAATTAGGCAGTTGTTCAACCGACAACGATGGACGTGTGATAAGTAGGGCTAGAATGTGGAAACAAAGCTAGCAAGCTCGATTATAAGCGAGTTTTAGGGTTTCATAGTGGTAAACATTGCAATATATGTTTAACATAAAACCGTTTAACTTAAAAAGTTTTTTTACCTATTTTTATTTTCTAGTTTTTAGTTTTTATTTCGCATTCTGTTTAATTCATTTAGTGCTTCATTATTGCAAGGTTTCTTGCCCGTTAGTTTATTGCAAGGTTTCTTGCCCGTTAGTTTATTGCAAGGTTTCTTGCCCGTTAGTTTATTGCAGTCCAACTCCTCTATACGTAGTCCCTGCAAAGATCTTACTCTACTAAGAGCCACGTAGGCTTGACCTTCTTCAAACAGTTTCGCACCTAAGTATACGACTGCGTGATCCACAGTGCTGCCCTGCATTTTATGTATTGTAGAAGCCCATGATAGTATTAAAGGCAACATTCTTCTTTCAGCCGTCCCCTAATTGTACTTAGCTAGAAACTGTATGGCTTTCGGGTGTATAAGATGTACTCCGTCTATTGCGAAATCAATTCGGACGGAAGGTACATCTGTTGCATACATCTGAGTTCGACGAAATTGAGGCCAAACGATTTCGTTGATGTACGAGTAGCCTATAGCGCCATTTACTAATCCCTTTGAAACGTCAATATTGGACCGTAGCATGACTTTTGCCCCCACAAATATTTGCAGTTCCGCTGGTAAGCCCCCATTTTTGTTGATATCAGTTGGTATTATAGTAGCTTTATCCACATTGTCTGCATTTCGTTTGGCGTGTACTAGCTGATCCTGCGCTTTTATTTTGTAAATGCGAGCATCATTATTTTGTACAAATTCAATACAGCAGAGTTGTGGTCGTTAACTTGTTGATTTGTGGGGTATACCCTTAACGCTTTGTCTATTGCAAACTCATCACTCGTGTCTTGAAGAAGTCTTCCCATTAAAATACTAAAATGTTGGGTTGTTAGCTCACCGACTCTCAAAGCATTCAAAATATCAATAAAAGTATGGTCACCTTGCTGACGCATATTTTCAGTTAATTCACACAGCGTGAATAAACGCCAGAGATGTGTAGCTGGTTGGAGATGTTCTGGCTGTTTGAAAACAGGTGTTCCTGATCGTTTTATAGGAGGCAGTTGTAAAAGATCACCGAAAAGTAATACGTTTACTCCTCCAAAAAACTCATTTTCACAGTTCTTAATTTGCCTTAATCGAGCGTCCATCATGCATAACATTTGATAAGACACCATGGAAATCTCGTCGACAATCAAAAATTCTGTTCTCGAATGCCTGCAGATTATTAGCTCTGCATTGCTGGGTACGCTCTTGTTGTTTATTTAACCTCGTATCGCGATGTTCAGGCGTTCCTGAACCCAACTGCTGTCTTTGTCTTTCACGGCTTTGTATTATTCTAACTTCAGGCGTTTCTGACGCTACCATCTGTGTATATCGCTCCCGTTGTTTTGTTAACCTGGCTTCATATTCTTCAGTCGTTTCTGACGCTATCATCTGTGTGTATCGCTCCCGTTGTTTTGTTAACCTGGCTTCATATTCTTCAGGCGTTTCTGACGCTATCATCTGTGTGTATCGCTCACGTTGCTTTGTTAACCTGGCTTCATATTCTTCAGGCGTTTCTGACGCCGTCATTTGTGCATATCGCTGACGTTGCTTTTTTAACCTGGCCTCATATTGCTCAGGTGTTTTTGACGCTAATTGTTACCGTCGTTTCTGTAATCGAATATTTCTATCACCTTCACTTTCTTTAGCTCGTTTTGCTTGATACTTTTCTTTCGCTTTTTGAAGCCTTCGTTTACGTTGTGTTGCAGTTTCTGTTTTATTTGTGTTTGTATTTTTTATATATTTTTTTACCATTTTGTTCCCACGAGTAATGGACATTTAAACGGTCTACCCCCCCAGAGGTCCAATAAAGGGACAATGCTATGTACAACAAGATGCGCCTGAGACTTGAGGGGAAAACGCTAACGACATATAATTTTTATCCACCCTAATGCCATACAGTTCTCGGCGCGTTTTAACCTTTCACCTTAACTTGGGTGGTGTACCGCTAACGACGTATCATTTTTAGCCACCCTAACGCCACACAGTCCTCAACACGATACAAAATCTTGACTTGGGTGGTGGATTTAGGCTGGATTAATCAGATACCTAAATTACAGATTCAATTTCTAAATTTAAATCTTATTATTATACGCCATTTGGTGGCTGCGCCCATCTTAAATATTGAGGTTGTATAGTGCACTGTATTCTTCTTGTCAAGCCCTTTTATTTGATACCCATATTGGTGGGATTGATAAAAAATTGTTATCAGCTATTTGGTAGCGGCGGCCATCTTAGATTTCAATTTTTCATAGTAAATTGTATTCTACTTGTTGAGACCTTTCATTTGATACCCATGTTGATGGGATTGATAAAACCTAAGTTATCCGCCATTTTGTAAATGACGCCATCTTGGATTTTAATTTTATATAGTACATTGTATTATACTGGTTGAGCACTTTCATTTGATACCCATATTGATGGGATTGATAAAACCTACGTTATCTGCCATTTTGTGGCGGCCGCCATCTTGTATTTCAATTTTTTATAGTATATTGCATTCTGCTTGTTGAGCCCTTTCATTTGATACTCATATTGATGGGATTGATAAAACCTACGTTATCCGCCATTTTGTAGCGGCCGCCATCTTGGATTTCAATTTTTTATAGTATATTGTATTCTGCTTGTTGAGCCCTTTCATTTGATACCCATATTGATGGGATTAATAAAACATAAATTATCCGCCATTTTGTAGCGGCGGCCATCTTGAATTTATAATGATAATGAATAAACATAATTGTATTGTCACCAAAATCCAAAGTGTATACAAAATTTTAGATTAATCGGTTGACAGGAAGAGGGTGAAATTTGAATTACTAAATTTGACCCGAGAATAAATAAAACAAACGGGGTGAGCTAAATAAAACCGTTTAAAAATATAAGTTCCCCATGAACGAGTGGCCAACCTTTTGAAGCCTAAATATTGGAATGGTAAGCTTTATTTTATTTCTAGTATTGGAGTTATGAATATCACTATTATTTTTTTTTTAAATAAGTCTAGATTTTTGCGAACATACATGATATTCTCATATAATGCAAAGCAACCGTAAGTTTCTTTTATTTCTTTAAATAATTCTCGTGGAAAATCTTGAGATTTAAGATTATAAATAGCTCGAACAGCTCTTTTTTGTAGTACAAAGGATCGATTTTATATCAGCAGCTGATCCCCTGTGGGAGTGACTAAAATAAACAAATCTGACCGTTTTTTTATTTAAGTGTCTTTATTTTTCGTACGGGGGAGTAACTTTTTAAGTAACGATTTTGATAGCAAATGGCGTTTAAAAAATACGTCATCGGGTAAAAGTTGTCATAAATGGTCGGCAAAACAGTAAGCTAAACACACTAAACAGTAAAATATATTTTAATTTACTGGTAAAGGGTTAAAGTTAATAGGCCTAGGCTAAAGTAATACGCAAAATAATATTATTTTTAAACAATGTCTGAATTTTGTCAATTCTGGTACTTCTCATTTGCAAATGAGATATTTAAACAAAGTATCATACTTTGTTTTAAGCAAAGGATTTTAGACTTCTCGTTACGAGTTTGATTTGAATCTAGTAAGTACTTATTCATCACTGTCTATCAAATAAAATATTTAATACAATCATTTAACAACTTTGAGTTTACTTGAAGTAAATGGTAGTTTAAATTAAATAATCAAGGATCTAACCAGAAGCTTTAATTTTAAAAAAACTTCTGCACCAATTTGTATACAGTGGCGGACTTAATGCCGGGAGCCATTCTCTACCGGTCAACCACAGGGCCAAGCAGAGAACATACAGAGAAAAAAGGAAATGAAAGTAAATGGTAGATAAGGTACATATTTACTAAATTAAAAATAAAGAACAATTAATAAACATACATACTAATAATGATTTACATAAATATATATTATATACTAGCTGACCCGGGCGAACTTCGTACCGCCTTAGCGTTGCAATGATTGAACAATGTCATCGAATGACATTGTCATTAGTTACGCGCGTTTTTTAAAATATGCAAAATTAAATGTATATTTTTCAATATTTCTGAGAGATTTCCCTAATATATTTTTTTCCGTAAGAACCTCCTCCTAATAATAACAAATACAACAAAAAAAGAATTAGTGAAATCGGTCCAGCCATTCACGCGTGATGCCGTGACCAAGGAAAACGGGTTTCATTTATATATATACATATATATATAATATAAGATAACATTATATCACATCATAGACATACACATATACATAATAATAAAAATGGAACAGGCTTTATCTAGCAAGTTATTTCATAATGAGCATAACTCGTAGCACACCATCATTTAATCAGACACTAATAATTCGAACCTCGCATGGATAGATTTGATTTTACAAATGCATGAAAATCCATTCAACGAATTCTGGTATTAGTTCGCATCATTACACTATAACAACAATGAGAGAATTCGAGTGTAAAATCATTATATTCATGATTCAATAATTACGAAGAATTTTCCGTTGTAGAATTAATGGTTAAACAAACTTACCTTAAGTGACGTTTGACCGTAATTATACGAAATGTTGCATCCGAAAAGATTTATTATTTAACTATGTAGTTCACTTTCTAATGTACTAGGCATCGCACACGAATTTTTAGAGCTATAAACGATCTACGGCAGCGCCCTCTGTGGGCCTTGCGCTGGCGCCGCCATTTTCCTATCATTACTTTTAGAGAATAGCCTATTTTGCAGGTAAGTTTTAACGTGGGACTACAGACATGCTATCAGCAACGTCGAAAGGGTTGGGAGGGTAATAAATCTTTTCGGATGCAACATTTCGTATAATTACGGTCAAACGTCACTTAAGGTAAGTTTGTTTAACCATTAATTATACTTCAATGTTGCATCCTCAAGATTTATTATTTAACTATGTAGATGTTTAGCGCTTAATGCAAAATAGGTACCAAATTAACAAAACGCGTTAGCTTATTTTTAAATCTTGTGTATTTTCTTGTACCCATAGGTTTATTATAATATGCATAGTATTTAACATAAGAATGATTATTTATTAGAATAAGTACAGATAACAAACAATCAACAAATAAAGATAATTCAATCGATAATAGTTTCTGCAAAAACGTTATCCTCGTCTTGGACTAAAGGTCTGTTATAAAACTGAGCGAATACTAAGGAACGACCTGTCCAACCTGCGGTTTTTTTAATAATATCCACTGATAAACCTTTTCGATTAGCCGCCGATGTGGAAGCATGGCGAGTGCTATGAGCTGAGAAGACAGTGATGTCGACTCTGCTCTCTGCTAACATCGACTTAGTCCAACGACTGATTGTCAATGGGGTAGCGTTGTGGAAAGGCTTTTTTGCAGTCAAAATCAACTTATCAGTGTGTGGAAGATCTCTACTGGTCATTTCAATGTACGAGGTTAAAGTTTTTGCTGGGCAAATTTGTTCTTTATCACGAAAAAATGGGATCACTAAACGTGGCATTGCTCGGCCTGGTGCTGAGGTGTTTGTGATGTCATTAATAATAATTTCAATATTTGTTTCATTAACTTTGATATTGGACATTCGGATCAGTGACAGCGTCTGCACACGTCGTGCTGTCGACAACGCGAGCAGAGCTACAAGTTTTTTACTAAGTTTAGTGAGGGGTAATTCTTCGTTTGGGTACCAAGAACTAACATAGTCTAGGATTTGATTTGGATTCGAAGTAGATTGGTATCTCGGTAGACTTGGTTTTGTTTTGAATACACCCTTAAAAAATCTAGAAATACGATGATCATCGCTAAGTTGTTTGCCCAATATCAAAGCTAATGCGGAGCGAAGTGTATTTAGTGTAGAAAAACTTGCACCAGCCTTATATTGAGCAGTCAGAAAATTTAGTATCATTGGAATATCATTGGCAAAATAGTCGATCTCGTACTGATTACAAAAACTCCACCACTTTTTATAAGCGGTGTTATATTGCTTTATTGAGCTATCAGCCAAAAAAGAAATAATGATATCTGTGGTATCGGTATTTAAAGATTGCATTTGATAAGCCTCCCTGATAACAGAGATGCAGCCAGGGTAAGCCGATCGCACAGCGGATGACGTGTCCTGAAAGGAGATAAAAGTAACTCAGGGTCGGGATAAAAATACAGTGGCTCATATATCGATAGTTTCATAAAAAGTGGAAACCATGGTTGGCTTGGCCAATATGGTACAACCAGTATTCCTGTGGCTTTATCATTTATTATTTTACGAAGACTTTTTAAGATGGTTGAAAAGGGTGGAAATGCGTAAAAAAGGAATGAGCTCCAATTTAGTGTGAACGCGTCAATGTTGAATGCTTCGGGATCACGCTTCCATGATATATATTTTTGACATTTAGCGTTTAAGCGAGTGGCAAAAAGATCTATTTCAGGATGACCAAACGTGTTACTGATTTTTTCGAACGCTGATTGGGATAAGCTCCATTCAGTGTCGATATTTTGTCGTCGCGATTCTTCATCTGCGTCAACGTTTTCTTTTGATTTTATATAGGATGCATAGACGTGCAGGCGTCTTTTTTCGCACCACTGCCAGATATCTCGTGCTATTTTATTAAGGTGTGGGTATTGTACGCCACCGTACCTATTAATATATGATATTGCTGTTGTGTTGTCGATGCGAAGTAATATTTCTGTAGACGTAAGTGACTTGGCAAAACATTTTAGTCCATTAAATGCGGCTAGCAATTCTAATAAATTAATATGATTTTGTGCCTCTCTTGTATTCCAGAAACCTGCAGACCGTTCCCCGTTACATGAAGCTCCCCAACCGGTCAATGACGCGTCTGAAAATATTTCTAGTTCAAAGTTTCCATTTCGAATAGGGTTATAAGAGATTTGAATATTTTTAATCCACCATTTGAAATCTGGCTGTAAGTTATAATTTAAGTTCATTTGACAATCATAATCATCGCTGGATGACTTCAAAGCCAAAAATTTTTCTCTTCCGAGTCTCTTTGTATACAGCCAGCCATAGGCAATAGCTGGACACGCGGAACATAACGTCCCCAGCAGTTTAGCAAATTCTCTAATAGACATGTTTTTCAGTTTCGAAGTGACTTTTAGTCTTTCTAAAATTTTTATTCTTTTTTCTTCTGGAAGTCTTAGGCACATATTTTGTGAATCAATTTGGAACCCTAAGTAGGTCTGAACTTGGTTTGGGATAAGTTTGCTTTTTTTTAGTGTTTATTATAAAACCTAATTTTTCTAGCAACGTGACGGTTTCTGTAACACATGAGAGGCACTTACTATATGTGCTACTTAGACATATTATGTCATCCAAATATGCTACTATTAGAAAACCGTTGCTTCTAAGAGCTGACAAGACCGGTTTTAAGATTTTTGTGAAAATCAAAGGTGCAAGAGAAAGCCCAAATGGGAGGCATTGAAATTCATAAGTATCATTTTTAAATTTAAATCTCAAATACTTTTTACTCTCATTACTGATATGGACTAAAAAGTACGCGTCTTTTAAGTCTACAGTGGCCATAAAACAATTTTTAGTTAGAAGTTTACTGACAGTTCGGATATCTTCCATTTTGAAGTGTTGAGGATTAAGAAATTTATTTAAACTTTTGAGATTTAATATGAACCTATACGAGCCATCTGGTTTGGGAGTTAAGAATATTTTACATAGAAATTGACCGGCTGTGTCAAGTCGCTTTGCAACGGCACCTATTTCTATTAATTGTTGAATTTCCTTAGATATCATTTGTGATTCAGAACTACTAAAGTTATCATTCTTAGGACAAACATTTTGTAATACTGGGCGGTCAAATGGTAAAGTGTAACCCTTAATACATTTCAAGACCAAAGGGTCATATGTAATGCTTAACCATTCGCTTAAATAGTGGCGTAGTCGTCCTGCATGAGGTATTATTACCTTTACTGGGTCTTCCGGGGTTTGGTGTTGGTCTTCGATGGAAGGGGGCGGCGATCCGCTACTGGTGGAGGGCGTCGGTTGGATTGTGGATACTGCAACGCGTATCGGGTTCTCTGCCCACCTTGTCTCTGTGTCCGGTGACCCTGTGCCCGGGGTGGGCCCCTCCAGTTTCCCTGGTTTGGATATCTTCTGGAAGTCGATGGTACGGCATCATTACGTTTTATTTGCAAACCAGATCGTTCTGCAGATTTGGAGGCTTTAATTTTTTCAGTAAGGTTGGTGCCAAAGAGAAAGGAATCTCTTTTGACGTCAGTTATCATGTTCAAAAACTTTTTGTCTAAAGATGAAGCAACCAACTTCCTTCTTCTCTTAGTATCTTCATAATGAAGATCCAGGAAAATTTTACTTATATCCGCAATCTTTTTAAGTATGTCAATCTTGTCTGTATTGCCGTTTTATTATGCAGGTTGCTAGATCTGAAAGGCCTGATATGCCTACTCCAAGCTGATTCTGTGATTTTTCTAGAAGTTTATCACGGTTTCTGGCAGCATCACTTGATACTGGGATCAGTTCTGTATTAAGTAAAGGAGCTTTGGCTAAGCGAAAATTATCAGGAATCAGGATATTTTCCATAATTTTATCCTTCTGCTCCTTCGTAAGTCCATCAACCAGTACACGACCCCATCGTTTCGATATTTCATATGGTATATTGGGCCCAAAGATCTCCTCTTTTCCTTTCTGATCCTCAAGCGCTTCTAATATATCCAGTGGTAAGGTGGAAATTTCTGGGGGGGCATTTGGGTCTTTTATGGTTGCCGCGTCTGTACTATTTGGTTCAGAATTGTTTTTTGCTTGAGGTGTATCATTTTCTCTGTCTGTTTCAGAATGTTCCGCAGGTAGATTTTTATTTGGTGCTGCAACTACGGACTTCATGTGGCATTCCACTTCTGTATCTTCCAAATCGGAAAGAGGTAAGTCGTAATCGGTAGGCGTAAAAGAGCGGTAACGCGGGGCACTTGAATATGTTTCATCTTCGTTATATTCTGGAATAACGAGAGAAGAAAAAAAAAATGTAGGTATATAATAGCATAATTAAATTCGTAATTTTGTACCATTTTATATCGTTTAAAGTCACTGTTCGTACTCTCGTTACGACACTGGACTACCTATTTGGTATCAGCCGTGTGCACGACACGGCGTGTAACCATAATATGTATTTAAATACTATTCAGATAAGTCGTTGAACGTAAGCACATTACGCCGCTAGACTATTTGGTTATGAGAAAACCGTGCGCACGTCACGGCGTTGAACCAAGTATTTTTATTTGGTTTAACCGTAGGTATTTGTTAACATCGGAAAATAATTTACTATGTTCAATGTATAGTGTGTTGCTTGTATTGGTATGCTACACATCTAAACTATAGGAATAATGCACAATAAATATTTTCCGGTACTTACGGTAGAATAAAAATAAAAAACTAGGTCAACAATAATTCGAACACATCGTGATAGTTCGATATACATATAACTATAATTTTATGGGTTAGACTTAATACATCATGTTAATAGATATTTGGCGTTTTCCTTTGTTGGTTATTTCATTACATTGATAGGAGCACTAGGAACTTACCTCGACTTGTTGTTGATGATTCAGATTCGAGCTCGAGTAAGCGTTTTTCAAGACGCCTGATTTACTTGCGATAGTGTTTTTGTCTTTGTGTTTTCTTTTTCCCATATTAAACAAACAAATCACAGTTGGAAACTACACTTTAGACACACTAATGAGATATTAGAACACTTGAAAACAATTACGTCGGATTTTTTGTTGTTGCGATGCCCGCACACAGAAAACGAATGATAGGAAAATGGCGGCGCCAGCGCAAGGCCCACAGAGGGCGCTGCCGTAGATCGTTTATAGCTCTAAAAATTCGTGTGCGATGCCTAGTACATTAGAAAGTGAACTACATAGTTAAATAATAAATCTTGAGGATGCAACATTGAAGTATAATCACAAATTCTGATCATTTTTAACGTCATCAGTGTCAATTTGTATTATTATAGGTACGTTTTGTTTAGGTTCAAAAAATCATGAAACACAAAAAGTCCAAAGAAGTACCTTTGCTTTGAAATGATACACTTGTTACGGATTATTTCGCGATTTATTTAAATTTTGTTTTAACCTGACGTTTCGGACCCTTTTCAGCGTCCGTGGTCACAGGTAGACTAAGGTGTTAGTTGTCATTACATTGTTTGAAAAAATTTTTAACTACCATCACATAAAAATATTAAGCTACGTTCCTATCCACACAAAATGAGCTAACAGTATCTTGAGGTCTTGCAGTGCGGGGTCGAGCTTGAGTCTTGGCCAAAACAGGATCCCAAGCTGGTGGAATTTTAGCTCATTTTGTGTGGATAGGAACGTAACTTAATATTATTGAGTGATGGATGGTAGTTAAATTTTTTTTTCAAACTATGTAATGACAACTAACACCTTAGTCTGCCTGTGACCACGGACACTGAAAAGGGTCCGAAACGTCAGGTTAAAACAAAATGTAAATAAATCGCGAAATAATCCGTAAAAAGTGTATCATTTCAATGTCTACTGTTCGCGTAAACCGAATAAACATATATACCTTTGCTTTACTGAATTTGGTAATTATTAGAGCTTTAAGGAAGTGTATGTAGTATGCTTCCGTGCTATAAAAAACGATACTTTTTAAGTGAATTATTTATTTTAATGTTCTACCGCGCACACTGTCAACTTACCCTTAGATTCACAATCTTAATAATCCCTCTTTATGATCGTCCACGTGCTAAAAAGAACTCTACGTAAATTTGGTACATATTATGAAAGTCATATTTTTTATGTAAATAAAATTTAAATAATCTTTTAAACGTAAGTCCTTACCACAAAACATCATCCTGATATTTACCTTACGCATATTCATTAAATGAAGTTGGTAAACACACCTTGTTCATTGAATTGCACCGTCCCTTTGTGTCGTGTCACACTCCATTACCCAAAAATATATGAATAATACAAAATTGGTCACATACAAAGAAATTATGCAGTGCAAACTGCGTGAAATCAGTTTATTCGGTGTTAAATGATCTGGAAATTAATAACTGAAGTATTTAGGCTTATATCACAACAATTTTGATAGTTAAATAATAATAAAAAATTGGTTGCCTGTAAAGTCGGTATACGGGCGAAAGTTTTACGTGACAACGACTTTGAGTGGTAAAATAATTTTAATGTGAATATTCATTCGTATAACATGAACCTGTGTGTGCCTATCTCTCTCATTCTCTCTCTCTCGCTCTGTCTCTCTCGCTCTTAGGCGGGTTAACTGTGCTCGAGTGGAAGGGACGCGTGCCTTTCACTTTTTATGTCTGTCTCACTCGCTCTTAGGCGGGCTAACCATGCCCGAGTCGAAGGGACGCGTGCCTCTCACTCGCTCTCATTGTGAGCGCGGAACGTGAGCGGAGCGTAACGCAGTTTCTTGAAGTGTCACCCGGCAAACCAATTTATAAGACGTTGTCACGTCAAAAATAAATAAATATTTCACAACAATCACACTAATTCTCTAGTCCCAAATTAAGCTACGAGGCTTGTATTATGAGCACTAGACAACGGATAGACATACTTATATACTTTTTTTTGTAAATAAATACATATTATACATAGAAAACACCCAGACCAGTACAAACACAAATGTTCATGTACACTTATGCTTGTACTGTGCGGGGATCGAACCCGCGACCCTTGGTTTAGTAGTCCGACATGTGGACCACTGAACCAAGCGGTCGTCAAATTTTGATAGCTAAGCCGTTTTTGCCGCAACTTGAATTTCAAAGGATAAATAAAAAATCGGAGGCCGCTACGAAGTACAATCTTCGTAATTAGATACATGTTAAATTATCAATTGCGTTAAAACATTGTTGATGTAGGTACAGGTTAATGTGCAGTGCATCGATCTGTGATATGATAAGTTTCTTAACATTTTAAGGATTTTGACGTGACAACGTCTTAAATTAGGTTGTGTCTCGGAGTCACTCATGAAAAAGTGTAACGCCCGCTCACGTCTGTTACGACGAGTCACCGAACGAGAGAGAGGCCCGCCGGACCGGCGAATGCCTTGCGTCTCTCTACCACTCAAACATGATCGGTCCGCCGCGCGTTAGAAATCGTTCCTAAAGACGTTGTCACGTAAAATCTTCGCCCGTAAAACCGACTTTACAGGCAACCATTTTTTCTAGATATTTTTGGGTCGCAGTTATAATATAATAATAATAATATTTATTAACCATAAAGACAAATACATGTTACATAGAGTTAAGAAAATAATATACAAGAATTTTAAGTGCAGATAGAATAGATAGAATGGCAAGCCCCTGCCCTCTAAACTAGGATAGATCCTGTTTCTTAGAGAACAGTTGTTCATATAAGGACATTTACGTTAAAAAAATTCAATCCTTGTTTAAAATGATAATACCTTCTACATTTATTATGAGCGGCAGATCTGATGACCTATTTTTGAAATTAATAGTTTATATTAAGTACTAAATTTTTTTTTGCTTTATCCTCTTGTTTCGAATCTAACAAAATATTGTGTTTATTCAAATAAGGCTCGCAAAATCTATGGTATGCAACAACCGCATATAAACATAGGATATTATCACAACGTTCAAAACTAACACTGGCGCTATTTAGATTAGTGGGTATACAAGCAATTTAGTTACAGTAGGCTTACAGTAGAATAAATAAATAAATAAATATTTCACAACAATCACACCAATTCTCTAGTCCCAAATTAAGCTACGAGGCTTGTGTTATGAGTTCTAGACAACGGATAAACATACTTAAATACTTTTTTTTGTAAATAAATACATATTATACATAGAAAACACCCAGACCAGTACAAACACACATGTTCATGCACACATATGCTTGTACTATGCGGGAATCGAACCCGCGACGTTTAGAAGTTCGACCGAAACAAACCAATTTATTTAGGTTACACTTGGTATAATGACCAAAGGCTAAAACGAAGTCTTTGCTCCCTAAAACACGAGAACGAATCAAAAGCTGTACGAGATCCGTTTTGTCCGTATCCAGGTCTAGCCAGTAGCGTTAGGACGAATAACTATCGTAACCTATGTATAGCTTTTTATGATTTTAAACTTTCGCGTTGCATTTAAACACTAACTTCTGGTTATCGGGTCGAAACGCGATATATTTTATTGAGTTTTAGGTACTCACTGCTCGACGTTTCGGCTGGATAGTCAGCTCGTGACCACGGCTGTGTGCAATCCAGCCGAGCCGTCGAGCAGTGAGCACCTAATACTCATTGAAATACTATATAAATATTGTATATCGCGAATAGCCAGTAGTTAGTGTAACGTATGTATAGCGTTTACTATTTGTTAACTTGTCAATTTGTATAGGAAACTGTCAGTCTTTGACGTTTCAACGATACGAAGAAATTACGATTATGTTCGTGCTCAACTCACAGCGCGTTCGCTTTTAGGTTAAGCTTGTAATAGTAACATTGACACTACATCCGAAATTTTGGACAACGGCTAAAATAGTATAGGGCAGGATTTTATTTTATTTATTTCAGAAACCAGCATAATACAGTAAAACATTATGCAGAGTATTAGGTACTCACTGCTCGACGTTTCGTTTGTATAGTCAGCTAGTGACTACGGCTGTGTGCAATCCAGCCGAAACGTCGAGCAGTGAGTACCTAATACTCATTAAAATATATCGCGTTTAGACCCGATAACCAGTAGTCAGTGTTACGTATGTATAGCGTTTACTATTTGTTAACTTGTCAATTTGTATAGGAAACTGTCAGTCTCTGACGTTTCGACGATACGAAGAAATTACGATTATGTTCGTGCTCAACTCACAGCGCGTTCGCTTTTAGGTTAAGCTTGTAAGAGTAACATTGACACTACATCCGAATCTTCGTACAACGCCTAAAATAGTAGAGGGTAGGATTTTATTTTATTTATTTCAGAAACCAGCATAATACAGTAAAACATTTGCTGAGTATGCACTTATAAATAACAAAACCAATAAAAGGTTTCATAAACTTATAAAAGCATAGGACGCAGATTTCAGTGATGTTTGATTACACAGACACATATTTACGACAGCACGTCCAAAGCAAACACTGCAGGATAAATCGCACATGATGAGGCTGTTTTTGCAACAAAATTTTGTAACCTGATGTTCCGTCGCATGTATATTGCTCTGACTGATTTTTTTTATAAAAATATAGCTGCCTAAAAATACGTCAAATGTACAAAAAAACAATAAAAATTTAATTAAAAAGTTTTGTTTCAATACTAACATGAAGGATTCAAGAGATGAGCTCCCAGAAGAAATCATAGTGTACCTAACATAGAACAATAATTTGTTAACCTTAAATAGCAGTGGTCAGGGCACAAAGCGCAAAAAACTGGTAGCCGTAGTGCAGAAAATTTGTAGATAGGACACTTTAAAAAAATGAGATAGACATTGCTAAAATTCTAGTAAACGTCTTATAATGATGGTAATTACTAATTGGCTTAATGTAAATAAATGAAAAAAAAGAGCCATTTTGCATGGTTTTCAGATAAAAATTCTAGATTATTAAATTGACTGGTCCCTCTGTTTTCAGATCACTTCACTGTGGTTCTAATTAGCATAATTTCACAGTTCAGTGAGATTCGGTTTGGTGTAAATGCGCGATTTCAAATACGTCTCGAAATGTGAGTTATTGGGATATCTCGTTTGGGAAACGGGCCCACCCTTCCCATGCTAAACATACATAGATTAAGACAAACAGAAACCCCATTTGTAACACACAATAAAAAATAAGTAATTTCTCTTTGTAATCTTTAACAGTCAAGAATTAACTATAAGTATTGTTTCTGTTGGTAGTTTTAAGTCTTATCTAAATGAGTCTAATCAACCCACTGTTTTATTATTAGCACAAGGCAAGTTTTCGAAAAAAAAATATCCTGGATCAATTTTAATTTTAATTTTATTTCATTTAACATCCACTTTCACGAAAAGTTAGAACATTTTCGTGCCAGTCTTTCGCCAGCGACCTTCGCACAAATCAAATCGTCACATTTTTCTGAGTATGTATTAATCTTGGAATAAATCGTTCGTTTGTTTATTATCAATATGTCGTAGGTAATCCAATCATTTGTTTATTACTAGGCGAAAATATAAAAGTTGCCTGTCTGCTCTCCTCTAAGCTGTGTATTGGCTAACAAAATTGTAATACTAAATTAACTCCCTGAATATATTAAAGGCTACTGTTGTACAGAATGATTTCAATGCGATCGGGACACAAAAGGCTTTAGAACTTGTTATTCATAGATTATGAATTTAGTTTGTTCGTGTATTAACTTAGTTTACTCGTATTGTATCTAGAGGGCTCTCAATATACTTAACTTACGTAATGAACACAGACAATTGTTGAAAGAAATGTTATCTCCATTTTTCATTCATTCCATTCTCCATGTGACGACCACTTATTGGTGTAATGGTCAAGAAGTTGACTTTTATCCAAGAGGTCGCGGGTTCGATCCCCGCACTGTACAAACATTTGTGTGCATGAACATGTCAGTTTGTACTGGTCTGAGTGTTAAATGTATTTATTTAAGTTTATTTGTAATACCACTGGTGATTCTGATATCTGTAACACAAGTGCTTAAGCTACTTACCACGGAGTCAGATCAATGTATGTGATGTTGTTGTATATTTATTTATCTTCTTATATGTAAAAATGAATTGCTGTTCGTTAGTCTCGCTAAAACTCGAGAATGGTTGAACCGATTTGAATAATTTTATTCTTGAAATATTCGTGGAAGTCCAGGGAAGGTTTAAAAGATCTAAAATTAAAAAAAATACAACGGGCAGGACATCGTTTGCCGGATCCGCTAGTTTATTTATAGTTTCTCACTTTGAAAGACAAACCATACTATTTTCACTTACGCTTACATGGCTTTTCGTTTCCAACTTCAACCTTATCACCACATAACATCAGATATATAGATAAACTCTCTATTGCACACCAACAAAACAATATTACAGACAGGTTCATCAATGGAAGATGTACAATTAAGGCTGTCTTATCGCTGGAAGCGATCTCTTCCAGCCAAACTTCAGGTATAACAGGTTTAACTAGTCTATTTGAAATACATTAGACACGTTTTTTTATGACAACACACTAACAGTTAGCCAGACCCTTTTCAATCTTGAATTAAACCGAGAATTTTTTTTTTCAATTTTCAATAGTCAATTAGCGCTAACAGTCTGATAATATTCTAACACAGATGATTTCAAATGTCAATTAGAAAGTCAATACTTAATGTCTCTTCACACTTTATCAGCCGGCTTCTTAAAACGTAGGTATTTACGCGTATTTAAGCGTTTTCTGCGCGTGATCGGCTGTGTTAAATCAGGCCGGTTTGTACTTAACCCATTAGAGGTCAAATGAAAACCACATACATTTTTTTCAATTAACCTTTATTTTTATACTTAAATAGGCACAAAAAATACAACATGAGAGAAAAAAATTAAAAATTTGTAATTATTGTGGTATTTTAGGGGGTGGACCCATTTGAGTACACTGACCGCCTATGAGGGAAAATTTTCAACACATTTTTTCTCAACCGAGGTGTTTATACGCACTTCTTACATTGCCAGCGTACTCTTGAGTGACAAAGGACACACTGCAGTTGTTTTCCAATTTTCATGGGGTAGTGACCAACTCCATCTTGAGGTTTTCAACTATTGAAGCAGTTGGGAGTGATTTCCATTGTTCACTTTTGCGTAAATAAAATCGTGCTATATGACGGCAGAACATCAGTTGATCCATAGAGTTATCGTGACTCATTATTACATGTAAGCGCCAGGAAATTTGCAATAGTCATATCCAACATAGCGGTGAACAATACCCACCACCACTTTTTGCCGTGAACTGCTATTCTATACAAAGACATACTGGTCGAGCTTGTCTACACCTCCCATATTTTTATTGTAAGCTTAGAATAAACGGGGAATTGCAATGTCTGTCTTTTCTGTTTTTACTGGACATCATCTTTTTACAGTCTAGGGACTGTAAAAAAACCCTAGGGGGTTCAATCGTGTCGTAGTTAGTTGCCAGTGCGCACACGCTGTTGTCTTTCCATCTCACCCGTAAAATTTCACCTTTCTTATGAAACCAAATCAACGCCAATGTCAGCGTCTAGAGACCAGTACATTAGTTCACGAGGTAGTTTATGATATCCAGAAAGTATCAAAACCCCTAAAAATTTTTTCAAGTCACAAGGATCCAGCTGGAACTTATGTCTGTTGTATTGGTTTGCATAGGGTGTGCTATAGGATACGATCAAATCAACTAAGCCATCGTCAAACAACTTTTCAAATATTTGTACGGGATTGAGGCTTTTCAGTTTTTTCACATAAAATCGTTTTCTTTTCACTTACTTCAGACGTAAATCAAGGAACATTTACGCCAGGTTGGGTCCGAGTTCGGAAGAGATTGGCGGGTAGATTCTTTTCGTTTTTTTTGACGCCAGAGGTTCGTCGTTGCTCAAACTGTCCTCCTTTCCGCTATTATCACGGTGCATAAATACCTCGACAGCTCCCGGTACGTCTTGCGGCTTGAACCCTGCCGTCATATCCTCATCAACACCTTCCTTTTCATCAGTCAACGCACTTGGATCCGAGGGTATAACAGCTCTATCACAGTCCTCATCATCACTGAACTGTATGACAGCTTCGATGGCCTCTTGAAGCCCCTTGAAGCTATTTAGATCCTGTATATAGCTGTTTCTCCAATTTAACAAATCTGAAATATAATGTGATATTTTACTTATGCATGTTGTCATTGTACCCAAACGAGTACAGCGTTATTTATTTGACCCTAGCTTACTAACAATAACAGTTATTTATTTTTATTAGTACTGATGTATTACTCTGACATATATTGAACACACATCAAACATAACAAACAACTTTGATGTAGTAATTGTTGAAATAATAAATAAAACATTGACTTACCTCCACACAGTTTTAGTTGCAAAACTTTAACTGACACTTTTTATTCGAAAATGTCACAATACCCGTGAAATTCAAATAAATTGACATGAACAGTGTTTTGTCAAAGTGTAATAATGAAGTTACTTATGTTAACTTTGCTTTCCCTGTGAATGGTGCGTAGGGATATCGCTGTACCCAATTGGGTACAGTGACCTCTAATGGGTTAACAGTACTTTAATAAGCAATTAGTCTGTATATTGAAGAATAAGTCCTAAGAAGATATATGAACTTTATGACGTTGATAGAAACAGAATTATATTTCAACCCTCATCTTAAATAATAGTGATGTGATGATAGTGGGCCTAATAGTGAAATAAAAAACTCACCCCAGATTTTTATTCACAAATCCCTACCGCGGCCCTTTTGGCGGGCGACCCGTTTAACCCCCCAATGCCACTTAGCCTTACGTCACTGGAAAACTAAAAGGGTTAATGTTCCAATCCCTTTACAAAAGACTAAGTACTTCAGCCAGACATTATATTTTCTTCTTTGTTTAATGGATACAGCAGAACGTACGGAAATAGGTATAAGGTCTACAGTTCAGTTTTGAAAATCTTATCGGTGCATTGTTTAGTTGTTTTCAAAGTTAGCAAGCTAGATAGCTTAGAACTCTACAAGCTATGTGAAACTTTTATTACCAGCACCTTATAATTTTTTACTACTACTAATTTGAGGCCGAAATTGCCAACATATTAATAACTTCACCGTTAAAAAATTAAAAAACGTAGTAAAACGTAAAAAACGTAGGCAATTTTTCACACACGTAGGTAATTCTGATGTTTGAAAGAAAATAACGTTAGTTTATTTCCATATACAAACCAGCAAAAATCATAGTCATTAAATTAAAAAATCACAGGAAATTTTCTTCATTGCGAAATAATTTGGCACATTATTAGGGTCTTTAAAAGTAGATTAAATTGGTGTTTAAAAAATCAAGATCAAATAAAAATGGAAATTCTTGCCACACAACGCGCATTAAAAGATTTTTCTAAATTCTGGAAGAGTAGGTACAAGCAGACTGAATATTAGGCCTGGTCTTCCAGTAACCCCACGCTTATCAATCAGAACCCAAAGCAATAGCAAATATGTTTATGGAGCACTTTAAGGTCCAGACATCCTTAGATTCCTCGCACACAGTGACCGATGTTGAGACTAAAAGTGATAAAAAACCTATTCGGTTTACGGCCAATATTATGTAAATAATCGTAATTTAAAGTGAATGTTTTTAAAAACGTACTAATATTGTCATTTGTCAACACAATAACTAAAATAAAGAGTTATTGACGAGATTTCTACCGAACTTTGCCTTATCGGAAACTCAATAAAAATACTATAATAATAATAATAATGTAAGTATACACTTACATTACCAATTACCAAGTAACGTATTTTTAAACCTTAAGACAAAAAAAAAACGAAAAAAAGGCGCAGATTTAAAGTTTAAGACAAAAAAAATGTTGTAAAAGCCTATTATATTATATATAATAGTAATATATACTGGTAATAGTCAGGTGTTTACTGATGCATCAGCCTAAATGCTGTTTTAGCCATGAATGAACAAAAATGTATTTTACATAATAATATATATCTTTTAGCTAACATTTTTATTCGTTGTCCCCGTTTAAGTGCCCGTCATAAGAGTCGTGTTTTCATGTGCCACTTTATAGGACTAAGTATGCTGGTAACTCTTTTTTGCCTCGTTATTGTCAAATATGATAATAACTTTCAGCCAGTTGACATTTTTGCGTCAACTTTTGTTAAGTTTATTAAAGAAATTCATAACTTGTCCCAATAATAAGTAATGTTGTTTCTTTGGCATTATGACATCTTTCTATAATTTTATAGTTTCACATATTTTTACCTTCTCAACAGAAATTTTATTGGTTTACTCCATGTATTTAAGCTGAGGAACTTAAATTGGTTTATGTGTTATTTAATTACCTATTTTGTTAAGTAATGTTACAACTGTATGTTTCCCAAAAACTAATAAAATAAAATAAAAAGTTCACAAAAATTTGCTCAAAATTACGACATTCAAAGGAAGAAAACGTGGTTCAGAAAATGTGTCAAAAGTGTGGTAAAAGACATTTTTTGCGAATTTTAACATTTTAAACATACCGATCGATAGAACGCGCTATACTGAGTATGAAACCGCTGAAAAATGATTTTGGCCAAAATAGCTTGTACGACGTTTCACCTCAGAGTGGTCGATATATTTAATTTTCGAAAAGACATAACACTTAAAAAAATATTTTCGGCTTCGGTCATCGGGGAGGAATCGAACCCCCGACCGGAGCCGAAAAGAATTTTTTAAGTGTTATGTCTTTTCGAAAATTAAAAATAGCGTTGTAAACGCAAAAAAATACTTAACAAATAAAATCGATATTATTGTTTAAAGATTTCAGAAAGTACACAAAGTTATTTCATATGACGTGTCACCAAAACTTTTGCAGATTCTATCTGACACAACTGAAAGCAATTAGGCCTTCAGATCGGCCTAAATTCAAATCGCCGCACCCAAGGCCATAACAAGCACATAATATAATATCTAGTTCTAACCGTAGCCGGTAATTCGGTGGTCTGATAGACCAGTGGTTGGCACTGACGAGGGGCCTACTTCATCAGACACTGATAGTGACGAGAAAACCTTGTGAAACTTGACAAGTTTCACAACAAGTTCTGTTTTGTATCAAAAATTTACAAAAACGAAATCCGGTAAAGTGAACCTTCTAGAAATGATCACACGATCGTACGAAAAGAAACATACCGGGAGATAGACTTGAACTACAATTTAAATCTTAATGATAACGCAGACGGCAATTTATAGGTCGCAAGACCAAAGTAAATGCAAACCACTAGTAGGTAACCAAAAAACCTGGAAGGCGTGTTTTCAGCTATGGACGACTTGGCGCCAATCCAAACTAATATTATATATGCAAAAGTAACTCTGTCTGTATGTATGTTTTTTCAATCACGCCTAAACTACTGAACCGATTTGCATGGAATTTGGTATAGAGATAATTATTTTGATACCCGAGAAAGGACATAGGCATATTTTTACCGCGGAAAAATGACTCATTCCCATGGGAAAATTCAGGTGGACAGATCGCTTTTTTTATATAAAAAATGAATTGCTGTTCGTTAGTCTCACCAAAACTAGAGAACGGCTGAAACGATTTCAATAATTTTGTCCTTGAAATATTTGTGGAAGAAATACAGAATTACACCAGAAGGTGTAAACGATGAGAAAATATTGATAAATTGGTCTTGGTGGGAGCAGCAACAAAACTAATCAATGAAAATAGGTGGAGTTGGAATCAAAATTATAGTTTCAACCTCGTCCAGGGGCCGTACAACTATTTAGTTTATCGTTCAATAGAAGCGATTCTGAGCATTAATTTTGGAAATAATGCCAATGAGTGGAAAGCAAGATTTTTATATGAACCCAGTTCTAAACTAAAGGCACATCGCAAACAAAACTTTGGTAAAAACACAGAATACGAATATGCAACTTTTGCTATGCAGCTTAGCTACGAATGTAGCTGTTACGAGTACCTGTTAAGTGACATCTAAAATATAAACTTCGAAGGTGACTCCCTGACTGACATGATGATCTTTCAACACACAGTCCAATCCACTGGAAGGAATGAAGGAAGGCTGAAATTTGGCATGCAGGTAGCTACTATAATGTGGGCATACGATAAGAAAGGATTCCCCGAAATTCCCACGGGGACGGGAATTATATGCAGACGAAGTTGCGGGCGACCGCTAGTCGACCAATAGAAACGAATGGTCTGGTCATGGTCTAACACAGTAGGACCCCAGGTCACAGGTTATTGTGGCTCACCACATGCATCGACTTGACAATAGTGGTGAGTTGGTGAGCACTCACCTTTATCGGACTCGGTTTTCAGGTGGACATTCATTAAGGAATCCTTTGGTCGAGTGCGATATGAGAATTTGTATATACCTACATTTATTGACAGTACCAAAATGTGTGTAACAATACCGACAGGCCCGTCTTTTACCTATTAGAGGCCCTGGGCACATTAGGATAATAGGGCCCCTATGCTATGACTACAAGTTAGCACTATTTCGTCAGAATGAACAAAAAACGTGCAAAAATAAGGATACAAAATAAAAATAATTCATTTAGCACAGTGAATTTTAAATATACATTATATACAATTTTTATACATTTAAATTTACTAAACATAGCAATCGATGGGCCAGCTTTTCAGGCGAGAGTAGAGTAGCTATTTTTATTTGGGCATAATATGGTATGTGCCTTTAAATCTCTGGTTTGGTAATCTGGCATCAGGGTCTGGGGGCCCAAGCGGTCGCGGGGCCCTGGGCACGTGCCGATTGTGCCCAATGGGAAAGATGGGTCTGAATACCGATATGATTTATTGGTAATTTATAGGTTTTTTTTTTGAAAGTGGATAGGTATTGCTAAAAATACGCTTAAATATTCTATCAAAATCGTGATTGTGCAAGTTCGGTTTAATTAAATGTTAAGCTTTGTATGAAAAATTAAACGTTTTATTTTCACAAACATAGCCATCTAGCGGCTTTGTACCGAACTGCTACGACACTGCAATTCCTTACGGCGGCGACTACACTTACTTTGTCTAGTTCATGTTACGGCTAATAGGTGACACTGCAATGGTTTCCTTCAATAAAAGTTCGGCGTTTTATACGTTTTTGCGAATACAAAAAACAACTATGCAAGTAACATTTTTTTTTGTTTCTTAAATAATAAAATGCCTTGCGTTCAGTTGTCATGGTTTTGATTGCGGTCAATCAAACTTATAAAAACTATCGACCTGGAAAAGAGTGGTGGAAAATGCCAATCTTTTCCGTGTGCCTAATGCCTACTTTTTTGTAATGTGCCTACCTACCTACCACCCACTTACGTATTCCATAATCAAACATAACATAGGCGAAATAAATGTACACTTAAATACTATCAACCGCTTTCTTTGCAGCAGCACCAGGCGAAAAAACCACTAGTTGTCAACATTTTTCGCATTGGCAGCACAGTCACTAAAAAAGTTTTAACACCTTTCTCATGATATTTCTTGACAAAAAGTTATGAATCATAGTCATAAAATAAATAAATACCTGCTACAAACTTTAGTTTAGGATCCATTAAAAAAATAAAACAATTGTGCACACCATCTGCGCTTAACAAACGCTACGCAAGTGACGGCTAACAAAGTATTGATAATTATGTATTTTCACAAATGAATCTTTAATTTTAAGAAGTTCTTCTTTCTTATCATTGGTTTTAGCGACTGTTTTTCGAACGGAATTTAAAAAATATATAATCCTTGTTAGGAATCACGTAGGTATAATTTTACCTGTTTAAACGGGAGTTGGTTGGTTGGCTAGAAAATGATAATAAACACCAGTTATAAAAATGTAAAATACTTTTATTTAATGTATTTACAAAACCTATAAAATATGTAGTTTATCATGAAAACAACCCCAAGCGGTTTAACAAAACTTTCTGTTTAATAGGGAATATTATGCATAGTTTCGACACTTCGTTACCTAAAAGGGTCAAGCGTCTACGAAAGAACTGTAAAAAAACCCCGATTTTGTTACCGTTATTAAGAAACTTTTAAGGGTTTGAGCTGGTACTGCGCCCTAGTTATAAAATATTCCATTAGTATTATTTCCAATAAAAATAACTTAAAGAGCAATTTTAGCTCCACAAAACATAGTAACTAGGTAATACGATCCTAAAATAATTAAAATTATCACAATATAAATTCAGTAGGCTTCCCTCAATGTTAGGACCGAGGATAGCGTTCTGAAAATATAATATTTTTATTATATAAAACTTTACATAGCCTAAATAAGTACATAAGCCACTAAATGTTGTTTGCATGAGTGCATATTTACTTGAGTACATTTAAGTTTTTGCAAGTTTATTTTCTTTCCGATAATAATTTCATCCAGATGATATAATAATACTTACTAATCATTTAGATGTCTTAAATCTTAAAGTTTTTGCTCATTTTCCACTTAACTAGTGTATAGGATGATTCAGACCCCCTTAAGGAATGTAAACAGTACAGAGGCCGAGGCAGAGTTAGTATGTTCTTCACACTTCTCACTGATGTAAGAAAATACTTGATATTGTAAGTTTACTTTCTTCAGCGGAGTGCCTATTATATCAACAAAATACATAAAATTGCTAATCACACTGAGTTCTCCCATTTTCTCTTTTTGTCTGATTAAGTGGCAAAGTGAGCCAGAAGCAGAAATAATATCGGTGAGTATCAAAAATACAGTCTATAACTACCCTAAAAACTTAACTCAATTCGAAGCTTTAGCTACTTTCTGCATTGTGTCTTCCATACTGCGGAGGTATCTATTCAGATTATCTGACGTCGTCTGCAAAATACTGAGACCAAGTCTGTATTTGAATTCTACCAGGCGTTTTAGGAAAGAGAAGAATCCACCCTCTTGGTTCAAAGGTGGGTAAGTTATAACTTCTGGATGAAGAGTTGGTCTGGGTCTTTTTGGAGGTGTAGGTGGTAGTTTAGTTTCAGATACAGGTGAAGGCGATGGCGGCATAGTCGATGTTGTTTCCGTTTTAAACTCAGTAGTGGTTTCTGTCATCATGTTTTTTAATTGTGTCGTAGTTTCGACTTTGCCAGATCCGTCTTTCTCTGTCAACTTTTCATTTTCAGTCGGGCTGTTTGTGAAGACTTCGTACACTCTAAAAGCTTTTGTTGTGACATCGACATCATTTGAAATTTCAGTGTCGGTTGTTTTATCGTTGTTTATCGGTAAAGTTGATACGTTTTCTATGATAACGTCTTGGACAGGTGTGCCTTCCGTTGTGGATTTCTCGTCTTTTGAGGGATCAACAGTCATTGCGTATACTGTGTAGACTTCTTTTGCTTCGGGTGTTGTGGGTATATCGCTCTTAATCGATACAATATCAGTCGCTGGTGCTAAGTTTCTTACAAGAAGTCCAGGGTTTTCATCGATTTCGTTACTTATAAATACATCCTTGTTTGCTTCTTTCAACATTTCTTCAATGGATCCCATGATTGCGCGCTTTCGGTAAACGGCATTTCTACGTTTTCTTAAATTTCTTGGTCCATGTTCAGGAACAACTGCAGGCGTTGCTGATTCCACAAGCTCTTTCGGTACATTGCCAACTACAAACTTGTTATCAGCATCTGAATTTGTGTTATCATTTTCTTCATACTTTGTATCGTCTGATTCTTCTTCATTGTTTGATCCTAAATACATGGACGTAGGAGGATACGTTATAGGGTTGCTGGTAGTTTCACTGAAGATTTTACCCTCAAAAGGATACACGGGTCTGAAGTCACTATCAGCTGATGGTTTTACACCATACACAACAGAGTTTGATGCATCACTTCCGTATGACGAAACACCTGACGGTCCTGTTTGTGGTGCAGCGTAAATCGGTTCTACAGCGGGATACGGTGTGTAAGCATTTTGTTGAGCATTCTCATACACGTATTTACTTTCTGTCGTGTAAACATTTCTGGTCTCATATTGTTGAGCTCCATAGCTTGGAAATTGGCTTGGCTTGGGATACACAGCACCGTGCGCTAAGCCTGTCTTTTGCTGCGGATAGTGGACGTTGTAATTAGGTGCATAGCTTGTAGTGGCAACGTGCCTATATCTGAGGTCTTGTTCATTCTTGGCTGGATATCTGTTAGCATTAACTTGGGTTTGTCCAGCGTAAGGATTCAGTTTTTGCTTCGAATGAGCTGGCATTCCAGCAAGGACTGTTCCAAGCATTTCCTCTTCAGCTTGTCCGTTGCCTTCATTAGCATATTCCTCTGCATTGTTTCTATACAAATCATCCTTTTTATCGACCTCAAATGTTCGCCTAACTGGTGTTGAGAATGGATACAGGAAATAACTAGCTAATCCAACTAAGCTAGCTAAACCTATCACACCAACACCTACAGAAGGCATCACCTCCCTGGAAAAGTAGTTATATATTTGGGTCGTTAGTGGTCCAGTTGGGCTAGCAGGTTTTTTTGCTGGTTTTGTTGATTTTGTCTTATTAGCAGTCGTTTTGATTTCACTTATCGCTGTTTCAGTTTCAGGCTTAGGTTTGGAAGTCTTGCGTTTCTTGGTCTTGTTCTTCTTTCTGGTGGAGGTGCGTTTCGGTTTTTTTGTAGTCGTAGCTGGTGTGCTTACTTCTAATTCGATTTCTTGTTCTTTTGGTTCCATGGGCAACAACGCTGATTCTTGAACAGCAGGGGCTTCTGTCGTTGTTGTTTTTTGCTTGTTCTTATTTTTCTTTTTCGATGGTTTAGATATCACTTTAACGACAGGAATTATCGCAGGTGGTGCTTTAGTAACCGGTTCTTTCTTCGTAGTTGAAGTTTCTGTTGTAGTGGTCAATGTCGTCGTAGTTGTAGAAACAGTTGTTGTTCGTTGTGTCGGTGTACTCTTGTTTTTCTGCACATTTGACAAAACCGTATCCTTGATTTTGTTGTACACATTCTCATTGATTGCTGAACCACTAGCAACTAAGTCAGATTTGTTCGTGCTTCCGATGATGGGCCGCTTTCCTGGATTCACTTTATTGTTCTGAGGTCGCTTTGTTTTGTTTTTGAATACGACAGGCTTTTGTTTCTTCTGGCTATCATCAACTTTAGTGGGTTCCGTAGAGACTGTATCATTTTCTTTGTTTGATGGGTTACTTAGAAGAATCCATGTGGAAATGCCTTCATTGGTAGTTGACGACTCGCTGATTTTGTTATCTGTTTCCAATTCCTCCATGGTCATAGGAATAGCTACACCAATGTGACTGTTTTCGGTTGGTTCATCGCCATCTTCGTTTCTCGTCTTGATTTTGTGTTTGTGGGCCAGTTGGTTCTTGAGTTTTGGAGGTATTCTTGTGTCGGGTACAATTGGTGCATCGACGGAAGCATTTGTGGGCTTATCAAGTAATTGATTTGCGACCATTTTGATAGAATCTCGTATGACAGGTCCTTTCGTTTTGACATCTCGAGAGGTTTCAGAAGTGACAGGAGCGGCAGTTGAAATCGTGACGGGTATAGGCGTTTCAACTTTCTTGCTGGCTTCTTCTTGAGGTGCTTTGCTGCTTATTCTGAAATTGAGATAAACTTTAATCAACATTGAGTTTAAAATTTAACTAAAAAGACTAGGAGACAAACGAATACCTTCTGTTGAAATATTACTTAATAACTAACATTTTTAATGAAACACCAAACAATTATTTTTTAATTATATTTTTATTGAAAAAATTCGTCAAAACGTACCTACCAACTACACAGTGAGTTATTGAATAAATAATAATAAAAATATTTATTTACAATACAAAACATAATTATAATAAATTAATAAACCTACTTATGGTCAAACCGCTCCTTATTACTCGACTATTTGCTATTATACGTATTATTGTCAAGTATAGGCCTCATTCACATGTGGAGGATTCGTGTTTTTTAACGAATCATTATGATATCAAATATATATTTGACGGCAGCAGTTTACCACAGTTTTTGAGTCGTGAGGTATACTGGATTTCTGAAGTTAAGTGTCGTTTCAAACAGGATTTGTCTTAAAAATCATGTTTGTTAAAAAACACGAAATGTGAATGTGTAGACGAACCGTGAAAGACTTAATCCGTGTGTATGAGCTCTTTGTTGATGTAAAGGTATAATTTATAGAAATGTTTTCATCTTTTCTTAAACTAATTTGTTTTCAATTTCAAAAACCACCCTTGTCTTAGTCCGTGGTCCATACATAAGAAAATCAGTTTATGTCCGTAATAACTCTAATTAGGTTACCCAAATGTAAATAGCATTAATACCTTAACTTGTCTAACCTATAAACTTATTTGATGCGAATTGTCCATGATTCTCGTTTCTTTCTCTTATTCTTACGATTGGCTTCATTTGTATTGTTAATTTTATTCCTTAGTTTTAATTGTTCTGTCGACGATTTTATCCATTGTTTGAGTTTATAAAACAAGGTAGGTTTTACCGATCCTCTATTTGTACTTTCCAACTCATCGCTACTCCTGGGTATGTTTTCACTATTCCTAATATTAGGGAAAGAGTGCAGGTGCCATGTTTTCATTTCATTGTCCCAGTGCCAATAGGGACGGTATACATGCACCACTTTAGGCGCTTCTCTTGCTGAGAAAGCCCATGGAGCAAAAAGTGCTGCTACACCAGACGTGCCAGCAAACAAAAATACTACAGGAGCTAACAACAAGGAAAATAGTCCAAAACTAAGTGGGTTGATTGTAGCTAACCACCCCATAGCATTGATAGCTGGCTTGAAGAATTGTACCAAAGAAGAAAAGCTAAAGGTGTCGTCATCATCATCATGAGGACGACCAGGTCTGGACAGTGAAGATAAAACTGAGCTTGCTGAACCGAAACCACCAGGCTCTGCGGATTCACCTTCGGAATTGGCATTGTAATTGGTCAATGCTAACCCTTCTATAGATGCACTTTCAACTTGCTCTTGATTCTCTTCAGAGCCATAACTATGGTCAGCGTTCCCAGTTTCATCACCAGAATCATCACCATCGCCAAACGGTATCCCGAATGGATCTGGAAAACCGTCTTGGTCTTCTTCTTCATCGGATTCAACTACTACGTTTTTGTTTACAACATTTGTGTTAACAGCTATATTCAAATCTGGACAAGCTTCTTTGCCTTGTCCTTGAAATGTATTATTTAAGGTGAGAAATATTGTGGGACATTCGTCAGGCGAAGCGGCGTATTCTTCCGGCCTTATTACTATTCTGTCCGTGAATGCATTTGGTGGTTGGAAAGTAGTGACCTCAAATTCATGACCCGGGTAGTACTGTGGGTAGTTATGGACAGGTTTGTGATAGTTATGATGATCTTTATAAGGTTTTGTTATAACTATAGGTCTAGGAGTTGTTGGGTTTTGGTAAACAACTTGAAAGTTTGGCGGTTTTGACCATGGCCGAGGATTCCCTACATTGGTGATGATTGGAGTCGGTGTCGGAGTGTTAAAAATATAAATAGGTCTTGTAGTGGGATATGGATAGGCGGAAGTTACATAAATATTATCTGACTCAACCTGTTCCTCTGAATATTGAGGTTGGGGTCTCTTGTTAATTTTATTTTTAATCTTATTCAGCAACTGTTTTATGGGTTTACGGTGGCTGTACTTCTTGGTCACTTCTGTTGAATAGTCGTTGATATTTTCTGTACTTGAGGGTTCTTCAGAACTTTCGGTGTTTGATATCGTTAACCTATTTTTTCCTACCTCGTTAGATAAAGTTGTTTCATAGGTTAAGTCTAAATCTTCATACTTTGTATTATCTGTCCATTTTGTTAAAACTTTTTTAATTTCTGTTTTTTTATGGCCATGAGCTAAAGGAACCCTTTGCGTTAGCTGATTTGTAAGAGACGAATGAGAAACGCTATTTTTTCTATTCTTGTTTTTCGAATTTGTAATTATTTTTTTTGTTATCAAACGACTTCTCCTATTCGAAGTAGGTGAACTGTTATTTTGCCTTCTAAATATACTTGTTGAGGGTAATGATTTGGTGGAATTAATACTTGAAAGTGGTTTCTCAGATTGAGATAAATAAATATTCGTGACTACCGGTATCTTAAATCTAGAACTAATACTATCATTCCTATATCTATACCTTATAGGGTTTTCTGTTGGCTTATCTACATGTGCACTGTCAGAAACACTGGTGGGTGCTGTATCTTGAGGACGCGAGTATACATACGGACACAATAAAACTACTGATAAAACTAAAGTCCACTTTGTAACACTTTTTCGCCTCATCGTGGAGAACGCGTTCACTACCTGTAACAAAACGAAAACAATATAAGTCTAAGGTAACATAAACAAAAACAATATTTCTCCTCTAGTGCAAAACAAATGGTGAATATCAGTAGCATGGTTTGCAGTATAATCTGATCTGCAATATAGTATAATCTGCAATTGCCATTAATAATGGTTGATTAAGCGGATGTATAATTGCTAATTAATAACTATGACCATTTTCAGTGTACACCAAACGCAAATAAAGATTTCTATTTCTATAATATTTGGGCGGAACTGGTCCTAGAGGTACTTAAATTTAAAAAAAACAGTTATATCGTCTTTGTTCATATCTAAAATCCATTATGACAGCCAAGACTGGGTCAACGTGGCTGCCGAAAGATCAGCAAATAAAAAACTCACAAAAACCGGTAAAAATATTGGAAGAAGAAATAAAGATTCCGTTAAACTACGTATAGTTAACCTTAGATATGAGGTGAGCAGACCGTTATAATATTGAAGAACGGTCATTTGTTATTGAAGGATCGTGATGTGGTTGAATATAAATTTGGAAGTTATAAAAATTAGACTAAGACAAAGCTTTAAAAAAATAGCAACAAAGGATTTAGTAATTCTGAGTGTGCCGATGATTAATTATTGTTTAAATATCCCAACCACATATTTTACCCCAACCGAAAAATTTACATTGGCAATCATCCAATAAAAAAATACGTGTGGTTGAAGCGCACAAAATACCTTTTCAAAGAGTTTATTTTTAAATAATTAATAGTTGAAGTCATTGAAGAATTGAAATGAAAATATAGCCAATGCCTTTTCCTTGAAAGAACAAGTTGCATCTAATTAAACGTTTGGTGTGTGTGACTTTCGTTATTAATTGCTGTGCATTTGATTGCACTACGATTGGACTGTCTGTGACACACACGACTGGTTAAGCAACGCTGCACTACTCTTTCAAACTGTTACTCGTAGTATTCCTAGGTTATTTATTTATTATACAAACAACGTTTTACAGTGAAATGACAATAGTCCCACAAAACTATTTACACAGTTTGTCTGTTATTATTGTTGTTTGTTTTTATCTGTTTGTTTGTCTTTGGTTATATTAATAAAATAACATAGTTGATTGTCAATATCCTCAGTCTCGTAACTACGAGATAATATCATTGACAATCTCATCAATTATAGTACCTACCAATTATCTTATTTCCAAAAACAACAACAACATTTAATTTCTTTAGGGAAGTAAGTGAAGCCAAGCTAATTTTGACCGACGACAGAAAAATAAAACATCGTCGCAAGCGCATATCGGAGAGAAAGGTCATCGACCCGACGGCCCTGACCGTCACCCAATCGAGTCCTCGCATCACTGACCCAGTTGACTAAAACTGGCTTTAAACTCTCGTTCCTTTCCGTTAAAATACCGTTAATCACATTCGGTGAGTTGTTTCGTGGTAAAATCCTTAAACTTTCGCTGGCGATTCATTGATGTTGTGGTGATGACTGGTAGGATACCATTTGCATTTTGAGTTAAAAATCTACGTGTGTAAAATCAGTACCTAACCATTTTTTTATTTGGGATAGGTTTGCTCTTGACCCAAGGCTAAGCTCAACGAGGCAAAGACTGAGTCTACGATGGAGCAAGCTTACCTAGAAGATGCATGTTCACTCTAGCTTTGAAAATTCCCAGGTTGTAATTGCAGGGAAACACTGACGCAGGTAGTGAGTTCCTCTTTTGCAGTACGCATCAGGAACGTAGATGAGTTTTTAAATTTTAAATGCCTTTGTTAGTAGTCATAACTGCTGTTATTGTTAGTCCGTGAGTATCTGTGGTTTTCATCAATATTATTATACCAATGTCTGATATAATACTCGTATTTACCTACCTGTATCTATAATTTTACTATTTATTTATAATGCCTTAGAAATATAGCAATATCCGTCCCATTTCAACGCTATTAATAAAAATACCTGTTTTACCATCATTTATTTTATCTTAAATAAGACGATCGCTATAAAAGCTTGCCACTTACTAAATGAGGTCTTCACTTAAGTCTTTAATATAAATAACTAGATCTGAAGACCTATGATGAGCCATAATTTTTGAAACAGCTTTATAGGAAAACCTGTCCACCTCATTTTCCAATGCTTCCATAGCAATTTTCCTGGTAAATATGTATGTTCCAATCCTCTTATTTCCTTCTACTTGACCGTAACGTTTAGCTTGATACTAGCGTGCAAGGTGCATTCACACCATGTCTTAAGTGAAGAGATGATTGACGACTCAGTTGCTTAGTACGTGCTAAGTGACCGTTATGTGTTGTATTATATCGTTCTGAATTTATATTGCTTATTCATATTTAGATATAACTACCTGCTATATTCTATGACTATCTATGAGAGTGTAACCTATTAGCCTCATCAATTTCTGTTTGATTTTGGATCAAAATAGTCTGTTTTGCCACTCTTTAGAGTTTTTTTAATTATATTCAAGTTTAAAATCAGTTTTTCATCTGGGACCTTATTTTGATGTACATCGCAAAAGAGCCGCTGTAGGTCTTGTACGAATGCGTATGTTTTTACAACGAGCACACAACTTGCCTTGACAGCTATATTATTATAATATCCTACTACTATTATAAAGGCGAAAGTTTGTAAGTATGGATGTATGGATGTATGGATGTTTGTTACTTTTAAACTACTGAATGGATTTGAATGAAACTTTACCACAATATAGCTTATACATCAGAATAATATATAGGCTACAATTCATAAAGAATTTTTAAGATAAAGGCTTTCCACGCGGACGAAGTCGCGGGCGGCCACTAGTTTACTATATGTTTTTATTAATATTGCGTCGTCGCTTTCGCCCATCACTTAGCAAATGGTTAAGCTCGATTATTATGTTAATTTTATAACTGCAGCGCGCGCGCAGCGGTATGTGGTCTCGTTTCTATCTGATGTAGAGAAACGGACTGTTGTCGGTGTTTGATCGGATTTATAAGGAAAAATTATGAAAAAGTCCCTAGTTCGTTGCTAACACAGCTTTTGCTTTTTTCAAAATGTAAAATAAAATGAGTTAATAGTTAGGTACCGAATTAATGAAATTAACAATCCTTTCCTGGGCTTTTTGAAATATAATATTGTTTGGTAAAATCATAAAATTTTGCTAAAAAGAATGGAAATGTGTTATCATTTTGCTAGTGTTTTTCTCTAAATCATACGAGACTTATTGAACTGTATACAGGGTGTAAAAAAAACCTTAACGAAGCTGTCAACCACGCGTTCAGTACATCAAACCAAATCGTATGAAAAAGAAATTTTGGCTGGCTTTTATTTTTTGACATCAAAAAAAATAATTTAATTCTAACCCGTAATGTACAGCGCGCACGCGGAAAAGTCACCGCGGGGCGTGTTGCTTTATGCCACCGCGACGCGGGTCGGTTCAAGTGTGCGCTGTTCATTGCGGAGTGTGCCATTTAGAGGCTTTATATGAAAGAGCTAGTGAAAATTTGTATCATGTTTCTTTGGAAAAAAGTTCAGTTTTAACGGACAGAAGTCATTTCTGTAAAAATCATCAATTTTTTTCAAACTTTAACCATCAATATTTCAGTAACCGTTAACTTCCCAGGTATGGTGTGAAGGAAAAAAATGATCTAAACAATTCGTAGAATATGTGGCATTCGGTTTCGTTAAGGTTTTTTTTACACCCTGTATATATTCCTGATTTTTTATTGACTAAGGCTAATGGCCTAACAACTGAACCAGTGCAAACAAATAAAATGACGTAATGAACTACGGTTAACGTATCATAGCCGTCACGTCATAATGGTGGAGTCACAACAAATATCCAGTTGTGCGCAACGTATCCTCGTAATAGGAAACGCTTTCTTTATGTCATTTTTTCGCGCATCCAACCATAAAAAGCACCTTATTACTATCAGAAAATGACCCGTTTGGTCAAATATTCGTCCCAATTGCGACAATAATGCAATAAACAAACGATTGTATGTGCACTTAGTATTTTTTCGTGCGTGTCGTTACTTGGACTGTTCTATTTGCTAATTCGGGTGAAGTTATTATAATTCCTAGGTTACGTTAGTAATAATAAGTATAGCTGACATGATCTACTGTTTCTTAACTATTTTGTGTTATTTTGGAAATGTGGTTTCCACTGTTTCAATGTTTACAAATTTTAGGAAGGTTAAGCCCCAAATCGGCAAAGGTGTGGAATTCGAACGAGAAATTTTTAAATAAGTTTGTCAAATCCTTTCCAGATTTTCAAATCGCTGGAATGAGTGAGTACGACGATTCTACTCAAAATGGATCTTTCTATTTTTGACCTTAAAGACTTTGACATTGTTTTCCATTTTAGCATTATCATTGAAGTCACTGTTTGACGCTAAGTAAGCTCTTACCTTCCAAAATTTTACAACAGCGTCTATTATCTTTTAGCACAAACTATGTCACAATTGTTTGTACTTATTAAGTCCCGTTGCTGATTCGTGATTGGTATTTAGTTTAATGGGACACAGTATTTGTTCCACTATTCTTGAAAGGATGGCACGAACAATTGTATTCGTGAAAGATGTTAGGCTCTTTACATGTCAAAGTAAATGCAGAACTTGTTGACTGCCGGATGTCTGGTACAAATTTTGTTTTCAACTTTTTAAAAGTATTTATTATTTGTTAATTGTGCAAAAAGTAGCCAAGGGCCTTAATATGAGGGACAAGTTGGTTTGATATGGACTACATTCTGAAAATTTGTAAATGTTTAGAAAATGTAGAAGAAAGATTTCCAAAATATTTTGTTTTAAGACAAAAGAAAAGAACCCACTAAGTTTCCAATATGTGAATGATACTCTTATGAGTATCATTCACATATTATCAGCTTATGCTGTCCCAAACATTGTATTGAATGAAGTTACACTCAAACCATCTTGTCGAAATTCTGTGTCACTGATTTGAATAACACCAAGCATATGTTGAAAAGAACCGGTTTTCTAAAATAAACAGTAATGTCTTTTATCCACCTACGAAAGTCTAAACACCGGAGACATGGATAGAAATACAGAATACGACCTCTAAAAAGCTTCAAAGATTCTATGTTACATTGCTGATACATTAGCTAATCTTAGTTTACCATTGTTTATGGGTTTATTACACAACAATCATTGCCTTCATTGATGCAACTTACTGACTTCTTATCTGTAGCTTAAATGTAAAGTGTCATACGATTTAATATAATTATAGCTTAGCTTTGTATTGTATGTAAATATATATATATTTTTTCTTTTACTTCAAATATATTTATGTCAAAACTAAAAAAAAAAAAAAAAAAAAAAAATTATAGCTTTCTAAATAAAGTTATTGTTAGTAGCTCAATAAAATCAGATGCGTCCGGCCACACAATTTTTTTTAGGTGCAATCAAAGTTAACAACCAATAAATGCAAGTGATATCCGATCGATGCTAAGAAATTGATACAAATCTACGTGGGTACGGATGAAAGTGCCCTTAAAGTGGTGAGGAAGGCTTACAGCGAAAGTGACCTTAATTTTCCAGCCTTAGCACTTGTACTTAGGGCTTTCGATATTTAAACTAAATTACTTTTTAAAATACTTACTGCTCAGAAAATATAGGCGAAAGAAAGTTATTGGCTCAAGGAAAGATTTTAGTGATTTCCTTTCATCTTGTTTTTAGTAAATACCTGTGAAGTTATATCTTTTAATAAATAAAAAAAGCTCACAAAATATAGGCGAAAGAAAGTACTTGGCTTAAGGAAGATTTAAATGATTTCTTTTCATCTTGTTTTTAATAAATACCTGTGAAATATTGTATTTTAATAAATTTACGAATAACCAATGAAAGTATTATTATAACTTCTTCGTTATAAATAAGAAAAAAAGATTATTTCAGAATGAATTAAAGTTATCTGTTTGCTACCGGCAACCACAGGTATGTAAAAAACTATAATATCTATAGTACCTATCTATAATAAAAAAACACGGGTTGCACTCCGGGAGTGCCGGCAGAAGTGAAAACTTGATTATTAACGTTGTGCATTTTTGATTTATTTGAACCGTCTTACGGTTTTTCGATCAGCATCACGTGACCTGACGCGAGTTTCACAGTTTCTACCCATGCCAAAAAAGTGCTCAACGCCGCTAAAGAAGTTTTCACTTCAAAAAATGAATCGCAAATATGTTGCTAAGCTAATTCAAGAACAAGACCGATTTCGCCAATTTATTTTTCTATAATATTTCTTAAACTACGGGGATGATTCTTTTGAAGAAAAAAGTATAAATAAAAAACAGGACAACGTCTGTGGGGTCTGCTGGTAGTTAATAAAAATCTCGTTTTGGAAAAGAATGGTGATTTCCAATGTCTCGTGGTATACTATTATTGACGTGAAACTAACTCGCTAGCAACTGTAACTCAAGTAGCAACTTAACTAAGCAAGTGGCGGCCGGTTGTTATTGCATGCAAGTTCAAGTACATTGGCACTTTCTCCTGTCAGTATTCAGAAATAGGTTCTAGAATATTGTAGTGCATTTCACTAACTTAACTTTACACATGATAAAAAAGACACAGAACAAGTTAGTAGATATTGATTCAACAACCTATAAAGATTTTGATTGCTAACAAAATATGATTTGATCCTTTGAGATCCAATAATGCAAGTGTGTTTACTATAGACGGTAAACAAAACAATATTGAAGAAAGATCAGAGTAAACAAACAAAGGTAACAATGAAATTAAAAATACAATCGACAATGATGGACAAAATGCTACGAGTATTTTTAAACAAGCTATAGGTACGTAAATAACGATGATCTACGCTACGGATATATATGTAATTGGGATGATGACACCTATCTTAAATATTGTCAAGAAAATGGTGTTTAAAAAACATAGCCCCTATGAAGTTAATACAACCAATATATTTCAAAAAAGCTGTAGAAACCAATTTTTAAACACACAAAACGCAATAAATATTCGGTCAATTGACTCCGATTTCTGACACATGACCGTGACGTCACAATCATTTATTACCATACGAAATCTATGGAGGCAGACCGTTTTGACAGATAATAAAAAGTATGTCAACGATTGGTGGTGTCGTGTAGCCAATTGTCTAATTTCAGGGATAGTTAGTTAGTTAGTTAGTTTTGCAGGGCTTTTTCCGCACTTAGCCTCACGATTGGGCCATTGTGCGTGTTTGCCTTTATTCCAACCAGCCCAAGTCTTCCCAGAAGGCTAGCAGCCTGCCTAGGCCACTAAAGATTTCCGGGAATGATGTTGGGTTTTTTAGAATGTCTGCTCGCTGTTTTTCCACGCTTGTGCACTCCATGAGTACATGCTGTGGCGTTTCCTCTTCCTCGAGGCATCCTCTGCATCGAGGGCTGTTTGTTACACCTATGTTGAATAGGTGCTTGTTTAGGAGACAATGGCCTGTTATTATCCCTATAACTCTGCGTAGATTGTCGCGCGTTAGTTTGGCGAGGTTGCGGGCAAGCTTTTTAGATGGCATCTGAATTGCATTTTTAGTTTGCCTGCAGCCTTCACTGTTCGTCCATTCTAGCAGATGGTTTTTTGCGGTGTCTTCTCGCAGCCATATTTTTATTTGGGCCTGCGGTATAGGTAGTAGCGGTTCTGGGCCAAACACTGTTGTCGCGGATCCCTTTTTCGCGAGTTCATCGGCTGCGTCGTTGCCGAGAGAGTTGCTGTGTCCCTTGATAATTTCAGGGATATTTTAATAAGTTAGTGATATTAGGATAACCATGCCATTTGCACATTTTTGCGATTGTGTAAAATGTAACGAATTATTGAACTTACGATAACGAATATAGATAATTATACCACATAATCATTGATAATACAACAGAAACACGCTAATATTTAGTCAGAAATGTTGAAGAACATTCAGAAGGCAGTTTAATCGGTGATATTGTTTGTATACTATCTTAGTAATGTATTGTACCGTAGGTAATGTCAACTCCATATTATGGTACTGTCAAATATCTCATGTCCATTGTTTGCTATCAATTTGCAACTTTTCATTTCACTTTAAAGTGCGAGTACTTACGCACTTCACACCCTAATTTAACGCTGAAAAAATACTAGCGTCAAATTTTTCTAGCTGTTTTTTTAACGTACGCGTCAACGATTCAAAATACCGTCTTTGGAACAAATTAACGTTTTTCCTCATACTTTTGTCACATATTAATTTGAGGTATACAAACTAAAAGATGTAAAGCAAGAAAGCGTCCTCAGGGCCAATTACGCTAATTATTAATCGTAACAAAATCGTGATTGTTTTGCCCGATTTTATGTACATTTTGTCCAAACTAGAACTGTTGAAAACAGGCGATAATAATCAAATCATATTATGATTTTTTTTTACGATTGATAAGCAGAATTAGGCGCCAAATCAATAAGAAGGTTGAACAAAAAAAAAACAATTATTAAAAGTGCTGTCATGTTTTTGATCGTTGGAGAAATTTGGGGAAGACCTTTGCACAGCCACTGCTAAGCTATAGGTTATAGATTTGAAAACTATCTTTACAATTAGCAAAGATTGTTACACATTAAAATGATGTTCTATGAATTGAAATTTAAAAAAAAACTGATTCTACTGGTACAATGTCAAGAATGCCGTGCGTGCTCACATGCACACACGCAAGCAAACGGTAATTCTTGATACAAATCAAGCTAAAAGGTCTTATGCACATGTAATATACTCGATTTTCCATTGAAAATTAATCTGATAGGCTGTTGACTGTTGGTGGTACGTTTCTAGACGGTGAGGCGACAGATTCTGGAAATGTACCGATCATCAATAAATCAGAGTTTATAAATCTATGAATCTATGGTCTGTGATTATGCTCCAAGAAGCCTATACGTAAGACCTACTCCAAAATCAATGTAAATTAAGACTTGTAACATTCCGATAAAAGGAAAATCGCTGAAAACTTGACCACTGATGTTAATTGGCAAAAAACAAAGAAGCTCAGATGATAAAGCATTTCTGCATAGATAATATAAGTCTGCGATCAACTTAAAAATATGAATTATGATTCGTCTTTTTAAGTTACAACAACTACGAGAAAAACATTATAAACCTCATGTTAAAAACATTATAAATCTCATGTTCTGAGCTAACTAGGCATAACGTATTAGGCTTTACGTCCACATAACAGTCTTTACATGTTTTCCAATTTAAAAACTCGTTGTCACAAGAAATAGAGTTTAATGGAGCAATGACAAAGTGTAACTGACGCAACGACCACCGTTAGAGACGCTCCGTTACCTTAATGACAACTTAGGACCTGTCGTTATTGCCTCAAGCAGGCTCAGGTGAGTTCTAGACTTGGATACTAACTGTCAGAAGTGACAGGCGAGCGATGGCAGTAAGGTTCTTGGGAAAATAAGGAAGCCATGGAAAATTAGAAGACACATTCTTGGAAGCTGGTAGTAGACCTTTTAGTACTGAATTGTTACGAACTGTTGTTTTTTTTTATACAACAACATCACATGCATTAAGCTGATTCCATGGTACCTACGTAGCTTAAGCACTTTACGGATATCAAAATCAACAGTGGTATTACAAATAAACTTAAATAAATATATATAACACCCAGACCTAGAAACTTTTAAGTTCTATAGGTTTAAACCAGAAGTATGCTCAATCATCGTTTGCTATTTAACTAACGCAACTAGCAGTCAGTCGTTCATAAAAAGAAAAAATATTATAATTTTATTTCATAAATTAATTCAGTAGACCCTTTAATCTACTACTACTACTATTAATCCTAGAGGTCTGAAGGTAGGAAATAATTAATTAATGAACAATATGAAATAATTTTATTTAAGACTATAAAAAAGAACATTCTTATTTCAGCGACAAGATCACAACTTCAATTTCATAATTCAAGTTCACGGTAAAGAATGTTACGATTTGTCAAAAAAAACTATAGTTCCTGTTGTACTTCCCTTAAAGGCAACCGGTCCCTACATGCAGTTAAACTTTCTTTTACTACAAGAGCTTTTCTATAGCTCTCAATGAACATAATTATCTAATATTTAACTTATTAAACAATACGATTGCAAATTATTTAATAAAATTATTTAAAAATAATTAAAGATATAATTTTCATAATAATGGTTTAAAAAATATTTTTTTTTAACTTATAAATTAAAATATGAAAAGAAAAAAATTATTAATAACTCACCGAAATTAAAAACAAAATAATCACCACCTTAAACAAACACGTCAACTTGTACAGAGTCGAGTGTATTTCACTGAACACACGGACAGACTGACGTACCAAACGGTGTAACGGGACGTCGGTCTACTTCCGTGGCTGTTTTCTTGCTATACATACTTATAGTCATAGTGCAGGCACAACCAGCATGTAAAGTGTGACTGATTGACAATCAACCTGTCATTCCACTTCTGTATGCATGCTTATTTTAACATATTAGCGGCAGCCCACGACTTTAGTTTTTTGCCACCAAGTTTCATACAAATTTGGAACCCCTATTTTATCCCCTTGGGGGTAGAATTCATCAAAATCCTTTCTAAGTGGATGCCTACGACACAACATCTACCTGCATGCCAAATTTACTGATTACATTTTTGGTGTCATTATCGAACCCTAATCACCTTCTGATAGTTATTTTGGAAATATATTTCATGTACAAAATTGACCTCTCTAAAGATTTATTATAAGTATAGATAAGTAGTACTTCAATGCCCCTCGAAGTATACCCACAAAAAGTCAATAAGGCCACAACGCTTAGTAAACTGCTACTTGAGAAAGCAAATTAAATTTAAAAGTCTACTTTTCTTGAATGTTGGTTGAAAACGTATACGCTTAAAATCTTAAGCAATGTTGTCAGAAAATGACGTATGTGAGACCTCCTTGACCTCCTCTCCTAGGCCCCCTTTTCAAAATTGCTTTGACTTTCCGATAAGTAAACAATAAGTTTAGATGCTTTCTGAAAACGTCCGCTGTGTTACGAATGTCAGACGGCTTAAAAATGTGACACAAGGGCCGCAAGGATACAAACAAGCAAGAAAGCCTATCCCAACAAACTTGGTGTTTTCATCCATTACTTACGAATCAAAATACGCAGAAATAATGTCATGTTTTAAATGCTCGTTGATTTATTCGTGTTTCAAGGTGGATTTGGAAGCTGCTAGATGTGGTGGAGTCGAACGGTTGAAACGATGATAATGATCAAAGAGGGGTATATGTTTAGTGTATGACCATAAACAATCTTAGTCCTGGCAAAACCTAGAGCAGATAGTCAATTGAACACATTAATAGAAGGCGGTTGACGTGTTCAATAACTTAGTGCTAAAAAATTGACTATACATTTATTTTGCGCCTGTACCAGTTAAGCTTACTGATTTAACTAACTGCACTGTGGCACGCCCATTCGACACTCGTCTCTCTAGCTAGACGCGGCGCGAGCGCCGGTCCACTCTCATCAGGATGTATTTGGGATGTTTCCGGAATGTGGAATGTTATTTACAAAATACATACAAATTGGGAAAACCGAAGAAATAATTGTATAAAGATTGGAATTTAGGGCCCTTGATTAATATTTACATTTATACTAGCTGACCCGGCAAATTTTGTTTTTCCATATAAATTATTGTGGACAACCCTTATCACTAAGGGATATGAAAAATAGATGTTGGCCGATTTTCAGACCTACTTAATATACTCACAAAATTTCATAAGAATCAGTCGAACGAACATTGTGACACCAGAATTTTATATATTATATAGAGATAAGAACTACACTTTATTTTATAAGTAATGCAATGTGAGTAATAAGTTAATAACTTTAGCCTACTTTTATTTGATTCACCTATTCCAAGCATAAAATGGTGTTAAAACCTTTTCACAATGGTAGAATAAATTAGTTAAAATCGATAATCAGTTTTTTTTTTTATAAATGGGTACATACAAAATCACATGCATTGCCCTGATACCAAAGTAAGTATCTTAAGCACTTGTTTTTTGGAAATCAGAAACAACTAAGAAACTAAAAACCCAATGATCCGTGACTACATTAAAAAATGGTTTTCAACATTATCCCCGTTCGGGGATCAGAGTTATCTGATCTGATCCAAAAATGCATCCGCTGACAGTAATAATTATTAATAATCTGGTCTGATACACTAGTATAATTTTAAATGGGTTCGCATTTTCTTATATAACTTTTCAATTCCTATCATGGGCTGTCCGAAAATATTTCTCATACTATTGAAAACTATAATGATCATCCTACATAATAAAATTAAAAACTTCATATTTCGAAACATAATAATTGAAATTCAATTATGAGTAATCATAATGTACACTTTTTTTACTAAAATTTTTTCATTTATTTTTCTTTACTAATGATTAAAAACTCATAATCATTCGAATAAATAACTATAATATTAATAAATGTGATTTATTCTAATATTTCATTTTATAAATGTATTTACGAGTATCATTAGTGTATGTATCCATTTTATTAAAAATAATGTCTATATGTATTTATACATTTGTTTTATACTTAAATATTTATTTTTGTATAGTTTTCATCATGAGTGTAAATGAAACGGGATAGGTAATATAGTCGTTCCTTTTGACACGTAAAACATAATTAGCATAATTTATAGAATTTCAATAAGATTCATTCCAAACATTTTGCAAACGAAGCGACTGGTCATAATAATATAACCATTGTTTGTTATCAACACTCGATCGATTGGTCCGGTAAATGTTGCCTACCAAAAGAATTTGAAATAGAAATAGTTTTTTTGCAAGAATACAAAGGACTTAGAAATAAAAGTCTTGTGTATTCAGCCTGCCTTTGTCAAGTCGTGCTCAAATAAATTAGTCTACTTTTTTATATCGCATGATTCAGTAAATACAACAAGTGAAAACTCTATTTTTTTACAAACAAACATCACATATAGTAATTTTCATCAAAACTTTTACTTAATGGTTACCTAAAATAGTCTTAAAATACTTCAAATGAATATTGTTATTAGCTGCCATCTAGCAGTGTATTTAGGAACTATTTTTTTTCCAACCACCATTTGCGTTGTGCTTTATACAGACAGCTAGTTTCTTTCTGCAACACTAGAGGGCGCTAAAAGTTTTATTTAACTTCGCTCGATGTCGCTGTTAAGCTGAACTTCCTTCGAGCTTAAGATTTTGTCCGTAAATAAGGAATAAACCACAAATGTACAATATTTTTACGTGACACTAAATTATTTTTTTGCCCTTTTCAACTTCGAAATTCCTGCAAAATGTAGAGTGTTGTTTATCACATCAATAATAAGTATAGAGTGTTGTTTATCACATTAACAATGACGCTCTTTTTCATTTGGAAAAAAAGAAACGTCAGTAATATTTGAAGATAAGTACCTACTAAATCAATGTTCTGGAAAATTTGTTACAATCACTCAAATACTTTTCTTTCTCTACTCCCCGGAAAAATAAAATAAGAATCGGTCCATTCACAACTTAAAGCCTTTCAAGGGTTGTCAGTTGTCACTCAGTATCTATCCAATATTTTGGACATCATACACCACAACTTACACGTACAGACATCAGATTCACGCTACCCGACTTTGACCTTGAGATACCGCTTGTCCTGTTCCCTTCGTAATAAATATTTTCGTAGTTGACACGGGTAACCAGAGGAGTGAGCACGAACAACTATCGTAACGTATCGTAGCGTTTCCCTATCGTTAACTTCTCAATTTGTATTGGGAAACTGTCAGTTTCTGACATTTAGACTATACAAATACGGTAGGTACTTACGATTAAGTTCGCGTTCATCCCACTGACGTGCTGTCGACCGTACATTTCATGTTCTTAAATCATCAATAAAACAATTAAGTATACCTGGAGCCGAGTATATAATCTTTGTCAATAACCAGCAAACAAAATCTTTTTAACTCTCTTCTAACTCTAGCGCGAAACCCCAACCACAGGCCCGTTCACCGACTACAAACCTAATCTCAAACCAAGATACAGTATCTCTACATCTAACGACCACATAAATAAGCCATATTTTACCCGATAATCGCGATCGTGACACAACAAAAAGTAAATTCACAAGAAAGCGAACAGAATTGAACCTGAGGCTTTACTCCCTACCGTTTCATCTGTACCTATTTTCGTGTCTAGCTATTGCGTTCTCTCGCACGGTAAAGCTTATAAGTGTGAGAGGGATGGCTACATCAGAAACTACGGACGGATTCGGGAGTAGGGGCGCTGACCACTTTCCATGGAACCGGTTGACATTACACATTGACATTAGTGTGAGCGATTCGTCGGTCACACTAATGTTACACACTAACTAACCTCGAAGTTCGTCGGGCTGGATCAATATGGGTGAAATTATTGTAGCGAAAATAATAAAAAAGACAAAAAGCGGAGTTTCCATATATTTTTTTGGGCCAAGTTCTACACAAAATGGCATAAACTAACTACGTTTAGTCACATACCTAATTTGTGTAAAAATACTTGGAAGTTTTTAATGCGCATTTGTACATTACAGCAACTAAAATGGTGTTAGGCAAACTTTAAAAAAATAAAAAGATATCTGTAGTCTAATTTCTTTGTAAATGCCATATGTTTGTAGGGTATTCTAAATCATATTTGTATTGTTAAAGTTGGTAGATCTAAGTAATATTTTTTACGAACTATTAGCGTTCGCGACAGTCCTTTGCCATAAGTAGGCCGCACCGCAAGGTTCCACTGATGTACCCATGAAGCATTTGTTTTTGCTTCATGGATGTACCTACCGCGATTTTGGGACAATATACCCGAAATTTTCGTGCCAGCAAACTGTGGTTTCATTTACTTCGCGCAAGAATCAGTTGTAGCAGTAACAATATATAAATTATTTACCGAATAAAAATTTCATTTCATTTCATTTATTTATTTGCATACTAGGTGTGTTACATTATATGGATGGTAGTTATAAATAATGTACAGTTTAAGAACCGGCGCTAGGACAGTTTAGGAACAAGTCGTAGGCTGAGCCGCATGACTGAGATTTGACCTGTGCTGTGACTTGCACGTAGCAGCTTTCATCATGAAGCAACTTATAATAAATTGCAGTTATTGAATGAACTATATCGACATAATTATATTGACTGCCTCGTTGGTGTAGTGGCAAAGTTTCTACCACATCCGAGAGGTCCTGGGTTCTAATCCCAGGTCGAGCCAAAATTGTTTCTGAGATTTCCTGTCATGAATTTCTCAAAAACATCTCGGAGTCGGGAAGTTGGTATTCCGCGTGCCTCGGAAAACACGTTAAACCGTTGTTCCTGCGCCTGATCTCTCTCCGGTCATGTCGAATTGCCGTCGCACCGAACTTTGAGAGTAATGAAACAGTGAGTGCACCTGTGTTGCGCTCACACTTGTGCACTGCAATATCTTTTGCGTAGTTGGCTGATCTCTGTTGGATTGTCCGCCGTGGTCGAAATCGGCCAGGTGGATATATTATATATTCAAACGAAACAAGGTTTATTTTAAACTCTACCGTATTTTTGCACATAAGACTCCGCTGGCTGGGTCACGTGTAACGCACAGAAGAGGATCGCTTACCTACTTAGAATTGTCCAGTGGTCGGAAGCCGGTCGGGCACCCTAATTACCGCTGGAAGGGCGTAGCCGTCAAGGACCTTTCCGAGCTGTTTCTTGGGCCTTTTAAACTTAAAAGTAGCACAAGATTGGGAGTAGTGCCAGCGAATCGTTTCAGAGCCTAGTATTGGGATTCGGGCCGCCTGCATTTTGCCAATGAAGTAAGAATAAGTTCACGGGTGAGACATTGTACGTGGGACACTAAGAAAGTTTTGCGAAAATAAAAACAATAGAAAAATTGCTTCATAGGTAATTTTTCTTTTATTGAATCCTTTCAAAGTACCCTCCCTAAGCCTCAATACAAAGTTTCATACGTATTAACCAATTTTTTAAACACTTTTTCTAGTCCGATACAGACACTTTATCTACATTCTGCTCAAACGCTGATAGCGCATCTTCCGGCGACGCAATTAAGTGTTGTGTTTTAATTAATTAATAATAAGCTGATTTTTTTATTTTTGGGAATAAAAAGATGTCACACGCTACTAAATCAGGGCTGTAAGGATGGTGACCTAAAAAATCAACCGGCGTGCTGTTCAGATCCATTATTTTGCGCGGTGTGCGCAGGCGCACTATCATGGTGTCCGCGGGCTACTGCTTAGTAGCCCGCGGAGCCCTGTGTTTGGCCGCTTGTTGCTCACAACAGAGAAAACTTCTGGCAAACATTTGGTAGTATACCATTCAGCGTTGATGCTTCTTTGATCCCGTGAAGATATTGATACCAAGTAGCCAGTTGAAATGAAAAAAAAACTCGCAATCAAAATCTTTCCACCGCTTCTAAATTGCTCCACTTTGGTAGTCTTTGTTTCATTTTGAAACACCCAAATCGTCGACAGGCGCTTAGTTCCTGGATCGTACTGATAAATCCAGGATTCATTAAATGTAACGATGTCATAAACGTGCCGAGACGATCCTGTATCAAATTTACCTAATATATTTTGTGCCTCCGTGAGGTTGTGCGGCACCCAGCGTGAAACTATCCGCCTAGATATTTGTGTAAAATGTCCTTGTAATGCTTCCTGATCCGATTTGCATTATGTGCTGAATCTCCTGATACGTAACTCGTCTTTTGTCATGAAGTATTTGTTTTATTGCTAGCATGTTTCTTCTGTAACAGTGTGATCCCTTCTTTCTTCATCCCCCAAAGTTAAACGACCACGCTTGAATTCATTTGACTAACGATAAACAGCTGCTTTGGAAGGGCCCTCATCACTTATTACCATTTTAATTCTATGGTAGGTACGATTCATCCGGTTTCAGGTGACAAAAATGTTTCCGGCGTAGATGCATTATTCAGTCCGACACGATAATTGGCTAGACGACACCACCAATCGTTGACATACTTTTTATTATCTGTCAAAACGGTCTGCCTCCATAGATTTTGTATGGGAATACATGATCGTGACGTCACGGCCATGTATCAGAAACCGGAATCAATTGACCGAATATTTTTGTGTGTTTAAAAATTGGTTTCTACAGCTTTTTGGAAATATATTGGTTGTATTAATTTCATAGGGGCTATGTTTTTTAAACGTCATGATCTTAAAAATATTTAAGATAGGTGTCATCATCCCAATTTGAAATGGCTCTATAGAAAAGTTGAGGGAAGTTTTAAAATTGGAATGTATTTTTTTTACTCAAAAGGATCATATTTACAAAATAGATTATAACCAGCCAGTCTGCCATACAGAAAAACTTTTTTCGCAAACATTCTTAGTGCTATGGTTTCGTGCCGTGCGTTCTGAGGGGCGTGTGGTTGGTTTTGTTTGATTTAGAGATTTTAAGATTATCATTATAAAGTCATCATAAAATATATTAATTTTTTCTGCTTTGGTATATTGTGTGTCTTTACAATGTGTGGGTGCACACGGGACACTTAATATACACGCACATCCCATAAGAAACCCTACCACAGTTTCGGGACAATTTATTTTGCGGACTGGTGCCGAGAGAAGAAAGCAGCTCAAGTTTTAAAGAAAATACGGTAGTTGACACCACCAATCGTTGACGTACTTTTTATCAACTGTCAAAACGCTTTTCTTCATAGAGCTTGTATGGGAATAACACACTTTGACGTCATCGCGTGCAATGCCGACTGAGTGACTAATTATCATTTGAATTCCAATTAAAAATCAAATAATACGAACTGCAGACAAATATTAGTGTAAAGGCATCTGAAATTATGAATTATTTTAGAGAAAATCAGTTTTTGAATATTTCTTTCATAGTGGAAACAAGCCTATTGTATAGATAGAGCTTGCACCAAATTACTATTGTATTGTATTTTTGCTACAAATAAGTAGTAAATAATAATACTAAGCTAGTTGATTGGTTATTTATTAGGATAGACCACTATGTATGTATTAGAGAAACTAAACGTAGTAGGTAAGTTGTAATTGTAATTAGATGTTATCAGAAATAGTGGCTTTTTATCTTAATTACATAGCTAAGTAGAAAGTGGCAGAGCGTCAAACTAGTGTAAGTTCGTTTTGGGCACTTTTTGCGCGTCACAAAATAAAAAAGGCCTTGTCAGCAGTTTTTAGGAATCCCTTCGAGGTTGTGTAACCAACTGTAACAAATCTATTTTTGTTGCTCATTTTCTCACTAAGCTGATGTTTACTTTACTGGTAAACGTTTTATCGTATTATATTATCTTCAGTAATTGCCGTTGCAATAAAATGACACACATTAAAAAAATACTAATATACTGCAACAAAAAAATAACACTATTTTTATTTGCGTACAGTCAGCTATCGGCTTGTTTTATACATAACCAAAATTATGATGTCTTTAACACCAAAAAAATGAGGAAAGAAAAAAAAACATTTTGCATATGGTGCTCATGTTGGCAATAAACTCTCTTCAAAAAATCCCTTTTTCTCTCATCTAAATGTTAGTAATATCAGTCCTTGGAAACTGATTCAAATCTCCGACTTTCACGGTAATAAAGCTTTTTGAAAGTCGACATGAGAATTTGCAATTGTTATGTTACTGACATAAAGTACCTAACAACGTTAAAAGAGACTGCACGTGGATTTTGTGCAAGCAAAACGTGTTATACAAGTAAGAATGAATTTGCACAAAAAAAGTACGTATTACATGATCTTTGAATTAGACGCTTTAGATGTAACAGAATTAAAAGTATTGATGTGTTGCGCAATTAGTTTAATGCATTCCAGCTTGAACGACTCTATATATTTTAAGCTAACACTAAAGCACTTGAAGAGTCGATAAAAGTAATGCACTTGTTTTGTATTCATAATTTTTGCGAACTTAATTCGTTTGAAATGATACACTTTTTACGGATTATTACGCGATTTATTTATTTTTTATTTTAACCTGACGTTTCGGACCCTTTTCAGCGTCCGTGGTCGCAGGCAGACTGTCTGTCACAGACGAAACGTCAGGTTAAAGTAAAATGTAAAATAAATCGCTAAATAATCCGTAAAAAAGTGTACATCATCATTTCAATGTCTACTGTTCGCGTAAACCGAAGAAACAAATATTAATTCGTTTGATCGATTGCAAATTTGCGATGAAATAAATAGATAAAAGAAAATACAACAACATCACTTAAGGACATTGATCTGACTCCGTGGTAAGTACCTAAAGCACTTGTGTTACAAATATCAGAATCAACAGAGGTATGTATTTATTTAAGTTTATACAAATAAACTTAAATAAATACATATAACGCCCAGACCAGTATAAACAGACATGTTCATGCACAAAAATGTTTGTACAGTGCGGGGATCGAAACCGCGACCTCTTGGTTAATAGTCAAATTGTTCCATTCCATTCTTGCCATTACACCAAAGTGGTCGTCAATGAAATGGTGTGTTGAATGTTTTGATGAACGTACGCGGGCGTTGTCCTTAGTGAGCAACGCAACGCGACAAGTGTCACGCAACGCAACGAAACAAGTGTCACGCGTCGCAATGCGACAATACTTGTGTCGATGTTAATCGCGCTTCGTCACGTTATGATATTGTCGTGTCGCGTCGCACTTCGACTTCGTTTTTCGGTCGCATAGGACAATGGGTAAGTAAGGAGAATTGACTAAATTGATGTTTTTAGTAAAATTATGTATCTGGTCTTCCAGTTTTTTTATGGTATTAATATTTTTAATTTAAGGTTATACCTTTTACCTAACCCACGGTTTAAAAGACTTCACTTTTACCAATATCAGTTAAGGTAGTTAATTCTACGGGTTTATACATATTTTGCCAAACATTGTTTTGAATAAAATTATGTATCTTGGATTTTAGTTGTCGTACGTTTTAAATGGTTTTTTATTTGAGGTTATACCTTCATACCTAACCTACGATATAAAAGACTTCGCCTTTACCGGTCAAAGTGTCAGGTTTGGTACTTTCTTCTCGGGCTTGTACTTATTTTGCCAACTATTCTTCAGTTGAAATGGATCAACGTGTTTTAGAGGTGTAAGTAATACATTCTCAGGTGCATCAAAGTATGTCAGTAAATACCAGCATCATTTCAAAACAAAAGAACACTCACCAGTCAAAACCATTGGTCCAGCTTCCGCGGCAACTCGTGACAAAAGCAGTCGTTTCTTCCTCAGACCGTGTCGTCATTAAATCTTGAACTATGTTCCAAGCAATACTATTCTCGGTCACGTTCCATGTAAAAGTGCTCGCTACAAATTACAAAAACACCACATTTAATTTCCGCATCTCATGCTTTAACCTTTCCAAAGGTTACATCCGAGAAAATTACAACTGCCGTTTCAAAACCACTAATCGGTGGATTAAAATCTTCAAGTATGTTCTTTTTTGGCTGATAAAGTTTCTTCGTTTGCATAACTTTGGCTCTTGATGATTCGTCGCTTCTTTTTCTTAAAACTTTTCCTTTCATCTAATGCCGGTACGGTTCGGATGGCGAGTACTTTAATACGTAACACTCAATTCTGTCAGAAATAATTGACACCTTCACATACGCAATTTGTGGTAATGACTCGCATTCTTTTACAAGGTTCATTTGTGATTTTGTATGGACATGAATTTTGGTAAACTTTAATCACTCTTAACTGTTTGTTTTGGTTTTCACTTTTGACTATTTACGACCATTAAGATATTCCAATGTACGTTAAATTTTCCTACTCAATGTGTAGGTATTCTGTTTATTCTTATTTCGGATTTTGTAATGAACTCGTCAAGTTTATCTCTTCCATCTTAATGAGTTTCTGTGAATGAAAGCACAGAACGTAAAACATCCGTGTAATTTATATAATTCTTTATGTTTTTACTTTTCTCTCCGATCTCCAGTGATGTATTGGCCAGGCTGTAATGAAAGAAACACACATGATTAGTCGATTTTGCTTTCATTTTAACGTCACTGTTTATTTGTAGTTAAGTGAGATTAATCTATTCTGTTACAAGAAACAGGCATTTCCATGATCAACATTTATATTTTTAGATTTGTTGGGTTATTTCTACTTATAGTGCATTTTCAAACTTTAAAAAACTTAACAATGCTAAAGTTTGTTCAAGTTATACCAATAATTCAAATAAAGTTTAAGAAAAATCACATTGGAAACTAAGCCAAGTTTGGTAATTTTTTTTATTTTTATTTCTTAAAATTTTGACGACCGCTTGGTGCAGTGGTCCACAGGTCGGACTTCTAAAACCAAGGGTCGCGGGTTCGATCCCCGCAGAGTACAAGCATAAGTGTGCATGAACATGTGTGTTTGTACTGGTCTGGGTGTTTTCTACGTATAATATGTATTTATTTACCAAAAAAAAGTATTTAAGTATGTTTATCCGTCGTCTAGTACCCATAACATAAGCCTCGTAGTTTAATTTAGAACTAGAGAATTGGTGTGATTGTTGTGAAATATTTATTTAGTCCTAACCCTGTTATGCCTTAACCACGACCAAATGCGTGTGGTGTGAAAACAGCTTACTCGCTAATGGTATCTTGGCGACATTCTTTTATTTCATTTAGAAATTACAGTCGAGAATAAAATATGAAATAATTGTATTCTAGGAACGAGCCGTTGTAAACAAGCGTCTTCAACTTTCAGCGCGTGCACGAATACTGCGACAAGCGTTGTGATGGCGACAGCGACAGCGTGGCGGCAGACCGCGCACGAAAATAAGCGATTGAAGAGCGGTGAGTTACAACTCGTGATACGAAGAACGCAATACTCAATTTTGTCAGTTTTAGCATCTAACGTTATGTCTAGCGCTAAGGAGGCTGAGCCCACACCCCGTATCTCAGTTCCCTTTTTTAAAATTTTACTTAAACTTTTCACGAACATTGTATATTGCATGAGCTCAATGATTTTTTCAGGTAATTTATTATTATTTATCTTATAAAAGCATAACAGTTAAAATTAAATTAAATTGAAAAAGAAAATAATGTAGTTCAAATGACATTCGTCACTAAATATATCATTCATACCGGGATCGAACCCATGCTTCCAGGATGAAAGTCAAGCTATTGGAATTAGAACAACGATTGATGCTACACTTCAAGAATTTGACTTTGCTATTATTTCGTTCTAAGGGCTGTCAGCGCTTGACACTGTCTTTTTTCTTTGCGGTGTTCCATACGATTCCATAGTAAACATCTCGTCGCCACGCTGTCGCTGTCGCCGATGCCCTGCTCGTCGCAGAATTCGTGCGCGCGGCCTCAAAGTTGAAAGATTAACTTGTTACGTGATGATTACCACTATTATCTTGATAATGGTTTCCGCAGTTTCTATAAGAATCGCATCTGTTCGTGTATCTGTTGTATTCAAAATAAGACCAATTTGTGCAATTTTAGCTTTCAGTTATGTTCACTGCATTGTAAATGTGGGAATTTTTGCACACACGATTTAACACTTGTGCATGAAAGTTATTTGTTACGTGTCAAGCGTAATGGCCATTATGTTTTGATTCCCGTACACTTGACAGTTTTTTATTTTTATTTTAAACCTGACAAAACTTTTACTCGAATATCCGTCATATCCCATACACAATGCCCCGTCTAACTATGTAAATTTCAGTTCCTAGATAATATCAACCACATTTAATTATTTCCATCAGGTACACTAATCAAATAACAGAAAAATATACACCAAATATAATAGACACTTACATGTTAACCTACACACTATATTACTAGTAATTTAGGATCTCATGGGCAGTTAAATAAATAGGTTTTGGCATTACTTTTTAATAGGCATGATCTGTAAAAGAATTTTAACCCTACCTGACCATTTAAGATTTTATCTGTGACTGATCAACAAGATCCGGTAGATACAGAATACAGTAGTGATAGTCGACAGCCATAATAGAACTATTATATTTCTCAATATAACTGTAATTTGTTTATTTAAGTTATATGAAATTAAAAGTAGTTTATAGAACATATAAGAAATGCTATAATTCGAAATGTAAATTTGTGGAAATATTTAATTAGCTGTATGCGTACACGTGATTATATGACTAACAAAATGTATCGCTGTTGATTTCCTGAGTAAAAACAAAATAAAATAAAAATACAGTAGTTATAAATTTAGATCATTCCATTCATCCATCCGCTAATAGTTTCTCATCACTGAGCAGTTAATTATTGCCCTATCTTTACTTCTGAAATTAGCGGCATCATCACTATAATTACAAGTATTCAATCTTCTAATCTAATTAACTAGACGATTAAGATAATAATCAAACATTTTAGAAAATAAGTAAATTGTGCAGTATCATTTCTACGATCTTTCTCTTTTCTTCGCAGGCAATCACGATGATAGAGACATTATAAATGTGTATTTTATTGCCCTTGGTGTAATTATTTTACGTTGGCTGCATTGTCATATAGCATTAGCATCTAGGCCAATGAACACACGACGTGAGTTGAATTTGGGCCAAAACTAAACACTTACATATAAAAGAAATCAAATCTCTGTTGTTTGAGTCACGATAATCGATTAAGGTTTTCTTGCAAAAAGTTATAAGTGGTAAAAACATGATACTGGATAAAACAGAGGCTATCAATCTTAAAGATAGCTTACTAGATGTAACGACCAGTTCGTGGATAGTAAGAGTAATAAAACTTTAATGAAAATGCCTTTTCAATTGACCTGTTTTGGTTTCATAGATACCACCCACACGTTTGCCATACACTGACAGTGACACGGGTGGATCTACGTCATTGGTTCGCGTTCTACGTTCAAACCAATGACAATGTGACAGGATTTTAAATGATAACAATGACAACGCTATAAAATATTTTTTCACTTCTCATGCTCGAAAAAGTACTACTTTATGCAGGATCTAGGCGACATAAAGTTGAATTTTATGCTCTTGTGCATAAAAGTAGCTATTTAAATGTGTCTACACTAAGGCAGTGACCATTTAGCCCATACAGCCAAAAACAATTAATTGTACATGGATAAAACTTGCTAATTTATAATATTTCCTTCCCTATTTGCATTTTTGATTTATAATAAGATAATACGAAAAAGAAACTAAATATCAAAACGTGTTTACCACAAAAAAAAACATTATTCCAAAATAATTTAAGAATAGGCTGTATATTTTTTTTCTTTGCCCGAAAATTATGCAGGAAAATTAAAAAAAGTAAAGAAGCCGTGAACTTTTCGTATTGAATTTTCTCAAATTATTGTTAAATTGTAGTAATATTACTTTGAATTTTAATTAAAGAAATGTTAATACGTTATGTTACTGTTTTTTTTCTCGCAATCGAAGTGAAAAGCAGAGTTTACAACTCATGCACAAATCATTTTTATCCTCGACTTCATCATCTGCCCTCGCCCTGCGGGCTCGGGCATATAACGATCTCGGATAAAAATGACTTGCTTTATGCTCTCGTTGTAAAATCTACTATTTTTTAATGTTCCATGAATAAAGGAATAAAGACCATTTTTTAAGGAATCATGTTTTTCAATCAAACATTGTTGCACTTTTACATAAATATACGTACTTAAATGTATTTACACTGTAAAAAACTGTGTTCTATTCGTGTAGAGTCTGACAAACTGATCTTGTCACAAATATCACATCTTTATATAGCAACACAAATTTCGAACTGTCGTTTCAGACAATTGTCACCTAACAAATCTGTCACGTCTTATGAATTTGCAACTAAATAAATTAAAAAAAAGTTTAGTCATTGTTCTTTACATCAAATCATCATCCTGACACACCGTCATTTATCTGAACGTAGATCCATCCTGACATGTGAACATCGAATAACCTTTGACTTTGAAGTAAGGTTTGAATTAAACCATCAAAGCCCATGTAAATGACAATCATAACTATAGGCATGATGACACCTATCGTAAATATCTTCAAGACCATGTTGTTTTAAAAACATAACCTCTATGACGCTAGTAAAACCAATTTATTTCCTAAAAGCTGTAGAAACCATTTTTTTACATAGAAGTAAATAAATATTCAGTCTATAAAAATACTAAATTGTGACGTCAAAATATAGAATGCAAAATCTATAGAGGCAGATCGTTTTGACAGATGATAAAGAGTATGTCAACGATTTGTGGTGTCATCTAGCCCATTTACAAGACACTAGTGCAGCTTAGAATCAGATTTGAAATATAATTAAACAACTAACATTCGCCTTTTTGGCCTAAGAACTTATGCTCTTTAATTGACGACCGTTTGGTGCAGTGGTATACATATCGGACTTCTAAAACCAAGGGTCGCGGGTTCGATCCCCGCACAGTACAAGCATATGTGTGCATGAACATGTGTGTTTGTACTGGTCTGGGTGTTTTCTATGTATAATATGTATTTATTTACAGAAAAAAATGGATTTAGGTATGTTTATCCGTTGTCTTGTACCCATAACACAAGCCTCGTAGCTTAATTTGGGACTAGAGAATTGGGATGATGACACCTATCTTAAATATTTTCAAGATCATGGCGTTTAAAAAACATAGCCCCTATGAAGTTAATACATTCAATATATTTTCAAAAAGCAGTAGAAACCAATTTTTAAACACACAAAGCGCAATAAATATTCGGTCAATTGACTCCGATTTCTGATGCATGACTGTGACGTCACGATCATGTATTCCCATACAAAATCTATGGACGCAGACCGTTTTGACAGATTATAAAAAGTATCAACGATTGGTGGTGCCATCATGCCAATTGGTGTGATTGTTGTGAAATATTTATTTATTTAATTCAGCAAACGCGATCCAGCTGTTTTATCTGGCGCAGTCCTTTCTCTAAGCATTATAGTAACAAACTTAATATGCACTGCACCTAGTGCAACGTCCCACTTGCAGCTTTCTAGGGACACAATCAAACGGAGCCATTTTGTTATTTCTAGATGGATGGCCTCTTCAAATGTTACTGCGTGTTTATTCATTGCTTTCATATTGACAGGTATTGCGATTGTTGTTTGAACTTATCATCTGAACTCTCCTCTCGAGTAACATTCCCTTTGGTAATTGGTACCATTTTATTTATTTTAGCTTTATTGCACAACAAAACTTTGCACAAAAAGTGGACTTAAGGCCGTAGGGCATTCTCTACCAGTCATACCTTCGGCTTAGCAAAAATGATTAGTGGGCGGTGCGACACAATAAATAAAATAAAAAAATACAAAAATAAAAATATCAATAATATGACACATGAGATTAAATACAAAATATACAATCAATTTATATATTTTTATTCGGTAGATTTTATTTAAAACTAGTGGCCCCCCGTGAATTTGTCCGCGTGGAATCCCTTTGTTTTCCGAATCGCGGTCGAACGGGATAAAAAGTATCCTATGTCCGTTTCCTGGTTCTAAGCTACCTCTACTGCTCCACAAGTTTTCAGCTAAATCGATTCATCCGTTCTTGAGTTATAAATTAATAATGTAACTAACACCACTTTCTTTTATTATAGATTTTGGAGTTATCTACAATCTAAGCTTCTTATGAGCTTATCTCGTTAGTAGAGGTAAATTCGATACAATTTTCACTATCAAATATACCATTTATTAATAACTTCTATACGGTTAACGACCATCGGGGAAAGGCTCGTAAAATGTATAACAGTCATTAAGTTTTGATCTCTCCTTTATCTGTATCGCAGAATTTTATTACTGTAGTGATGAATATAATTGCAAACTTAATTTTTAGTGCAATTTTATGGATTTTCTTTTTTTTCTGAATTTAACGCTTGTTTTTCTGAGCAAACCTTTAAGGTTTAAAAATAGTCAGGAGTGCGACTGGATGGAGAAATTATGTCCTAAAGTGAATTCTAACTTTTAATCAGAACTGTTTAATAGAATTTATATTTTCTACTAGTGGACCCGGCAGACGCTGTCCTGCCCGCTGTTTTCACAATTTACACCTTTTATGGACTTCCGCAAATAATTCAAGGCTAAAATTATTGAAATCGGTTCAGCCGTTCTCGAGTTTTAGTGACACTAACGAACAGCAATTCATTTTTATATATAAAAAAAACGATCGGCTCACTTGAATTTTCTCATGGGAATGCGTCATTTTCCCGTGGTAAAAAGTAGCCTTTGTCCTTTCTAGGGTATCAAATTATCTTCATACCAAATTTCATGCAAATTGATTTATTAGTTTAGGCGTGATTGAGTAACAAACAAACAGACAGAGTTACTTTCGAATTTATAGTATTAGTATGGATTCATAATATATGTATTCAATGTTATGTTACTGCACTGAACACTTATTTGCTCATGTTACATTCAAGCCAATAAAATGTTATGTCATTTCATGTGTCGTTTACCACGATTATTCATAGATGTTAGCGTGAAAATTACAATTCACAATCGTGGTTAAATTATCATGAATCATAAATTAATCGGAGTACAGTCGAACACAATAGTAAGTGATATAAAATTTCAAAATACTTGTTTTACGTAACCGTCTAATTAATAAAATATTTACATAAATACATTTACTGCGCTTAAATATTAGGTCCTTACCTATGAAATTGGCGTTTTGTATGGGAGGAACAAAAAGTCGAAATTTTTTTATATAGCATATTTATTTAATCAAAGTATGAGCCATTGTAATCTATGCACTTTTGCCATCTCATAGGTAGTTCATTGATCCCTTTACTAAAAAAACCATTCGAACGGGAATCAATAAAATCTTTGAAGGCGACTTGGACTGCCCCATCTGAGTTGAACTTTTTCCCTTGCAAGAAGTTATCCAAATTTCGAAAAAAATGGTAATCTGTTGGAGCAAGGTCCGGGGAGTACGGTGGATGCCTTAGAGATTCCAATTGAAGTTCTTCTAATTTGCTAGCCGTCTGTTGTGCAGTGTGTGGTCTAGCGTTGTCGTGAAGCAGCAGTGGCGTAGAGCGATTGACCAGCCTTGGTTGTTTAGCAACTAGCTTTTCCATCATGGTTTGCAATTGCTGATAATAGATATCTGCCGTAATCGTCTGGCCAGATTTGAGAAAACTGTAATGAACGACACCGGCGCTAGTCCACCAAACGCTTACAAGTAACTTTTTATTGGTCAATTTTCGCTTGGAGCAGGCTTTGGCTGGCTTGCCAGGGTCCAGCCATTGCGATGAGCGCTTCCGATTATCGTAGAGAATCCACTTTTCATCACAGGTAATGATTCGATTTAAAATCCCTTCGTTATTGTGCCGGTCAAGTAATGTAACGCAGCAGTTGACGCGCGTTTGCCGGTTTGCTTCACTCAATTCGTGAGGAACCCACCTTTCAAGTTTTTTAATCTTCCCAATTTGCTTCAAGTGGATTAAAACAGTTTTATCACTAACGCCAAAGCCTGCAGCTAACTCGGACGTGGTTTGCGATGGATCCGCTTCCACAATAGCCTTCAATTCTTCATTATCAACTTGGGTCTCCGGCCGTCCACGGGGCTTGTTTTGCAGGTCGAAATTTCCAGAACGAAAACGTTGGAACCAAAAACGCACTGTGTTTTCTTTTGCGACACAACCGCCATACACATCATTAACCCTTCGAGCCGTTTCCGCAGCACTGGTGCCACGGTGGAACTCGTACTCGTAAATAACGCGATATTTCAAATTTTCCATTTTGTAAATTGAGCGATGCAAACAGAAAAAAGATAAGTAAAAAAACAAATGAATGACGGTTTACGAAACCCAACTACATGTGGAAATAGCTGTATAAATTTGAATTTCGAATTCCTAACCAAATAGGAAAAATTTGTGATCAAAGTGGCCAGTACGACAAAACGCCAATTTCATATGTAAGGACCTAATACTTAATTTACTTTCTTTTGTTTTAGTGATTATCAGGGTGAACGTACTGTCAATTTTAAATACAAACAGGAGTATTGGTATCGGGACCAAAAATGTACCTGGAGTGACTATATTTGGTGTGTTTGAACAATTTGTTAAGGCATTAGGCAGTGTCTCGAATGTCATATTGTGCATTTTCGGTAAAAAATATATTATAAGTGAAGTAACAGTATAAAATAAAAGTCAAACCAACCAAAAAGTGATAAAATAAAATGTTTAATATTTGAGCTATTAATGAATAAGGTTGCAATAGAGTCGTGACTAAAAAAATAACTTTTCAAAACAGCTGGTACGTTTGAATGGATGAACGGATTTTGAACAGCTATAGCTAAAAACCACCGTTATTAAATTCTCTATCGAATAGAAAAAAAGCACTGAAATCGGTCTTTACAATCGGGAGCTATGATGCCAGACAGAGACACACCAAAACACAAACGGAATACGGTCAAAAATATAACACCCTTCTTTTTCGTCTGGGGTTAAAAAACATATTTTAAAATCCCATTACGAATGATCGTAACCAATATACTTTTTATATATGACCTCTTGGTTAATAGTCAAAAAGTTGACTATTAACCAAGAGGTCGCGGGTTCGATCCCTCCACTGTACAAACAATTGTGTGCATGAACATGTCTGTTTGTACTGGTTTGGGTGTTGATTCGGCTATCTGTAACACAAGTGCAATTAAGCTACTTAACATCACATACATTGATCTTACTCCGTGGTAAGTAGTACTTACCACGGAGGAAGATCAATGTATGTGATGTTGTTGTATATTTAGGTATATTTATTTAAAAATTAAAAAAATATAACATTTTCTTCAAATTGATCCCTAATACGAAACGAGAAGCACCTCAACACACAAACTAATCGCTACTAGAGTTAAAAATTAATCAGATGGCTACTCCATCCGCGTCGTATATTAATTGCAATCTCATCCACTTTGTTGTAATTTCCACCTTATTACCTCGGTTAGAGACGGCAAAATTCTTAGATACATCGTGGAAGGAATTTGCATAAGCATCATTCTTTAGATGACGATTAATAACTAATTACAAGGCTTGAAATGTAATTAGCGTTTATCTGGTATATCGCAATGTCGGTAATATTGTGGAATGTGGAAGAGAAATGGGTTATCCATATTGATCGAAATAGTTTAAAAAAAAAACGTTTGAGTGTATAGGTGTTCAATTTATGTTAAGTAGTTATAGATTATGACGTACAGATAAATAAATAAATAAAATAGATTCGTTTCGTTACTGTTTTTTCTCTTAATAAAACTTTTTATTTTGAATGTTAAGTCACAACTGTAATGTTGGCCATTACAGCCAAGCCGTCGGCAAAAAAAAAAGTTATTATTAAAGAAAATGAAATCTCTTTTTTTAATTGAAACTTGTCATCTTATTGATATTCAGATTATAGCAGTGGTCGCCATGTGGTATGCCACTTCTTTTAAAAAATCCTTTAGCACTGATGTTAAAAGGGAAAGTGGCATACGACTATGACTATCATCGGAACATTTATTTTATTTTTATTTTATTTAAGTTCTGTAAAATCATATGTACAATGGTGGACTTAATGCCGAAAGCATTATCTACCAGTCAACCATGGGTCCAAGCAGAGAAAACAACACCAATAAGATGAATCTTGTTTCATACTTTCGAGTAGTCGGGTTTTAGTTTTAAAACTGTTTTTTGAGACTAATTCTGCTTGAGGAAGTTGAAATATAGAAAAAGTGGCACGCCAAATTGTAATATTTTGCAGTTAAAATCGCAACGGGGGGGGTTGGTTTCGCGTTAACACCTTGAAATTGCATTAACTTTTTTTGTAGAACTGAAAAGGTTAAGAATCATCATTGGTCAAGGTTAAGTTTAATCTATTTGTTTCAATTGTCCCTAAGTTTGGCGTTGACTCTTGCTTGACACAAGTCTCTTAGTAATATTTAAATTAACGATTACCTAGGGACTTGTAGGGACTTGAACTATTCTCAACAAGGCATCTTCAGTATAAATAAATATACAACAACATCACATACATAGATCTGACTCCGTGGTAAGTAGCTTAAGCACTTGTGTTACAGATATCAAAATCAACAGTGGTATTGTGGTATTACAAATAAACCTAAATTAATACATATAACACCCAAACCAGTACAAACAGACATGTTCATGCACACAAATGTTTGTACAATGCGGGGATCGAACCCCCGACCTTTTAGTTAATAGTCAACTTCTTGATTATTTCACCAAAGTGGTCGTCAAATAGTTGTCGTACAGTGCAGCTCTAAGCGGGTTACAAATAGGAATTCTTTAAAAAATGTTCTTTCTAATGAACACGATCCAAGTCCACTGCATTGCGGATAGAAAAGGAACCTTTCGCACGCAAACTATCAAAATCTATCATTCAAGAGACTCATACGCACCCACTTTCTTACTTTATCGCAACCGTCATTAAAGATCTTTCTCTAACAGTTTGTCGTTTTTATTTATTTATTTTGTGTATATTAATATATATAATGTGTATTTATAAATATGTATTTTTGTATAAATTTATTATATATTTTATATTTTATCTCGTGTCATATTATTGGTATAATTATTTTTGTGTTTTTTCCCTTATTTATTTTGTCCCACCGCCCACTAATCGTTTCTGCTTAGCCCAAAGGTATGACTGGTAGATAATGTCCTACGGCGTTAAGTCCACCTTTTGTACATAGTTTTGTGGTGCAATAAAGTTTAAATAAATAAATAAAATTCTGCTTACCCCCTTCAAAAACACAATTTTCTAAAACAAAATGAAGATCGCCCCAGTATAAACTGGGGCGGTAAACCGTGGCAGCAATTATGTAGCTCGGTTGCCATCATTATACGATAAGATCGTCGCACGCGCACTGGCACGGAGCGTCAACTAGATTAGATGCACTCTTGCTCTGGGGGATTTATTTATATTTTATTTATTTAAGCTTTATTGCACAACAATACTTTGTACAAAAGGTGGACTTAACGCCGTAGGGCATTCTCTACCAGTCATACCTTTGGGTTAAGCAGAAATGATTAGTTGGCGGTGCGACAAAATAAATAAAATGAAATGTGATGTATGGGATTGTGGATCTGCTTGTATACGGTCGGTTAGTCAAACTACATTTTCATACGACCACTTTTGTGTTATGGTGTAGAAGTTGACTATTTACCAAGAGGACGCGGGTTCGATCCCCGCTCTGTACAAACATTTTTGTGCATGACATGTTCATATCTGTTTGTACTGGTCTGGGTGTTATGTGTATTTGTTTAAGTTTATTTGTAATACCACTGTTGATTCTGATATCTGTAACACAAGTGCTTAAGATACTCACCACGGAGTCAGATCAATGTATGTGATGTTGTGTATATTTGTATATTCATATGAACGATTCATTTCATTGAAGAGGCTAGTATTGCATTAAAGCAGATGAGAACGATTGAATACAGGTATATACAGAGACCAGCTCATCAGGGTACCCATTTTTTTTGCAAAATCGCCCGTATCGCAAGCGCATTAGATAACGCAGAGTTTACCGTGACGTGCTAGCTACCGTACAAAATCAAAATGCCATGTATGACTTAGCCTGTCCAACCAAAAATATTTAGGTAGGTAGGTATTTGTAATTTATGTATAATATGTATAATATTGTAATATGTAATACATATAATATTATTATTTTTTACAAGCTGACCCGGCAAACGTTGTTTTGCCAAATAAATGAAAAGTATGGACTACCCTTATCACTAAGGGGTATAAAAATGAGATGTTAGCCGATTCTCAGACCTACTCAATATGCTCACAAAATTTTATGAGAATCGTTCAAGCCGTTTCGGAGGAGTACGGGAACAAACATTGTGACACGAGAATTTTATATATATAGAGACTTATTCATTGACATTTGCATACTAGGTGTGTTACATTATATAGATGGTACCTTAACAAACTAGGAAGGTACTTAGGTGTTCCTTAAATCGACATCTATATATACATATAATAAGACTGTAAAAGATCGATTTCTGTACATTGAAGATTTTTATGAAAAATTGTTACAGGGGGTCTTAATTACCGTAATAGAAGCCAAAACAACAATTTTTAAAATTTTTGTCTGTCTGTCTGTCTGTCTGTTTGTCCGGGCTAATTTCAGAATCTACTGGACCGATTTTGACGGGACTTTTTTTATTTGACTCAGTATCACCTGGAGAGTAAACTGGGATATAAATAATCACGCCGATGAACTTAGGGGGCAGGCAGGAAATTGAATCTCAGAATCTACTAAACCGATTTTAATGGGACTTTTTTTTATTTGACTCAACATTACTTGGAAGGTAAAGAAGGATAGAAATAATCACGCCAATAGACTAAGGGGGTAGGCAGAAAATTGAATCTCGGAAACTACTGGGCCGTGAATATGTCTATTGCACGGGTAAGGTAGGTACTTTATCTCTAAGTATATGTTATATGTTTAGGAGTCCAGTCGCAGTGCTAGAGCCTAAAATACGATTGAGCTACCTTTCTGAAGCCATCGCCGAGTAGACTGGGGCAAAACTCTAACATTTGTTCGAACTTGATCGCGGACGAAGTCGCGGGCGGCCGCTAGTTAAACAATATAACTACGGTGGCATATTTTCAAAATATAATACTTTATAGACATAGAATTTTAAAAAACAAGTTTTCACTAGTTTCAAAACACAGGTTGTTAACATAAGTGAAAACTGTGTGAGATGTAAATTGATAGATTTAACTTGTAGATTTGTACCATTGTATCGATAAATACAATGCGTTGTTATTCGCATTCACTACCTACTTAGATGAAAGCGGGCATCAAACCTGAATTTTTCAACAAACTACACCACTTCCTGTGAATGATAATTGTTTAACTACCCATATGTATGCTAAAGGTATGACTGGTAGAGAACGCTTCATGGCGTTAAGATTTTTTTGCAATAAAGCTTTAATAAATGAATATTTGTTTCAAATCGTTCCACCAAGGGTCACATATAGTGTAATTTTCAGGCACGAATACTTATCTAATTTATGCACTGTGTAGTAAAACTTAATTTTCACTTTTTTTTGTATGCCTTCTTTACTATCCATCAAAACGGGTGATGATAATAATGTTTATTTATAAAAAAATCCAACTTGCAAATGCTGAAGATAAAAAAATTATAATCTAGGTCCTTTTGGCCTAAAATTGAAATAACAGTCAGAATTAAATATTATTCTGTCTATGTTTAACTAAATGATATTGAAAGAAAAACCGCTAATTTTCGAATCACATTCGGTGCAATAAATTTTTAATTGATGAATAAAAACCTAAATACCTACTTAGAGAAAGATGTGTATGTATAATGGATTGATAAATTGTAAACATTCGTAAATGAAAAATAATATCTGCGTTTCTTCTACCTTAATATTATAAAATATTTTTTTAGGTTCAAACAGACGTCCATTTGTAATCGTAATCTCACTTTGGTTTAGTTTTTAAATTATATTAAATTAATCCTAATACCTATAGTAGGTAACAAAACCTGAATTATTAATTGCCAACCTAAACTTATATTCGCAAATCACCACTCACATACAAAACGACGTATCTCCAAATACTCACATTTTCAATCGGTCCACAAACAAAAAAATACACACACACTGGCACTTGAGAACTTCGAATAACTTTTTCGTTTTAAAAACCAAAACAAACGACTGAACGGACCCGTTGTTGATATTGCTATGGTAGAACGCAAGCGCCGAGGATCGGCCTACCGTATGACGTGAACATTCAATCTACTATGAAACTTATACTGACGAAATATGGTTCAAGTTTACGAACCGTTACTGTCTGAGCTTGGGTAAAAGTGAAGTTTTCTTTCGCTGTATTTTGATTGCGCTGAAGGTCCGATACGGATTAAAAAGCCCTATTGTTATTTTGAAATAATTGATAATTTCACCTGTGCTGACTTTAGTATGTTTATTCACAATGACTGTTTGTTTATTTTTTGAATCTAATTGACTGTTGTCATTACTTTAACTGTAAAGTAATCAGTGTCTTGATTGGATAAGATTACAAATGTATTTTTAGCCGTAGCGTGAGGTACCTTACTTTGTAACTTTCTTTGTCTGTAGTTATTTCGAAAATTTAGTCACTTGATGATTAATGGTAAGTAAAACTTTTTTTTTACGATTTAAGATAAGAGACAAAAATAAAACTATTTACTAATGGATGATATTTTACGAGTTGAACATATGTGTGCATAAAACCATTACAATTGATAGATTTTATCACAAATGTAGCCGTGGAGAGGTGTAAACACGTTAACAATGTGAGATCAAAAAGAGAAAATCATTAAGATTTTTATCTTTTCTTCTAGCATTGGTATTATTAAAAATAGATTTTCAATTAACAGCAATAAATGAAAAAACAAATGCTTAGTATCAATTTGTATCCTTTTTGAATATTTTACTTGCTTACAATCAGAGTAATGTTTACACTTGGTACAATAAATTGAAGTGACATATGTTTTATGAGTAGGCGCTAAACGCTTTTTATTGAAGTGATTGAACATCAATAACAATTAAATTGACTAATTGAATTCTTCACGGATCTTCGTTACATCGCCGCATCGTTGTTAAGATCGGAGAGAAGTAATAGCCTTTTCTCGTTTTAAATACCACCTTACATAACAATGGGAATGCCCACTGTTTGAAGTAATTAATTGCTCTACAATTAGTCGGCTATCGTGTGATTTATTAAAATTCGCAAAAATAATAATGTGGGAACCAAACTACATTGTTGGTTCTTAAAAACCATGCAATGGAGGCAGAAACCGTAGGTAAACGTAATAAAACAAGTATCACAACAATAAAAAAATGTGAACGGCAAACGGATTATTTTTATAAAAAAAAATCTCAATTTACCGAGTTGTTACACGCCACAAGTAGATGGCGCTGTACGACTTTAGACCGCGGAACTACTTGATTTTTCCCAAGAAAAGGGATTCTCTTATTTCTGGAAAGTATCTGAGTTTGTTAAAGCGTGCTTCTTCTTAGCACTAGTATTTATGTACAGTGAACATCTTGTTTGATTCATTCACTGTTTATTAAGTTATTGAACTATGTGTATTTATCCTTAACATTTGTAGCGACGTGCATACTCACTTGGTATACTGTTAATAATTTGTTCCGGTTTGGGTTTCCAGTCATTTTCATTCTCACAATATATATATTTTGCGTGTATTATTATTCTTTTCCGTGGAATTTGTTTTCGTTCACTTTTTACTGAAAAATAAGGAATTTCTAATTACGTGTTCATAAACGTCAAAGTTTGTATCACCTATAAATGTGATATTCCGCTGTAAAATAGGGAAAAAGGGTTATAACTAACTTTTAAATGGTTTTCCTCTCCTTCTCAGCATAATTATTTCTTATTGTGAACACGATTTATTAGTATTTTTCCGAATTTTGTACTTTTTGACACTATGATTGACATTTTGAGTGACGGGAGTCTTATTATTTTTTTTCTGAAAATTGACAACTTTTAGCAAAGTTTCAATACAATTTCCATTTCAAATTCTGCAAAGCACGAGTTTTTTCGCGTTCTATCCACGCTCTAAATTTGAACGGCCGGCCCTATATAAGCCCATACCATCCATATCTGACTCATTCTATTCCTGGCTTCGATTCTATAACAGTAAACTCTTTACGACACTTTAAGTAGTACTTCAGGAGGACCAGTACCTCTCTACCTCCGGAAGGACCTCACTCTCTTCAACACTGAGGACTGACCCCTCCTTGCCTGAGGAGGGACTGCAAGGAACTGAACTCTCCTAGCCTGAGGAGGAACTGCGAGGGACTGAACCCTCCTATCCTGAGGAGGGCCAGCGAGGGACTGACTCCTCCTATCCTGAGGAGGAACTGCGAGGGACTGAACCCTCCTATCCTGAGGAGGGCTTGCGAGGGACTGAACCCTCCTATTCTGAGGAGGGCCTGCGAGGGACTGACCCCTCCTATCCTGAGGAGGGTCAGTGAGGGGCTACCCTCTCCTAGCCCGAGAGACTGCGAGGACTTGCCCCTCCTTACTCTGAGGAGGGACTATTCTTCTTTACCCCGAGGAGGGATTACTCACTTTGCTACTAGCTCCTATTAAGGAGGATTTTCACTTTACTCCCACGGAGGGAGCATTGCCTCCTCCTAAATTTATCTACATCGGATACATCAACTGCTTGCCTTTGCTGACAGAGCCATCGCGGCTACCTCTGCTGATCACCGGTGTCTTCACGGTCTCCGGCACAGCTGCGCTCCAGCTTCTACACCGCTGCGCATCGACGGACTACTCCAAGAACGCATCGCTTCACTTCGGCGCCTCCGGACCCGCTTAATCTTGAGAAGACACCTACCCACGCCCACTCCACTCACTACACTCACTCATTTTCACTCATTCATTCCTCTCAATCGTCTAGGTTTGTTTTTATTTTCTTCTGTTTTCCTTTAAATATAATTTGTTTGTTATTTCTCAATTCTTTTCGTTTTCCTTTTCCCTTCCTTGTCGCTCCACGACAAGCTAAGTCATTTATTTTTTTAAAATTGTCGCTTCACGACACATTGTGAAGAAATCGTAGTGTTGTAACTAGAGATGGGTAGTGGCTAATAATTGTAACCCTACGACGAAAGTATCACTATCTGGATTGGACATAGGTAGGATGGTAAATAAAAAATGAGACTCCAAGGAAGGAATCTTCTTGAGAAAGAATAATCGCTCATTCAGTTAATACGTTTCACAACTACCTATGTATCAAACACATTCTGTTCATAGCCCTTCTTTGGCAATCAGGTAAAATGTGATGGCTGTTTTAAGCTGTTTTAGGGATGCTCTACACTAGATAGATAGTTATATTAACATTTCATTGTACAACACAAAACAAAAATTACAGACAAGTTTAACAAAAAAGATGTACAATTTAAGGAATAATAATAATCAAAATAATCTTTATTAATAACTTTCAAGTACATTACATACAATGCATTGGATAATATTACCGTGGCATTGGTACAACTTCTTGTAAATTTAAAAGAAACCTGTATTAGAAGACTACCCTCTTCTCTATGGGGTTTTTTTACTTGAAGTGGTCGCTTGTTAGCGATCTTTTCCAGAGAACCTTCGGTTAAAGGAACATTAGATGAGCGTATCATGATTATCAATGTTTATGTCGATCAAGATGTAAACTGTACATAACCCTTCCTTGGCAGTCGGGTAAAATGAGCTTGCTTCGTTCAGTAGCTGTTGTTGTTAGGGATGGTCTACACTAATTAAGCGTACCTATCATGGGAAAGTAACACTTGCTTGAAACACCTATTGTTGTTATCTGCAATTTTTTGCGGATTTCGTCTTTACATTGTGTATTAATTGGTAGTTATACTAAGTGTTATTTACACGAGTTAATTGTTATGAGTCTATTAAAAGGGAAAATCCATTTGTTACTACAAAAAGTCTATTAAATAACTTCAATGTACTAACTCAATAAACTATTAATACAAAATAAATATTTAATTTAGATAAAAGGTTCTTGAATTCCAAAATATTTTTCCTACCTTCCTACCTACGAGTTGATGGTCTCGCCCAAAACAATATCAAATTCATGATGCCACAAAAGCTAATAAAAATGCAGAAAGTAAAACCAGCGGATAAGGTCTAGAAAGTAATCTCTTGGCAATTATGCCATACATGTCTCACTGACAATGTAGAATGCCAATACGCGTTCGTGTGACACTGGCCTATTTTGTATTCATTTAGTTTGTATAGCGAATACAATTTTTATGATCTGTATTGTACTGCGAATTTAGTTTTTATTGAGGTCTGTTTATTTTATATGTATAATTTTTACGGTAGTACGAAACAATATTTTGATTTTATTATTGTTAATTTTTAGTCTTACAGAAAATTAGTAAATAAAATGATGATCATTGAAGTTATTATTTTGGTTGGTAGGTGCCGATTGCATTTTATTAAAAAAAAAACACAGATAGCGCCATCTACACTGAAGTGTAAGATTATAAGGTAACCTTATCTGCTAGCTATTGTAGCTCTAGCATGCGCTGTTTTGAATCTTATGAGGTTCTATTATAATTTAACAGATGGCGCTAAATAAATAGAATATTTTATCAGGGTTTTAGTTTTTAGCTATCAAGCAATTTTTACATAATATTGGTAGAAATGCTGCTTTTTTAAGAGTTTCATAATATGGTCCTTGGCAAGAAAAAATATATTTTGGAGCGGTGACTATTGCAACCATATATGCAACGTCATATATATAAGCATTTTCGTGCTTCGGAAAACCAAATATCGATTGATTTTGGGTAGATAAGCTTAGTCAGAGGTCCTATGACAGCTTGATAGTATCTGACATCAATTTTGGTCGTTCACACCATGTTCACACCCCACTCTATGGATCCGTGGAGTATGGCTTGTACAGTCACGGTATACACTGCAGTGTTTTATGGACTTTGTGATACGGGAGATATTGCAATAAAGATGGGTAGCCTGATGAGCTTGCCACTGTTTCTCCACATACATACACTTAGACATACGGCAGCCCAGCTATACGGAGCGCGGAGAACTTAAAAAAATCATATTTGAGCGAGTTTTTCTTTAAATATATATACTTCAACATCACATACATTGATCTGACTCCGTGGTAAGTACTTAGCTTAAGCACTTGTGTTACAGATATCAGCATCAACAGTGGTATTACAAATTAACTTAAACTAGTACATATAACACCCAGAACAGTACAAACAAACATGTTGTTCATGCACACAAATGTTTGTACAGTGCGGGGATCGAACCCGCAACCTCTTGGTTATTAGTCAACTTTTTGACCATTACAACAAACTGGTACTCAGTTAAAAACAAGTGTCAGAGTTAAAAGCAAATCGCAATACAGCCTTTGACCGTTTGATTGCCTATACGTTTTTTTTGTATCTCCTGCGCAGTTGGCTGATCTCTATTGAGATTGGCCGCCGTGGTCGAAATCGGCTAGGAGGACTACTACTAATATAGGGGGTAGAGTTTGCGAAGCTTATTCATGGCATTCATGGTAGATGGCACTCTTATTTGTGTTTCATGTAGTACACGTTAAATGCAATTAAATTTTGATGAAAATACTGTCTTATAATTTAATTTATTATCTAAGTCTATAAATACTTCAGTGTATGTAATACATAATGTACCTCTATATTCAAATCTGATCGAACTGATAATTCTTTATCCTTTTTAACACGCTTTTATTAGATCGGGGTGTATGTATGTATGAATGTATGTAACGGAATTTTTGAGCTCAATTTTCACCGACTTCCAGAAATCGGATTAATTTGAAACTTTGCACACGTTTCAAGTACCGATGACAAGCAATAATTTGATAAGATATTTTAATTACCTACCCTTATAAACTTAAAAAATAAAAAGAAATAATATTTAAAAAAGATAAAATTATATCTGAGTACAAAGAACTTTTAAGACAATAGAGTGAAAAAGAGTGGGGTGCTTGTTATAATATATTAAAAACATTATATTATTGGCCACTATAAAAAGAGAAATATGAAAACGACATAATTCTTTATACGAGTACTCAGTAATTATTTTCTCTTTTTTAGTCAGCAATAAAAGCGTCTTTATTTTTTAGTTGTTTAAGCCTTTGATCAAAGTTTAGTGTTATTTGATGTTGTTTTAAGTATTTAAGCAGTTACTTGAAAAAAATGTCCTAAATGAAAAAAATATATAAAGTAACTAAGATAAGTGTTGGGATTTTGGGATGTTGGTGTTTATTTAATCAACTCCATCAGTTGATTTCTAGTAACGATTGTGAACAGAGGCCATACCCCCTAACATTTCGTTTTCGTTCACTCGCACAGTCAAGCTTGTGGGAGTGACAGAGATGGCTTCATTCGAAACTACGGACAACGGCTAACAGAGTAGGGGCTTATTACTCGTATAACAGTGCGACAAGAATTAGAGATAATGTGTCAATCAACGTAACATGAAATAATATTAGGTCCTTACCTATGAAATTGGCGTTTTGTATGGGAGGAACAATATCTTGTAGTCTCTTCAGTCTTTTCCTAAGTTTATTATTTTATATACTTTGGCAAAACTTAAGTTTAATACCGATAATTTTACCTAACCTAATGATTCTAAACTCAAAATGTTTTGAACCACCACATGTTGGTAAATCACACATCACAATAAATAATTTTACACAGCTTTCGCGAAAAAAATACCCGAAAAAAATCGCCAATTCACTCCCTTTAAAAATGGTTTTAAAAATAATAACAAAAGAACTGTAAAAGCCTTCTGTAAAAAACGCGGGTTGATGTGTGTCCATTGTCTTTATAATTAATTGCCTTCGCAAAAATTCGTCCCATTGTTTCCAATCTGGGCCCATCTTTTAAGGGACATCCTGTGTTCTTTGGACTGAAAAAAAGGATTCCAAATGAGTTACTTTCGTGGTTGGATGTTCATTCTTCATAAATATGCTGATTAAACCGCGGTTTTGAATGAGTATGTAAACTTAGATCTAACCAAATAAGGGAAGATACGGTACGTTCGTACGTACAAGAGTCAACTTAGGATTAAGGTTAAAAATCGAATGATTTATGCAGATATGTCACAGTGTAAGAATTTATGATAGCTTTTGTTTTTTCAAAAAAAACGGCTGTCTGTAAAGTCGGTTTACTGACAATAGTTGAACGTGACAACGTCTTTGTCACGTTGCCTCTTTGTCGCTCGTTCCGCGCTCTCGCTTGCACTTCAATCCTTAAATGGAACGCCTCAGAGCGAGGTAACGCCGCATGCGTCATGTTTTTGGTGCGTGCAGCCGGCTCCATCGAATTATAAGACGTTGTCATGTCAAAAAATCGATGGAGCAATTCAGAAAAATCAAAATGTTTTATTATTATTTTCACACAAAATTAGTTCCGGTACAGACGATTCAAACATTTATCACAATTAATAATATTTTTATTTTAACTACACGAAATTTAGTCTTACAAAGTTAATTACAATAGTAGATTATTCGTCAAAGCGTAGTGTCGTAAGTCAGTACATTTATTAGGCAAAATGTCTGCATACAACATTTAACATCACGAAAAACCCATCGAATAATTCTTGAAATTTTTGTCTGCTGTGAGCTTTTCACACAATAACTACTTGAACGGACGGATTTGAATAGATTTTTTTTTGTTGTATAAAGTTTTGGCTCTTGCTAACATAGTTATAGACTATATTTAATTTTGAGGATCTGTATAGGGATTAGCTAAAGGAGACGAATGAAATGAACGAATGCTGTCATGATACTGCTTGTTTATTATAAGAACCAATGATTATATACGAGTACATGCTTAACCTATAAACATAATATAGTATACTATCACACCTTCCCTCTTAAAGAAAAAAAAATAATCGTACATATTTTTTTTTACCGTTAATTCTTAACAAGTTACATAAAATAAAATAAATTTTACCGCTGTTACAAAAGCAGTTATTATCTCAAATAATAAGTATACAATATTATAATTACTATTGCATAACATTTAATACACTGATTACAGACTTAACTTTTTGAGTTAACAATAATATTATTTTGGAATAAAAGGTTTCGTGCGATTTTTATGTACAATGTCTTCCTTCCCATTTTTCAAAATTTTAACATTACATTTCAAATCCTCTAAAACTAAATAAGGTCCTAAATAAATTGGATTCATTTTATTTTGAGATGGATTTCTTAATAATAACATATCACCTTTTTTGTAATATATTGGGTTTACATTACTATCATAGGTTAACTTTCTCTTTGTCTTGCTGAGAAGTAAATTGTCACGTGCCTCTTTTTGAGCTAATTGAAGTCGATACTTCATCTCTAACGCGTAGTTATCATAAGCGTATAAAGGTTCAACCACACTATTCGTAAAGTTACCTGGTAAAATACACTTTTTACCGAATACCAGTTCGTGCGGTGTGTATTTAGTTTCGGTATGTACAGTGTTATTGTAAGAAAAACACCAATATGGTAACCAGCTGCTCCACATATTCGTCTTATTCTCACAGTTAATTCGTAAATACGCACCTAAGGTTTTGTGTGAATTCTCCAACGCTCCAATGCTTTCGTGGTGGTAAGCTGTTGAAGTAAGTTGTTTTATTTTTAAGAGCTGGCATATCTCTTTCATTGTGTTTGAAATAAACTCTGAACCGCGATCGGTAGCAATTTCGAGTGGTATGCCAAATCTTAAAATAAAATTATCAACAAAGGCTTTCGCTACACTTACCGCATCTTTACTGTGTAATGGATACGCCTCGGTGAATTTAGTCAGCTCGCATTGCAAAGTAAGTATGTAAACATAATTGTTATCGTCCCTAGGAAGCGGTCCTACTATGTCTAAAAATAACTTTTCGAAGGCTGAATTGGCTGTTGTTGTGATTTCCATTTGTTGTTTTTTACCTACCGAATATTTTTGTTTTTGACAGTGTTCACATTTATTTACGTAATTAGTTATGTCTTTGTGCATACTAGGCCAATAATAAAACTTTTTAATATTATTTGTCATTCTCCTTATGCCCGCGTGGCCACTAGTGGGCAAAAGGTGAAAATCATTAAGTATGACCCGTATGTCGTCTAAATTATTTATTCTTTGCGCCTTATTTAATACACATATACGTGGTCCGGACCAAATGTCATATTTTTTGACCTCGTCAATAAATCCTGCAATAAAATCTTTATTATTCTCATTTCTAAGTATGCATACTTCTTCAATATTTTCTTCTTTACATAAGTATACTAAATCCCTCACCAATCCGGCTCGCGTCATTGGCGATCGAGATTTTGTATTTAAATATATGATTGATTTATTTGGCGCATACACAAAATAATAATACTGTTTTAAAATAACTCCCTTTTTTAACAACTTATTAAATTCTTTATCCGTAATAAATAAAATTTCGGGTAAATGGCTCGGTTTCTTAATGATTTCCACTACTCTTGGTTGATCAGGCCTTGAGTTCGTGTCAATATTATCCACCGAGTCATTTGACTCGCAATTTTTGTTTTGACAAATCTGTACTTTCCTATGTTGTCCTCTTGTCATAACGTTAATTTTTACTTGTTCACTAATCTCTTTCAAATCCTTACTAGTAACACAAATGCGCGAAAGTGCATCAGCTACAGAGTTATGTTTGCCTTTTAAATATTCAACACTAAAGTTATATTCCTCTAGTTGCAATCTGAATTTAAGTAACCTGCTTGATGGATCTCGCATACCGAATAAATAAATAAGTGGTCTGTGATCAGTTTGAATTTTAAATCGTCTCCCATACAAATAAGGTCGGAAATATTTTACACTCCATACTATTGCTAAGAGCTCCTTTTCAATAGTAGGATAATTTATTTCCGCTTTATTTAAAGTTCGACTTGCGTACGCAACTGGTCGCCCATCACTATTGCATAAAACTGAACCTACTGCTTGGCCGGATGCATCCGTTTGCAACACAAATTCGTTGTTTTCAGAAAAATTTGGATACTGTAATACAGGTGGGGTTGTTAAAGTAGTTTTTAGTTTTTGAAAAGATTTTTCGCATTCGGGTGACCAATAATAAGTTGCATTTTTACGAGACATTTTATTAAGGGGTAATGCTATTTCGGCGAAATTTGGAATAAACTTTCTGTAGTAATTAGCAAAGGCCACAAAGCGTTTGACGTCATCCACACTTTGCGGTCTAGGATAATTCACTAGAACTTTAATTTTCTCTGAATCAGGTTGAATACCGTCCTTTGAAATAATATGGCCTAAATAAAGTACTTGTTTTTGTAAGAAATTGCATTTAGGTGGATTTAATTTCAAATTTACCCTTCGCAACCTACCAAAAACATCCATTAAATTTTTATTATGTGAATTAAGATTTCGACCAAAAACTATTAAGTCATCTTGATATATGAGACATTTATCGTAATTCAACCCCGACATGGCTATTGTCATCATCCTGGAGAAATTATTCGGACTGGATTTCAGACCCATCGGCATTCTTGTCATCTGATATTGATTTTTACCCGTAGTGAAGGCTGTGCACGGCCTACTATCTTTATGTAATTTTGTTTGGAAAAATCCTTGATAAAGATCTAAATGTGTAAAATATACTGCACCTGATAATGAATCTAAAATTTCGGTGATGTTGGGTAATGGAAACTTGTCATCCTGGATTTGATTGTTTAATTTTCTATAATCGATTACAACGCGCCATTTTTTCTCGTTATTGGAATCAAGCTTTTTCGGAACTAACAGTAAAGGACTAGACCACGGACTTCTTGCTTCTTCTATAATACCGGTATCTAACATATTTTTAATTTGTTTATCTAATTCCGATTTTTGTGCGTGTGGTAATCGATATTGCTTAGTATAAATAGGGGTAGTTTGGGGTTTCAACTCAATAGTTTGTTCATACACGGATGTTGTGCTTAATTTATCGCCTGGTAAATGAAAAATGTCTGGGAATTTTGCGCAAATATTTTCTATTGCCTTTTGTTCTTCGTCATTTAAATGTTTTAAATTTAACAAAGAAAACAATAATTTAACCCGATCAGAATTAATTTTTGGCTTCTCGAACTGACAAATGAAATAGTCATCTAATGAACTAGTGTTGAGTTGCAAATAATTTAAGTTAACATCGGTTTCCCTTGTATTTAAAATACGTACTGCTAGCTTTCCATTATTAGGCCTTGACAATGTATTAGCAACGAAAACTCCTTCGCATAATTCCTGTGCCGCTATCACGCAATCGTTCTTTAAATGTGTGTCAATAAAATGTACTGATTCACACCGTGCAGGTAAGGTTACACAAGAATTAAAGTTAGTTGTCAAAAACTCCAATTGTAATGATATTTCCTTTCCTTCAGTACTAGTCAAATATAATTTATGTAATTCAAAGTCTAATATAGCTTTAAACGTTCTCAAAAAATCTTGTCCTAAAATACCATTGGTTTTGCAAGGTAAATGCTTCAAAACTAAAAACTTTTGTTTGAAAATGTGACCATTATAATTTAACTTCAAGTAAGCATGGCCTTCCGAGAAAACGTCTCCTCCTATTCCTTTAACTTTAACTCGCTCTTTATGGAACGGAATTTGTAAATATTCCAAACACTCCTGCTTAATCGCAGAAACTGATGCTCCTGTATCGATTAGTAAGTCATGTTCGTATTTGTCGATCATAAATGATACTTTGTTTAAACTGTTACATGATAACATGTATTCATGCACGAAAAAAATGACTCAGGGATTCCGTATTAGGACAGTTTGTCGTGCCGACATTATTGGTCTCCGTCGACATAGTGTTTACGTTGCTATGTGCGGAAAAATTACTGCCTCTATTTCTCGAAAACCTACCCCGACCTCGGAAATTATTTCCACGATAATTATAAACGCGATAATTACCTCTTTGATACGGTGACTGAGAACTTTGGTTTTGTCTGTTGTTATTAGAATAACGCCCTCTATAACCGTTGGTGTAACTGCGTTGATACCTGAATTGTCCTCGGCGGCCTCGCTGTCCTGTGAATCGATTATTATTGGATTTAAACATACCTATTATTTCCGGCGAAGAGGACTGGACTTCTTCATCCTGTGCTGCCTGTATGGCATCTGTCAGGGAGCTGAAATTGCGGGCTGCAATAATAGTACTTATTCGGCGGTCTCGCAAGCCATCTGCGAATTTTTTGATAGCTAATCCTTCGTTAAGGGGTCGTAAAATTTCATACTTTTTAGTATCTCCAGCGGCTTGCGAAACCGTCAAATTCACGAATATTTCCGATAACTCTTGACCGAAATCTGTAACAGTCTTATTATTCTGTCTACATGTTTGTAATTTGGTCTGCAATGCCGTATAACTTTTTATTGGCAATAGCAGCCTACGCATGTCCCTAATAAGGTCCTCAGTTGTCTCGTATTTTGGTAACATTCTTAACTTGGCATGTTGTGACAATCTACTTTTCAAGACAAAACATATAAGTTTATTTTTGCATTCTGGTTTAGTGAGAACAGAGTCGTAATATTCTATACTTTCAATTAACTGTTTTGTATTTTGTTCTGTATCATTCATAATAGGTAACATACTCAAAGCAATCTTTAAATCAAACTTATCTTCCGCCATTGTTTCTGATTTTTCACTACACAAAGTACAAATTTCGGTATATAACTTATTGAATTTTACACAAATTTCGTTTATCAACGTTATCTGTTTCTCAGAATACTCAGTTAAATTGAACTTAAAAATTTCTAAATATTGATTATACTTAAGTAAGATTTCCTTTGCTTCCTGACTCTTTGTTTCTAATATTTTTCCTACTCTACGACTTGGTCCAATTTTAATCAAATATTGTCTTACTGATGTTAATTCTTCCAATATTTCTGTAAATATCTCTTCCATAACAAGTTACATACACAAAATTTCATAATTTTGTATGCTTATTATTTTGTTACTATAAGGAATATCAGTAAACACGAATTATAAAATAAAGTAATTATGATTAAAATGATTAAATGTGTATCATAAATGCGATTACATATTACTTACAGTTTTTTAGTATTTTTTATATTTTTCACGGGCACATCACTATTTTCCACTTCACAAAACACTCAGGGGACAGGGGGGGCTATACGCACAGGGTGGGAAGTAGCTCAGACGATGTTGTCCACTTTAGGCTCGCGACGCCTCAGGATGCTCGAATACCGCATCAATTTCTCTTCGTTCATCCGCGATTGTATTTGTTTGTCGTGGCACTTTTTGGCAAGCTTATAAGCCACAACCAGTATGCCGAACACCAGGGCTGTGCATATAATCGTAAGTAGCACATTCGTAGTCTCGTGCTGTTGATGCTGCCGCGTGCTGGCGAAGTTTTGACCGGCTCCACTAGCGGTCTCCGCAATGATAACCTCTTCCTTAGACGACTGTCCACCCATTTTCTTTACTTAAGTTTTCTGGACACAAACTGACTTTTGAGCACAACCGATGCACCGGACTGTCTTTTGCAGAAGAAATCATGTTGGTCATACTTTTGCGCACTTGAAAATTAGTGTCTCTTGCACTTTGCACCGTGTTTACAATAACTGTTCCTTATACGGCCGCACGTGACACTCCCGAGAAACACTTAGTGGCAGGGTCGCCATATAGGGATTAGCTAAAGGAGACGAATGAAATGAACGAATGCTGTCATGATACTGCTTGTTTATTATAAGAACCAATGATTATATACGAGTACATGCTTAACCTATAAACATAATATAGTATACTATCACATCTGCACTGCATACCTGACGTGGAACCTGAGCTGCCCAGTTAAGCTTGTAAGAGGTTTAAATATGGCACCCAAGAAATTCGAAGATTTGGAGTACCTAATGTTGAACCCTAGCAGTGCAGCTTAACTGTAATACTTATAAAAAAACAACATAGGATTTTCCTATGTTGTTTTTTCATAAGTGTTCACGAGCGAACTCCCGCGGATTGGTTTGCCGTAGTTTTGGATATCAATACAAAGTTTTACCCCCTCATCATTGCGGTTGTTCTAGAACTTTTATTTTTCTCATCTCCAAAGCGTGCTTGTCACACTGACAAACTTTTTCTAAGGCGTTATACTGTACAAAAATTTGTGCAGCCTTACAAGCACTTTCTATAAAGAAAACACAAAACGACGATCTGGAGTACCTGATGAGAACCCCAATCGGCACAGCTTAGCCGCAAGAGGTATAAATATAACACCTTAGCAAAAATTTGTCAGTGTGTCGCGCACACTTTGGGAATGAGAAAAAAAAATTCTACAACAACCGCAATGATGTGGGGGTAAAGCTTTGTATTGATATCCAAAATAAAGTTTAAAAACTAACACCCGACTACTTAAAAACACGCTCTAAAAAGTACGAAACAAGAAAACACTCTCCAATGAAATTACTTAGTATGTACAAACTATTAAATATTTACCGTTATTAAATAAACTAACTTACACATATTATTATATTTTAATATATTTTCAATTTATAATATTGATAGAGAAATGTTTTAAGGATAAAGCCGTGGTCGTATACCACTTTTTTTAATTTATTATTCTTATGGCATACGACCACGGCTTTATCCTTAAAACATTTCTCTATCAATATTATAAATTGAAAATATATTAAAATATAATAATATGTGTAAGTTAGTTTATTTAATAACGGTAAATATTTAATAGTTTGAAAATACTAAGTAATTTCATTGGAGAGTGTTTTCTTGTTTCGTACTTTTTAGAGCGTGTTTTTAAGTAGTCGGGTGTTAGTTTTTAAACTTTATTTTTATTTAACATATTTTGGAGTTCTAAATAGGTTAATCTTGGGTTCATTGATTTCTCAATCTTTCCAACTCCTCGAACGATCTTTGGTCATGTGGATTCTTTAGTAATTTGCTAGATTCCAGTGAACTAATCCATAATCCATCTATGGATCTTACTCTGCTAAGAGCCACATATATAGTCGGGTAAAAAAGATGTGAATTATAATATACAATCAGCCCATGAATACAGGTAAAGTCACAAGCAAATGCTAGTAATATATATATATTCAAAATGTACAAGTAAAGCGCTTTCAAATGATACCAAACACGGCATATTTATCTTAACTTTATTTTTTTACTTCGTATGTTTTGTCCGCCAGAGGGCGCCACATTAGATTTTGTGAAATCCCATATAGCCTATAACCAGCGGACAATTAAGACGCTTCTAATGATATGTCATTTGTCGAATTCTGATAAGTAGTTTAGAAGTTACGAGGGAACAGATGAACATCCATACCCACATACATACATACATACATACAGGTCAAAATCATAACCCTCCTTTTGCTTCGCCGTAGTCGGGTAAAAACTAAGGCAAACCAAGTCGCGTGCGTTTGTTCGTGCAACATAAATGTTTGGAAATTAAAAGGGATAAGTAAGTTTTTTTTTAAAGCATATTTTTAATTAATTTTGTTTAAGACTTAACGTATGTAAGCAGTAATAACAATATAACTTACGAAGATTTAGTCAGAGTATGGAATTTGTGCAAAGCGTGATATTTTTAAATTTAGAATAATTTTTTACGTGTAACAAATGATAAGCGGCGAAAACAACGAGCAACACGACCTGCCTCGTTGGTGTAGTGGCAAAGTTTCTACCTTACATCCGTGAGGTCCTGGGTTCGAATCCCAGGTCGATTCAAAATTGTTTCTGAGATTTTCTGTCATGAATTTCTCAAAAACAGTCCACTTGGAGTCGAAAAATTGACGGTGTAACACCCCCGAGCCTCGGAAAGCACGTTAAGCCGTTGGTCCTGCGCCTGATCTCTCTCCGGTCATGTCGGATTGTCGTCTCACCGAACTTTGAGAGTGATGGAACAGTGAGTGCACCTTTGTATTGCGCTCACACTTATGCAATATAATATCTCCTGCGTAGTTGGCTGATCTCTGTTGAGATTGGCCGCCGTGGTCAAAACAGTCCACGAGAACAAGGGGAAACTATGGCGGCTCAGGTTATAGTGGGCAAAATGCCCACGATTTTAAATATTTTGCTTTTTATCAATGAAAAATCACCTAATTTTAAAATTGAAAACAGAAAAAAAGATGTAAAACTAGTATTATTGTTCTAAAAGTTTTTATTCTCTGTGAATTATTGACGAAAATATTAGACCTAAAGAAAAATTTTGAATACAACTTATGGATATATTTTCATGGGTGTCTATAAATGTATTTAAGCATTTTTATCCGTTATCCTAGTCACCATAGCACAAGGTAACGCTTAGTTTGGGGCTAGGTAATTGGTGTGTTCATTGGAACAATTTATTATTATAATTATTATTTTCTATAGAAGAAACTTTTAGCAATCGTGGTTCTGGCCTGCATATCGTGTGAATTGAATGCTTAATTTTTCTCGAAAAGGTTCTCTAGGAACTTCATATCAAAAACTTCAGTCATCATCAGCTTATATACGTCCCCATGCTGGGCACAGGCCTCACCTCAACTATGAGGTTGTGCGAGCCATACTCCAACACGCGGGCTCAGTGCGGATTGGTGGAGGGCTGTTTGTAAGGTTAATGACCAACCTTACTGTCAGATGTTATTAAGCCGCCCGAGGGCCTCTGACCAGGCCTAACGACTAATATCTATCAATATTAACCGGGACCAACAGCTTAACGTGCCTTCCGAAGCACGGAGATGCTTGTAAATAGACGTCACTTGTATGGTCATATTGGTCACCCATCCCAAACATGACCGCGCCGTAGGTCGCTTAAATTTTGGTATCACTACCAAAGCGCTGCAACCACTGCGCCACAAGCACCTCACGAAGCTTCAGTAGTAATGGTAAAATCTGTTTTTAAAAATCACTTTTCACTTCTCTGAATCCAGTGATTTGGGCATCACCTCGATAACACTCTGAAATCTCTCGTCGAAGAATTTACATACACCTAAATTGATTCCGTCATATACCGTCACCACTCCCCCAAGGAAAATCCAACTTAAATACTCAAACTGTAGAGTTTACTATCGGAGAAGTGTTATAGCTTAGGAATATGAGTGATTTACGAGTGTGTTGAACGAAATTGAGCTCTGACGCGTTGGATGTAAGACGCAAATTGTTGTTAATATTTATTAAGGAAGCTCAGACCCGGGACTCGAACGAGCGGTATTCGTTCTCGAATAATCGATAGCTGACGTCTGGCTCCCCCCCGCCCAGGTGAACCCCCTCTCGAGTCCTGGCGCTGTGGGCGGTTCCGTGGAAACGATTTTGTCTGATGGAAAATTGGTGGGAAATTGTAGCAGAAATTGGGAACAAAAGGAACGTTCTGTCTCAATATCATTTTCTTGAAGGCCTGATGATCAGAATCCTACTATCAATGTATTGTATGTATGTATTTATTTAAGTTTATGTGTAATACCACTGTTGATTCTGATATCTGTAACACAAGTGCTTAAGCTTCTTACCACGGATCTAATGTATGTGATGTTGTTGTATATTTAAAAAAAACACATGTACATTTTTAAGTACATTTTATCATTCAAACTTATTTAGCAACATGATATTTGACTATGACAATCATAATCAAATATCAGGTGGTTTTTAGAACACTTCGTTCAGAGATTCCATCTATAGGTACGTAGATGAACTTTAAAACATGTACCTAAGCAGTGTTCTTTTTGGGCTCATAACAGGAATCACTGATGACTGTTTGGGAAGTTTTTTTTAAACGTGGTTCGAATTGTGGAGTGTTTTGCTGCCGCTGACGAGGTACTAAAACAGTGAGGATGTCCTAGTGGTTTGTTATATTATGCAATAATATATCAGATATTTATTGTTTCACATTACCTGTTTAAGAGAGATTGGTACGAAATATTTTCTTTACAAAAATTTGAATTTCTAAATTTTCTCATAAATTGCATAATATGTGCCTTAATCTGAAAGAATTTACTGAATTTCGAATCCTCATCTTCTGAACTTCTATCAATATTCTATAAATGATACTTAACCCGAAAGTTGTCTGGAAGAGATCGCTACAAGCGATATGACCGCCTAAATTGTACATCTTTCTTTTCTGTCTGTAATTTTGTTTCGTGTTGTACAATAAAGTGGTTATCTATCTACTAGCTGACCCGGCAAACGTTATTTTGCCCTATGAATTATTGTGGACAACCCTTATCACTAAGGGATATGAACAATAGATGTTGGCCGATTCTTAGACCTACTCAATATGCTCACAAAATTTCATAAGAATCAGTCAAGCCGTTTCAGAGGAGTACGGGAACGAACATTGTGACACGAGATTTTTTTTATATAAATAGTTCATTTGTTCAACCAAAAAGTCGCGCCTACGCAACCGAACCTTAGCAGACAGGGCTGCCACAGACGAGCGTGTAACAACCCTCGCATGAATGAACCAACGTGTTGCGTTCCGTAATAATTGATCTTTGTCTCCCGTCTGCCCTGTGCCGTAGCTTCGTGTCTAGGTAATATGTAGTTATAATGGCAACTTGCGATGCCCTAGGTAAACAGAATATATGTTATTTCCTTCTTGGCGTACATATTAGATTTGTCTACCTCGTTGGTGTAGTGGCAAAGTTTTTGCCTTACATCCGAGAGGTCCTGGGGGAGCGTTCAAGTATTACGTAACGCATTATTTGAAGATTTTTGACACCCCCTCCCTCCCTTGTAACGCACCGTAACGTTTTTCTGTACTCCCCCTCCCCCTCTCTAAACGTTACGTAACACTCAAGTGACCATTTTTACCCCAAAGTTGCAAAAAGTTATGTTATAGTTTTTATCCTTGATAAACTTTATAAACGAAAAGGTTGCAACTTGCAACAAAGTAAAATTGACGACCAGATTATACAATCGAGGGATTCCCCGTAAAAAGTAATATGGGTTGCCAACTTGGGAGTTTTAATTCCCTATTTTTTTGTTTAAGAAAAACAATGTTACGTAACGTGTTGTAAGAAAGACCCCCTCCCGCCCTTGTAACGCATCGTAACGTTTCACGAGACCCCCCCTCCCCCCAAATTGCGTTACGTAATACTTGAACGCCAAAATTGTTTCTGAGATTTTCTGTCATGAATTTCTTAAAAACAGCTCAGAGTCGGGAAGTTGGCGGTGTTACACCCCGTTAGTCCTGCGCCTGCATGGATTCTATAAAATCCATGCAACAATTCTGATCTCTCTCCGGTCATGTCGGATTGCCGTCTCACCGAACTTTGAGAGTGATGGAACAGTGAGTGCACCTGTGTATTGCGCTCACACTTGTGCACTATAATATCTCCTGCGTTAGCTGATCTCTGTTGAGATTGTAATTGGCCGCCGTGGTCGACATCGGCCAGGAGGACTATTATTAGATAGACGGATAGAGAACACCTTATTGCACACCACAAAATATAATACAAAATCAACATACAAAGCGAGATATACAATTATTTACTTATCACTAAGAGCGATCTCTTTCGGACAACCTTCGAGTTGAGGACATTGTTATTTACTACAGGAAGGGAAGTTTGGTGCAAGACTCATTTTAATGTTACAGTAAGATGATGGGCATATAAAATATGTATCCAAAAATATATAAAACTAGTTGACCCGGCGAACTTCGTACCGCCTTAGCGTTGCAATGACATTGACATTAGTTACGCGCGTTTTTTAAAATATGAAAAAATAAAATTTATATTTATGAATATTTCTGAGAGAATTTCTTAATATTTTTTGCCGTAAGAACGTTCTCCTAATAATAACAAATACAACAAAAAAGAATTAGTGAAATCGGTCCAGCCATTCACGCGTGATGCCGTGACCAAGGAAAACGGGTTTCATTTATATATATATATATATATATATATATATATATACATATATATATATATATACACACACACAAATATTATTAAATAAAATAAATATACCTACATACAATAAATATACATAAGCCAATGTGACAATAATAATAATATATAATTATAAATCATGCATCATTCATCATGTTCAGATGATGAACATAACTGGTCTCTCAAGATATAGGCATAGCCTAGTTTGGGAGCCTCTGGTAACTTTGCGATTTTATTGCTTTTTCTTTATATCATAATTTATTATGAAATACATATACGAGTATGTTTTTAGTGGTCAATAAATTTATTTCTATTTCTATAAATATACTAGAAATAATAATTGAAGATAAATGCTCTTTAACTTTATTTTTGGAAATAGCAATTGACTCAGACTATCGTATTGCCAGTGGAACCGAACTGACTGGACAGTGAAAGAGTCTGTGTTATATTTTGGTTTATTACTGGGACATCGAAAACACAGTTTTCTAGATGACCACATGCCATGATCTCGAGCGGGCATCAGAATTAGAAAGCGCTCCTTAAGATATTGTGGGGGTTTCCTTTAATAAAGTTTATAAAAGAGCAAAGATAGAATTTGTACGTTTCGTCGAAGTCAAATGGGAAGCCATTTAAGTCGAGTATGGTATTCGGAAACGTGATCGTATTTCCGTAGACCAGAAATTATCCGTATATAAAAGCCGTTCGAGCTTATTGATGAGGTTTTCATTTAGATCTAAATATCAGCAGTCTGCATAGTCAAGAATAGGAAATAGAAGTGCCTTGACAAGTGCAATTTTAGTGGGTATTGGTAAAAAATGACATAATCTGCGTAGTTGCGCTACTGCAGCAAACAGCTTAAGGCAAACATCGGCGATTTGCCTCGACCAAGAGAGAGAACAGTCGATGAGAATACCAAAGTTCTTTACGAATTCGCTAAAAGGAATTTGGACATCGACAAATGTGATAGGTAGCAAGGCTGGCCAGTCAATTCTAGCAATTTGCCAAGAGCCTCCCACTATTGAAACCTACGTTTAAGATGGATTAACTTTGAGAACGAAGGATTTTTTTCCAGCTACAGCCTCACTAGTTTCAAAATGCATAAGGATCTGATTTATTTAATCGTTTGGCACTTTACATTTTATAGGCATTGAAATAACAAAAATAATAAGTATAAATACAAAATATTGAGTAAGCACACCAAAAAAGTATTCACATGTTCACCACATCAGGCCACGCAACCAATCCACTGCTTCCGTTGTCAGACCAAAGAAGTCATTTGGGCCACCTTGGTATGGCCGTTGCGGGCATCGTTTCATGATGTGGTACTTGGTTTGGTCTTCGGTGTGGTAACACTCGCACCGTTGGCCGTCTATAAAAGGATCTGATGCACTTTTGGAACCAGTTGCAAGCTGTTTGTAAGCCAATCTTAATACTTACATCCAAAATAAAATTGTTTTTCTTTTTTATCTATTAACCATGCTGTGTATACAATTTGTGGATTACAGTTCCGTAAATTTAATTAAGATTTTTATGTTGACCATGAATTAACTTTATTCTGTATGTATACCTTAAATAAATAAATAAACAATCTGGAAATCCATAGGCCAGCCCTTGGTTCAGTAAAAGTAAAGTTCTTTTTAGCCGATTTCGACCATGGCGGCCAATGTCAACAGAGATCAGTCAACTACGCCAGAGATAATATAGTGCACTAGTGGGACTGCAATACACAGGTACACTCTCTGTTCATTAACCGGGATCAACAGCTATTTGCCTTCCGAAGCACAAGATGTTTGTAAATAGACGTCACTTACATGGTCGGAATGGTCACCCATCCCAAATACGACCGCGCAGAAGGTTGCTAACCTCAGGTATCACTACCAAAGCGCAGCACCAACAGCGCCCTTCCTTTCTATTAAACAATATAAAACATTTACATTGGACAGATACGAACATTAGTTGATTAAGAAACCATTGAAACAACTCTAAAACTATTAGCTACCTACCTGGTCATCCACACCAGCAGTACCTGGGCTAACCTACACGTAGAATACCCAAGCGAACAAATGCGAAAAATTATGACCTCAGCTGCCATTTTCCAGTTAAACTCGGAAAGAACTGGATATAACCGGCTATAACCGGATGCAGGTTGTAAAACTTCTACGTTTCAAATAGGCCGTAAAGAGTGCCGGATGCTCTGGACACGCGCGCTATTATAAAATTAGCGAGGTTTTCGTTTTTTGGATAAACTTTGCTGGCCTCCGAGAGGATGTGGGTTCATTTTTTTTAAATGTAAGCTGTTACGCTCAGCCAATTTTAAAATTATTCAGGGCATTAGTCAGGGCAGGCTCACCATTTTTTTTCGTAACTCTATACGACAATTTACGTTAACTCTATGAAAAATATTGCTTTTAGTCCTGTTGTAGTCGGTTTCCATAGTTTTATGTACTTAATATCGATACATTAATTGCTAATTAATTGTAATAACATTGATCAAACATGATTAGACTTATTTATAACGACAAGTAATAACAATATCATCCCTGTGTAATATAATGTGTCCTTTGATCTTAACTCGGGACTATTCATCCGATTAATTAGTTTTCATTAAACTAACGAAGTTGAGCTGATTGTTTATAGAATTTGGCGGTGCATTGTTTATTTATTAGATATAATTAATTATGGCACTTGTTTCTGAATACATTGCCTATAAGCCTTGTAATTTAAGAAATTATTGGTAGCAATAAAAGTCTTTTTGGAGGGATTCATCCCATAAATCAGGCTTCAAGGTAACTTATACATACAGGCAAGCTTTGTTCCACTTTAAAAGGAATCGTATGGTGTGGTCACAGCCTAATTTTGCTCATCTTTTTTTTAAATATGTCGATCAAATTTCGAAAAGACAACAATTAAAGAATTCTTTTCGGCAGAGCATTGGGCCGGACTTCCAAAGGTTCGATTCCTCCCCGATGACCGGAGCCGAAAATAATTCTTTAAGTGTTTTCTTTTCGGAAATTAAAAAATAGCGTTGTAAACGCAAAAAAAAACTTAAAAAATAAAATGTCGATCTAAGCTGTATAGCACATTTTCCTTGACACTGTATTTATTTTTTTAAATTGGAGGATTTTTTTTATATGTTAGCTTCTTTAATCTTTGCCAGGCCTCCCTCAAGCTCTACCTACATTCTATCCCCGACGGTGGCTTAGCTAAGAGGGGGTAGTTTTACAGCGCACAGGGGAAAACTTTACGCGTCGGATGCTGTACTCTTTACCCTTTTTGGGGTTCCCCTCTTGTTATTATGATGGCAACCGAAGTCGAAAGATTAGCTTTTATTGTGACGGACGTAGGTCGAGAAGGATAATTTGAAATTATGTTATGTATTGCTCGCTTTATAACTTTGAGTGTGATGAAATAAGCGAGTTGAAAAGTAACGTTTTTTGGACGGAACTTCATACGTTTATAACCGTCTTTTTTATTTTATTTGGGTTAGTAATGAACATCACATAAAATGTTTAAATTTTAGACTTAAAATTAAACTTATGCAAACGTGACATCAACCACGGTAACAACGAAAATCTGTTTGAAATTAATAGATAGTGGTACAAAGACAACGAAAATAGTAAAGTACTTGATTTTAACTCATAGCAGATGATGACAGCCAAAACTAAACATAAGAATAAGAAATTCATAAGCCAAGGCTTATTGCTAATATCCTTCTGCAGCAGCTTATCCAACACATTTTTCCTAAATAAGCGTGCATTAAGTGCAAACTATCAATGTGATTGAAAATAAAGATTTATGTGTTAGCATAGGCGAGCACTTGCCTGCGTTAGCACGAATGATTTTGGAAAGAGTTTAAGATAGGTATTATGTTATAGAGCCCTTGGTGTGCGAGTCCGACTAGGCCAATTTTTTTAGACTGTCATGATCATTTATAGCAGTAGTATCGCATTTTTTTAATACTAGTGGACCCGGCAGACGATGTCCTGCCCATTGTTTTAGCAATTTATCAATATTTTCCCATCGTTTACACCATCCCTGGACTTGCACAAATATTTCAAGGCTAAAATTATTGAAATCGGTTCAGCCGTTCTCGAGTTTAAGTGGGACTGACGTACAGCAATTTTTATACATAAAAAACCGGTCAAGTGCGAGTTGGACTCGCGCACCGAGGGTTCCGTACAAACCTGTAGATAAGGGGTAGTAACTTTGAAACTTTCAAAATTGACAAAAATATTTTTCAAAAATATTTTTTTTTATATGATAAAACTGAAAATTTACGGTTTTCGTAATTTTTCCTATATCTGTACTGTAAGACGTGACTTCGTACTAAATTTCAAGACTCTAAGTTTACGGGAAGTCTACAGGCTTTTGATTTCCGTGCGAGTTTCTAAAATTTGCGGAAATTTGCCGCCTAAATGGCTGTATCTTTTGATTGCGTTGATTTTTCTACAGCTTTCAGTAAGTATCATATAGAAATTTCAGTTTGATACCTCTACGCGTTCCTGAGAAAAACGGTCTTGACAGACGGACGGACAGACGGACGGACGGACAACAAAGTGATCTTATAGGGGTCCTTTTTTTTCGTTTGAGGTACGGAACCCTAAACAGCGATCGGCTCACGTAAAATTTTCCATAGGAATGCCTTATTTTCAAAAAGTAGCCTATGTCCTTTCTCGGGTATCAAAATACCAAATTTCATGCAAAGTGGTTCAGTAGTTTAAGCGTAATTGAGTAACAGACAGACAGACAAAGTTACTTTCGCATTTATAATATTAGTATGGATGACCTATTGTAATGTTTGATTAATGCGACACTATAACAGAGGAATACCTATAATTTTAAAATCAACTGCCCACAGACAGATAAGTTTTTTCTTCCTTAAAAAATCCAGTTCGCAGCACTTGCTCCGGCTTAATGCACTCCAGCTAAGAAACAACGGTAATTGCTCGGATTGATGTCGGCAATTAAACACTGCTTGGAGATTAAGTGGATCCTCAGCTCGCTTCGCTTTTTTAGCTCTTTTCGCTCTAAATGTAATAAGTCGCTAGCTACATTTGTTGGCGGCCAGTGCGTTTTGTTTGAGTAGTGAAAAGTAAATATACAAATAAATACTATACAACAACATCACATACATTTATTTTGTTTATTCATGGCTGACAAAACAAGTAACAGTCAAAGAATAACGAAAAGTAAAGCAGTAAGTATACAAAGCTAGACTGAAACTCTAAACATGTAAGCACAATTTGTTCTAGGTTTAATTAAATTTTAGAGGGTTAAAACTTAATTAATTTACATTACTTTGACTCCGTGGTAAGTAGCTTATGCACTTGTGTTACAGATATCAGAATCAGCAGTGGTATTACAAATAAACTTAAATAAATTCATATAACACCCAGACCACTACAAACAGACATGTTTGTTCGCACAGTGCGGGGATCGAACCCGCGACCTCTTGGTTAATAGTCAACTATTTGACCATTACACAAATGTGGTCGATGTGTTTTTCAATTTGTGATTTTATTGCGAGTTGCTTAGATGTAGTATATTTTCTATCCTACTTTGATTTCTGCTGATGGAAAAATGAAGTGAATGGGTAGTTTTGAATGTTTAATTGATTTTAAAGAATTAGATTTCGTATTTTTTTCTACCCAATTTACTGCTGTAGTAGTGCAAGGGAAAGAGATATACTATAGCAAATAATAAAGAGAGAGCACAAGTAGATTGTAAATTCAGCAGAAGTAATTGTAAACAAAATAAAAGCGGTTTTATTCGGAAATCTAGTTTATAAAAGAACCACAAGGCATGGGCACACCTGCGGTGTACTCTTGCCGCGACTGTCAGGAATTGGATATAGTTGATGGAATCAGGCGTTACTTTGCGGAAATCCATTACTAAAGCCGAAAATGAGATTATGTTGCTCTAAATTTCCAATAAACGACGCCAGCGCAGGACTACACGTGGCGAAACGCGTTGAGTGTTTTGTTGGTGTCAGTGTTGTGATTCCAGGTGCATCTTCTGTGTTACGTTGTGAGTTGTACTGTAAGTCCTGCAACTTCCAGCTCTAGTTTTATTAGGTGGTTGCAGTAGGATGTATTTGGGTTCCCGCGCTGGCGTTGTTTAGTGGAAATTTAAAGCAAAATAATCTTTTTTTTGGCTTCTGTCTGCGATTTAGCCGCAGCCATTGTTTGACACATTGACAGTCGCGAATCGAGCCGACACTGCGCCATAGGTGTGCCCTGGCGGTAAACGACTTTCGTTCCTCCACTGAAACATTTTTGTACCATTCTTTTATCGTATGCCGAAATAACGAAGGTACAAATAGCAAATTTAACAATCATTTTATTTCTGTATACCAACGCATTCATTAAGCAGTATTTTGTAGCAAATGAATATCGGAGACTGAACAAACAGAATAATTTCATCTGAACATGGGCCAGTATTAATAATAAAATAATTAAAAGCCATCGTACAAAATCAGCCCCTGAATTGGACTTTAATTGCATTATAATTGAAATAACTTTCCCCCGATTCACAAAAGAGACAGTGAAACTAGAAGAGTCACAAACTTGACCAGAATAGGTACTCTTAAGTTCAATGTTGGGTAAATATTCTATTTAGTGCTCGAAGATAGCGAAATAATCCTACTACTTACCTACAAAGTCATAGAACTTAAACATTGGCACTTTTTTAAACCTAAAAAGCAATTGGTATAGGCTAATTTCAACATTTTTTTTACACTTTTCCCATTAATCTAGTCTATCATCATTTTTTTTTCTTTATTATTATGGCACAAACAGTCATTACAAAAATGATTACATGGTGTAAACTTAAATATATTATTATAGTAAAAAGACAACGAGCGCCGAAATATACATATTAGGGTTTTAACATTTCATATGATGAGCTGTTGCTGTAAAAGTGGTCGACCTTAAGTAATAAACTTACTATGAAGTTGCTTTGTCATTTAGGCAATCAGTTAAGAAAACACATGACAATATTAAACTTTACTACTAAACTAACATTTTTTTTTTTCAACTTACACCAATAAGAGTTAATGTCTTGAAATGTAGCCTAATCTTCATCTAGCAAAATGTCAAGTAAACACAGAACTGGATGCGGGCCGCTGGTAAGACTAGAAAGTTTGATGATGGTGTCCTATTCGATTTCGGATGACCACGGCGGTCAATTTCAACAGAGACACTGTCTACTACGCAGAAAATATTATAGTGAACAAGTGTGAGTCTAATAACTCAGGTGCTCTTGCTATTCTTTCACTCTCAAAGTTCTGTGAGACGGCACTCCGATATGACCGGAGAGGAATCAGGCTTACCGACGTGCTTTCCGAGGCACGAGGGTATAACACCGCACACTTTCCAACTCCGAGTAGTTCCTGAGAAATTCATGAAAGAAAATGTCAGAAACAGTTTTTGGCTCAATCTGGGATTCGAACCCAGGACCTCTTGGATGTAAGCCAGTAAATTGGTCACTACACTAAGGTGGCACTCCGAAAATCGAAAATTATAAAGGAGGAGAAGAGAAGATAATTCGCAGTGGAACTTTTGCGGCTGATTATTATAATGATAAATAACATGGTATTTTTTGTTAAATTTTTATGAAACCAATAAAATGACACTTCTAGCATCTTAACATCTGTATCTCCGTTATTACCGCGGCCCGTAGGCTCGTCACCGAAATGACCGGTGCCCGGGGTCCCGTTTGATGGCCAAATTAATCGGGTTCCGTTCTCTGTCCGACTCTTCAGTCGATGGTCCGGTTTTTGAGGGCTATTTAGCTTTGTGTCTGACGTCTGCCGGGGTGGGTGAGTCGTGCACAATCAAAGGATGTACTCGTGTGAAGTCAATTTAAACAAATACTCGTATACACATAGTAGTTATTAAATTTTCAACGTTTAGGTAGCAAATGAAAAATCTTTTAAAAATCTTTAAACTCTTTAAAATCTTGTAAAATCTCCCAAGGTAAGTATAAAGGTATTGTAGTTTCTGTCTTCCTAACATTTGGGTATACGGAATGATCCGATTTTTGTTTGACAGTCACCTATCGTGGAAAATAATAAATATAGCATTTTTTTTACTAAATCAATTCACTAGTTCAATGATTTCACCAGTGGGCATAAACCAAAACGTTGACAAAAAATTAAACTCATAATAGTCTTCCTAGCTGGTTTCGACCATGGCGGCTAATCTCAACAGAGATCAGTCAACTAGCAGGAGATATTATAGTGCACAAGTGTGAGCGCAATACACAGGTGCACTTACTGTACCATCACTCTCAAAGTTCGGTGAGCCGGGAATCCGACATGACCGGTGAGAGATCAGGCGTAGGACCAACGGTTCGACGTGCTTTCCGACGGGGGTGTAACACCGCCAACTTCCCGACTCCGAGCTGTTTTTGAGAAATTCATGACAGAAAATCTCAGAAACAATTTTGGCTCGTCCTGGGATTCGAACTCAGGACCCGTCGGATGTAAGGCGGAAACTTTGCCACTACACAAACGAGGTAGTCAACTCATAGTACTCACAGGTCACTATAGTTAAAAATATCTTTAAGATCAAGTTCGTCTGCGGGGTTTCAAAAGAGTAGTATATAACGTGGACGTTATCATTGCCAAAGAAACAGTTCTAAAATCATTCCAAATTTAATTTTGACGAAACTATCCCACAGGGCAGGGATTCCTCCGTCGCTGTATCGCCCTGGCGGTTCGCCAGCCTGTGGTGTGTGGTTTTCAATAAAATTACACAAAGAAAATTGTGTGCTCTTAGAAAAAAAAACTATTTATCCGACCTGTGGCTGCACAAATATTATAACGAAGGCAAATAAATTGTAGAATAAACATAATATTATGTGATCTTTACGAGTGATTATAGCATTGTCTCCAGCATCCCCGATATACTTTCTGTGTGTATATAAGAGTGTTTTGGTTAAAAAAAAGTTTCTTGACATATTATGAATAGCACATGAACAAGTGATTAGCTCAAGTCCACGAGTAAGTGGTAATGGGTAGCGGATTAAAAATAATACGTCAACTTTATACCCTAGCGCTTTTTTATTGATGCCAACCATAGCTATAACTTCCTTAGGAAAACCCGAGAAAAACCGCGATACAAGGGCGATCAACGCCATCTATTGCTATAAATTACAACCAACTAACTATTTGTTTCTTCGGTTTACGCGAACAGTAGACATTGAAATGATACACTTTTTACGGATTATTTCGCGATTTATTTACATTTTGTTTTAACCTGACGTTTCGGACCCTTTTCAGCGTCCGCGGTCACAGGTAGACTAAGGTGTTAGTTGTCATTACATGGTTTGAAAATTTTTTAAACTACCATCACTCAAAAATATTAAGTTACGTTCCTATCCACACAAAATGAGCTAACAGTATCTTGAGGTCTTTCAGTGCGGGGTAGAGCTTGAGTCTTCTTGTCTGTCTTCTAAAACAAAATCCCAAGCTGGTGGAATTTTCCAACCATCTTCTCTATTAAAATTAGGGTGTCTTCTAATTTCAATAGCCTCACGGAGCATACGAGGAAGAAAACGTAGTTCTCTTGCGAGGACTTTTGGTTGGTCAAAGCGTATGAAGTGGTTGGGTTTATCTAACGCGTGTTCACACACTGCAGACTTTGTATTCCGTCTATGTTTAACGTCGGCTACATGTTCTTTAATCCGTACGCTTATACTACGCTTTGTTTGCCCTATGTAGGAGAGTCCGCAGACACATTCCAGTCTGTACACCCCTGCGTCTTGAAGAGATATGTTACACTTGACCGGTGGTAATAATCCGTAAAAAGTGTATCATTTCAAAACCAAATAACTAACTAACTACAGCTGACTATCTCAACTAAACATAACTAAAACCAATAAAACCTTCAATGTGGACTGAAACAATCAATTGTGAAAGCAATTTTGCAGCATAAATCAACTTTAAAATATCTAACTTTAATGTAAATAGGGAGTTTTTTTTAAGAAACTGAATTTTGCTCTAGCGAACAAGTATATTCCAGGACCGCCTACTTTCTACGTTTTTTTACTGACTTCGCAGTTTTCGTTTTGATAACGGAAAAGATATTTAAATTTTGTCAAGTAACCGCTTAGAGACCACTAACACAGTTGCAACTCCACACCACGGAACTAAAGTACTATTGGCGTAGAGCCAACAAATATCCTTACTGTCAAAGTCTTCCTAATAAGTAGTTTCTGCTCTAGCTAACTGGGTCTTTACTTCTTCCTAGGCATTGCGAGTAAGAGCAATGGCAAGTCGAAAACGAAGAAGTAGTAAATCTTTGTTTGTGTTGTGTAGAGAAAGATTTGGATTCCTTTCGGATTTTACTTCAATACAGGCAAAATAATATAATAAAAGGGTATGTATTGGACAAAAATGAAAACAATTGAAGAAAATGTTCAACAAATCTTTAACTGATTGAAACGGCTTCTACAAAAGAATGTATCTTTACAAGTATTTCATGAACTCACAATTTTGACGGAAATGCTTGATCAAAGTAGTATATTTCATAAACTTTATAATAGTATATTTAATAAATATCGGTTTTTGGACGAACCTACGTGATATAATCTTAACATGAACATAAGATCATGCTCCGGAACCGACCGAAATAAATAATACCAATATCATTCCAAAATTCTCTAAACTTAACATAAAACCCAACTCCCGCGCGAAGCCGTGCAAATTGTGAATACTTTGTTGAAAAACGTGTAACCTAATCTTCTTACGGCCCAAAACCCCCCCAATACTTAACAGTGAGCGTAAGACAAGAGGGCAAGTTGTTAAAATTCCACCTCGGTCCGCAGGTGCTGAGGAACTTTGCCGGAGATCAGAGATACCTTTGGAAGTTGGCCAGGAGACTTATTCTGGGAGTAGCATTCAACATTTGGTACCAAACAACAATTAACCAATTTTTTCTTGAGTATTTGAGGCAAGCTGATACAAAGAATTGGCTGCTTAGTAGCGGGCTAAATGAACTCCGGAATTTTCAAGCCAAAATGTCACATTCTTCTCCCATTATCCCTAACACGGAAACAAACTTCGGAAATGAAGTCCGAAATATTATAAACTCACCTACTAGTGGGCATCAGAAAGTACAAAGATATGGCACTGCATGTACTTATCTTCAGTAAGCCTAACATGCGTGACTAATTATAGCAATTGTTCCTAGACGTAGTGCGATAAGAGCTCCTTTGAACAATTTTTGGTTGGCTTGTCCGAATCCAATGTCCCTTGAGCCTCTTATTATGTGAATTGATTGGACGAGTCCTATGAAGACTGGATGAAGAATTAACCTAAAAAGAAAAATTAGCATTATACATACGTGTTGTTGCATAAAAAGTTGATTTAAAAAATTTGTATTAGAGATTAAGCGAGATTAAGCAATCTAGAAAGAAAAACACCTCTGGAATTCTCCATAGGAGTTCAGAAATCTGGAATTTAAATTGGTTTCCTTCTCAGAATACCGACATTGTCGCAGCTTGCGCCAACTTTTGTAATTTTGACGACTTTAAAATTTGTCTGTCATGGCACATGCTTCACGCAGTTTATTTTGTTATCAACAAATTATGCGAAGTGTAAGCGCTCGTTCAGACGATGCCGCCCCTACCCTGTTCACACGAGTCTCACAGCTCCCGCCACCGCGGCCTCGCTTCTTAAGCGTATTCCACTGTCACATGATACTGTTGCATATACACTGCTGATTAAGGAGAACGCACGTGACACTAAGCACTAAACTAACCAGCAATGTAAATGCCACAGTATCGCTGAACGGTAAAATTACGCTTATACAGCGCGGTGGCGGCACGGCGGTGGTGCGGCGACGGAGCGGTGTCGGCATCGTCTGCACGAGCGCTAAATAACGAGACGAAGTTCATTTTCGAACGATATTTAAATATTTGCCGTGTTTTTCGTGGGAGTTGAACACGTAAAAGGGATTTTCGGTAGGATTTTTTTACGTTTTGACCTCTCAGGCCCGGACTCTGCCAAAGCGGAGACGAGACATGCGGAGAGGAGATGTTTCTAAGACAACCATTAGAATTCGTATTCCACACATCGATTGTTTTCAGCTAGAATTCTGATAAAAACATTATCTCGGAGCTCGTCTCATCTCCGCTTCATTGGAGTCTGTGCTTTAGAGCAGGATAGGTGACGGCGTAGCCAGGCGCCACCAACCGAAAGCAGTACATTGGCTACAAATTTTATGTATTTAAAACATGTAGCGCCATCGGTTAAGTTCTTTTATACCCGCGACTCGCTTGACCGATTGAGGCGCGGCGATTGGTTGATATAACAATAAAAAAATATTATAAATGCTAAATGCCGCCATTATGAGGAAACGGTGCGCCTGTGCGCTGGCCCGCCTCCGCGGTAGTACCAACAGTGTCCTGCGCGTGTTTGCGGATAAGTAGGTGGGACTCTCCACTCCTGCGGAGATGGATGCAGATCCACACTGATTTATATTAATTAAATTTCGCATATATTTTAATATTATTACTAACACTAGAACGTAAGTTATTATTACTAACCTACTATGGACCAATGTCTGAAATAAAATATTTGAATTGAATTGAATTGAATAAAGTTGAGGTCCCAATGATATAATTAATGGTAGATGCATGGATACAGTTCTTTCTTTAAGTTTATATCCGAATATTAGTTTTAAGACACAATATATTTGCATGGCGTAGTTTTACGGTAAATAGGTATAAGTGACTTTAAATTAAACGACCAACTTTGTTAAACCCTACTTATCGCAAATAAAAATGATTGATTGATTGACAAACCGACAGGTGTCAACCAATCACCGCGTCTCAATCGCTGACATTCGCGAATCGTGGCAACAGTATGCCGCATGTGTAGGGTGAACCTAAATAAATAAATATACAAATACGTCATATACATTGATCTGACACCATGGTAAGAAGCTTAAGCACTTGTGTTACAGATAATATCAGAATCAACAGTGGTATTACAAATAAACTTAATAAATACATATAACATCGAGACCAGTACAAACAGATACGTTCATGCACATAAATGTTTGTACAGTACGGGGATCGAACCCGCGACCTCTTTATTAATAATCAACTTCTTGACCATTACACCAAAGTGGTCGTAAGGTTATAAACATGATAATGGTTCAATATTTTTATTTGGCGAACTTTAAATTTCTAGACAACTAATACGTACTATTCATACATGAAATTAACAAGTTCAACGTATATGGATTCGTTTACTTAGATTCCGAAATGTTTTTAAGTAACCATTAAGATAAAGAAAGTAAAACATTAAATAACCAAATGGTTGACACATCCGTTATTATCAATCACATCAAAACCACAAACAAGAGCCGTGACAGTACACAAATAAAAACCAGGAAAATGGCTGCGAATCCCGCAATAACGTTATAATGCTATAATAATGCGCGAAAAACACGAAGAATCTGAGTGACGTCACTCTTGACACGAGGGGGAGGGGGAGGGGTGTTGTTCCGAAACTTTTTGATTAATTACATCCCGCTTGCCGCGGAAATATTGCCAGATTCCGTACAGGTGGGAGTGCTAAGAATGTAGACCGAAGAAGGGAAAGACAGGGCCCTATTGATTGTGATGCATTCCATTCAGTAGCAGCGCTGCTATTTGTAGAAAAGTTGTGATGCTTTTCATTCAGCGGCAGCGCTGCTTTTCAAAGTAAACGAAGGATATGATGGATTCATTGCAATAGCCCTGGTGTAAAATAAGCTCATTCCTAATAAGCCAAAACTAGTGTTCACTGATCAGTCTTATTTTTTATTCTACTAATATTTGATTCTAATATAATTAATTATATTCTAATAAAATATTGAAGTAAAAATCGTAGTGAGCGACTTTGTTACTGTCGATTAAACAAACGCAGTATTGAAGTTTATGTTTTATTTAAACGACATTTAGTTTACCTACTATTCGATCTGAATATTAATTATCTGAATAATTTATGATATAGTAAAATATACTTTTCACTTCTCATGCTCGAAAAAGTACTACTTTATGCAGGATCTAGGCGACATAAAGTTGAATTTTATGCTCTTGTGCATAAAAGTAGCTTTTTAAATGTGTCTACACTAAGGCAGTGACCATTTAGCCCATACAGCCAAAAACAATTAATTGTACATGGATAAAACTTGCTAATTTATAATATTTCCTTCCCTATTTGCATTTTTGATTTATAATAAGATAATACGAAAAAGAAACTAAATATCAAAACGTGTTTACCACAAAAAAAAAACATTATTCCAAAATAATTTAAGAATAGGCTGTATATTTTTTTTCTTTGCCCGAAAATTATGCAGGAAAATTAAAAAAAGTAAAGTAGCGGGAAAGAAGCCGTGAACTTTTCGTATTGAATTTTCTCAAATTATTGTTAAATTGTAGTAATATTACTTTGAATTTTAATAAAAGAAATGTTAATACGTTATGTTACTGTTTTATTTTCTCGCAATCGAAGTGAAAAGCAGAGTTTACAACTCGTGCACAAATCATTTTTATCCTCGACTTCATCATCTGCCCTCGCCCTGCGGGCTCGGGCATATAACGATCTCGGATAAAAATGACTTGCTTTATGCTCTCGTTGTAAAATCTACTATTTATTTAATAAAAAATCTGTCACTGAACCAAACTATAATAAAATAACAATTAAGCACTGGGTCTTCTAAGTATTTGTATTTTGTGTGCGCACCGCTCTAAACAGTTTATGGGTCTACGTGTGAAGTGCGGGGCGAAACTCGAGTTTATCACCTGGCATATTTGAAATACCGGTTTAATGTACGTGCCTCCTTGAAGTTCGCGTTGCTTTAAAAATGGCGGTGTTCCCGTTTTATTTCACGGTCTAGAAGTCGCGGGATGATGTGTCAACGTGACTGATTCTGTTACGGTGAATGTTTTAAATTAGATGCTGTGGAAAAGTTACCAACTGGTGAAATACATCTTTAACTTTTTCTGATAGCAAAAGCTAGTGAAATGGAGTGTCTCTTCGTTTGAAATGCTTATTCCAAGAACACGCAGCGCTGCTTTACAGCGGTTTTAAGCGGATCGATTTTAGAGTTTTTGGGTGCTTAAGTAGTCATGGGATTAAAAGTTTTCTACGGAGGCGCTTTTTCAATGGTTTATCGGCCACAAATAAATGACTATATGTCAACACAGATCCATCGCAGGAATGCTCTCAGCAGGTACAAGTTGAGATACCTCTTTGACAGGAGATGAGAAGTTGAATTTATCCATTCAATATTTTATGGAATCATTACATATCTTTATGGAAAACAACTATTTATTAAATCGTAGAACAACTTAACTATAGTTCTACCCAAAGGGTTGAATTATTCCAACATTTATACAGAGCGCAGGGTAGACGCGCCGATCGTCGGTAATTGTCGTTTTTACCCCAAACGTCAGATGGTCCGACGGAACCGATATTAATTCTGGGTTCCGTGGGGCGAGTAAACAATTGACCCGTGACGGGATCGTTAGTGATTGGCCGTGTACGGTTTCGGCTTCGGGTTTTGGGATGTACAGGAAAATTTGTATCTTGGTATCCGTGTTAATTGGGTGTCGAAAATATTTTTGATATGTAGATTTATAAATCTTATATGCATATGGAGGTTACGTTGCAAGTTTGATCTTCGCAATTTTTGAACGCATTTTGCCAAAACTCTCCAATAGAAAGCTAAATTGACCATACGTAAATTGTCCGTAAGACTATGTACTTGGAACAATCATCAACTGTGACATCACTATTGCAACAACGAGTGCAAGCATAATTGGAAACTTAATTATTACTATAATTAATACTTGTTAATCTTATAACTTACTCCTTTAATTACTACCTATTTGATCTCTGCATCCCTGCCTTATGAATGAATATGGGCATATTTCAAAGCGCGTAATACAATAATAAATAAATAGACAAACAAAAAGAAAACAAAGTTCGGTTTCAGTCCGATACCGAATCGATTTAGTCCGAAATTTGGTATCCGATACCAGTAACAACCCACATTAACTCAGCACTATTTATTGTTATATTCCCTCCGGAGTGTTTTCGCCGATTTCCGAGCTGTGAGAAAAATGTTTGCCAACGAGTATTCGTTGCAATGGGGACCATTACTGAGTCTTGTACCTTAATAATGACGTCAGGTATAACCGTAATTTCCTTTTGTTTCAGTCTGTTAATGTTGGATAATAAGCCTGTTTTAAGGTAATGAAGATGCCTATAACTTTTTATGGTTATGGATTTAAGAATTTCGGTAATGGAACATTATGTAATGTCTGAAAATGATCTAACATTGTGTTGTGTATTGAAATTAAGAAGATTTTACAGTGATTCAGTATTATTTATTTTACTATTTTTATTTAATTTAATTTATATTTCATACATACATCTATCTTTACAGAATAAATTCCAATGCGATAGGTGCAGGCCAGAATAAATGAATCAATTAAAAATAAAGCATTATTATCAAATGAATTAAACTCAAAATAATACAATAAATACAAAAAATATATATTTATGAACAGGGTTATTTATATACATATAAAGGGTTTTATAGGATTTCATACCCAAACGGTGAAAAACGTCAACCCTATTACTGTCAACTAATGTACCTTTCACGTCACTAGGCTCTATATCATGACGCATTGAAGTTTTAACATGTTTTAAAAATGAATATAATTAATATTATGTTACTAATGTACATGTAAATAATATTATGTTACTAATGTAAATGTTACTAATATTATGTATTATTTACTCTACTGTAATGTAAATTCCGTGTACTCACACGGAATTTACATTACATTTTAGAGTAAAAAGCACACAGTAGAGAAAATAATTTCTGAGTAGAAATTATTTTCTCTTTTTTAGTTAGCAATAAAAGCGTGTTTTTTTTTAGTTTTTTAAACTATTATTCATTTTATTTTTTTAGTTAATAAGGAAAATGGAAAACTCTTATCAAATTATTGCATTGTCAACGGTACTTAATCCGATTTCTGGAAGTTGGTGAAAATTGAGCTCAAAAATTCCGTTACATACATTCATACATACATACACCCCGATCTAATAAAAGCGTGTTAAAAAGGATAAAGAATTATCAGTTCGATCAGATTTGAATATAGAGGTACATTATGGTATTAGGTACATACACTGAAGTATTTATAGACTTAGATCATAAATTAAATTATAAGACAGTATTTTCATCAAAATTTAATTGCATTTAACGTGTACTACATGAAACACAAATAAGAGTGCCATCTACCATGAATGCCATGAATAAGCTTCGCAAACTCTACCCCCTATATTAGTAGTAGTCCTCCTAGCCGATTTCGACCACGGCGGCCAATCTCAATAGAGATCAGCCAACTGCGCAGGAGATATTATAGTGCAAAAGTGTGAGCGCAATACACAGGTGCACTCACTGTTCCATCACTCTCAAAGTTCAGTGAGACCCCCTATATTTACTACCTACTTGAACATCCCCGACAATATAAGTACCATTGTGAAAAACTCAAACACTTCAACATGAAGTTATGTTCGTAGCAACTCGCAGTACCCGTAACAGCCGTGTGATATAATTAATACTCGCACCGAGTTTACTCCGAAGCTACGCCTCTATGAGTGAATTCCACTTGGGACCGTGGATCGAAGCTTTGTTATTAAATAATTATTAAAAATGCTGGTGTTCGCTGTTTAGCAGACATTGTATGGAAAAGACGGTATGTTTGAGGTACTTTTTGTACAAATAATGTTGGTTAGATTTTCCGACTCACGATTCACGTTGCGAATTTCAGAAAATAATTTTTGCAAGAAATATTTTTGCTTTCTAAGGGATGGGCTATTGTTAGTGTTTTAAATAAAACTCATATTCAAAGCAGTTATTTACAAGTTACTAAATTAAGGAAAATTCATTATTTTAGGTAGGTATACAATTCTATTTTTTTGTTGTTATCTTTGTTTTAATTTTTTTTTCGCGTTAACTACGCTATTTTATTTTAATTTCGAAAAGACAACACTTATAAAATTCTTTTCGGCTCCGGTCATCGAGGAGGAATTGAACCCCCGACCTTTGGAAAACCCCCGACCTTCCAAAGGTCGGGGGTTCGATTCCTCCCCGATGACCGGAGCCGAAAAGATTTTTTTAAGTGCTGTCCTTTCAGGTAAATGTTGTTTCGCATCTGATTCCCCGTACAAATAGAATTAACTGACATAGTACCTTACTATTTCACAACTGAATATGCATACTATGACTACTTCGAATGTGCGAATCTGACAGATGAGGATCAGGTTTAACTTGATTTTATTCGTTAGCTAAGGCTTATGTGGGGGTGAGCACGAGCAACTATTGTACAGTGTACTATTCGTTAACATGTCAATCTGTCGCATGGGAATCAGTCAGTTTCTGGCGTTTTGACGGTACGAATAAGTTAATAGTCCTTCTGGCCGATTTCGACCACGGCAATCAATCTCAACAGAGATCAGGCAACTACGCATTGCACTCACTGTTACATCACTCTCAAAGTTCGGTGAGACGGCAATCCGACATGACAGGAGAGAGATCAATAAGTTACAATAATGTTCGTGCTCACACAAACAGGTTACATCCACTGTGCACAAAGTGGAGCAAACCCACCCCTCATGCTTCCGAAATGACAAACTTCGAAAGCGTTGGCAAATAGGTATTTGTCGACTAAATTCGGAAGTTTGTACATAATAAGACTCAATTACATCCTGTCGCTCTTCTCGCTTAGAACATAAGGTTTCATTTTACATATATCTCTTGGTACAAGGTTAACGACGGAGCTTGTGATGAATCTTCCAACTCAGACGATGTTGATAGTAGCTATGTGTGTGTGGTTAATACAAATTAATAACTCGGTAATAGATTAAGCAAAGTTTTGTCACAATATTTGATGTGACGCGCGTGACATAGCATATTTTTTCAGAAACAATAAGGGAAAAGAAAACATGCTCGCTCATTGTGAGGGAATCGGATGAACGTTTTGTATGTGGTAGTGGAGAAGATATTGGAAGTTCCTAAAAAAAAGGGGTTAGAATATGCTTTCGCCCTAGCTACGGAAGTTTCCATTTGTGTCCCTCTTACTTAGGGTTGCCACCTTTTTTGCAAATAAAGTACATTGGTTATTATAGGCGTTCTTAGTAGCTTGACCGGGAGAGCGAACGCGCTGGCTAGACCTGATAATATGAATGAAACGTGAGGCAGTACGGTCTCAGGCGCAGGAGACTTTTTTTGTCCTTTAGTGAAATCGCAATGAGATCTGCCACTAAGATGCGCCAAAACTTCGATCTGACTTAGGTAAAATCAGTTAAAAACACAATCTTTTTTTAGTTAAAACACGCCTGGAGGAGCAGAAAAACAGCTGGTGTGATTTAACTTTAATTTTAATTCTGATTCAATTTTCGAACATTGTTTTTAATTTGTATCTTTCTTATTTATATCATAATTAAATGTTTTAATTAATTAATTATGGATTTTGTCAGAAATAAAATTATTTTAATTTAACGCCAGGACAGATTTTGACCACCCATAGCTAAAAACAACCGTGATTAAATTATCTTTTGAATAAAATAAAACCGCATAAAAATCGGTCCATCCGTTTGGGAGCTACTACGCCACTGTCAGACACACACAAAAATACATATACATACATACACACAAACGGACAACAGGGTCAAACTAATAACACCGCTCTTATTCTTCGGGGGTTAAAAAAAACTGTACACAACAGTAAGCATAATTTTTCACAGGATCAGCTTATTAAAAACAAACAAACCGTTATACCACCCTCCGCTAAATCGCCCCGTGTATAACCAAAATAAAATCAGCAACACCATCGCCCAGCGCTAAGGTATATTTTTACCTCAATAGTGGGGTATTTACCCCACACGGGGGTAAGTACGTTAATCCACGAAATAACCTGCCGACAAACCTCTCCCTATGAGACTAAGTTTCAATTAAACCAGCCCCTTGCTGCCCCATTCGTTGCAAAGCTTTATCTAAGCGACGATCTATTTATAGGTCACGACACGATCACGACTTTTGTCTGACATTATCTTGTCGTGATGCTTTAGCCTTACGCTAAATATTTGACTGATCCTTAACAATAGTTAGTCATGCAAACAGTACGAATTCGTTAACAAGTAGTTTAACCACAAAATAACTAGCTAATCGTAACAAAAAGAGGTTTTCCTATTTTATAGGTTAACTTTGCGTAGGCAAAGTTGCAATTAGTTTGCATTCGTGTGAGCAATGCAATATTCGTCTAACGAGAAAATGAGTACGAAACAAACTCATTGAATACATTCAAGGAATACACCTATAAAGTGCCGTGGGCAAAGAAAAGTTGAAATTTCACTATCCAAATTGTTTTCAATGTGATATTAATTTGCATTAATTAATCGTTTATTGCCATTCTATAATTTGTATGTCGTCGTTTTAATTAATCTTATCGTACAGTCTAACAGTCTTCAACAGTAAGCCTACTCCATGTAAACGCCTATGTAGATGCCTTAAACTAAATAGATTACGGGATTTATTCCACAACAAGCTATGGTAAGATAAATTTGATGAAGACTGGCTTTTAATGGCGTAGAAAACGTTTTGAACAGGTAAAGCGATTAATCTGAGGGATGACAAAGAAAACGAGTTTAAGTGTCTGCGGGATTCTGCGTTCGGTAATAGGTCTTTGGAATAGGACTTTTAAGGTAAGGGATAGTTAGATTGGCTACACACGTAGTTTTATTATTGTAGGATAAGAGCGCTTAAGAAACTTTGTTCAAACCAAACAGACGAACATACGGTACGTCCTTACAATCGTCAAATTAAAGGTGGGTGCGGAACATTTTCAAGTGATTAATTTTTAAACTCACGCACGTGTAAACAACTCGCTGTATTGACGACAACTGGGAGCTGAACATATTTAACCAGAACAGGTCCATTGGACTCGGATTTATCTATTTATTTTATTTCATTTATTAGGCACACCAACGAAAAAAGACATGCAAGAAAAAAAAGTGTTGCTAATTGCACTATCAATTAAAGGCGTACACAACAATGCTTGAAAACTTAGGCGTTACAAATTATGATAAAAATAATTTATATAAGAATAAATAATTTTGACAGAAATTAGATACCTATTAAAAAAAAAACAGGATTTAGTAGAACCACGCGCGTCTAGCTCGTACCGTATTTGCCACTTTTTGGTTTTAAGAATCGAATAGTAAGCGTAGGTCCGTCGCAAATATTAAATGTCGAATTTAATACTCTTAATCTAGAACGCAACCATGCTTTGATTAACAACTTAAATTGATATCAAAAGTGAAACCAAAATAAGACAATCCTTGAGAGTTTATAAGAACGCGCAAAATAGCACATACAATAGGCTAGATGACACCACCAATCGTTGACATACTCTTTATTATCCGTCAAAACGATCTGCGTCCATAGATTTTGTACGGGAAAACTCTAATTTGACGTCATAATTTAGTATCAGAAATCAAAGTGAATTGACTGAATTGAATTGAATTGTAATTAAAAATTGGTTTCTACAACTTTTGAAAATAAATTGGCTTTACTAGCTTCATAGTGGTTATGTTTTAAAACACCATGGTCTTGAAAATATTTACGATAGGTGTCATCGTGTCTATTGAGAGCTCACAGATCACATAACTCCCGTTATACAAAACAAACAAAAATCTGATATACTTCACATCTAACTTCAGCCGTCTACCCAAACCTTCGGCATGCTCCGAGGATCTATTTTACTACCCTAAATCCTAAAATCTAGCCACATGTCAGGGTTCCAGCAATATTATATCAATCACAAAGCCAGTCTTGACTAGTGCTAGGGCAGAGAAATATTGACAGCCCTTCAAAAGACCTGTCTGGCACCTGACCTGTTTTTACCAAATTTCATTCGACCACGTCGATCAGGTGTTTTGTGCGGATCTCTGAAACGCTAGATTGAATATGGCGTAGGTTATTATTTGGGGGAATGATAAAGAAATGACTAGTGGCTTTTGATTTCTCAAAATGATAACGATGTGATAAGAGCATCTAGAATAGTAGGTGTTTAGACATATACGGATGAAAAAAGCTAAATAAGTACCGTAAAATTGTGAGGAATTTTTTTATTAACGTTTAAAAATGAGAAACTCTTATCGCTTAAACGAGACTTCAGATTGATACAACTTCCGGATCTCCCTGTGTTTTCGTATAAGGTAATTGTAATTTATTTCTGTTTAGGTCTAATTTTTCAATAACCAGATACATCGTTGTCAGACTGTTGTTCAGCTGTTGCTGTTCGGTCAGCTTACAGATCGAATTCAAGATGACATTCCGTTTGACCTTCTGCATAATCAAGTTTGACATTTCAAATCAGTCATCATGGCTTTTTTTCGTTCTTAGCGCTATCGTCTATTAAAAAATCGGCCCTTAGTCTTTATTTTTCCAAATGGAAATTTCTCACCATTTCGAGACCGTATCGTTTCAATATCGTCAATCGTTATAGAACTGTCCCGGTAAGCCCTTTTAATAGGATTTTGGTATTGTGCCGGTGGACACTGAAGTTCGGCTTCAATTATATTCTACTCTTTGAGGGGGACTTTCTGGGGATTTCAGAGCAGACTTTAATATGACGCTCTCCCGGCTTCGGACGATAGTTGGCTGCGATTAGTTGTGTTCGGATATGAATTGGAATAGAATTGAAAAAGTTTGAGTAAGATATTAATAAAACTTAAATTTTGAACTTCAATTACTTATTTTTAATAGAACTGCTGTAAGTAGCCTTCGACATAAGTCTATGTTCCATGCAGAAGGTCAAAAATTAAAAACGGCCGAAATAGAGCAAGAAAAGTGGGCTGGATGACATGACCAACATTTGACGACCGCTTGGTGCAGTGGTCCACAGGTCGGACTTCTAAACCAAGGGTCGCGGGTTCGATCCCCGCATAGTACTAGCATAAGTGTGCATGAACATGTGTGTTTGTACTAGTCTGGGTGTTTTCTATGTATAATATGTATTTATTTACAAAAAAAAAGTATTTAAGTATGTTTATCCGTTGTCTAGTACCCATAACACAAGCCTCGTAGCTTAATTTGGGACTAGAGAATTGGTGTGATTGTTGTGAAATATTTATTTATTTTATTTATCTGTCAAAACGATCTGCCTCCATAGTTTTTGTATGGAAATTGGAGTCAATTGGTTTCGACAGCTTTTCAAAAGCCTTTTTTATTAACTTTTGTTTTTTTTAAACTCTATGGTCTTGAAAACATTTACGATAGGGGTGGACGGTTACGATACGACATCATGCCTATGGCCAATCCCTTTTTGGTCACGAATGTATTATTAAGACGAATGAAATGTAGAAACTGTTTCAAACTGCGCATACCCAAAATCGAATTAAAATGCACTGCAAACTTTTCACGACTTCGCAAAATTCATTTCCTCGTTATTCATCATTTACTAAGACTTGATGGCCGTCACAAACGTTACATAATTATTTGGTAATAAAAAGAGCTCTTACTTTAAGATCCAGGGTACACATTCTAAGATATAATGTTACTGCAAGTTCATGTTATCTTCGTACTGTGTACGCTTCTAATATAACAAGATAAATCCAGTTATTCCCACCAGGGTACTCCGAAGTGTGTCCCATCTTCAGTTTGACAGTTGGAATCGGTGTTGTCCCAAATTCGGCGCAATTTGTGGCGTCCATTACGACTTGGGAGTTTCGACCGTTTGCGATGTGTACTGTCATTAGGGCAATGTTTTTGTTCTGAACACATTTACGGACACTGCACGCCTATAGACGTTATAAGAATAAAACTTCTTTTGTGTCTGGCAGACTGTTCGTGGGTTTGTTAAGAGATATAACACAACATTTTGATAGCTAGGCATTTATTTTTTGCAGAAAACTTGGTTTTCCAAAGATACATAGAACATCGGAGGCTGCTACGGGTGTTGTGTTGTGTGTGCTGAACAAAATATTATTCTATTCTATTGTCTTTATTTATTTAAGCTTTATTGCACAAAAAAACTTTGTTCAAAAGGTGGACTTCAGCCGTAGGGCATTCTCTACCAGTCATACCTTTGGGTTAAGCAGAAATAATCTTCTAACGTCACGTTGAAGGCTTCATTCAAAAGTGAGTCGCGTGAGGTCATGAGTCGCGGTTTCGCGGTTGCGTTGATCCAAATGTTAACTTTAGACACGTCGAAACACTTCTTCTTCTTCCTTTTATGAAACCATATTCCCATATATTATTTTAAACTTTTATTTTTAGCTCTGTGAGAATTTATTCATTTTAACTTAATTTTATAGGCTTTCATATTGGACATGCTCTCAATCAAAATCAAACCTCCCTGATAAATGTATTGGAAATTCGAAAGGGAATTTCGATGTCTATGCCAGCTTATAACCCCATCTTAATTATTCAGCATTTAAATTAGTTTAATTAATTAGATCGTATCAAACAGACAACCCAATCGAACGAAGGATAGCGAGCAAGATGGATGTCTTATTACAGAAAGCTATAAATTATGGCTAACTGTACTTTGAAGAATTTATAAAGATTTATATTAGGTACTTGAATCTGTTTTAAAGTAGAAGGAACTTAATCCTCAGTTTCATTTGACGACCGCTTGGTGCAGTGGTCCACAGGTCAGACTTCTAAACCAAGGGTCGCGGGTTCGATCCCCGCACAGTACAAGCATAAGTGTGCATGAACATGTGTGTTTGTACTGGTCTGGGTGTTTTCTATGTATATATGTATTTATTTACAAAAAAAGTATTTAAGTATGTTTATCCGTTGTCTAGTACCCATAACACAAGCCTCGTAGCTTAATTTGGGACTAGAGAATTGGTGTGATTGTTGTCAAATATTAATATTTATATTTTATATTTATTTTATTTTTCAAACAGTATATCTATTTCAGTTTCGCTTGACTCGTATTTCGTGATTGTCAATTTATTTCGCAGACTAACTTTAATTTTATTACACTTTGGAAGAGTATTTTTTTGTTTGTGCTGTTGTGTTATTAATTGCTCTGAAGTAAAAAATAAGTAAAAAAAAAACGTTATTTAGGATATGCCTGTATCTCAAGAATACATTTTTTGTGAAAATACTGTCGTTACGCGGAGAAAATCGACAACAAACGCGTCTGACAACATACTGTTGGTTATTTCCAGGGTCGAATCTAAATAAGGTGCGCAACGAAATATGGGCCCTGCTACATATATTCATTATCATAATCAGCTGAAAGACGTTCACTAATAAAAATCAGGCCTTTGGACTCCCAGTTTGAGTCCCAGGCCCAAATTCATCTCGTTTCTGCGTTTCTTCAAAATCGTCTGCCATTTAAAAGGTTTGGTTGCAAGAATCAGGTTACTAATCGCATTGTCGATGTATTGATGACTAAAGACAATTTGTTTATATCGCGGATATTTGCATTAGCTAAGAAATTTGCTTTATTGCAAGTGAAATGTGCTTAAGTATTTAAACTTTGAGATTTTGTCATACACTTATGGGATGAATGTGGGCTTTTTGTATTGTTCCATCCCTTACACTACTCTTGTTACTTATGCGATGTACCTAGAGTCTAATTTGAATACTTTTATAATAAACCGTCTCAGGGCCCCACGGGCCCTTTCCATTGTCACACCTTCAAATCCAACCCTGTTGCTCACGATATTTACCCAGAGTGATAAGTGCGACACGTTGCCAAATTGGATTTCACAGAAATACATTTTCACAGCGTTTAAGCAAAATTTCCTGCTCTTTCTCAGGATATTTTTTGTATAACTCGCTAAGAATATGGCGATGAATATGCATGTTTTTCTTAGAGAATTTTTTGATGTTATCTTTATACCTCGTCTTGATATTACGTTTGAAGGTGAAATTGTATTATTTTGACACCTTCAAAGTTAACTAAGGCATGAAAGAAGCTTAGATGTAAGGGTAACAACTTTACTGAACAACATAAGACTGTCAGTACGAACCTAACCTACAACATTGAATGAAACGAAAGCAAATTAAAAAGTATTATAATAATAGTACTCCTGGCCGATTTCGACCACGGTGGGCAATCTCAACAGAGACCAGCAAACTACGCAGATTATATTAGAGTGCACAAGTGTGAGCGCAATACACAGGTGCACTCACTGTTCCATCACTCTCAAAGTTCGGTGAGACGGCAATCCGACATGACCGGAGAGAGATCAGGAACAAGACCAACGGCTTAACATGCTTTCCGAGGCACGGGGGTTTAACACCGCCGACTTCCCGACTCCGAGCTGTTTTTGAGAAATTCAGAACAAATCTCAGAAACAATTTTAGCACGACCTGGGATTCGAACCCAGGACCTCTCGGATGTAAGGCAGAAACTTTGCCACTACACCAACGAGGCAGTCAAAAGTATGCATGTGTGTCAACCAATCGCTGAGAGTTACAGTATGCCGCAGGTGTACCCTGAGCACAATACGATACAACTCCATAAATCCTTTTCGAAAACAACCATTCGGGAGAGCGATAAAAACTTATGGATACATCTATTAAACATGTTGAATGAGTCGTTTACAAAACTCATCATAACTCTCACGGTAACCAGTTTATTATATGTTGGTGGTCTACGTGACATTACGTGATGCTTGTCACGTACAATGTCACAAGAAATTCACGGAACCTAAGGAAGTTACATAGTTGAAGACCCACCCGAAACATACTCTATATGAAGTGACAATGACATTATATTAAGCTACTTCCTTGGGTATTCTGGTGACGTATTTTCTCAAACACTATCGATGTCCACTTAATGTCCTTAGACAAGTTCAGGGTCACTATAGCCGTGGCCAATTCATACTAATATTATAAATGCGAAGTGTAACTCTGTTCTGTCTGTTACTCAATCACTACATAACTACTGAAACTACTGAACCAATTTGCATGAAATTGGGTATGGAGATGAAAATGAATCCTATGGGAAAATTCAGGTGGGCCGATCGCTTTTTAGGGTTCCGTTCCTCAAAAGAAAAAAACGGAACCCTTATAAGATCACTTTGTTGTCCGTCCGTCCATCGGTCAAGACCGTTTTTCTCAGAAACGCGTTGAGGTATCAAACTGAAATTTATATATGATACTTGGGTCTACTGTCCCTGGAAGCTGTAGAAAAATCAACCTTCGAAGCCAACGCAATTAAAAGATACAGACATTTTCGGTCGCAAATTTACGCAAATTTTCGAAACTTGCACGGGAATCAAAACCTACAGGGTACTTCCCGTCAACTTAGAATCTTGAAATTTAGTACGAAGTCACGTCTTATAGTACAGATATAAGAAAAATTACCAAAACCGTAAATTTTCAGTTTCATCATATAAAAAAAAATATTTTCGAAAAATATTTTTTGTCAAATTCGAAAATTTCAAAGTTAATATTCCTTATCTACAGTTTTGTACGGAACCCTCGGTGCGCGAGTCCAACTCGCACTTGACCGGTTTGGCTGTATCTTTTGATTGCGTTGGCTTAGAAGGTTGATTTTTCTACAGCTTCCAGGGACAGTAGACCTAAGTATCATATAGAAATTTCAGTTTGATACCTCCACGCGTTCCTGAGAAAAACGGTCTTGATAGACGGACGGACGGACGGACAACAAAGTGATCTTATAAGGGTTCCGTTTTTTTCTTTTGAGGTACGGAACCGTAAAAAAACATGAAGGCGTATCTTAGCATTTACAACCCCAACGTAATAAAAAACTCAGTGTTTCACACTTCCATAATAAGAGTCAATTTGAATTTGAGTAAATGTGAATAAACTGCACAGATATGTAAGCTATGATTTGATTTTTCAATTTTTACATGGGAAAGAGATATTTTGTCGCGGAAAAAGGCCTATGTTATTTTCCAGCCTCCTACGTACCTTCACACAATAATACATAATTATCACCAAATTGCTTCGTTGCGTCGCGAAAGGAGGACATACAAACAAATTTTAATTGACTTCTCATTTATAATTTGACGACCGTTCGGTGCAGTGGTCTACATGTCGGACTTCTAAAACCAAGAGTCGCGGTTTCGATCCCCGCACAGTACATGCATATGTGTGCATGAACATGTGTGTTTGTACTGGTCTGGGTGTTTTCTATGTATAATATGTATTTATTTACAAAAAAAAGTATTTAAGTATGTTTATCCGTTGTCCATACCCAGTAGGTATACCCATACCCATAACACAAGCCTTGTAGCTTAATTTGGGACTAGAAAATTGGTGTAATTGTTGTAAAATATTTATTATTATTATTATATTAGTAGGGATGTCGACACAAGTGACAACTTGTGTTACAAGTGTAACACAACCTAATTTAGAAATCATTTACATTTAAGAATAGCAAGTACTTCTGATTAAAGTTTCGTATTTTTCTCGGATATAATGACTTGACGTCTCGACCATATATATTGGAATCAAGCACATTATCTGATATCACAATCATAGGTACACACATATTCTCAGAAATTCCATTCATTTGCAAGTAAACTGTACTACCTGATGCAAAAACCAGCAATATGGTCAAGATGTTGGCTATCAACCAAGAGGTCGCGGGTTCGATGCCCGCACTGTACAAACATTGGTGTGCATGAACATGTATGTTTGTACTGGTCTGGTTGTTATATGTTATTTATTAAATTTTATTTGTAATACCACTGTAGATTCTGATATCTGTAACCCAAGTGCTTAAGTTACTTACCACGTAGTCAGATCAATGTATGTAATGTATTTTTTTTTATTATTTTGCATGTTTCAAATAGAAAAATATTGGTTTAAAAAAAGACGAAAAATAACGCCATTATTTACCACGAAAGTAAGATAATGAAACATAAATAGCAGGAGGCAACCACAACATTACATTTCAGAACCTACTCTATTACCTGAAGTCTACAGTTTCACGCGGCTCTGTCTTTGTCACTCATGCTAGCTTTCTCGTGCAAGTGAAAGGGATGGCTATAGTCGAGAATACAGTAAACAAGTTGAATGAAACCATCTCGAGATGCTGATCACGTAGTGAGCTCGTCACGTTGACGTGTCGTTGTCGTAAACACTTGATGTTGAAATATTGGCAGCCTCTGTTTAGTATGAAGTTAGTTGCCAACTGAATAAGTAAATCGTATAAGGACGTCGCAGAATAAGAATAATACTCATTCTAATGTCTCTCATCTCTCTCATCTCATCAGCCTATATACGTCCCACTGCTGGGCACAGGCCGCACCTCAACTATGAGGTGGTCCGAGCGAGTGTCAGATGTTATTAAGCCGTCCGAGGGCCTCCGACCAGGCTTAACAACTAATATCTGTCGACATTAACCGGGAACAAGAGCTTAACGTGCCTTCCGAAGCACGGAGATGCTTGTAAATAGACGTCACTTAAAATGGTCAGAATGGTCACCCATCGCAAACATGACCGCGCCTCGATTCTAATGTCTAGTCTCAACAAAATATAGAAATTTTGTTAATTTTTACCCGACTACGGCGCAGCATAAGGGAGGGTTAGGATTTTGACCGGCAACTAAACACGACTTCTCGAAACTATGAAAAAAGTATCTTATGATGTTCAGTTTTCCATATTCACTTTTGAGATTAGTGCTAAAGTTTGTTTTGGCAGAAGTGGCATGGCTATTTATTTACCAGAACATGAAATTAATCTTGTTTCATACTTTTGAGTAGTCAGGTTTCAGCTTTGGAACTTATTTTTTATTTAAATAATTTTTGCGTAAACAAGGGCCCATTTTTAAAAAATAAGCCTCCGTTTTACCAAGGAGGTCCGGAGTACGTGTGTTGGCATTGCGTTATTTTTTTTCGTTACACTTTTTGGGATTGTATCCCTGAATTTAATTTACCAAAAGTGGTCTAAAGGGAGTGTACTGGCATTGTCTGGGTTATGGCATTACATAGCAAACAAACCATGAAATGAGTCCCGACATATGTTAGTCACAATAATCATCCCTCTTCCCGAAATTCTCAGTGGTTGTGACATTTTCACTATTTTGCGAACGTATACGAGTAAAATGCTTGCGAAAGTATTTACAAATAAGAAATACTACTGTTTATGTTTTATTTCTAATGTATGTGTGTACGCGCATAACTTTAAGTACAACCGTATAAAAGTTAGGTCCTATTCAACTTAGTTGTTTTGTAAAAATCGTGTTTTACATTATCCATATACATTTTGCTAAAATTCCCCTTTTCTGATAATTAAATATTCCGAAGGTGGTCTGGAAGAGATAAGACCGCCTAAGCTGTACATCTTTCTTTGTTAAACTTGTCTGTAGTTTTGTTTTGAGTTGTACAATAAAGTGTAAATCTATCTATCTTTAGACCAACTGCACCAAATTTTAAAATAATGATTCTATTTTTCATATTGCTAAGTGAAAAGGTTTGCATGTAAAAAAAAAACGATTTCATTCTGAGATAAGAAAGATATGCCCAGTAAAGAGGACCCTTTTTACTGGCCATTTCGTTCTTATTTTAGGTGCTACAAATTTTCAACTTCGCCTTAGCATTACTACATATAGCAACTACATTTACACAAAATTTTGTTTCGATTGAAGGTGGAGCGTTGTGGAGTATGGCTTGGACCACCTCATAGTTGAGGTGAGGCCTGTGCCCAGCAGTGGGACGTATAAAGGCTGATCAGAAGAAGGTAGAGCACTCACACCACATGCACATAGAAAGACATTGTTTCTGAAAGCAAAAAAAAAACGATTTTGTCTATTTATTTTATAGTTATTCTTTTTGTGCTACGTAACTTTGATTCATCTACTTTCACTGCTAATATTATTTGTTTTAAAAACGAATCACTTTCACATGAATTATTTCAAATAAACTTTCCTGAAAAAGGAATCTGAACCGAATGCCTTTCATCGACTATCCCTTACAATTTTGGTATGCTTTCCCGACAGGAAATCACGCATGGCTGTATACAAACTTATGTATATCTTGGTGTGTCGCAAAATATGTCTTAATACGGTAAAAATATGGATGTCTTGGTGGTACAGGATAAGATTGTTCATGTCACGTCATTTAATGATGTCGTGGACGACATGCTTTGATCTCGTTTAAGATGTGTGGTACAAGTAATGAGGCCATTATGTTAGGGCTATCATTATAAGCTTTGTATAATCATAAATAAATATACAACAACATCACATAATATCTCCAACAGCGATTGATCCGTTTAAAAGGATTCTGTAAATCATATGTAACTACTATTTCCAGTAGCGTAGAAAAAAAACAGTTTAAAGAACTAAAAAAACACGCTTTTATTGCTTACTAAAAAAGGGAAAATAATTTCTGAGTACACGGAATTTATATTACAGCAGAGTAAAAAGCGTGGGGTGCTTGGTATACTGGTATGTGAAAATCATCCTATTATTGGCAACGAGGCACAAAAAGAGAAGAATGAAAACATCATAAAGTGCACCCCACGCTTTTTACTCTACTGTAATATAAATTCCGTGTACTCAGAAATTATTTTCCCTTTTTTAGTTAGCAATAAAAGCGTGTTTTTTTAGTTTTTTTAAACTATCATTTATTTTTATTTTTTTAGTTAAGGATAATGGAAAACTTATATGAAATTATTGCATTGCCATCGGTACTTAATACGTGTGCAAAGTTTCAATTTAATCCGATTTCTGGAAGTTGGTGAAAATTGAGCTCAAAAATTCCGTTACATACATTCATACATACATACATCCCGATCTAATAAAAGCGTGTTAAAAATGATCCTGTAAAGTGGACGTTATATGTTTCGGAGTCGTTAGGCTTTTTCGATCCGTACCTTCAGACATTGTGTGGGCAGACTTGGGTATCGTGCAATGAGAATACGTTTGAACAATACAAAGTCTAGCACTCTTAGTAATTAGGTTAGGCACTAAGCGAAACGTAGGACAGTTCCGTGACGACTACTTCACTCAGTGGCGTCTCGATCCAAACTGAGCTCGGTCGAATCCGCCATTGACATCACGACTCTGTCGAAGCGTCACCCGAAGTGTGGTTGCTCAAAGTACACCGCTAGGAGGCGCGCTTGCGTTCCGATCAGTGTCCATACTAATGACCGTCTACGACATATGTATAAAAACGCGCCCTTATATTGGATAAAGATAATCAGTGTAGACAGGTCCTGCAGTCGATATGTTATAAGTTTATAACACTGATGATGCATACTCACGTCGATTCGGATTATAGTACATAATATGGGACTCTCTAGCTAGACGTTCTAGATACTAATCCCTTCTTAGACTGTTGTGTGTCTTAGGAAAGTCGGTAAGGACCAGCGCACACGACTCGCGACTGATAGCAACTTTTGGGTGCCTGTCCAAAGGTGCGGAACTAGGCCGCTGAGCGGAGAAACGGAGAAATATTAACCAGTACGATTGCTGGGGCAGAAAAGTTCTGGATTGGAGACCCTTAGACTAAAAGCTCGGAATAGGACGTCCACCGACAAGATGGTCAGACGACCTTGTAAAGATCGCAGGATCACACTGGATGGAGACCGCTTGTGACTTGTGATCTGTCGATGTGGAAAACTGTGGGGAAGGCCTATGTTCAGCAGTGGACGTCATTTGGTTGTTAATGATGATGATGATGATAATGACGATTGCACAAAATCTCCGCTCTTCTTCAGTGAACACGGAGTTGCGTACTAATCTAAAAATTCATGCAAAACCGGTAAGCGGAGCGCGGAAGCCAGTGCAATGAAAAATACAGCCAATAACTCCGCTCACTCCTCTCCGCTGCCTCGCTCCACTTTGGTGGACAGAGGATAGAGATAGTGAGCAACCGCGTTTGGCCATACCACAAATCTCCGCTTCGCACCCTCGCTCCACGCCTTTGGACAGTGGAGTGAGCACGAACAACTATCGAAACGTATACGTAGCGCTTGTAGCGTTTACCTATCGTTAACTTGTCAATTGGGATGATGACACCTATCTTAAATATTTTCAAGATCATGGCGTTTAAAAAACATAGCCCCTATGAAGTTAATACAAACAATATATTTTCAAAAAGCTGTAGAAACCAATTTTTAAACACACAAAACGCAATAAATATTCGGTCAATTGACTTCGATTTCTGATACATGACCGTGACGTCACGATCATCTATTCCCATACAAAATCTATGGAGGCTGACCGTTTTGACAGATAATAAAAAGTATGTCAACGATTGGTAGTGTCATCTAGACAATTTGTATGGGGAAATCGATTCCAAAAATTTTAGCCTTGAAATATTTGTGGAAGTCCAGGGAAGGTGTAAACGATAAAGAAAATATTGATGAATTGCAAAAAAGTGGGCAGGACAGCGTCTGCCGGGTCCCGTAGTAGTTAAGTTTAATTTAACCTCTTATTACTTACACCAGACAAAATCGTGAGTCTTACCACAACCAATAGTTGCGGACTATCAAAGGACGCAACTCTTGGAACTTCTAACGGTTTCCGCGGGCGAGGGGATTTTTCGCAACTAATATTAGTTTTGCCATCAACTAATTAGAACTGAAAAGTTTTGCGTGAATACCGTTTACTTACTTTTTTCTTTATCATAGTTTGAAATGAAGTGGAAAAGAGGTTTATAAACGTACTGTTTTACGTACGTAAGGTTTCAATTTTTCAAACTATCTGTACCTACAGTGGTGTCTGAATAATTAAACGATAAAATAATTTATGTTTGGTCTCAATATTTTTTTAAGATTCACCCGATTTTATACATATTTTTAGATAAAGTGAATTTGATTTCATCTATCTTTTGTTTCGTGTCTGGTAATGTTTGTTAAATGGTTTATTAAGATTGGGATTGGTGTTGCACAGATGTAATAATAAGACGTGTAAGTTTAAAATAATGTTTGAACTTACTCGTATTGGATTTAGTTTGTTGCCTATTAAACAGTACTGTTTTAAGTATTTTAAACGTACGAAACTTATTGCATGCTATGAAACTCTATTATTGACTTAAGTTATAAGAATACTGTTTACTACGCAATGTTAATTGTGAAAAGGGCTGTTGAGTTCCTCAATAAATAAAATAAATAAACATTCTATTAACCATTGACTGAAAGTAAGTTTCATACAAAGCTGAAAAAGATGATTATTTTGCTTTAAATTTCCACTAGACGACGCCAGCGCAGGACCCAAAATCCATCCTCAGGAGATGTTGTCGCTCGTAGTCTGTCGAAGCGACAACATCTCCTGAGGATGCCACGTGTAGTGGCGAAACGCGTCGAGTGTTTTGTTGGTGTCAGTGTTGTGATTCCGAGTGCATCTTCTGTGTCACGTTGTGATTTGTAGGTATTGTAAGTCCTGCGACTTCCAGCTCTACTTTTTTCAGGTGATTACAGTTGGATGGATTTTGGGTCCTGCGCTGGCGTCGTCTAGTGGAAATTTAAAGCAAAATAATCATCTTTTTCAGCTTTAGTCATGGATTTCCGCAAAGTAACGCCTGATTCTATCAAGTTTCATACATACAGCTATCTGAAGTTACAGGCCTTTGTAAAACTGACAGTCATGTAACTTTCAGTCGAAGATAGATTGAATATTGAGGAGGACCGTTTTTTCGGGATGTGAGCTACTTACTGAAATGCTTTTAGATAATATTAGACGACCACTTTGGTATAATGGTTAAGAAGTTGACTAATAACCTAGAGATCGCGGGTTCGATCCACGCACTGTTCAAACATTTGTGTGCATGAACATGTCTATTACTGGGTGTCAGTTATTTAAATTTATTTAAGTTTATTTGTAATACCTACCATTGTTAATTCTGATATTTGTAACACAAGTGCTTTAGTTACTTACAACGGAGTCAGATCAATGTATTTGATGTTGTTGTATATTAATTTTAAGAAATGTGTATGATTCTCGTACCTATCTCAGTGCTACAGTATGTAAGCGGTTTCAATAGGTGACACCACCAATCGTTGACATACTTTTTATTATCTGTCAAAACGGTCTGCCTCCATAGATTTCGTATGGGAATACATGATCGTGACGTCACGGTCATGTATCAGAAATCGGAGTCAATTGACCGAATATTTATTGAGTTTTGTGTGTTTAAAAATTGGTTTCTACAGCTTTTTGGAAATTTATTGGTGGTATTAACTTCAAAGGGGCTATGTTTTTAAACGCCATAATCTTGAATATATTTAAAATAGGTGTCATCATCCCAATTATCGACATAGTTACTTAGTCCATAATATAATTATGACACAGTGATTCGGGTATCCAAAATCTCACAACCGTAAAATTCTTAACGCGTTCAGTGCGTACACAAAGGCACTGTAAATCACAGAAAATGACATGCAAACACGCATATTAGGGTGTTAAATAGAACCCGGAGGCGATAACAAGATATTAAAATGCCGGCGGACCCTCGACGAAGAGATCTGGCTTGTCACCACAAGGGTCCCGGTGCAATCTATATGCAAATATGCGTTCCATCCAATTAGAAATGACACTTTTTGTGCGCACTGCGCGGGGAAAATGCCATAGAAATGTGATATCTAATACAGTTGATTGAATCAGGCGTTACTTTGCTGAAATCTATGTCTAAAGCTCTTTTTCAGCTTTACTTTCTAACAGACTACTTATAACTTATGTTTTTAAGATGAGCTGGAAAATTAACTCAGACTATGCCTCATAGGCTTTATTTTTGGGTCAAGGGAAAACCTCTTTCAATATAAAAAATAGAACTACAAGGGATTGACATTGTGACAGAATTAATACCTACTATGTTGAAAAATATTTAGCCTATTGCAGCATGCATACGGTAGTGCTGTATCTTTTGCTTTACTTACATACCTCATTGTCATAAAGAACTAATCAGAGAATTTTCTAATAGAAGTTGAACATATTGTGAAACATTTTTAGTCGTATTTCTTCTGCGTTATGGTTTATCTGATTAAAATGTACACTTGGACGGCAGCTGATGTAAAAAAAAACATTTTCTCTAAATTTTCATACGCGTTGCTAACATTGCATTTTTAAGTATTGGTTTCGTTACGCAAAAACAACAAAAGATACGAAAGTGTGCTAAAATCAATAAATAATTTACTATTACAAGTCCAGGACGTTTTTTTGGGAGTTAAATCAGCGCCCATTTCGTCGTTATATTCCCGCTGCGTTTTTCGCGCCCAGTGCGTACACAGTGAACTCCGCCCGGATAGATTATTGCATTGCGCCGCCATTTGCATTTGTTATTGCCTCTTTGCAATCGGCGACTGGGATTTCTTAATAAATATGATGATAACGAGGTATCTGATGTGGTTCCTAGCCGGCTATGCTCTTTGGATAGTTAACCAAATGAAAGCTTTTAAATTGGTTTTAGGGACCTATTTTTTGTGGCAAACATAATTGGTTTGTTTCTGTATGCCAATGTATTTAGTCTAAGGAAAACGTAATTAACAAGACTGTCCGTGAAGTTCCAGATTGAACATTTTGTTTGAATTAAAATCTATCATAATTCAAATTGCTGCTAATTGTCAAAAGATTTATCAATCAACAGAAAACCTCGCTTACCTGATAAAGTTTGTAAATCTCAAAACTAAAAAGAATGTTTAAACAGTTATTAAAAGAAAGTTTAAACCATCCCTAGCTTCATATCTAATGAGAATTTAAATTATTAAACGAACAATTAATTAGACTTCAATGTTTGACTTTCTCCTTATCAAAATTATACAAAATCGAAACATAATTATTAGACTAAACCCTTCTAATAAAACACTCAACCCTCAACTCAAACGTAAGTTAATTGTGGCGTTTAAATGTAAACTTTAATTATAAGGAATTTGGGCTGCTAATTTGACTTTTCCCGAAGGCGACAGAGCAAATTGGATGTAGTCCTTTTTACGGACCGTTTCTGAAGCGGTTCAGACCGGGGATAACTGGAGTAAACCGGATATTTTTTTCCCTAAGGCTCACCGGATACGGCGATATTTAAAATTTTTGGTTAGGTATATAAATGTTTAAAACAAGGAAATGTTAGTAATTTTAAAACGCTTTCGTCGTACAAGTTGTCTTCAGTGACTTATTTTGTTTGAGATTAAATAAAGAAATATACAACAACATCACATATATCTGACTCCGTGGTAATAAGTAGCTTAAGCCCTTGTGTTACAGATATCCGAATCAACAGTGGTATTACAAATAAACTTAAATAAATATGTATATATAACACCCAGACCAGTACAAACAGACATGTTCATGCGCACAAATTAATATTTGTACAGTGCGGGGATCGAACCCGCGACCACTTGGTTAATAGTCAACTTCTCCTTCTTCTTGCCTTTTGGATGAAAAAGTTACACTGAAAACAGGTACAGGTACCTGTATTGTGTATTTTTATGTAAATGTTTTTTTAAGTCTTGAATTATTTTAGACACTGATAGTGTTAGACACGAATAGTGTAAAATGCTATCACTACTATTATACACTACACACTACTATTATAGTATATTTAAAAAAACTCTAATATAACAGTTTTCAGTCCACACTCGGCCTTATAGAATATTTCCTCTCATTTCAAATCCTCTGTTTGGGACGCAAGCAAATCAGATTCACATCCATTTGAGGAAATTTTCAAATTTCGCTTAATTTCATCCGTATCATGTAATGGCAACCAAGTAACTGGCATCTCATATTTAAGATTAGTTATTGGTTTAAACGCGATAAACGCCACCATTCAGGCTCGTGACCGCGGCTGTGTGCAATCCAGCCTAACGTCGAGCAGTGAGTATTTAATACTCAATATATCGCGTTTAGACCCGACTACCAGTAATTAGTGTTAAAATGCATTCAAATGACTCATTCGCACCCACTTTCTTACTTTATCGCAACCGTCATTATAGATCTTCCTTTAACAGTTCGTCAAATTTATTTATTTATTTAGTGTATATTTGTATATATTATGTGTATTTTAAATATGTAATCATATATATATATATATATATATATATATATATGTATATTGTACATTTAATCTTATGTGTCATATTATTCTTATTTTTTGTTTGTTTTCTCTTTTATTTATTTTGTCGCACCGCCCACTAAACATTTCTGCTTAGCCCAAAGGTATGACTGGTAGAGAATGCCCTACGGCGTTAAGTCCACCTTTTGTACAAAGTATTGTTGTGCAATAAAGCTTAAATAAATAAAATAAATAAATGCAACGCGAAAGTTTAAAATCATATTTAAGATATCTAAAAGGAAGGTACCGGTCTGGTTTGAAAATTCGGTTACTGGATTTTCTAATGCTCCTTAAATTCCTGTTCTGTAGAGTTTACAAGACGTCTTAATGAGTCTTACGTGTGCTTAACTAATGGCGCGTTCACACGTGACGTCGGTTTTACAGGATCTTAACGAATCCATCGGTAATTAAAATAGTATTCAAACAGCATTTACAGGATCCGTTTTAACGGAGCCGTCGATTCTGGAGATAGTCTTCACACAGAAGATCACACTACTGATTCAGATAAACAGATCAGTGTATTGGATTCGGTTTATTGTATTATGTGTAAAATCGCTCATAATATCTCTATACGAGTATACATATATGTACACCGTGCTTTTTTAACCGTCTTAAAGCCGAAACCCACATTATGTAACCATCTTAATAAATCTCTAGGACATGCTATCATATTTTTTTCACTCCATTTAATTTTGGTGTAAAAATTTTAAATAATAATGTTGCATCCTGTGCAAAATGTTTACGTTTTCAACAATGCATTCCTTGACCTTGCCGCCTCTATGCGTGCCGCATCATTATTATCATTTGCCAATCTAAGATAATCCACTTAGACCGCTACCCAATCATGCGCTAGCGCAAATCCTTTGTGACGCCCGGGATGGGCCCGCGATTTTCTCAAAAAAATTATTACATATCCGTGCGTAAAACTAGGTCAGTAGTGTCAGACTGTGTCAGACAGACAGATGTTTCGTACTAAATTGTGATAATATATTTTTTAATTTCTTAAGCTTTGAAATCTTAATAATAACCAAGTTTTATTTTACGAATAGCAAGTTGTTATTGGATACTTTAAGTAGCCTTCGGCTTTAAGACGGTTAAAAAAGCACGGTGTATATAAAATTCTCGTGTCACAATGCTCGTTCCCGTACTCCTCCGAGACGGCTTGACCGATTCGCATGAAATTTTATCTGAGAATCAGTCAACATCTATTTTTCATACCCTTTAGTGATAGATAAGGTTTGTCCACCCATAACATTTATATGGCAAAAAAACGTTTGCTGGGTCAGGTCAAGTCAGGTCAGTACGCTTATAAAATACACTTTAAATAGGACCTGTAAAAGTGACATTATGTGTGAACGCACCCCTACGCCATAAGGTTTTATAGATTTCATGCAGTAAATATGCGGCCAATATATAAATATAATTGTAAAAGTTTAATCAAAACCCGGAGCTGCCATCGAGAATTGGCATGATGACACCTATCTTAAATATTTTCAAGACCATAGCGTTTAAAAAACATAGCCCCTATGAAGTTTATACAACCAATATATTTCCAAAAAGCTGTAGAAACTAATTTTTAAACACACAAAACTCAATAAATATTCGGTCAATTGACTCTGATTTCTGATATATGACCGTGACGTCACGTTCATATATTCCCATACGAAATCTATGGAGGTAAACCGTTTTGACAGATAATTAAAAGTATGTCAACGATTAGTGGTGTCGTCTAGCCTATTAAAAATATAATGTGACCTTTTACCTACTTAGGTAATTAAAGCGCAAACAGTGATCAAGAATGTAGAATCCGTATGCGCATGCTTAACTCAACTGAACATATACATATAATTATTTAATTAAGTTTGTTATTCTGTTTGATATAGCATGCGGTGTTTACCAGTAAATAGTTTCTGTATGTAGTACTTTTAAGAAATAATGTATTTTTACTTTAAGACTTGTATCGATGCATGATGAAACTGTTAGTAGACTTAATAATAATAAAAAAAACGAAACGCTTCTTTCTAGTAATTTTTGGCCGGGCTGAGTGACTGAACTGAAGTGTGTAAACCCATACGTCCCAGCTTTGATCAGATTAGAATAAATGTGTGACCACTGTGTGAGGGTTTGAAAGGGATTCCAAATCACACTTGGATTAATTTTAAATGTTCAAGAGAATCCAGGGAATGAGCTCATGCGGTGTTTATTTGAACGAGTGTTTAAAAATGCTTTCATATGTTTGGACGGTTAAATAAGTTTGGATATAGAATGAGTCACTGTTCTGTGTGCTTGGTAAGTACGAACAGTTTAAGCTTTTTATTTATTACTAGCTGACCCGGCAAACGTTGTTTTGCCATATAATTTATTGAGGACAACCCTTATCACTATGGGGTATGAAAAATAGATGTTCGCCGATTCTCTAACCTACTCAACATGCTCACAAAATTTCATAAGAATCAGTCAAGCCGTTTCGGTGGAGTACGGGAACGAACATTGTGACACGAGAATTTTATAAAAGAGACTAGCTGACCCGGCAAACGTTGTTTTGCCTTATAAATTATTGTGGACAACCCTTATCACTAAGGGATATGAAAAATAGATGCTGGACGATTCTCAGACCTACTCAATATGCTCACAAAATTTCATAAGAATTAGTCAAGCCGTTTCGGTGGAGTACGGGAACGAACATTGTGACACGAGAATTTTATATAAGAGATAACGTTCTGTTCAGTTTAATTTAGTACTACTGTGTACCTACATTGCTACGTATTAAAACGTGCCCCATATTGTTGACACGGTTGACTGGTAGAGAATGTCATACTTATGGCATTAAGTCCGCCAACTGTACACCTTTTGTGCAATAAAGTTAGAATATTTTTTAATGGAGTTCCTAACTAAAATCGTGTCGCCTTCATCTCACATTTATGAAAAACTAGCAGGAACTCCATTTTTTACCCGACTACGGCGAAGCAAAAGGAGGGTTATGATTTTGACCTGTATGTATGTATGTATGTATGTGGGTATGGATGTTCATCTGTTCCCTCGTAACTTCTAAACTACTTATCAGAATTCGACAAATGACATATCATTAGAAGCGTCTTAATTGTCCGCTGGTTATAGGCTATATGGGATTTCACAAAATCTAATGTGGCGCCCTCTGGCGGACAAAACATACGAAGTAAAAAAATAAAGTTAAGATAAATATGCCGTGTTTGGTATCATTTGAAAGCGCTTTACTTGTACATTTTGAATATATATATATTACTAGCATTTGCTTGTGACTTTACCTGTATTCATGGGCTGAAAACTCCAAAATATGTTAAATAAAAATAAAGTTTAAAAACTAACACCCGACTACTTAAAAACACGCTCTAAAAAGTACGAAACAAGAAAACACTCTCCAATGAAATTACTTAGTAGTAAGTAAGTAATAAGTATAATAAGTATAGTATAATAATAAGTATAGTATAGTAAGTAGTAAGCCGTGGTCGTATGCCATAAGAATAATAAATTAAAAAAAGTGGTATACGACCACGGCTTTATCCTTAAAACATTTCTCTATCAATATTATAAATTGAAAATATATTAAAATATAATAATATGTGTAAGTTAGTTTATTTAATAACGGTAAATATTTAATAGTTTGTACATACTAAGTAATTTCATTGGAGAGTGTTTTCTTGTTTCGTACTTTTTAGAGCGTGTTTTTAAGTAGTCGGGTGTTAGTTTTTATTTTCTTCTAGAAAATACACAAGTTTGTAATTTGTCTTACTACATTTGTAGACATAACGACTTATTTTATAATTTAACTTCACAAATTATTCCGACGAGGAAACTTTTCGAATAGAACAAGAAATTTGAATATAATTAATTTTATTATTTACTAGCTGTGCCCGCGACTTCGTTCGCGTGGAATATTTGCTCTCATATTTGTAGTTAATTTTAAGATTTTCACAAACTTCCATATTGGGGTATTTTTAAGGCAAGACTTTACAATGTCTGACCTTATTCCCCTTACTATTACTGGTACAGTTTGTGGAAAGTCCCCCGCAAACATAACAGTAATTTTATGATAATGATTTTATCACAGCTTCTAATATCTCTAAGACTCTTATCTAGACCCTCTACGTGAGCTCTATGGATCGTGGAACATACGTCCCAGATTATTATACGCGGTCATCTGGTCATTCATCGTATCAGCCTGCTACAGTCCACTGCTGGACATAGGCCTTCCCCAAGGACCGCCACAGCGCACGATCTCCCGCTCTTTGCATCCAGTTACTACCAGCTGCCTTCTTCAGGTCGTCTGTCCATCTAGCCGTCCCACACTACGTTTACCTAAGAGTGGTCTCCATAAAAGAACCTTCCTGCTCCACCTCTCGTCGGTTCTGCGAGAGACATGGCCAGCCCACTGCCTCTTTAGCTTGCTACATTTTTGGACAACATCAGTTAACTTAGTCTTATGTCGTATGACCTCGTTCCGGATCTTATCCCTTAATGAGATCCCCAACATAGACCTTTCCATAGCACGCTGGGTAACGTGTAGTCGGTGAGCCAGCTTGACTGTCATGTTCCACGTTTCGGCTCCGTAGGTTTAAGACTGGTAAGACGCATTGGTTAACCACCGGCTTTTTAGGCACTGCGGCAGGGTCGATGTGAAGATATGATGCAACTGGTCATTAATTAAATCTTATTTTGGATCATCATGGTAACTCGTAGAGCTACACCCCCCTCTCAGCGTCGCTCGCAAGTAACGCCTCTCTTCCTTCGAGAGTCATGTTTTGTACATCATGCGACGCGGGTGAATTTTATATTGGTGTTATTTTAAAATTGTAATATCTTCTAAGATATTCATTGAAATTAAGTGATGTCAAAGACAATTTTGTTCACAATTAAGTACTTTTGATCAACATCACATTTATTTGGATAAAGATTAATATTATTACCCTGATACAACTCTTAAAAAATAATGCATTAATTTCGGCCAAATTTGATTACCACGAAATCGGTTCTAGTGACTTGATCTTAAAAGATATACATATAATGTTGCGGACATTTTTGTAGATCATTTTGAGAGGAATAATTATTTTATACAAATATTTTTGGTATCTTAAAAAGTTTTCGCAGCGTATGCAACGGAAGCCCTCAAGGATGAATAATTTTCCCCGTTTTTTCCTCATTTTCCACGATTTCTTCGCTCCTCTAGGTGCAGCGTGATGTTATATAGCCTATAGCCTTCCTCGATAAATGGTCTATTCAACACAAAAATAATTTTTCGAATTCGAACCAGCAGTTCCTGAGATTAGTGCGTTTAAACAAACAAACAAACAAACTCTTCAGCGTTATAATATTATAGTGTAGATTTTTTTTTATTTTAGTTCAGCACAAACATGTGTACAATGGTGGACTTAATATCGAGGGCATTCTCTACCAGTCAACCATAGGTTCAAGAGCAGGCAGAGAAAATTCAAGCGGTGCACATAAAATAAAAAGGAAAAACAAAGAATATAACTCAAGTTAATTACATATAATAATATTTATCCATAACTTGTGGGGTGAGCACGAACATTATCGTAATGTTTTAGTGTCAGTTATAAAAGATGTATTAATGTCGTAAGGATATTATAAAATTGATGATAATATAAATGACAAAGATATATGGAAACAATTACAATTATTGTAAATCAATTTTGAAAAGAGGCAATGACAATAGTGACTGAGTTTCTTGCGCCGCTTCTTCTCAGCACTGGCCCAAATTGTCCCGAAGCGGTGGTAGGGTTAATTTATATGCTGGGACGTGTAAAAGTGCTAGTTTTTAGCCTACTTACAGAAATAAATGGATTTTATTGTCGTCCAAACGTCAGAAACTGATAGTTTCCCCATACAAATTGACAAGTGAACGAGTAAACGCTACGAATACGTTACGATAGTTGTTCGTGCTCACCCCAATGATCCATCCGTGATATCGTGGCCAAATGTATGGATAGCATTTTTTTTTTTAATAGCAACAGGCTAACGTTAGTTAATGTTGATAATACAGAAGCCGTCTATGTCATACTCGTTCTTTCAACATTTCACAGAAAGTGTTTTCGTCGTATTATGTTCAAGGCACCAGTTTCTCCTGTGTCTCATAGTACGGCCTGATGTGGGCACTAGACGATACAAACGACGAATAAGTGATTTCCGATCCACCCTCAAGACATTGAAGTTTTAATAGTTCAATGGAAGTGGTTATGTATCTAAAACGTGAAAGCGTACAATGAAATTTTGGAGGGAATCCGTAAGAATCTAAGTCGGTTGATTAATATTTTGTGTCACTTGGCATAACAAACGAAATTCCATGTGCGTAAAAACTTTTTCCGCGCAATCATCGGCAAATATGCGTGTTTTTATAGAACTGATATTACCTTTTCATGCACAGATTGCAAACCACAAAAAAATAATACATAATCATATTACGAGTTACTAATAAAAATTATGACAAAAACGGGGGAGGGGCCTAAAAGGGGGGGGGGGGGTTATATTGCTTTTCTGTTGGTTTGCGATAGATACGGGTTCCAATCTATTTTTCTTTAAGTGTGTTTAAATTTCACATTGTAAAGAAATTTGCTTTAATTGCGTTAATGCTAAAAAAAAGTTACTTAAGACTAGTTCAGTTAAGAAGGTATAATAATATATTGTCTCTTCCAAAATCCCCTAAATCTGTGATAACTTTTGTCTCGCTTCGTTTTGTTCGGCTCCACTCGATCGAGCGTCTATTCGCGATTGCGTTCGTTCGCGCGCGCTGACTCAGCCGCTGTGACTTGGCGGTTTTTCACCGTGCGCCTTTAAGTACGATGTGTTCTGCCATTGGAGGATTTGAATTGGTTCTTCACCTTGCGCAGCGTTACAAGAATGTCTCATTGACTGACACACTGACAACCACTTTGGTGTAATGGTTAAGAAGTTGCCTTTTAACCAAGACGTCGCGGGTTCGATCCCCGCACTGTACAAACATTTGTGTGCATGAACATGTCTGTTTGTACTGGTCTGGGTGTGTTATATGTATTTATTTAAGTTTATTTGTAATACCACTGTTGATTCGGATATCTGTACCACAAGTGCTTTAGCTACTTACCACGGAGTCAGATCAAAGTATGTGATGTTGTTGTATATTTATTTATTCACAATTAGCTAAATCAGAATTAGCTTTTATTTGTGCAGTTGCATCGGAATCTTGTATTGAAAACACCTAACAAGATTTCGAAGAACATATGAAATATTAAAAAAATATCTATGGCAAAAACGTGGTTTTGGTGTGTTTCACCATAAAATGAGACCTAATTAACTTACTCAGTTATGGTACTCATAATAATATAACTGTTACCCTAGACATAATCTCAGTTAATGGAAAGAGATATTAATTATGTAATTTTGTAAATCTAGTACCTAAGTTAAACTTCTTTATGAGATTATCACATTGTGTATAGCGTACAACTTTTAACTTAATTAAGCACTTCAGAAGACCCAGAGTACAATTTACCAAATATCCATTATAAGATGACTTTGAGTTATTTAAAACATTTTGCTAATTAAATCGAATTTCCTATTAAGTCTTACTGGATACTCGGGAACTTTTTAATTAAAGAAGTATTGACGTTCTCCAAACTTCCAATGGGGACGAAGATTGATTTCCATTAAAACAACGGTAAGATACTGGTTTAATGATAAGGAACACCATAAAATATACCATGACTTGTTTCCCGTAGTCCGCGTGCAATTGCAATGTCGTGATTAGGGCGACGGGAAATAAGATACTGACTGCGATCTAAGAAGCCTTTATTATAATAGTAATGTGCTTATATACTAAAGATGGGGAAGAGTGTGTGCGTATTAGTTAAACGGTAACAGCACACTACACCTCCCCCGTTATTTACTTAAGGTTAAAAAATATGCAAGAGCTTATTTTTTAATAACAATTTGCATCTATTACTTTATATTTAAAAAAAAATAACATAGTTTATTTGTTTGTGTTAAGTAGTAAAAAAAAATCTAGTGTGCCAATTAAATAACAAAATCAACTATTACACAGTACATTGTTAGGTCTACAAATTTTAAAGTATTTTAACAAAAGTTAATTAGGTAGGACAATTTAGAGAATATAAACAAAATAGATTAATTGAAAACAGTTGCATCTTTTATGCTTTTTATATGATTGATAACATACATTGACATACAGTGTCACTTATACATAACTTACACACATAAACGTGTTGTTGACGACCTAACTATACATAGCAACTTTTTTTTTTCAACTCAGTTTGGTTTTGCAAAAATAAACAATTTTACTTTACTTCATACGTCTAATCTTCTATATCTCAACTTCTTAAGCTGTAAGCTTTACATTGTCAAATCCAAACTTATTACTCTTTTAAATTCACGTCAAATCCATAGTAGGTACAAAGTACTACTTATAACGATTGTCATTTCCAAGTGTAACTCATGCACATTTAATGTGCTGAGTGGGATCCCATAGTCACAAATCATAATGTATGTAGATCTACCTTTACAAGTATTCATGCATAACTCCTCATATACATTTATTTATTATATTTATTTAATAGTCGACTTATTTATTTAATATATTTTTTATCATGGTACTTATAACATGTGCGCGCACTTTACAATAATAAATAAAGGGACAATTTTAAGACTTTATTTATGTCTCCAACTATTCTCACAGAGATAACTCGTATGCACCATGATCGAATGAAGGATGATTCCCCTATTTTTTTTGTACCATGTTTGCATTATTTGTTTATTTTTCATCATTTACATGATAATGATTTATTCTTTCTTTATCCATCAAAGCACTTTACAAAATCAACCTATACAAACTTCAGAATATCATTTAACTTTTGGGTGATCAGTCCAATTGTTTAAGATATCTTTTGTATGAATGTAGCTATGCCTATCTTAACATACCTATACAAACAATACCGAAATATTTGAATGAAACCTTTATCTTATAATCAAACCAAATCCTATAATTTAACAACAAACCCTTAAAAGCCTTCATCATTTCATTACAATACAACATTCCTACACCTCCATTTTTTATTAACTCAATATCATATCTTCATACGAGTATTATAACATCATAATATCGTAATTAGTTTACTTGCTTTAGTATATGTACTTCTTCTCATCACTCTTTATTACATTATGTCTAATCCGTGTCATATTCTTTGTAATTTAGTATCTGTAAAAACAAACTCAATCATAATGTCATTAATAATTTGTACGAAAAATGGTTTTTCATATCAAATCATATGTAAGTACCAAAATTTCCCTAAAAAAAACAACTTAAAAAAAAACTTTAACTGCACTTATGTGAAACAAAAACAAATGACTTCATTCTTAAATCAACTTTTGGAAAACCTAAATGAGAATAAATTCCTAATGATATTTTACGCAACGAATCGCAAATAAGAGATGTTAAGTAGAGTTGATTGTAAAGGAATACAAGATTAATAAGTTATACTGAATCAAATATATTTAAATAATCAAAACCAAGTTTTATAATATTAATCATCCACAACTTGGGTGCACTAAGGCACACAGGAATCCGCTGATTCGCTAGATTCGCCCGACATCGGACTCCGATGATTCAGTGCGCATGCATTGCATCATGCAATCCCATGTTTGTGTGAAACACAAAAAGACCTGTACCTATTAATTGCGACTTATTGAATTGATTTATCATTACTTTTTAAATGATACTTTAACCTTTAGATAGCTATTAGTTATTTCATGTTAGCAACAATGTTAAATGATCATAAAATACAGAAATAAAAATTTTGACATAATCAACCAAACAAAAAAAATATGTTCAATCAACAAGAAATGCTGTGTTAATATTATCATTGCATTTCCATTATTTCTAATCTATGTAAGGTAAATATCAAAGTATGTATACGTACCCACCAGTAAACAACTCACGAGGCGCTGCCAAGATTCGCTGATTTTCAGAATTTAACACGGTGCATCGATTGAACAAGAACAAACAATACCTACTTATAGAATTGCTATTTTTACATTGTTAAAACTTTATGTAAATTGAAATATTCATTAAGAAAACAAACGATTAATTTATCAGAATAAAGTGATTTCATTAATGAAAAAAAATTGCTGTAAAATATCATTGGCGGTCTAATACGAGTACAATGTGTGTAGGTACCTATTGATTTAATCTAAATGCTGTTATTAAGCCGTCAACAAACGTTATAACTAAAATTAATTGATTACATATTTTAAAAATATACAATGTCTTCAATAAAGTAATAAGTACATTATTTTATAAAATTCTGAATCTTTTTGTAATTTTAGATTGTAGATTTAAATTTAAATTTGGAAAAAAAATACTAGCCTGTTATAACTTAAAAGGAAAAAAAAGAATGATCACCTTAATTTTTACCTTTCAAAGAAAACTTCTCTGCTCGGGGGCTCGATGTTTATGTTCTCCCGGCTGCGTCCCACTTCCGACACGAACAACTCCCGGCACCCTGCTCATAGCTGTTAACATCCACATCAGACTCCTTCATCTCCCGGCGCCCAGCTTACTGTTATAACCACATCTGACTCCATCATCTCCCGGCGCCCAACATTTTCAACTCCAATGTTATTAAAATCCAATCACTTTTGAACGTCTTGATTTTATTGAAGATATTATAATTACAATGTTTTTAGTCCATTTTCTCACCACATTATTTTTAAAGATTTTTTTTGTATACACTTCACGTTAAAACATTTTTCGTAAACCATCTGCTCAGCGCCGCCATAAGGCAGCACTGGCAGGGTCGCCATGCAATGTCGTGATTAGGGCGACGGGAAATAAGATACTGACTGCGATCTAAGAAGCCTTTATTATAATAGTAATGTGCTTATATACTAAAGATGGGGAAGAGTGTGTGCGTATTAGTTAAACGGTAACAGCACACTACACAATTCAGGGATAAAAAATCATTCTTATGCCCTTTCCCAAGGTCCACTTGATATGTATACCAAATTTCATCCAAATCAGTTGAGTAATTTAGACTTAAAAGCGTAGCAGACGGACAGATACTTTTGCACAGAAAATAATTAATTTTGCTATTTCCTCAAGGGTAGTTTATCAAAGGTTTGATAACAAAATCAGAAATTTGCTCGCTCTCAAAAGGATTGAGAAGGATTCTTTCCGGTTAAGATATTTTTCATGAATTTTATTTTGTCTTAAATTAATAAATTTTTTTTTGTTTTCGCTCATTGTTGAAATGCTTAATCTATTCTCGGAAAATTCAATTTAAACGTGTGATGGACCTCTAAATTAAAAGCTTTTGAATGATGAAAAATGGTTTATATAAAACTTTGAAACATAAGTTTAAGTTCATGTTACAAAAAAGCTTCTAATAAATGTTGTGAAACATATTTCTCTCATAAATTATATATTTAGGTCATAGGTCTCCCCCAAGGATCTCCACCGTGATCGGTCCGACGGTCTTTGCATCCAGTTACTACCAGCTGCCTTCTTCAGGTCGTCTGTCCATCTAGCCGTCCCACACTACGTTTACCTAAGAGTGGTCTCCATAAAAGAACCTTCCTGCTCCACCTCTCGTCGGTTCTGCGAGAGACATGGCCGGCCCACTGCCTCTTTAGCTTGCTACATTTTTGGACAACATCAGTTAACTTAGTCTTATGTCGTATGACCTCGTTCCGGATCTTATCCCTTAATGAGATCCCCAACATAGACCTTTCCATAGCACGCTGGGTAACGTGTAGTCGGTGAGCCAGCTTGACTGTCATGTTCCACGTTTCGGCTCCGTAGGTTTAAGACTGGTAAGACGCATTGGTTAACCACCGGCTTTTTAGGCACTGCGGCAGGGTCGATGTGAAGATATGATGCAACTGGTCATTAATTAAATCTTATTTTGGATCATCATGGTAACTCGTAGAGCTACACCCCCCTCTCAGCGTCGCTCGCAAGTAACGCCTCTCTTCCTTCGAGCGTCATGTTTTGTACATCATGCGACGCGGGTGAATTTTATATTGGTGTTATTTTAAAATTGTAATATCTTCTAAGATATTCATTGAAATTAAGTGATGTCAAAGACAATTTTGTTCACAATTAAGTACTTTTAATCAACATCACATTTATTTGGATAAAGATTAATATTATTACCCTGATACAACTCTTAAAAAATAATGCATTAATTTCGGCCAAATTTGATTACCACGAAATCGGTTCTAGTGACTTGATCTTAAAAGATATACATATAATGTTGCGGACATTTTTGTAGATCATTTTGAGAGGAATAATTATTTTATACAAATATTTTTGGTATCTTACAAAGTTTTCGCAGCGTATGCAACGGAAGCCCTCAAGGATGAATAATTTTCCCCGTTTTTTCCTCATTTTCCAGGATTTCTTCGCTCCTCTAGGTGCAGCGTGATGTTATATAGCCTATAGCCTTCCTCGATAAATGGTCTATTCAACACAAAAATAATTTTTCGAATTCGAACCAGCAGTTCCTGAGATTAGTGCGTTTAAACAAACAAACAAACAAACAAACTCTTCAGCGTTATAATATTATAGTGTAGATTTTTTTTTATTTTAGTTCAGCACAAACATGTGTACAATGGTGGACTTAATATCGAGGTCATTCTCTACCAGTCAACCATAGGTTCAAGAGCAGGCAGAGAAAATTCAAGCGGTGCACATAAAATAAAAAGGAAAAACAAAGAATATAACTCAAGTTAATTACATATAATAATATTTATCCATAACTTGTGGGGTGAGCACGAACATTATCGTAATGTTTTAGTGTCAGTTATAAAAGATGTATTAATGTCGTAAGGATATTATAAAATTGATGATAATATAAATGACAAAGATATATGGAAACAATTACAATTATTGTAAATCAATTTTGAAAAGAGGCAATGACAATAGTGACTGAGTTTCTTGCGCCGCTTCTTCTCAGCACTGGCCAAATTGTCCCGAAGCGGTGGTAGGGTTAATTTATATGTTGGGACGTGTAAAAGTGCTAGTTGTTAGCCTACTTACCCTTATACTTATAAATGGATTTTATTGTCGTCCAAAAGTCAGAAACTGATAGTTTCCCCATAGAAATTGACAAGTGAACGAGTAAACGCTACGAATACGTTACGATAGTTGTTCGTGCTCACCCCAATGATCCATCCGTGATATCGTGGCCAAATGTATGGATAGCAATTTTTTTTTCATAGCAATAGGCTAACGTTAGTTAATATTGAAAATACAGAAGCGCTCTATGTCATACTCGTTATTTCAACAGTTCACATAAGGTCGTTTACGTTTTCGTCGTATTATGTTCAAGGCACCATTTTCCCCTGTGTCCCATAGTACGGCCTGATGTGGGCACTAGACGGTACAAACGACGAATAAGTGATTTCCGATCCACCCTCAAGACATTGAAGTTTTAATAGTTCAATGGAAGTGGTTATGTATCTCAAACGTAAAAGCGTGCAATGAAATGTTGGAGGGAATCCGTAAGAATCTAAGTCGGTTGATTAATATTTTGTGTCACTTGGCATAACAAACGAAATTCCATATGCGTAAAAACTTTTTCAGCGCAATCATCGGCAAATATGCGTGTTTTTATAGAACTGATATTACCTTTTCATGCACAGATTGCAAACCACAAAAAATAATACATAATCATATTACGAGTTACTAATAAAAATTATGACAAGAACGGGGGAGGGGCCTAAAAGGGGGGGGGGGGTTATATTGCTTTTCTGTTGGTTTGCTATACGGGTTCCAATGTATTTTTCTTTAAGTGTGTTTTAATTTCACATTGTAAAGAAATTAGCTTTAATTGCGTTAATGCTAAAAAAAAGTTACTTAAGACTAGTTCAGTTAAGAAGGTATAATAATATATTGTCTCTTCCAGAATCCCCTAAATCTGTGTTAACTTTTGTCTCGCTTCGTTTTGTCGCTCGCTCCACTCGATCGAGCGTCTATTCGCGATTGCGTTCGTTCGCGCTGACTCAGCCGCTGTGACTTGGCGGTTTTTCACCGTGCGCCTTTAAGTACGATGTGTTCTGCCATTAGAGGATTTGAATTGGTTCTTCACCTTGCGCAGCGTTACAAGAATGTCTCATTGACTGACACACTGACAACCACTTTGGTGTAATGGTTAAGAAGTTGCCTTTTAACCAAGACGTCGCGGGTTCGATCCCCGCACTGTACAAACATTTGTGTGCATGAACATGTCTGTTTGTACTGGTCTGGGTGTGTTATATGTATTTATTTAAGTTTATTTGTAATACCACTGTTAATTCTGATAAGCTAAGTAGCTAAAGCACTACTTACCACGGAGTCAGATCAAGGTGTGTGATGTTGTTGTATATTTATTTATTAAAAATTAGCTAAATCAGAAGTAGCTTTTATTTGTGCAGTTGCATCGGAATCTTGTATTGAAAACCCTTAATAAGATTTTGAGGAACAGATAAAATATCAAAACAATATTTATTCCAAAAAAGTGGTCTTGGTGTGTTTCACCATAAAATGATACCTAATTAACTTACTCAGTTAAGGTACTCATAATAATATAATTGTTACCCTAGACAGAATCTCTGTTAAGTATGTAATTTTGTAAATCTAGTACCTAAGTTAAACTTCTTTATGAGATTATCACATTGTGTATAGCGTACAACTTTTAACTTAATTAAGCACTTCAGAAGACCCAGAGTACAATTTACCAAATATCCATTATAAGATGACTTTGAGTTATTTAAAACATTTTGCTAATTAAATCGAATTTCCTATTAAGTCTTACTGGATACTCGGGAACTTTTTAATTAAAGAAGTATTGACGTTCTCCAAACTTCCAATGGGGACGAAGATTGATTTCCATTAAAACGACGGTAAGATACTGGTTTAATGATAAGGAACACCATAAAATATACCATGACTTGTTTCCCGTAGTCCGCGTGCAATTCAGGGATAAAAAATCATTCTTATGCCCTTTCCCAAGGTCCACTTGATATGTATACCAAATTTCATCCAAATCAGTTGAGTAATTGAGACGTAAAAGCGTAGCAGACGGACAGATACTTTTGCACAGAAAATAATTAATTTTGCTATTTCTTCAAGGGTAGTTTATCAAAGGTTTGATAACAAAATCAGAAATTTGCTCGCTCTCAAAAGGATTGAGAAGGATTCTTTCCGATTGAGATATTTTTCATGAATTTTATTTTGTCTTAAATTAATAAAATGTTTTTTTTTTGTTTTCGCTCATTGTTGAAATGCTTAATCTATTCTCGGATAATTCAATTTAAACGTGTGATGTACCTCAAAATAAAAGCGTTTGATTGATGAAAAATGGTTTATACAAAACTTTGAAACATAAGTTTAAGTTCATGTTACAAAAAAGCTTCTAATAAATGTTGTGAAACATATTTCTCTCATAAATTATATATTTAGGTCATAGGTCTCCCCCAAGGATCTCCACCGTGATCGGTCCGACGCTTTCCGCATCCAGTGGCTTCCCGCGACCATCACCAGATCGTCAGTCCACCTTGGGGGTCTGCCGACGGAGCGTCGCCCGGCACACGATTACAATTTGAGAACCTTCCCGCCCATCGGTTCGTCGCGCTATGTGTTTCGCCCACTGCCACTTTAGCTGAGCAATCCTTCGATCAATGTCGGTCGATTTAATAGTAGTAGTATAGTATAATAGTCAACTTCTTAACCATTACACTAAAGTGGTCGTCTTTAGAATCGTTTAAAGAAGAGCCTTGATTCAAAACCCAGGTTCAGACGGTTTTGACGTGACAACGTCTTATAAATTGGTTTGCCGGGTGACACCTCAAGAAACTGCGTTACGCTGCTCCGCTCACGTTTCGCGCGAGAGAAACAGAGCGAGAGAGAGAGAGAGAGAGAGATTGGCATACACACCGGTTCATGTTATACGAATGAATATTCACATTAAAATTATTTTACCACTCAGAGTCGTTGTCACGTAAAACTTTCGCGCGTAGGTATACCGACTTTTTTAACATTTTTGTTTGCCACAAAATGTCTCAGAAGTGAGTTCGGTGCGACTACATTTTATATAAGAAGTAGATTGAAACATAAAAGAAAAATCTCAGTCAGACATTTTGAACCGCAACAAAGGCGAAGGTATTTTATTATTAGACCTCTTATTTCGCTTCGCTAGCATTATGTTAAGGTTTTGAATAAAGATCTTTGGGTTAGCAATTTCTTTTTCGTTAATATGAAGCATAAGATTTCTACGTGAAAGGTTTTATTTGAGAATTTGTGGAAAGCGATTAAAGTAGCTGGACTTTTTCGGTTTTGATAAATCTTTAGCTTTTTTTAAGTATAATAGGTCCTTACCTATGAAATTGGCGTTTTGTATGGGAGGAACAAAAAGTCGAAATTTTTTTATATAGCATATTTATTTAATCAAAGTATGAGCCATTGTAATCTATGCACTTTTGCCATCTCATAGGTAGTTCATTGATCCCTTTACTAAAAAAACCATTCGAACGGGAATCAATAAAATCTTTGAAGGCGACTTGGACTGCCCCATCTGAGTTGAACTTTTTCCCTTGCAAGAAGTTATCCAAATTTCGAAAAAAATGGTAATCTGTTGGAGCAAGGTCCGGGGAGTACGGTGGATGCCTTAGAGATTCCAATTGAAGTTCTTCTAATTTGCTAGCCGTCTGTTGTGCAGTGTGTGGTCTAGCGTTGTCGTGAAGCAGCAGTGGCGTAGAGCGATTGACCAGCCTTGGTTGTTTAGCAACTAGCTTTTCCATCATGGTTTGCAATTGCTGACAATAGATATCTGCCGTAATCGTCTGGCCAGATTTGAGAAAACTGTAATGAACGACACCGGCGCTAGTCCACCAAACGCTTACAAGTAACTTTTTATTGGTCAATTTTCGCTTGGAGCAGGCTTTGGCTGGCTTGCCAGGGTCCAGCCATTGCGATGAGCGCTTCCGATTATCGTAGAGAATCCACTTTTCATCACAGGTAATGATTCGATTTAAAATCCCTTCGTTATTGTGCCGGTCAAGTAATGTAACGCAGCAGTTGACGCGCGTTTGCCGGTTTGCTTCACTCAATTCGTGAGGAACCCACCTTTCAAGTTTTTTAATCTTCCCAATTTGCTTCAAGTGGATTAAAACAGTTTTATCACTAACGCCAAAGCCTGCAGCTAACTCGGACGTGGTTTGCGATGGATCCGCTTCCACAATAGCCTTCAATTCTTCATTATCAACTTGGGTCTCCGGCCGTCCACGGGGCTTGTTTTGCAGGTCGAAATTTCCAGAACGAAAACGTTGGAACCAAAAACGCACTGTGTTTTCTTTTGCGACACAACCGCCATACACATCATTAACCCTTCGAGCCGTTTCCGCAGCACTGGTGCCACGGTGGAACTCGTACTCGTAAATAACGCGATATTTCAAATTTTCCATTTTGTAAATTGAGCGATGCAAACAGAAAAAAGATAAGTAAAAAAACAAATATATGACGGTTTACGAAACACAACTACATGTGGAAATAGCTGTATAAATTTGAATTTCGAATTCTTAACCAAATAGGAAAAATTTGTGATCAAAGTGGCCAGTACGACAAAACGCCAATTTCATATGTAAGGACCTAATATTAACTTCAGTAGGTAACAAACTGGACCAAAGCCAACACATTTAACCTGATACAAAAAATTAAAAAAAAATATGACAGGTACTGAAGCAAAGATATGATTTCTTTGAATAGTAATATTATTTGTGTAAAATTTATATTTTTGATAAATGTTTTTAGAAAGTGTTGGCATGGAGATGGATGTACTCGTTAACACACCACATGTTTAATAGGCTAGATGACACCACCGATCGTTGACTTACTTTTTAATATCTGTCAAAACGTGATTGAAAATACAAGATTGACCGAATATTTATTGAGTATGGAAATATACTGTATTAACTGTGTTGTATTAACTCCATAGGGGCTATGTTTTTTTAAACGCTCATGGTCTTGAAAATATTTAAGATAGACCACGTGTCATCATGCCAATTAAATGGTCTCAAATCTAGAGAACTTATCTAAAACGCGTCCATCAGTTTTTCAAGGGATTTTCCATTCAGTTTGATTACTTGAGAAACTAATGGTCATTTTCTAGAGACCGCTTACATATTACCGGTCAATCTGGAAATCTATGGGGGGAGGCCAAGGTTTTATATGTTATTATTTTAATTTTATATTGTGCTACCCAGACATTTGGCCACAATCTCACCTAATGGTAAGTGTCAATGTGGCCAAGGATGGTTATGATGGTTGATGATGTTATGTCTGTCAATTAATAGTACCTACTTGTTTTCATTTTATTATTTTTTTGGATCGACGCGAACTTTTTTTTACTAATGTAAGTGACAATGTCTTCGTTGAGAAATAAAGAATCTTTAAACCTAAACCTACCTAATAGTGTCTGCTTAGCAGTACACATAATGCGGCTGATTTTGATTGGGTATTGCTTCCCAACCCTTTCAGGATGCTGGCTCAGCATTCAAAACGAACGTATATCTTCCTATTTGTATTCCGTTCATCTATTCCCAAACAAACCTCAGCCAAGCATGTAACCTCTAACAATACAATCAAGAAACTACGCAGTAATGAAGTGCTAAGAGCAAATTACTATCCGCCAATAAAACGCGGCAATTAAATTGGCGCAAACATTAGGCCGATTCCACACTAACTCAAACAAAGGATGGGCTAGGGTTGTCAACTTGTATACCTAATTGACAAGAAAATCTTTTTTTATACGAGTATCAATGTTGAGTTAGTTTTAGCAACATTCTCGGTGTTCAAAAACGGTTTTGATTCAAAATAAAATCAGCAGTCAATACGTGAAAAATTTCTTGTCTGAACCTAAGCTATTCTAAATTCACTGAAAACTCATAAAATTCAATTATTTATTTCAATAGACACACACACTTTTAATCGTCCCATAAAGCCCTACCACAGCTTCAGGACAAACGGGACATACATTTTTTTTTATAAGGAGTTATATATCTTTTCACCAGAATGGAATTATTGTCTGTTGAGCTTAACATACCTAAAAAACACGTATTTTTCAATTATGAAAGCTAATATACAGCTAAATTGATAAATTAACTTTTATCAGTGTGACAGCCCTGACTCTCAATATTCGGATAAAGCTGCGTGAGCAGTGTTTGTTTAGGCCCTAATCTAATTGTACAGTTGTGAAGTTCTCCTTATTGTAGGGTCCTGGCATATTGACTGCTTCTATGTACACTGTATTACTATTTAGATACTCCTGATGAGCTGAACTTAAAGAAAGTATGTAGAAAAAGTTGTCGAATGGCGACCGCGTACCAGACGACACTTAGTGTATCTCTAGTATCGTAGTGTAATTTAATTATTTGAATTTGAATCGTGACTTCAAATCTCATCTAATTCAGTTTGTATTTTAATTTTTTATTGTGATTTTAGTTTGCATGTTAATTTTGACTTTAATTTTGGAATTAATTTAAATTTTGTGTTTGATTTTAATTAACATTGAAATATTTAATCTAATAATATTTGAATGCAGTGAATTTTTATTATTTTAATATTTCAATTTCGTTTTAAATTTTATATTAATTTTGACTTTAATTTTGGTATTCATTTTAATTATGTGTTTGATTTAAAACTTAAATTTTTAATCTAATAATATTTGAATAAAGTGAATTATGACCATTACGAAGATTATGCCAAACTTGGGGAAAAAGATGAATTCGAAATATCGTATGTTGTTATGGATTTTTAAGTCAGACATTTAAATTTTTTTTTAATCGTAACCTGGCTGGCCGCCAGAAGAAACGTTAAAAAACTTCTGATGAGCCGTATCAAGAGGGGTTGTCAGTCAACCCTAAGCAATAACATTTAAATATATTTTTTCTCTACTCACGCCAACAAATTACACAATTTTTCTTGTCGCATGCACAACAAGATTATATTCGGTTGTCCATCTGTCGTGCGGAGTGAAGGGTGCATAGAGAATAGGGGTGTGGATCAACTGAGAAATGAGAACTGCTCATATACTCTATAGGTACTACTGAACTAGCCCTAGGTGTAAATTAATAAACAAATAAAAACATCACATACATTAATCTGACCCCGTGGTAAGTAGCTTAAGCACTTGTGTTACAGATATCAGAATTAACAGTGGTATTACAATAAACTCAATCTTTAATTAGCAACCTTAAATTTTGGTACATATTAGCCAAGGTTGTGGTCTAGGAGACACCTTATTTTAAAGTGACGTTATTAATCAAATATGTTTTTAAACCTGTGAAATAATAATTTATTCTGAATTAGTATTTACCAAGTTTTAGAATGGCCTCATAAAAATATTATAAAAACCATTCTATTTACTTAAATCATAACAAAAATATAGAATGACTCATTATATACGGTCCACGGTTTTGATGAATGAAAAAAAAAGTGGATATAAATAAATTTGAAAAATCTTTCTTATTTATAATAATGATATTAAAACTGTCCAATAAACCAGTCTTAACCAGTAGTAGGTCTTCTGGTCGTTAAAAATTACTTTTACCCTCTGCTGATGGGCGGATCGTTGGGCGGAAATAATAGATGTAATGAACTCAGAAATAGCTGGAAAAAAAGAAAAATATTTCTATGAAACTGTAAACTGACAGGTACCGGTATGTTTTTAAGCGTCTTCTGTCATTAGTGACTTAGTTACAGGTTTATAACATTTACCTACAAAAGTTACTTACTACATATGTAAACATAGTGTATACTTATCACTTCCCAACTTCAAAACTAGTAAGTCATCTGTGGTTCTTGTAGTTGATAAATTTAAAGTTAATAAATTTCGATTTGAAAAATTATTATTAATAACTTTCACGGACATCTTTTTAATGCTGATATATTTGTAATATGACATAGTATTCGACATAGTAATTTAATTTTGTGATAAATATCTATTTGATTGAACTTGAATATTTTATTTTAAAATTATTTAATATTATTTGCATGCTGTCATAATATTGCTGAAAAAGCTGAACCACAATGTTAAACCTACCACCTAAATGTACCCTTTTTCATACGCAAATAAATTTTCATTTCATTTGATATCACAAAAACTTCATCTTTTGTTTTTACCTGGTGTGATCTTATTGTGTATTATTTTTTTGACCAAAAAAGTGGGTTATTGTGAGATTGTTTGATGAACAAACAAAAAAAAAATAACGAAAATATCGAATTGTAGTAAAAGCTTAGTGTTACAGATAATGGTACTGCGACAGATGGGGAAAGTAAAATTTGAAATGGCCTATTCCTTAAGGCAGCAGGCAGGCAGACAGACAACAACTTGTGTTATACAATAACATATACTTTTTTAACAGGCACTTGTCATATTTTTGACAAATCTTCAAATATTTTGCAACCGAGTGCTTATGACCTTATAGTTGACCCATACATTGGCAGACGCAGTGTACTCGCTGCAACAATAGCTGTTATGAACCTTCTTTGACTTCAACCGATTTTCGCAGTCGGAAAAAAACTAGCAACTCAATGATACGTGCGACCCTTAACTGTGACTGTATAATGTCACGTGGTTATCTCGTTCACACTGCGCTGAGCAATTCGTAAAGCCCATTGAATTTGCTACGATAGAAAAAAATAGTCTAGGATCTTTTTTTACTTCCATGTGGCTAGACGATGTTTCTACCTGTGGGTGTGAGAGACCACACGATTTTAACCTCTATTTGACTGATATTCAATTCAATTCAATTTATTTTATTTCAGGCAGAGCTCATATAATGTTAGTATATAAAATCACTTTTAACTAAGGTTAGTAAACAAAAAAATGATGATTAGAAATATATGTTAAAGATGCGTGTGAGAGAGCACCCTCTTTTCGATGAGTGATGACTCCCACCGATCCACAAAGACCTTCAGGATACTGTTGGATATAAGATTGTTTCTAGAATCAGCAAAGTCATCACAGTTGCAGAGGTATCTTACATATATGACGATTTGTTAAATAGGATTCCCCGAAGGCAATAACATTAAGCGGTTTTTTTGGAGTACGCTCGTTTCTTAAAGCATTTTATAAGTAATAATATATTTTTTATAAGATTAGCTGCAAAGCTGTTTTAGTTAGAAAATGAATATTCAGAAACTGCCTTCAGGCTGAACACTAGTTGAATAAAAAAGCTTTATCTCCGAGCTTTTTATAAGCACGGCCGCATCTCTGAAAGCTTGCAAGTTGAAAGAAACAGGAAATTCAGCGTACTTCAGTGAAGGAAGACAAACAGGCGTTCATTTCCGGTGCTCACCTCACCGATAGGGTTGCCACATGAAATAATATTATTTTAATGTATTTTTTACGGATTTTTTTAGAATTTTATAAAGATAAATAATGCAAGGATCACAAAATGCTATATGGATAGATGTATTAAGCGAGTTTTGATTTGTCTTTACGATGTTTCTTATTCACGAAGTGTCGGACACTCAAACAGAAGATTTTTTAGAAAATTCCTTTATGTCCATCGAATTTCTGGAGAACAGCCTGGTAGAGGAAAACGTGAACAAATAAAGACAGATATGTATGATTTTGTAATCCTATTAATATTATAAAAGCAAAAATTTCAGACCAAAGATATATGAGCACCGTCCCCCAACCAACAAACATAAATTGATATCGATGTGATCGTTAGTATCCCATTACTTGACTTTGAGTTTTTATTAAAAAAAAAATGGGGTAGATACTTCAGAAAAATCGAAAAGTTTTTTTTTAATCATTTCCATACAAAATTAGTTCCAGTACAGACGATAAAAACATTTTTCACAAGGAATTATGTTTTTTTTTCGGTAAACACACGAAATTAAGTACAACAAAGTTTACAAAGTTATCACAATATGAAATTATTCATCAAAAAGGTTTTAATTTAGATGTGGCATGAGCGCGGTACCGCAGCGGCGCAATCCCAAGCCCAAGCTTAGGGATTCAGTACATTGTATAGTATTTTATAGGCAAAATATTCCTGCCTCGTTGGTGTAGTGGCAAAGTTTCTGCGTTAATCACAATCTGAATCCCAGGTCGAGCCAAAATTGTTTCTGAGATTTTCTGTCATGAATTTCTCAAAAACAGCTCGGAGTCGGGAAGTTGGCGGTGTTACACCCCCCCGTGCCTCGGAAAGCACGTTAAACCGTTGGTCCTGCGCCTGATCTCTCTCCGGTCATGTTGGATTGCGGTCTTACTGAACTTTGAGAGTGAAGGAACAGTGAATGCACCTGTGTAGTGCGCTCACACTTGTGCACTATAATATCTCCTGCGTAGTTGGTTGATCACTATTTACTTGAGATTGGCTCCCGTGGTCGAAGTCGGCCAGGAGGACTATTATTATTATAGGCAAAATGTCTGCACAAAACAATGAATATGAAATGAAAATGAAATAGCTTATGCATCAGAATAACACATAGGCTACAATTTAAAAGAATTGTGAAGATAAAGGGTTTCCACGCGGACGAAGTCGCAGTCAGCCACTTGTTCCTTATAATATTATAGTACCTGACAACCCTACTCGGCTGCGTAAATGTAAAATCGGATGTTGAACAGACTTCCGCCGCAACAAGAAAACGAACTATTTCAACTCAAACATTTTTCTTAATACCCCAATTAAGCAGAACTTAATTAATAGACTTGTACTACGAGTATGGTACATTAAAATAAGATCTGCATAGAGCTTATTTAGCCCCTTACTTGCAGACTTTTGGTTTAAAGATCTTATTCTTAATAAGACTCATTAACTAGGTCACGTACATGAGAACAATGCTTTTAAAAGATTTCAATGCATTCCCGTCGAGATAACACAATAATGTAAAATAAGTAATTTTTTCGGTACACACACTCGCACACACTCATACACAAATAATAATTATTCTATTTATGCGATAATAGTAGTTTATGCAACTGATACATAATGAGGGGCCTTAAAACACGAGTGAGATTTTATGAAACGAGCGTCAGCGAGTTTCATAATAGCATCACACGAGTTTTTTAAGGCCTAATTATGTACAGTTGCATACACTACTTTATCTACACACATATCATAAGTACTCTAAGATGGGTTCAGAGGTCGTAGGGAAATGACCTGCTTTGCAACCAACAAACAAATGAATGACAATAGTAATGGCGGGTAATTCAATCCTCCGTCACGACAATTTTTTTTTATATCATAGACAAACGAATGAAGTCCCTATCCTCATGTCACTCGTGATTATATGTCGTGCGATTTGGATTAAAAAACATACTGAATTTGACGTTTCATATCGATAACTGCTTTAATATCAATGGATACTAGAATAGAGACCTACTTTAGTTTTGACAGCTGTTCCAAATTTAAAGTCATAACCTTACAGAAATTGATACTGTTATAACATTACAGTACAGATTTTACCTACTGCCACAGATAAGAAAGTTCTCATAGTAAAATTGGTTGTAGTAATGCTGGTCATTTCATACGGTTTCTGAACGCATTTTAGAGCACTAATGATATGTCCGTAGATAAAGTAAGTTATATAGGTTGGTTAGTTAATTAAGTTACTTATAAGTATTTAAATTAGTGATTCATCCTCTATAATTTGCTGAGCTAATTTGGTCTTGAAGACATTGAATGATTTAATTTATTTTCTACATACGAGGAGACATTATTATAAAGACTTCAACCCCCTATCCGAGATTTGACTTAATTGGTAATAATGCAATTTAAGTAACAGATGAATTTGAGCATAATTAATTATACTCATAAGTTTGGCTCATTGCCGCAAGGTCGCCCGCTTGTCAATTTTCTACACGGAATCACTTTGGTGAGTGTGGGCATGAATTTCACCAGCTCATTCCGCCGGCCCCCTTTTACCATCGGACCACTAGACTATAGGTATACTATCCGTGCCGTGTTGATGTTCCACAAATAGGAACGCAAAAAGCGCTTTTCTTCTACGTTCACGATCACGATTTAAAAAAACAGATTAAAGCTGAAAAAGAGGATTATTTTGCTTTAAATTTCCACTAAACGACGCCAGCGCAGGAACCCAAATACTTCCAACTGTAACCACCTGAGAAAAACGAGAGCTAGAATTCGCAGGACTTACAGTACAACTCGCAACGTGATACAGAAGATGCACCTGGAATCACAACACTGAAATCAACAAAACACTGGACACGTTTCGCCACTACACGTGGCATCCTCAGGAGATGTTGTCGCTTCGACTACGAGCGGCTGAATATTAGATTAGCCTAATAAGTAACTAAACTGAAAATTAACGCTTTTGTGTTGGGGTAAACGTCGGTCCAATCTGCAGCGCTGCCAGAATAACTGATTATTTTAATTAAAAAATACTATAAAAAGAATTAGAGAAATCGGTTTAGTTGTTCTCGAGATTTACGGTTAGTAACACAATTCTCAAAAATATCAGAGTCGGGCCTCTAAGTTATTTCATATTATTATTCACTTCAATATCTTCCTGAGTGTTTTATTTACTCCCAATCGAGGATGCGTAGCCTCTTCAGACACCGTGGATCCAATATGTAGCTACCTCCACATTATTGGGCACTTACCAACGAAGTGAGGGCTTATGTGAGTAATACTAGGTAAGATGGAAGAAAACAGGCTATGAGATGGAAATGTGAAAAAAAAATCATATTCAAGTTGATAAAAATACTTTTGAGTTCACCCTTAATCGTGCTAGCTTAATTGAATATTTATTTAGAAATTCTCGATTTACGTATCTACGAGATAACTTAAAATCATTTTTTATTAAACATGTCCTTAAAGATCGCTATCAGAAAATACCGCTTAGATTTTTTATGGTTTGTTATATTTGTATTTTGTGGCGTACAATTAACAGATATCGATATGTCTATCTTCATTTTAAGCATTTGAAAATCCTTAAGTTCCTGCAATACAAATAAAACGAATCATTACGTAAAACCATTTGCAATTTGAAGGAAAGAAACGGCAAAAAAGGTAATACTGAAATTACAAAATAAAATGGCAATTTGTCGATTCTGCTTTATCAGACAAATAAAAAATATTAAACGTAAGATAAAAACTGTACGTCATAAAATTGTAAATGCTTCCTTTGTCGATAGCAAATCGACTCAAAGCCACTTACGACAAAATGGGCTTGTGCGATAGAGTTAAGATGGTACTAGAAAGATTTGTAACAAATAAATTTGACGATCACTTTTTTGTTATAACTAAGAAGTTGACTCGAACAAGAGGTCGCGGTTAAGATCCCCGCACTGTACAAACATTTGTGTGCATGATCATGTCTGTTTGTACTGGTCTGGGTGTTATAATGTATTTATTTAAGTTTATGTGTAATACCACTGTTGATTCTGATATCTGTAACACAAGTGCTTTAGCTACTTACCACGGAGTATGAGATGTTTTTTTTTTATTATTACTTTTATTTTACTTTTACTTTTCTCTAAGCAAGGTATGGGCCTCGTTTTGGTAAATATAGTGACTGTATCACGGGCCTAAGCCAAGCGAACAGAACTTTCGGAATTGATTGTAGAGTTGGAATCGTCCACCAAAAACCGTCTGACTTTTCAACTCTCAGCTTAAACGAAAAGATTTAAGTTAAGTTTTTAAGCCAAGCTAGAAATAGGTAACCTAGGAGCTAACACAATAAAATCATTTTGTTTAAATCGAGAGTTATATTTTGTTAATGCTCACATTCTTCAAAAAGACATCTTAAAAAACTATTTTCGGCTCCAGTCATCGGGGAGGATTCGAACCTTAAAGGGAGTCGTTGAATTTTGTAAGTGCTTTTCAACGCTTAGAGCCAGCGTATGTTTCATCAATGACACCCTCAAATCACCCGAGAGAAATATTTTTATTTATTTATTTCAGAGCCGAAAATAATTCTTTAAGTGTTATGTCTTTAGGAAATTAAAAGTAGCGTAAAGTAAAAGTAAATTAAGTTTTGATTGAGTTCACAAAAAAATACTTAACAAATAAAAGTTCATATTCTTTTTGGTAAAACGCAGTCTATTCGTTTCTTAACCCTTCAAATACGACACGTGTTTATTATCCATTTTACGGCACCCGTGAAAATGTTATTTACAGGTTGTGAAGCGATTCCAAGTTCTCCGCTCCTCGTATTTAGCCGTTATTGTATTACGCCGTGAAAGCAACGTGTTGCGAAGACGATCGCAGACTTGAAATGCAAGTTATCGAATGAAAGACAATTTGTAGCGGAATATGAAAAATATTGCTCAGAAAACTTAGTATCATAATAATCTTCCGTTAGCAAAGCACCTGTTAGGATAAATACATATTAAACTATTTTTTTTGAAAGAAAAGCCTTTAAGCCTCTAAGCAAGGTTTGTAGGTATTTTCGTCAAAAAACTATCTTACGAAAAGAAAGGATTGCATTAAATTCAAAATGACAAATCTCTAGTTAAAATTCAATTAACAAACTTATATTGGCAAAATGATTTTTCAACCCCAAATAGTTAAATTCATAAGCAACAAACATTAGCTATGTGATGAAGGAAGAGAGCTGCGTTACTTATTAAATGATTCTAAGTTAAATGAAAAAGGGGACTCTTCCTTAAAAAAGATTTACTGGTTAAAATAAAGCAAATTACAACAAAATGGCGGACGGATTGGTATGGCCGCCGGACTAGCGCTAGTCCGTTCGGAAATCTTGCTTGAGGCTTACACAGAATTTTATCGAAATTTTGATTATACGAAACCTCTTAAATGATTTTTTATGAGCGCATCCTTTACAAAATACTGGTGTAAAATGGTTCGTGAAAAATATATAACACTTTAACAGATGCTCCGTTCCAGCTAATAGGTATAATCGAGGTAGGTACCATATTCAGGTGTATTTCTGATAACTTCAAGCATTAAATTTTTAAGCCATTTGTGTGAAAAATGTTAGCCAAGCGAACATGCCAAAGTGAAAAACACAAAACAGCACAACCAGGACATGGTCTGAAATAAAATTTTATTATAATTATTATTACCAACGTCTAACAAGATTGTTTTGAAAAGATACCATGCGGTCACACTCGCTGCCCGGCGGAGACTAATCTACACTAATATCATAAAGCTGAAGAGTTTGTTTGTTTGTTTGAACGCGCTAATCTCAGGAACTGCTGGTTCGAATTGAAAAATTATTTTTGTGTTGAATAGACCATTTATCGAGGAAGGCTATTAGGCTATATAACATCACGCTGCAACTATTAGGAGCGAAGAAATCGAATCTTGAGCGAAGAAAATGTAAAAAAAACCGGGGAAAATTATTCATCCTTGAGGGTTTTCGTTGCGTACGCTGCGAAAACGGTTCAAGATACCAAAAATATTTGTATGAAAGAATTAATCCTCTTAAAATGATCTAAAAAAATGTCTCCGACAGTATATGTCTATCTTTTAAGATCAAGTCACTAGAACCGATTTTGTGGTAATCAAATTTGGCCGAAATTAATGCATTATTTTTTAAGAGTTGTATCAAGGTAATAATATTGTTACGCCGGTGGGCTAGTGCTTAAACTTTGATCGTGTTGTTCCGTGCCTTGGAGGCGTTTTCAGCAGGCTGAAATACCATTTCAGGCCGTTTCAGAGAGTGCTCTAACACATACTAGTTTATCGAAATTTCACCCAAGTTGCCGTTGTTTTCAGGCGCCTGAAACATGTTTTCAGTCCGTTTCAGGCCACCCTCTATCAGATGACGCCATAACCTGAAAACCCGTTTTCAGGCGTTTTCAGGACCCCTTATGGGCCTTTGAAGCCCACTTCAGTATATGACGTAATTTTCAGTAGGAGTGAAAGAGATAGCACGATTAGAGAGAGGCAGCTATACTAAGAACATTCCAGAAAGGTGTGACAGAGACAGCACAAGACAAGGATAGCACTATGATGCCGAACATACGAGAAAGGTCTAGGCTAGGCAAGACGGCATTTGGAAGGATCCCGAACAGTCTCGTACTGGGTAGTAGGTACCTACCGAATATTCGGGAGTCCTTGACGGCCGGTATATAAGGAGCCCGGGAATGCGACCGAGTTTGAATTTGATTTGGGAAAGCGACGAGTAAACATCGAAGCGAAAACTGCGACAAGAAGATTTTGGAGTGCGTTATAAGTGTTTGTGTACTAAGTGTTGTAACCTAAAGTGTGTACAATAAATCCTACTCTACTTCATCGGTTTAGAAGTGCATTTCAATCTAGATCCCACACCCCTAGAACGTAACAATATTAATCTTTATCCAAAAAAATGTGTTATTTAATTTTGAATAAAATTGTCTTTGACATCACTTAATTTCAATGAATATCTTAGAAGATATTACAATTTTAAAATAACACCAATATAAAATTCACCCGCGCCGCATGATGTGCAAAACATGACGCTGCAAGGAAGAGAGGCGTTACTTGCGAGCGACGCGGAGAGAGGGGTGTAGCTCTACGAGTTACCATGATGAACCAAAATTAGATTTAATTAATGATAAGTTGCGTCATATGTTCACGTCGACCCAGCCGCAGTGCCTAAAAAGCCGGTTGTTTAACCAATGCGTCCTACCAGTCTTAACCTACGGAGCCGAAACGTGGAACATGACAGTCAAGCTGGCTCACTGACTACACGTCACTTAGCGTGCTAAGGAAAGGTCTATGTTGGGGATTTCATTGAGGGATAAGATCCGGAACGTGGTCATACGACATAAGACTAAGGTAACTGATGTTGTCCAAAAATGTAGCAAGCTAAAGTGGCAGTGGGCTGGCCATGTCTGTCGCAGAACCGACGAGAGGTGGAGCAAGAAGGTTCTTGAATGGAGACCACTCTTAGGTAAACGTAGTTTAGGACGCCCCCTGGCTAGATGGACAGACGACCTGAAGAAGGCAGCTGGTAGTGACTGGATGCAAAGAGCGGGAGATCGTGCGCTGTGGCGGTCCTTGGGGGAGGCCTTTGTCCAGCAGTGGGCTGTAACAGGCTGATACGATGAATGACCAGGTGACCGCGTATAATAATCTGGGACGAATGTTCCATGATCCATAGAGCTCATGTAGAGGGTCTAGATAGGACTCTTAGAGATATCTAAGGGGAACAAGGGCAGACATTGTAAAGTTTTGCCTAAAAAAAACCCTAATATGGAAGTATGTGAACATCTTAAAATTAACTACAAATACGAGCGCACATTTGGGAAGAGGTAGAAATAGTCCTCCTGGCCGATTTCGACCACGGCGGCCAATCTCAACAGAGATCAGCCAAGTACGCAGGAGACATTATAGTGCACAAGTGTGAGCACAATTCACAAGTGCACTCTCAAACTGCACTGTTCCATCACTCTCAAAGTTCGGTGAGATGGCAATCCGACATGACCGGAGAGAGATCAGGCGCATGACCAACGGCTTAACGTGCGAACCGAGGCACGGGGGTGTAACACCGCCAACTTCTCGACACCGAGCTGTTTTTGAGAAAATCAGGACAGAAAATCTCAGAAACAATTTTGGCTCGACCTGGGATTCGAACCCAGGACCTCTTGGATGTTAGACAGAAACTTTGCCACTACACCAACGAGGCAGTGGTAGGGAGGTAGTATAACTTTTCCTTCAAAGTTACTTCTAATAGGAGACAGGAAAGTACCTCACTTTGAAAATAAAATTGCAATTGAACGAGATTAAGGATTAAGAGTGAGTAACATTGAGGACTTTATATCGAAAGTTCACCCTGAAATAAGCGAAATAGAAAAAAAAGATCATCAATGGGCAATATTGGGAGTGAGAAACTGTAGCGTAGACGAAATTAATAAAATAATTATTTGAACACAAGTGGCCTTCACCCATATTCCCTCAAGTTAAAAATAGGTGCCCTTATAATTTTACTTAGAAATCTTAAACCACCGGGACCCGACTTCAAATCTAACTTCTTCGCAATATGTAACGTGATGGTTGCAATAGTTTAGACTGGTTTAGCAGTTGGTCAAACAGTGCTTATACCTCGCACCTCAATGATTCCAAATTATTTACCTTTTAATTTTGAAAGAATTCTATTTCCTCTTATGCTATCTTTCACCGTTACAATTCATAAATCAGAGGGGCAAACATTTAAACACATAGGAATTAATTAACGTCAAAACTGCTTTTCACACATATGTCGCGTTGTCAAGATCGCTACAAACGCGTTGCGGACAAAACTAATATGTTCTTCTGACACAAGAAAATAAAACTAGAAAAATAATTAACGCAGAAGTACTTTAAGCTAACTATGTGATTTAAAAAAAATTTTTAAAATTTAATTTTAAAAATAAATTGTCTAAAATAATAAACAAAAAATTAATTTGCAAAAGTAAAATGATGCCCAAAATAAATATTCCACGCGGACGAAGTCGCGGGCACAGCTAGTATGATAAATATAGGAGGATGACTTTTCTTTCACAAAATGTTCGACTACCCCCAAATTGTATTCAAATTAGTTCTCTCGCCACAATAATTCGTGATCCTCTAAGCCACGGTAACGTGAGGTATTATCGTGTTACAAAATTTATATTATTATCCTTGTTTTCAAGAGGTACAAACAAACCATAGAAAACTAGTAGCTGCCATCGACTTCATCCGCGTGGAAACCCCTTATCTTGACAATTCTTTATAAATTGTAGCTTATGTGTTATTCTGATATATAAGCTATATTTTTGTAAAATTTCATTAATTCATTTTTCATATTTTTTTTACGTGAAAGAGTATCTTCTAAACAATTAACCATCCTAATTAAAACGTTTAGTAAGTAAGTAGGATTAGTAGGATATAAAAAAAACGCCTGCAAGAACGGCATAGCAAATATTTACTCTTCTAAGAAATTGAATGAATTCAAGTGTTACAACATTAGTTTAGGAATATGGCTCACATTAATTACAGGCACAGCCACATTTTTTACTTGTGAACTTATTACATCAATGACTTGCCTTACCCATGAGGAACCTAACGATGATAGATACTTCAATATTCCTTCGCTTCGCTTACACATTAATCATTCGCCAAGGAGATTGCTATCAGACCCACTTGTTGCCATCAGAGGTTGAGAACAGTTATTTTTATGCCCAGGGCTCACCTGCGGTATACTGTCGCCGCGACTGTCAGCGATTTACCCACTTCAATAGGCATGGTGACACCTATCTTAAATCTGCCTCGTTGGTGTAGTGGCAAAGTTTCTGCCTTACATTTTCGAAATTTCTCTGCTTTAGTAAGACAAAAGCCAAAAACCCAGATTTGTCTCTTACGCTGCACACATTCCCGTGTAAACAAAATGTTCACCCAAATTGCAATTGTCCTGTTCTCTCGCGCGTTCCATCAATTAGGTATTTAGGTGTAATAGTAGATGAAAATCTCAAGTGGACACAACACATAAGCGCTACGTCCAATAAAGCTCGCAAATTAATATTTGTATTCAAATTATTGCGCAAAGTAGCAGACCACAAGATTCTCATCTCTACCTATAAAGCTCTGTGCCAATGCCTACTAACCTACTGCATCTGTGTTTGGGGAAATGCTGCAAAGACGCACATGAAGCAACTCGAAAACGCCCAGAGAGCTGTATTAAAGATTGCCCTGAGACTTCCTTACCGATTTCCAACGGAGCAGCTGTATCGGCAGGCAATGGTTCTCCCTATACGTAAGCTCTTTGTTTTACTCACATTAAGTCGATTCCACAATAGAATAGTTCCGCATACCCCTTTAATAAGAAGAAGAATCCTGAGATATACACCTCCTAGTGTTAGATCCACACTAGCAAAACGACACTTCCTTTATATGGCGCCACGACTTTACAACATGCTAATCCTATTAAATAATGATATCACTCGAGTTACTTCCAGGACATTTAAACAACTTACCATAAAATGGCTCGATCAATTCACATACGACAGCTTAGAAAAAAATATCTACTCAATTACCGGACATTCCTAAAATATAAATGTATCACAAATAACACACACACACACACACACACACACACTAAATAAATAAAGAAAATTACTTATTAAGCGTTTGAGGAGGAGCCTGACTCTCGTAGCACAGGGAAACCTTATACGAGAGCAGATCGAATATTGTAAACTTATATGTGTGTTTTTAAATAAATAACATTTTCATTTTCATTTTCATTTTTTTACATCGAATTGAGCCGAAACTGTTTTTGAAATTTTCTGTCATGAATTTCTCAAAACCAGCTCGGAGTTGGGAAGTTGGCGGTGTTACAACCCCGTGCCTCGGAAAGCTGTTGGTCCTGCGCCTGATCTCTCTCCGGTCATGTCGGATTGCCGTCTCACCGAACTTTGAGAGTGAAGGAACAGTGAATGCACCTGTGTATTGCGCTCACACTTTTGCATTATAATATCTCTTGCGTAGTTGGCTGATCTCTGTTGAGATTGGTCGCCGTGGTCGAATTCGGCCAGGAGGACTATTATTATTACATATTTCCAAGACCATGGCGCTTAAAAAATATGGCCCCTATGCAGTTAATACAGCCAGTATATTTCCAAAAAGCTGTAGAAACCAATTTTTATACACAGAAAATTCAATAAATATTCGGTCCGATCTCCGATACATGACCGTGACGCCACGTTCTTGTATTCCCACACAAAACCTATGGAGGCAGACCGTTTAGACAGATAATAAAAAGTATGTCAACGATTGGTAGTGTTATCTAGCCTATTCGTTAACACGCTGTCAGGTCCCGAGTTGCGGCGACAGTCATGTGGCCATGAATGAATGAATATTTATTTGGCTGCATATTGTGTGCGTCGGCGGGTATTATTCATCCTAAGTAATTGATCCATCCCACCCATCTGAAATTTTTAAATTTATACAAGTACTTAAAAGCTTAATAAATAAAAAAGGGGAAATGAAAAGAGTTAACAGTGCAACGAACAAATGGCCATCCGTCACTTCCTATTTTGGAGCGTCTTTCAAGCGCCCTAATGATACTAAATGTGTTATATTTTTGTTGATAAAATACACAGAACAAACTACTTTGTGCCGATAAAATAGCAATGAATTATTATAAATTTTTTACGAGACATGCCTCTTTTGTTAGGTCCGCCATTAAGACCCTAGTCCTCTCTTCTTTTTCTGTTGGCCATTCTCAATGGTGCTAATCTCAGACAAGACCAATAATCGCACCCAGACGTTCGACATTGGCACCAAGACATTCGCCACACTATCCTATTCCAGACACAATCTGTCTCAATTTGAACCATACTACAACAGGTTTCCTCTGCAAAAGAAAACGTAACAACCTTCCATCGAGTAAACAGAGCGCTTGTGTCAACGTAAAAGCTGCAAACATTACTATACAAGTATGTATTGAAAAAGTCCCCTTTCTGTACAAATAATTCTATTTCAATTTACCCCCGTCTTCTAGTTTATGTACAGCATTTTCATGACATCTTATTCAAACATAGGGGATGTGTATTTCGCGTGTCAAAACCGTTTTCGGTATAAGTATGGAGAGGACGAACACTTGTCGTTACGCCGAAGTTTAGTCAAACATAATAAATGGTGATTACATGAATTACGTATGAGGTAGTGATGTTTTTATTTTCGAAGTAAAATTCGTAACACAGTTGTCTACTAACTATTGTTGACTTGTTGTAAATAGGTTTAGGTATTTGTTTCACTTTCTGTTCGTAGGACCTCGCGTATAAACGCATTTCGTCAAACCCTAACTATTGGTTATCGGGTCTAAACGCGTAATATTTTAATGAGTATTTAGGAACTCACTGCTCGACGTTTCGGCTGGATACAGCCGTGGTCACAAGCTGACTGGTGGCTTGCGGCGTCGTCTGCTCGGGGCGGCCGCAGTTTCAAGATCCACCCTCACATTTTTCTTTTTTTAAATGTTAGAACAGTCACCGCGACAAATTTTCATCAAATTAATTTAAGATTCATACGTTAGTTTGTGATATGCTTGGTTGTTACTCGATTTTCTTAGAGCCTCCAAGCATCTAGTCCATAATGTAACAACTTTTTACAGCCAAAAAGAAATGTTGTGGTATTTCTCGAGCGCAGAGGCGTGACATCACTAGTACATAACTTAAAAAGATATTAGGTTAAGCTTCAGCCATCCAAGGTCAAGGTTACATATTGAACTTTGTAGGTTTTTAGCCTAACATTTTATTGACTTTTTGAAATTGTCAGGGTAAACAAAAGCTTTAAAATTGGACCACAAGAGAGTTACTCAGGGAAATATTTCTATAGATCTGGTGTGAGCGTGCAAATATATGTTCGTGACGATATCAAAAGTAGACAGCTTTTCCAGGCGTCTCAGTTTGTCATTAGATTGACTTCGGTGTGCAGACTAACTTCGCCTTACATTAGCATATATGTACTTACCACATAACTCTACTCATACACACAAAGCTATAGTAAATCAGGGTTAGTAGACCCCTGTTCCATGTCTTTTAATGAATGTAATTTAGACGATACTGATGAAAGAAATCCCATTCTAAAATTAAGGCCATCAGTGCAAAATCAGAAAAAAACTACATGTTGATAGATATAGTCCAGCTCATAATTTGTCCCAATAAAATTGTTTTTTCTTTGACATTATGTCATCTTCTTATAATTTTATAGTTTTATGTTTTCAAAAAAAAATTTATTAGTTTACTTAATTGGTTTATGTCTTATTCTAATTACCTATTTTGTTATGTAATGTTATATAACCTGTATGTTTCCCAAAAATTTATTTAAAAAAAATGTTTTTATGTAAATTGGAATTTTCGACACGATCGCTAACTACTACTAATTAGTTTCTAATTGTTAAGGCGATACGCGACAGTCCCCGCGTTGTTCACCAGTTTACAGTTTGTATGAAAAAAAATCTGATTACTGGCTTTTAGCCTTTTTTATAGCTACAATGAGATTTTTAAATGAAGATAAGGCTGATCGTTGTCTTTCCCTTTGGGAAGAATGTAACTACTAGTACAGTCGTAACTATTTAGTAATCTGTGGTACAGTAGCTAGCACAATTTTTTGTTGCAAAATCGCCCGTATCACCGGCGCATAAGATGACGTGCTGGCAACCGTACTTCTTGTTTTAAGCATCACTATTTCATTGATACGTCAAATTAGTCGTAAAAGTCGAAGAATCGTACGTATATTTTCAACGTTTTCAGCCCCAACACTCCCTCTTTCGGCGCAGTAGGATTTCCACAGAAATTCCTATATTGGCGACGTGAACAAACAGACGAACGTGCCGACCGACCGATAAAGCGCTGTACATCTTTTATATTTTGTCACGTCTCTCTGTGTATGGCAAACCCTATATTTTATGAAGGTACCTTTTTGGGGAGCTGTGTTGTGATGAGATGACGAATACAAACGCTAGTATGTCAAAATAAAACAAAATAATAACAAAAAATGTGAGAGAAGTAACGAACAGAGACAAAAATGTCACCAAGGGCATTTTTGATAATTAAGTTATTTTGAAAATTAAAAAAAAACACTATTCAGAGAAGAAACATGGTATTATGGGAATGAAATTGGCAACACGCATAGGTTTTGTGCTTTCTCTTAAAAATACATGATAGGTTTTTTTTAAATCATACCTAACTTCTTAAATAAAACTATAGATTCAAGTGCCACAAACGTGCTTTATTGACAAACAATGGACATTTCCGTAAGTATAGTATGTACAGCTAAGCGAAGTCACGACCAAATGGCAGCTGGGCTTGGCACTGAATGGGTTAAGAGCAGTTTTCCCTAACCAATTTTCCCCAATGAAATATTAAAAAAACAACAACTATTGCTTTGTGCTTTTCTTAACAAATTAGTGTAGTTCTTTTAGTACCCCAAAACATCTTAATAGTTTTTTATTTCACTTTTATAATATTCCTTACCATTTTTTTTAATTTGTTCAAGGGGAAAATAGACGGGGCAAAACATTTGTAAAGCTACAGAATAACTAGTTAAAACCATACACGTGCAAAAGGCAAACTTCATAGAAAAACGCTGTAAATTACAGTTACAATTTTATTCCTCAGAATAAAAGGGTGCTAATTCTGACTAGAACGTCCACGTTACGATATTAAGAACGATGTTTCTTAGCAAAAAAAAACAAATGTGCAACAATCCCAATTGCCATTTGTCCTGTATAAGGGTTTATTCACATAACAGTTTTCTGGACTGATCCGTATAAATTAAACGGGTGAAAATTTTAAGTACCTATCTTTAATATAGCAGAGACTCTGTATTGAAAAAATATGAGTCGTCATTATGTAAATAAACCCAACATTTACACACTTAGACGGCGCTACCGAAAACACAGACGCACAATAATTCGTATCAATTGGATCAAACGGCAAAATACTTTGAGTAATAAATGGAAACACACATTATCCGAATATTTTTTCGATACTAAAACATCAGAGGAATATATATTTGAGTCGGGGATGTAGAAATATCGGAAAAAGTGTTTTATTTATAGCTGAATTTATACCTTGTATTAAAATATTGTAAAATCGTTGAATCGTTGAAATGTATAAAATCTGTCAGCATTATGTATCATATTTCAGATGAGAAGGTTTACATTACAACTGCACTTAGTAAATTAACAATTTTATACATTTCCCGTAAAAAAAACTGCTGGTGTAAAGTGATTGGCTACTGTCAAACTTACTTTTTATTAATGCTTTTCACGATCACATCTAAAACCATACGCAGTGTTTTCAATTAAGACGACGAACGACGAAGAAGACTAATTACTTATCTCACTCATAAATGATACCAATTAATGTCACACGTCATTTTTAAGAGGATATCAACATAAAATCCCCACAAACAAATAAATTATGAGCTCTCTTAGCGGGCACAACAGTATTTTATTTATTTCTAACTAAATGGCTTTCGGAGATCGAAGACGCTTGTTTGATTAACTTATTACTGATCGAATACAAAAGAATAAAAGTGCAATTCAGAGTAAAAGATGAAATGAAATTTTAAAAAATGTTTTTTAAATGGTTTATACCGCTATGAATTAAACCTAAAACATATTCGGATCAAACGTCTGCGATCTACCATTACAGCGATATCCGTCAAATCAATAAGACTGAAGATGTCATAAGATGACATTTAATGTCACTTTGACAATATCGACATTGGATCTAAAATTAAATCTACAAGCAAATATAAAAAAAAACACAGCTAGTTAATGTACATACCACTGAAAGCATCACAATTTTTTTTCCACCAACTTAAAAAAAGACAAACATAACTCAAAACTAAAAGAAAATAACAACTTAAAAGTAATCACACATTCTTACAGTTACTATGATGAATAGAAAAATTACATCAATTACAATGACGAATTCATTACATTATTCTAACCGATTACAAATTCATAGCAATGTTCAATGCTCACATCTAAACATTTTATTACAATAATTTTTAAACAATGCATGATTTATATTACAGTATTATTATATGTATCGTTTATACATTGTTTAATTCCCTGTTTGACATACATATTTTTTAATATTAATTTTGACGGTGAATTTTAAAAATACAAAATGTGTTATTTAAAATACACATTATTCTAGCTATTTTTTATAGAAATGCATTATTTATTGTGTGGCCTTAACATGAATGCAAAAAATATTTATTTAAAATGATGGGTCTAAGTTGATCCTAAAAAAACTGTTTTATTCCGGAATAAACTAAATGTTAAAAGCTAAGTTCTATTTCATTGATAAAGGCACAATATTTGGACAAAAAGGAACTTGGTCGAATGTGATTACAAATTATCACGGAATTTCAAAGCAAAATGACATTTTCATTTCATTAACACCTTACTAAATTTAAAATTCATATTTCTTTTAAAATAATGAAAAATATATTACCAATGCTTAGTTACATACGTTGTTTTTAAATTTATGTTTACATTATTTTATTTAAAAGTAGTTTTCACACTTCAAAGCGTATCATTAGCGTATTACCAATAGCTACATATGAGTAAACAACCACTGCTATTGTTTATTTCGGACACATTAGGCGACGTAATATTTTTCACATTAATTTTAAAAGCTTAAAATTTTAATATCGAGACTGACAAAATCATTGTATGAAATATTTTTGACTTTTTTTTGAATCGGCTGTAAAACTTTTACAATTTAAATTCAAATAAGCTTTTATATCGAATCGAAGAAGCCTAGGCACTTGCGGCATATCTTGTGTTTTAAATGTTTCACCAAAAAAAACATTGATTTTTGTATCAATTACACACTTATTTGGATACAACTGTACATTACAATATTCTCATAAAGGAACGCTTCCCCAATTTCTTTAAAAAGAGGTGAATCTTATTCTAATTCTTAGTGTTACAGTGACTTATTCCAATTTAGACATTGATAAAGGGTTCGAAAACCTTGTTTTTCTATCCAGTGACGGTATTTTTTTGATTACTAGAATTACATGTTACAATGTCCTAAAGGGCAGTTTCGACATTACAGATATTACTATAATAGGTATTATAAATGAATAAAAGCATTTTTATCAAATTGGCTATGGTGAATCTTGCCTTAGTTTTTATTTTGAAAAAAAAAACCAGATATGTGTTGATTTATATAAAGGTAAAATATTTATAATATGACATTATATGAAAATTTTAATTCTTTGTCTTCTTTAGTTTAACCTATTTTTTATTTATTTACTAACATTTCATATTCACAAATTTAATATGTTCACAACCGTCACTGGATAGTACCTAACTAATAGAAATTCTTGTTAAGGATCTTAAAATCCATGAAAATATCCAAGTTAAGAATCCAAATTTCGAAGCGATATAATCTGATTAAATAGAAACGTGAGTAGGTGAAGATGAAAGATAAAAAGGGCTTGACTATTTTTTTATTGTCACAAGGGATCAAAATTTGGTTCTTCGCACAAAGCATAATACTAATGCTACATGTTTCTTACATATTGACTTGTATGTCACAGCACGCTTTGATTAACACATTCACCGGCAAGCAATAAGCACAATCAGTTTTTTTCATTATAATATTTTTCGGATAAATAAAAATTGTAGTAAGTGTACCTTTAAGCAGCAAACGATTCCAATCTACATTACTGCTAAAGAGTGGAATCGGCTTTCGGCTGAAGTGTTCTTCTGAGGATACACCTTGGATCTCTTCAAGAAAAGAGTGAATATGCTGTAACTAGACAGACATGATCCATCTTCAACCACATATTTACCAACAGGTGAGATTGTGGCAAAAAGCACAATAGAATCGAAATTTTTAAAGACTGCATTAATCTGTATTTTTTTTAATTAACCGGTGTTTTTTTTATAATAAAAAACTGACCGTGCACTTGCTTCGGCGCGCACAGTAAGAAAGTGCTCCTACACTAAAAGTAACTATTGTGCCATAATCGGCACCAACTAAACCGAGCTATCTCGATATGTCAACGAGGTAACGTAACAAAAACTAAGCCTAGTAAAAAAATGTACTTCCCCAAGCACCAATGAATGAGTGCAGAATTAGCTGTTATCGCGACTGCTTTGCTTACTTATGATATTATGTTAAACAATTTTGTTTTATGTACTGCTCAGCAGTTCAACTAAAACTTAGCAAATATATAAAAAAAAAACTTAAGAAAAGAAACAGCCACAAAACCATTAAAATATAATTTGAAACGGAGCTAAACTAGTTATTTTAGTAATGCAGAAATTGGTAATTTTGCATCAGATAGGTTCTGATATTTACAAAATCAAATCATTGAAGATACTACAGTAATAATTTTGTGTATGGCAAAGCAATCGACGATACGATAATAGAACCATTGGTTGGTACGTATTTCCAAAATTCATTGCTAATTTTCTTTTGTTGGTAAGTCGCGAATATGAAATTACAGTAAGCACAAATGTTTCTGTATCAGATACCACAATTTTTTTTTCACACAACTAGTTCTATTCGATTGTTATTACTTAATGCCTTAAACGGGATCTAAATTTCTGAGGGAAAGTGGTCTTGTAAGTTTATTTGAGGTAGAAAGAGCTTTTGTTTTTCAACGATAAATCATACACTAATAATGACACTCATGAAGAAAATATGGCTACAGCTGATCCAAATATACTACGAAACGAAATGCATAATAAAAACTTAACGAAGTAACTACAAATTACTTTATGAAATAAAAATTATATACTTTTGTCGATGAACCGAACTAAAGATAGAAGTTACTTCAAAATTAACAACAAGCAATTATACAAAGACACAACTCAAGATATTCACGACAAACCAACTAGAAATCTGTTACCAAAATAGATCAAAGATACCACTGAACATTTTATATTGAAGGTAAGTTGATGCTATGAAGAACAGATGAAGAATGAGATACCTAACGTTGTCCTGTCTGACAGTTCGAGTTACGCTAGTCGAAGATCCTGATGGGAATTTGCCAGTTCTGTAGAATTCTTCTAGCATCTTGTCTTTTTCGATGAATCTATCGTACAGCCAGTTCGTCATTCCTTCTGTGTCTGTAGGAACCTGGAGGAACAACAAATGTAAAATAGAATACAATAACACTTTGACGACCACTTTGGTGAAGAAGTTGACGAATAACCAAGAGGAATTTAAGTTTATTTGTACCAGTAAGTAATTTGTTAAGTATTTCTAACAGTAGTGTACTGTTCGGATATCTGTAACACAAGTGTTTAAGCTACTTACCACGGACTCAGATCAATGTATGTGATATTGTTGTTGTTGTTTTTTTTATAATAACAAAGTGAGCATGACATTAAGAACTATGTTTTTCTTTTCGTCTCCAATATTGCAAGTAGTTGCAAGTGTGTGTGCGAGTGTAGACTCGCGAGCAAAAGTTTGGAATCACTTACTTGGAATTGACTCCGCGCAATCTTGAGTACTTAATATCTAGTTAAGAATAATAAAAATGGTACCATTTTAAAGGTTAAACTGTTAACTTTAAATTGATACCAAATTCATTTAAATCACACCAGTATTTAAGGAGCAATCCCGGATTAAGTGAAGGAGTTAGGAAAACATAAGGAATATTGAAAAATAATAATTGGAGAAAACAACAAAAACTTAGTAATAAACATTTTATTTGGCCTTAAAATCAAGTTTCAATATTTTGTGTTCCCTCTTCTGGCCCTAATAACTGCTCGAAGGCAATTCCTCATTGACCTAATCAGCTTCTGAATCGATTTTTGCGGGATACCTTCCCACTCCTCTATCAAAGCCGATTTCAGCTCATCCACACTCGAAGGAGCAGGATTTCTGAAACGAACCCTCCTCTTCAGGTCATCCCACACGTGATCAATAGGATTCAAGTCCGGGCTGAGCGCTGGCCAGTACAATGTGGCGATACCGACTTCTTCGAGGTATTCAGTTGTGGCATTGGAAGTGTGACAACGAGCGTTATCGTGCATAAGGAGGAAGTCATCACCGATATATTCCGCATAGGGAACGAAATGTTCCAGCAGAATATCAGAAATGTAGCGGTTTGAAGTTAGACCGCCTCCTCGTCCCCCGCCAGGCACGAAAACAAGCTCCGTTTTACCGTCGAATGAAATGCCGGCTCAAATCATACAAGAACCTCCCCCATAAGCCACCGTCTCAGCGAAACAGCACTGCACAAATCGCTCCCTAGGCCGCCTGTAGACCCGACCCCTTCGGTCGCTGCCGTGCAAACACATTCTGCACTTGTCGGAGAACACGACTCGCCTCCATTGCTCAACCTCCCAATGAAGATGGGAACGAGTAAATTGAAGGCGAGCTTGTCGGTGATCTGCCGTCAGTTTCGGGCATGTGGCAGGCCTTTTTGGAGTCAAATTAGCTTGCTTGAGTCTTCGACGAACTGTGCACTCGCTGGCAGCTACCCCACGGACATTTCGGAGCTCCTGTTGGACGTCGACACCAGTCAAATGCCGATTTCGGAGAGAGGTTGACACGATAAAACGGTCATCCCTCTCCGATGTGCACCGTTGTCGTCCAGATCTTGGCATCGGGGTAAAGCCACCAGTCTTCCGAAAGCGTTTATAAACTTTCGAAACACAGGACTGGCTTATGTGGAGCTGACGTGCGACAGCCCGCTGGCGGAGCCCTTCTTGACATAGGGCGACGATTTGTGCTGCTTCTGTAGGTTAAGTATCCATTGTCTAGGGTCAAAATAGCGAAGATGTGTACCGATCAACGTGTGAAAGCTGACTGATAAAGAAGATCCGATAAAACCTGCTTTAATAGGGGTCAATCGGCCGCAACTCGTGACGTATCAAACAATTGAAACATGTCTTTTTCCTTACTCCTTCACTTAATCCGGGATAGCTTCTTAAATACTGGTGTGATTTAAATAAATTTGGTATCAATTTAAAGTTAACAGTTTAACTTTTAAAATGGTACCATTTTTATTATTCTTTACTAGATATTAAGTACTCAAGATCGCGCGGAGTCAATTTCAAGTCAGTGATTCCATACTTTTGCTCGCGAGTGTACATATTAGACAGTGCATAAAGACATGTTATCTCTCTTCATGAACTCTGTCATCTTTTAGTTATTTTCAATCTATTCTTTGAGTCGAAAATAAGTATTTGACTACGATAACTTTACTGTCAAAGTCAATCACGTTTCTCTTAATTTCTTTTTACAAATGCAACAAAATAATCAGTTGGACTCGTAGGATTTGCTACTGAATACAAAAACAGAAAAATTAAATACTACGATATACATAATATACTAACCTCGCTGCTAGGATATAGCCTATAGTGTAAATGGGTGGCACAGGGAGGCCTGATGGCACAGACGATGTCCTGAAGGTGAAGAGGAATCCTCTCAGGGTAAGCGATGGTTACGTCGAGGATCCATTCTATGCTGTCGCCAATTTTGTTGTCTATTATCTTAGGTGTTATGCTTTGGTTGAAGTTTCCATCTGCAAGTAGAAGTAGACAATTTTAGTAGAAATAAGATAATGAGGTGCGGCAGAATTTTATTTAAAAGTTGAAACTACGACACTTTTATAATTAGCATAAATACACATCGTTTCTTAACATAGTAAAGACCTATTAATACCAAGATAAATCGTGAGATTTCAACAGTTTTGTTTTTCAATCTTTTTTATGATGTCTTGGATTCAAAGCCGCTAATATTTATTAGAACATAAATATTTTAGGAACAAGAAATACTGAACTATCATAAGTGCCTCTAATCATCAAGCTTGTTCTTCAAAAAGCGAAGATACAAAAAAATAAACCTAGAAATCAGTCAATCAGATCAGTCTCACCTTTTTTGCTATCCTTAGAGGTACCAGCCGTGATGTCCTTGTTTGGACCTATCTCCTCCATGATGACCTTCATAGCACCAGCTCGGGGCAAGGAGACATACTCCAATTTCGGAAGGCTGTTCTTCTCGGCAAACCTGCGGACACAAATAGATTTACTAAGTATATAATAACAAATTCCTTATACAATAATATGACACCCATAAGACAACTATGAATTGAAATGAATACGGTTTACAAATAAGTAAAAATGTAGTAATGAATCTCTGCTGTTTGTTTTGTAAATTAAGACAAAAAAGCAAGAAACGCATTTAACTATCTTTACTTTTATACTAAGGCCTCCTCCTTTTCTAAAGTGACGACTGCTAGGAAGCTTATTGCAACTGGAGCGGTCTACAAGGAAATCTTTTGCAAGGTTCTCAGTCATCTTCCCGCTGGTCACCCTGCGCTGTAAGGTAAGTGACCAACTTTACTTTTAGATGCTGTTAGGCTACCTGACCAAACGAGCAATATTTATCGATATCAACCGGGATGCCTTCGAAGCACGAAGACCTTTGTAATAGACGTCACTTCTATGGTCGGAATGGTCACCAATTCCATGCGCCTTATATTGCTTAGCTTTGGTATCGCTGCCACCACTGCGTCACAAGCACCTTACATCACCTCAACTCATCAGATTAAATGCGTCCTACTGTTGGGTACAAGCCATAATCCACCACTCGGGCTCAGTGCGGATTGGTAATATACCTTTGGCTTGACCCTTTTCATCACTTACTTACTTACTCCTTTGGCGCAGCGACCTAAAGTATGTCTTAGCTTCCGACACAAGAGAACGCCATCTGATTCGGTCTTGCGCCGCCTCTTGCCAGTCCGTAACTTGTGGCTTCTGCAGATCTGACATGACGGCGTCCTTCCAGCGGTATCTGGGCCGGCCGACGGGTCGGCGGCCTCGAGGTATTCCAAGATACGCTGCTTTGGCGCTACGATCCTCCCCGATTCTTACGAGATGTCCCAACCAACGAGGTCTCTGGGCTTTCTTTACATCACTTACCTCTGGCTGACCTCTCTCCTCTTGTGCAGGAACCCCCCCTCTGGGAACAGCACCATGAACTGCCGACCGAGCGGCACGTAGCACCGGTGGATGTGCCGACGCAGCTCCTCGAGAGATTTTTCGCGGTTCGCCTTGCCCTGGAAACAAATGTTGGTTATGAGTACATTTTGGAATGTTAATACGAAACAAATTAATATTACAACACAGCTATCAGCGAAATTTTCTCATAAACAAAGTCTTTCTCTCTCCACACTCTCGAAGGATTCTAGTCATTGTTGGTCTAAAGTTATGTCTATGCGTTTATAAAATACTTTGAACTAAAAAGTCGAAAAGTACATTTTAATCTTATATTGACTCTGGCGATCGTCATTAAGTGGGTAGGCGGGTTCTCTCTCTGAGGCCTGGAGTCCCATATAACCCCCAGCTGCTCCCACGGCTAGTGGGTATGCGTAACAGCATTTCCCAGGCGATCGTCATCAAACCAACTTTATATAGAATTAAATTTAACTTTATATTTGGGACTACAGAATTGGCGTAATTGTTGTGAAATATTTATTTATTTTATTTATATATATTTTTTAATTTATTTATACATTAGTGAGTTACATTATTTTACTTAATGCTAAACTGGCAAACTGTTGAGCAGTTTGTAGGCAGACGTTCTCGTGCTCATCTGTTTTATTATAATATGTGATTAGTTTAAGTAAAATATGTACGATTTATCCGAAAAAGTTATGTTGTTAACCTCCATTACGTAACATGTTTCAACAGAGCGTAAATCATTCGTGATTGTGACTGATGCAACTTCGAACTTCATAAAATTAAACCATAAAGGAAAAGTTACACGTTCTATAAATCCGTATCAGATATCCATAAAAATCGTAATAAACGACCATCAGACTGCATCACGAATGCGGGTTCGTACAACAGATACAATATGTTCAATTTTGAGGTATCCTGAGCCAATGCCCGTATGGAACGTTAGGGTAGAATAGGGCTGTCAAAAGACAAAACTAAAAAAAATTATATGCACAGTTTTTGTGGAAAATAACTGTCATAAAATGTTGTTAGAGGTATTGATTGATATCAACAGGAGTCAGATTAGCTTTATAATAACATTTTTGTCGATTGAATTGGGATAATACTTATTGATGAAACGCAACTGTTTAACAATAAAAAAGAAAGTGAAATTGATCAAGTATGTTTTGAAACAATGACATTTCTTAATGACTTACAAACGTAACATCTATTGCTAATAAAGTAACAAACAGAAATAAAACTATTTCTGATACCTATGTGAAATAAAACACACTCCATTTTTCTTTGAATGTGTTTTAATTTTACATTTTCAAAGAATTAATTTTACATTTAATTTGCATTATTAGTGCTAAAAAAAGGAACTTAATAAATTAGCTGATTCATCTTAACCGATTTTTAAACAGCTGTAAAGGTGTTTCTTTCGAATGTTGTAGGTATCTTACATGAATCATGGCTGGCTGCAGCCTAAAGAGCACCTAAAGAAATTCGAACCGAGGAGTAAGTGTAACGGTAGTTCAATTGGGAGAGCAATCGCCGGCTTGCGAGAGTTGCGGGATCGAGTCCTGCCTGTGGCAGTCTATTTTTCTTTTAAAAAAAGAAGAGAGACTTTTAAAGTCTGTTTTAATTTGACATTGTAAAGAAATTTGCATTGTTAATACTAAAAATAAAATAAAGTAAGTTAATATTTCTGATATGTTTAACCAGGCAACCCTAGGGGCACTAATGGATATTATCGGCTCAGCTGATGAGAATGCACTTTCGGCCCTGCGCAGCGATGATTTAATCGACCTGTGCATTTTTCATTGTCATGGTGTTGTCTATTTTGGTGCGTATTTTTTGCATAAATTTATTGTATATTTTATATTTAATCTCATGTCATATTATTGGTATTATTACTTTTGTGTTTTCTTTATTTATTCATTTTGTCACACCGCCTACTAATCATTTCTGCTTAGCCCAAAGGTATGACTGGTAGGGAATGCCCTACGGCGTTAAGTCCACCTTTTTTACATAGTTTTTTAGTATAATAAAGCTTCAATAAATTAATAAATAAGTGTTTAACGTCAGGTGAAGTGTGACAATATAGAGCCAAGCGTAGTTAATAAGCATTGAAAATAAATGTCTTTTAAAATAATAATAAAAATGTGACGTTGCGGCGTTATCGAATTGAAAAACTATATGTATATCGTGAACGACGGGATTCCTTGTAACTTATTTTAATATTAAACGATATAAAAAACGATTCATATCAGTTTATACTTTAAAGCGAACTTGTACAAAGTAAGCAGAAAGTTGCAAGTATTGCACTTCGTATTCCCGGTCCGAGGTTCGATGCCCGCGCGATTGCGCTGTCGTAGGGTGAACTCACGACACGCGCCTTTTCCAATGGTGCCGACTTTTTTACGCTTTAAAAACTATAGGTAGATTTTTGTTCACTAAGCTCACATTGTTGTATTTCTTGCGTCTTACACAATAGTTAAAACATCATCGATATAAAAAAATCGTGTTACGTCAAAAGTTACACTAACTTACACACTTAATTGAGGTCTTATTCTAAAATCTCAAATAGAAAGCCATTAGACTTTTCAGAATGTTCTACAATGTGTTGATTGTTCTATTTGCTTAAACACGACAAGTGTTTAATTTGAAGAAAAAAAAACACACACATTCGAATTATCATTAAAAACATTTCTGTTAATTACACAGTTTTCATGACACAATATAAAGATGGCAAAATATATTTTACACTTACTGGGTAAAGTTCAGTGACTATACTTTTTGTAATTGTAAAACTTATAAGCAAAACGTAATATTTTGCTTAGATTTTTTATTTTTACTATACTTTTCCGTATTAATTTTTACCTCGGTTACTGAAAATTGTAATAATGGCATAAATAAACCCATGCTCAAAAAACTCCTGGCTTTTGTGTCGACACCAGTGGTAAACCGCCCACCCGATCCAGGTTTCGAAAATTGCCGGTCCCCGCATCCCTAATCGGTGCCCGTGGGAAGGTCCCGGGTTCCTTATACGGGAATAGGACGGTCTAACGATCGATTTATTGGCTATCGAAGATCTAGGAATGTGAAGACTAAGTATGGATTCGAAATGTGTGAAAATCTTATTGTTTTATTTGTGACTTGATTTTTAAACAATAAGTGTTTATGTTTCTTATATAACGATTATTTCTTTTGAACAAGCTAAAGCTGAAATAGAAGAGGTGTACGTAGGTCCTCATTACATTAGGTATTTAATAATACATATTGAGTTTTTGTTCAAATGCAATAAGGGTAATAGGGTCAGTACATTCTACAAAATAGACAGCAGAGTCCATATTCATTTAATTATTATCAGACATTTTGGAGCTCTCTTCATCGCATCCCATTAGCCTATTACGTCCCACTGCTGGGCACAGGCCTCACCTCAGCTATGAGGTGGTACGAGCCATACGGAAAAAAACAGTTTCGGATACTTGACTGGTATCGAACAAATTCAACACATACTGGGCAGTATTGCAAACATAAATCGAACTCTTTGGTGTGTTGGTCAAGAAGTGGACTATGAACCAAGAGGTCGCGGGTTCGATCCCCGCGCTGTACAAACATTTGAGTGCATGTCTGTTTGTACTGGTCTAGGTGTAATATGTGTTTATTTAAGTTTATTTGTTATATCATTGTTGATTCTGATATCTATAACACAAGTGCTTTATGTACTAACCACGGAGTCAGATCAATGTATGTGATGTTGTTATATATAATTTTTAGGTTAACACTGCGGCACCTTATGCAAGTTGTTATAAGTGTCATTTTGTTACTAAAATGTAACGGCTTACAAGTGTGCGACCTAAACAACCCGCATCTAAAGGTTAAAACTCTTGATCTTTATACGGTTGCAATAAGGGTATTTATTCTTTGACAATAATGTTGTTTTAGGTGCAAGGGATGTACGCAGCAAAACAAATCGCCATCCAGTGACCTGTATCCAAATCTGTTTGATAGGACCGAATATCTCGGATTCAAGTGTATCCATGCATGTGTGATTTCAGAATTAGTGAATATATAGGCCAGATAACTATCTATGCGTTAGTTTAAATATGGAATATTATTAGATAGATAGATAACACTTTATTGCACACCACAACAAATAATACAAAATCAACATAAAAAGAAAGATGCACGATTCAGGCGATCTTATCGCTAAGAGCGATCTCTTTCAGACAGGCTTCAATTATTCTATTGTGCGTGCCCTTGCATAAACTAAAACTACTACTGAGCTTTGAAACACATGTAGGTAAGCGTCAGATATCGAGCGACCATATACAAGGTGTAACAAAAAACCCCGTTATAACTGAAGGGTGTTGTTGTGTCCGGAAAACTGCACAACATTCCCAATGATACCTTGGTCAAAATCTCAAAAAAAAATCGGACCTCCCATACAAAATTGCCAATCAGCTGATCGATTTACTATGGGAGAGCCAAAGATTTTTTGAGATTTTGACCTAGGTTTCTTAGCGAAAGTTGTTCAGGTTTACGGGCACAACAACACCCTTTAGTCATAACGGGGTTTTTTTGTTACACCTTGTATAATTCCATATTAGACCATCAGTTAATAATGAGTATATTTATTGAAATAAAAAGAAAAAATATAATTTTGATTCAATTAACTCTAAGACCGCCTTAATTGTACTTATTGTAACTTCTGTGCAATTGATTCTTTTTCATGTTATTTTTATTTTATTATTAAAAAAAACAATATTTTCACAGTACATAACCAAATAGGTAATTAGAAAAACACATAATCCAATTAAGTTTCCTCAGCTTAAAAATTATGTGTGGTGTGCAATAAAAGAATATTCTATCTATTTATCTTACTCTTACTTTGATATGATGAAAGTTATTCTAGCTTATTTTGATAAAAAATCAAACTTGTTATACTAAGCACTTGATTTTCCCTGTCCTCCCTTTCATTTGTATTTCATAGAACCGTGTATAACATACCTCTCCAGTTTTGGTATGCACCTGTAAAACTAAAGCCCTATCCACCTTTCCTCATCATTCTCTAACTGTACGTTCAACTTGTAAAACAATCAAAAGGAACATCGTTGAAATAACGACGTGAAAACTACAAAGTACACTGCCGGCACATAAAAAGTGCGCACAGAACTGTCCAAGGAAATTCGTTAGGAGAAAAACTCCGGTTACGAACGACGGGGGCGCTTAACGACGGCATCCAGACGAGAAAAAGGTAATTAAATAGCTTCAATGTTGATATAAGTTGTAATAACTAAAATGAGCAGATAGGCTTAATAAACTATTCATATACACCACTTTGGTGTTTACAGATTTGGTAACATAAAATATTTCATTGATTTTCGTAGTTGACCTAACTTAGTTAGTAAAAAGATAGGGGTTTGTACTAGCTGTCATTTACTGTCATTTACTTACAATAAAATGAAAAACATATATCATAAAATTAAAGTTTTATCATGAGGTCGTTTAGAAATTCAAAAACGATTTCAACATTTCACTGAGTTGATGCCCAATTTCCTTGGCCTGCAGTATACAGTTGAAGTTGCTACGTGTGCTCTCCTCATAGAAGCTCGGCCTAATTACCCACAGAAAACCCCCAAATTATTTCCACGCTAACAGTCACAGTTCTTTTCAGGGTTCCCTAAATTTTAATGCGAACCATATTACATTGATAGGTTTTATTATTTAACATTTAAGCTACTAAATATTAAGTGACTTTCTTACAGGGAGACGAGGTATGTGCTTTTTAAGCGGGATAGAATAGTCGCAGCAGTATGGGGTGAATTTTATTTAACTAAATTCTTTATCGTCTTAGGTAAAAACAAACTCTATTTAGAAGACAACAACAACATTAAAACTCTTTTTAATGTTGTTGTTGTCTTCTAAATAGATAGTCTTCTAAATACTTTTGCTATATACATACGTCTCCTGGAACTGTGTACAGAACACTAGTGTGCGTAGGTTAAATGTGTACTTACATGTTTTTTATAGGAATATGATGTGTTTATCTACACATACATATATAAACATCTACATTCCTGATGCGCACTGCAAGATAGTGGAACTCACTACCTGCGTCAGTGTTTCCCTGCAATTACAACCTAGGAATTTTCAAAGCAAGAACAGGCATCTTCTAGGTTAGCTCGTTTCACCGTAGACCTGAGTCTAAGACTGAGTCTTTGCCTCGTTGGGCTTAGTCTTGGGTTAAGGGCAAACCTATCCCAAATAAAAAAAAGAATCACACTATGGTACAAGTCGGTACAATCGCAACAGCCTCGTTAGTCCACAATTATCAATTATCATTGAACCTTCCTGAGATAATATATGACGAAACCGTATTAGCATTCGCATATCGTACAGTCGGCTACAAAAACTCAGTAAGGCATTGTAAAGAAAATCCAACAGTAACATTTAAGACCGAAGGCAAAGAAATATTATTTCATAAAAGAGGCGTCTTGGACAAACGAACTGGATTTGTTAAGGGGTAACATTATTCGTGAGATAGTCCAATCTTAATCTAAATTTTCCAACATAATAATGGAGTCCAATCTCATAGATTATCGGATAATCAGCCGGTTTGTGACAGTGTCAATTACATACTGAAAATCACTTAATTGGTTAAATAGAACGCCGATTAAACTACCTTTGTGAAAGCAGTACTCAAATGATTTTACCGGTTTGTTTGCCTTTTCATAATTTTAACCAATTTCCAACTTTACAACTTTTTTGAATGCGACTGTACCCGATCCCTTCGGTTGAACAATGGCCGAAATTCAGCTGATTGTCGCCCAAACTTGACAATCAGCTATTCAAAGTAAAATTATATAGCAAGCAATTATTGGGACGGAAGGAACGATTCGAATAAACGCAAATGTAACGTGTAAATAAATATTTATCTAGAAGTGACAATGCGAGACATTATTTTCATAATCAGAAATATATTTTTGTCTCGCAAGACCATAATTTTGAAACATTGGACTAAATATGAAATATTATCAATAAAAAAAATTACTAGAGAGACCATATGTTTTAAACATTCAACTAATTATGAAATAATTCAATTTTGTTTCCCCAAACAGTTTTTTAATTTTTTGAAAGTCTGGGGTACGATCATGCGTTCGTACTTTTTACGCACGGTAATTCGTATGTAGCCTAGGTGTATAATAATAACTTGAAATTACTATTCGGATGTATTTTATGACAGCTACAAGATTATCCGTTCTATTTATGATCAGAATCAGAAATACTTATTGTCCCTACAAGAATTGACCAAAACGTAAAGAAATAAGACATAATAACGCCGTAGAGCATTATCTTCCAGTCATACTTTTGGGCTAAGCATAAATAATTAGTGGGCGGTGCGACAAAATAAATAAAAGAAAAAACACCAAAAAAAATACCAATAATATAAGATTGAACAAAAATATACAATAAATTTATAGAAGAATACATATTATATATACACATAATCTCTATATATAATAAATTCTTGTGTCACAATGTTGTTTCCCTCCGGGTTTTCTCCTTCTCATTAAATTTTGTGAGCATATTGAGTAGGTCTGGGAATCGGCCAACAACTATTTTTCATACACCTAAGTGATAAGGGTTGTCAACCTTTAAAATTTATATGGCAAAACAACGTTTGCCGGGTCAGCTAGTATATACTAATATAGATAACTGCATCGTTGGTGTAGTGGCAAAGTTTCTGCCTTACCTTTCCAGGTCGAGCCAAAATTGTTTCTGAGATTTGTTGTCATGAATTTCTCAAAAACAGCTCGGAGTCGAGAAGTTGGCGTTGTTACACCCCCGTGCCTCGGAAAGCACGTTAAGCCGTTGGTCCTGCGCCTGATCTCTCACCGATCATGTCGGATTGCCGTCTCACCGAACTTTGAGAGTGAGAACAGTGAGTGCACCTGTGTGTTGCGCTTACACTTGTGCACTATAAAATCACCTGCGTAGTTGGCTGATCTCCGCTGCGATTGGTCGCCGTGGTCGGAATCGGCTTTGAGGACTATTATTATTATTATTTTTGTATCTTCCAGTATATCTATAGTCAAAGGGCCCAGGCACCGGGTGTCTCAGAATAAGACCATTTTACTCCATAGCAGTTCAATCGTTTGACTAATACAAAATCGCCATTACTGTAAATTGAGGTATCCGAGTTTTGCAATGTTTTTAATGAATAATTTCTCTTGTGCCTTTCATTCCGCGATTGGTACAAATACCTTTTGCATCCTCTTTCAAAGTTTCGTTTAACTTTTGTAAAGAAATCGTTTTATCAACTCAATATCTTAAGTTGTTCGACATTTTGTGGAAGAAGAGATTTTTTGGTTGTTTCATGATTGGATGATTTTTAATCAATTTAATTGATTAAAAATATATTGACTATAGGAGATTGAAGTAATGGAAAGTTACAGCCTACCTACTGCGGAGGCACAGATTTTACCATAACAACTGGGTTGTGTATAAACCTATTTTATTGGTAGACAATTGTTGTCGATAGAGGATTTCTGTAAGGTTCATTCAAAGAATAATATTAGGTCCTTACCTATGAAATTGGCGTTTTGTATGGGAGGAACAAAAAGTCGAAATTTTTTTATATAGCATATTTATTTAATCAAAGTATGAGCCATTGTAATCTATGCACTTTTGCCATCTCATAGGTAGTTCATTGATCCCTTTACTAAAAAAACCATTCGAACGGGAATCAATAAAATCTTTGAAGGCGACTTGGACTGCCCCATCTGAGTTGAACTTTTTCCCTTGCAAGAAGTTATCCAAATTTCGAAAAAAATGGTAATCTGTTGGAGCAAGGTCCGGGGAGTACGGTGGATGCCTTAGAGATTCCAATTGAAGTTCTTCTAATTTGCTAGCCGTCTGTTGTGCAGTGTGTGGTCTAGCGTTGTCGTGAAGCAGCAGTGGCGTAGAGCGATTGACCAGCCTTGGTTGTTTAGCAACTAGCTTTTCCATCATGGTTTGCAATTGCTGACAATAGATATCTGCCGTAATCGTCTGGCCAGATTTGAGAAAACTGTAATGAACGACACCGGCGCTAGTCCACCAAACGCTTACAAGTAACTTTTTATTGGTCAATTTTCGCTTGGAGCAGGCTTTGGCTGGCTTGCCAGGGTCCAGCCATTGCGATGAGCGCTTCCGATTATCGTAGAGAATCTACTTTTCATCACAGGTAATGATTCGATTTAAAATCCCTTCGTTATTGTGCCGGTCAAGTAATGTAACGCAGCAGTTGACGCGCGTTTGCCGGTTTGCTTTACTCAATTCGTGAGGAACCCACCTTTCAAGTTTTTTAATCTTCCCAATTTGCTTCAAGTGGATTAAAACAGTTTTATCACTAACGCCAAAGCCTGCAGCTAACTCGGACGTGGTTTGCGATGGATCCGCTTCCACAATAGCCTTCAATTCTTCATTATCAACTTGGGTCTCCGGCCGTCCACGGGGCTTGTTTTGCAGGTCGAAATTTCCAGAACGAAAACGTTGGAACCAAAAACGCACTGTGTTTTCTTTTGCGACACAACCGCCATACACATCATTAACCCTTCGAGCCGTTTCCGCAGCACTGGTGCCACGGTGGAACTCGTACTCGTAAATAACGCGATATTTCAAATTTTCCATTTTGTAAATTGAGCGATGCAAACAGAAAAAAGATAAGTAAAAAAACAAATGAATGACGGTTTACGAAACACAACTACATGTGGAAATAGCTGTATAAATTTGAATTTCGAATTCCTAACCAAATAGGAAAAATTTGTGATCAAAGTGGCCAGTACGACAAAACGCCAATTTCATATGTAAGGACCTAATAATAGGCTTCATAAAGTTGGTCACTCATTTATGGTTAGATGTATATATATATTTTTTTTTTAAATACCTGAAAATGTAATTGCTTTGCCTTTAGATATATTTGAAACAGTTGTAAAAGATGTATTAATATCGAAAGGATATTATAAAATTGATGATTATATAAATGACAAAGATATATGGAAATGTTTGAATGTTAACAATTACAATTATTGTAAATCAAATTTGAAAAGAGGTAATGATAAAATAGTGACTGAGTGCTTCTTCTCAGCACTGGCCCAAATTGTCCCGAAGCGGTGGTAGGGTTAATTTATATGTTGGGACGTGTTAAAGTGCTACTTGTAAGTCTATTTACAAAAATAAATTGATTTTATTGATTTACTTGTCGAGCCATACTCCATCACGCAAGCTCAGAGCGGATTGGTGAAGAAGTATTTATGGTGTAAGTGACTACCCTTACTGTCAGATGTTAAGAAGTCGCTCCAGGAAATTCGAATCAGCTAAGTAATAAAAATAAATACAATTTGGTTGGAAAAAACTCTCATCAAAATCACGGATACCTGCTAGGGAGAGCTATAGCAGTCGGCCATGTTATTAGTCTACCACCCCATAAAAGACCCATAAACTAGTTTCTAAAGACCCTAACGAACGTGGTTTGCGAACAAATCCGCACGTTTCTCATAAAAATACCAGTAATTACACAAGTTGATGCCTCAAGGAAATTGAACTTGTAACGATGTGAGGGGAATAGTTTCCTACTGGGGTCCTACAATCTATTACATAGTCGGTATTTACAAATCTACTCATCCCTGTTACTCATGTCTGCATGACAGTGGGAGTGAGTGCGATGGTTCTAGTTTAAACAAAATACATTTTTCATAATAGGGGCATTTTGTTCCGGCCTTGCGAGTACCCAGAGTGCTTTAGGAATGAACAGATCTAGTTCTAAACCTAATAGATTCAGTATTATGTACATTTTTTAACCTCCGACGAAAGAAGGGTGTTGTAAATTTAACCCCTTTTCTGTTTGTGTGTTGTTCTGTGGCATCGTAGCTCCCGAAAGAAAGAACCTACTTAAATGCGGTTCATATGCAGAAACAATTTTACAAATATAAATAATTATGTGTACATTCATTCGAACATCATTGTACTTACTGGTACGCTTTTAAGTTCTCATCAGCTGGCCCGCGACTGAGTGCCGTCTAAGAAAATTGTCTATGTACCCCCTAGTTCAAGCATTATTTTAAGTTTGCTCATCTTAAGCGATGGCTATTTACATTGTCCAACTATGTTTCTCAGTAAGTGAATTGTAAATTCTTGTGAGAAATAAAGATCTTTAACCGTATGTGTGACATTATTTGCTTATGTCGGGGGTTTTTTAAATTCTCTTTTCTTAAGGTATTAAGGTAAGGTAACATTCGGTTTTCTTGCTTACTCGTTTGTAATTGAGTATATGTACTCTTCGGTCAGATGGACCTCAATCTCACATGTAGCAATAACTACGGGGTTGACTTGATAGTATCTAAGACCGATCGAAGAATGATGAAGCATGATGCCGATGATGCCGATGCCGAAGAATGATCCCGCCGCTAAACGTACTTGTTATATCTATAATAACAATTTTCAGTTAGTTGACATTTTGACATCAGTTAGGCGTCAACTTTGGTAAAGTTTCAAAAGAAATTCATAACTTGCCCCAATAATAAGTACCTAATATTGTTTCTTTGGCATTATGTTATCTTTTTATAGTTTCACATATTTTAATGTTTTCAACAAAATTTTATTGGTTACTCTATTTATTATTTAAGCTGAGGAAACCTAATTGGTTTTGTGTGTTATTTTAACTACCTATTTTTTTAGGTAATGATAAAACTGTATTTTTCCCAAAAAATTATAATAATAATAAAACAGTACTTCTGCTAATCATGACCTTTTTCACTAAATTTTTAAGAACGCTTTATTGCGTGAAAAGCAACATCTTTACGGTCCCAAGTTAAAGTTTTCATAAATTTGGTGTATTTTAACCCCTAATACAGTTAAAGCCTCTATCTATACCAAGTCTAAAAATTCACCAAACGACATCAGCCTGCGATCCGTCTCAAAGTAATTTTCGTGGCCACTCAACAAGGACGCGAACTCCACCAGAGACATCAACAGGAAATGAAGACCGCAACTTTGCTCCAATTCGCCTTTCCCTCACAAAACTTCATCCGAGGAAATTAACTGGTCGGAATACTTCGCTCGCTTTTATGTGTTTTGATGTGATTACACTTCTTTTTTTTAGAAGTTTTTGTTTTCACACGATTGGAACAGAGTTTTTGTTGCTGGCTGGAAGTTTTCGAAAGTCTGTTTGCTTTTGTTCGTTGCTTGTTTTTTGAGGAGTATATTTTTGGAAGGTTCATGAACCTTTTTTTGTGACAGGGTGGATTGTTCAAGATGAAATTTCCTTTTTAACGCCTTTAATCAAGCTGCCATTTACAATTTGGTAAACATGGCCGCGATTGTGGGATTCGTTTTGCAAATGGTTTTTGAAAAATCGAATTGAATAGAAAAACTTTGTTCAGTGCACAAATATTCCATGTAATGATTTAAATTTATTTTAAATTAAGCGCGGCATGGTTACTGCACGGCGGCAACATAATATTTAAGTAACAATAATTAACTTAATATATCAATTGTTGTTGATTCTTAGGCTTGGAAACTTCAATGTATAATGGGGTCCGAGGGTGTGGTTTGGTGACCAGTAGCACAGGCTTCTCCCCAAGCCTATTTCAGGCGTCAGCCCTCACTATCTTGGCTACATCTTGCATTATGTTTTTTTAATGTTTTCACATTAATTAATAAGTGGCCGTTTTGTGAAGGGACAATAAATATTCCTGATTTCTGATATCAATGACAGGATCACATTTTTATCGATTTAGCGAGAAAAAATATTTGTGCAACTATTTTACACCAATAAAACTAAGGTAAGTTCCCTCCCAAAAAAAATGAAATTAATCTCTATCTATTTATTTCACTTTCATTATTTTTCATAATAAAATATAGGTATTTTCTCTAAGTAAAATTTCTAACGCGTAACTATAACGTTAACATTATTCGTGCCGTACTATTTTATAAGTAAGTAACTTAACATATAACAAAAGCAGTTTTTTCCAAATAAAGCCATACATTAAAACATTAAAACACACACCAGCAGCTCAACAGCACCGTAGTTCCGTATAAAAAGAACATGAACACCGCACGTGCCATGTTTTTATGCTTTTTAACAAAAAATGTAACATACGGCGCGTGCGATGTGCGCTGGCGCATCGCACCGCCCTTATGTCACGGGTTATGCGCATGCATGGTCACAGTAAATGAAGGTATGTCCAGAAGGTCATATTAACTTATAATTATCAAGTAGGTATAATAACTATGGTAGTAATATCTTTTGTCTCTTCTTCGCAAGATTACCAGTAAAACAGTGTAAAGTAGGTTTGAAAAAAATATAATTTAGTTTTTTCAAGCTTTTGAATAATCGGCTTCAACAGATTGAAACACAGCTTTGCTGACCAAATAATTGCCCCGAAACAAAACCGGTGACGTTCTTATTTTCTAAAATTCTTTTACTCCTTCTTAAAATGCAGAACCAACATACCTTTCTTATCCAAAATTATGTTAAACGGTTTGAAATTTTATTGAATACAAAAAATTAGATACTTTTCTGTTCTGAAGCGCTATACTCTGCATACCGTGATAAAAGCACGTGTTGAAGTGTGTTTTTGTTTTCACTCATAAGGGTTCAATGTATAGCATCCTTCGATCATCCAGCCAGGATGTGAAGATAACTTAATACGTAAATAAGTATTAAAGGTCGATAAGGATTACCTTTATGTGTGGGTGTGTAAAAGTGCGTTTCCATAATCTCTTACACAGTAAAATTACTAAACGATTAGCAAGTAAATGTATGGAGTGCGCGTGCGCAGCGCGTGACGGCGTTTGCGCATCGACGTGTCGCGTGCCGGGAGCTTCCGAGGTTTTAGGGTTCAGCAATGAATTAAAGTTAGCATTCGGCTTCTTAAAGTACTGATGTGATCTGTTATCAAAAGAACAGTCTTAAAGTTTTCATGTTAAAGTTATCGGAAATAAATATACTATCGAATGAAATGAATATTTAGCGATCTTTACGTTATTTAAATCAGCTTCCAAAAAGTATTGAAATTTCATTCACATGTCCCTTGTCGAAGGTTGTCTAGAAGAGATCGCTCCCAGCGACCTAAATTTTACATATTTTTTAATTTAAAAAATCTAAGAAATCGAGAAGAAACGAAAGATCCTACCTTATTAAGAAAGATCTTACCTTACTTTAAAGACCTAAATTATACATATTTTTTCGCCAAACTTGTCCGTATTTTTTTTGTACTGTACAATAAAGAGTTAATTTATCTGTCTGTATTTCTATTACTAGGGTTTTCTAAGCGTCATTTAAGTAATATTTTAAATTCGTAATTATTTGCGTTTGTCGTCATCAGCGTTTCAATAATAGATACATACAACAGTCCGAACCCGACTTAAAACCTCAAACCTACGGATCCCTCCTTCCCCCTGCACACCTAACACCAGAATGCATACCTAATTGACATTACAAGCGCTGTCATGCGCGGTGGCATTTCGACCTACACGCATCGCTGGGCGAAAATTAGCACTTTGAGGGTAAGGGATTCCATGGTAGCAATTATTGAAATGTTGTCACATTTGCATAGTGTTTGAGGTTTTTTGATGGTAAATTATAGTGGTGGTATGGTAAAGAGGGTAGTTGCTACGTTTAATTGAATGAATTTTCGAAGGAAAAGAAAATGGAAAAGGCACGGAGCTGCAATTGGAAAATATTAAGTAATATAAAAAAATATATATCGGAAAGCTCACTGTTGAAAAATTGACGTTTGGGAGAAGACTGAAAATCATAAATATGTTAATGTCAACCCTTATAAAACGATTATGATTTGTACAGAACGAAGTGTTAGAATAGCCAAAAATATCAACCACGAATCTATTAATAGCGACGACCACTTTGGTGTAATGGTTAAGTAGTTGACTATTAACCAAAAGGTCGCGGGTTCGATCCCCGCACTGTACAAACATTTTGTGTGCATGAACATGTCTGTTTCAACTGGTCTGGGTGTTATATGTATTTATTTAAATTTATTTGTAATACCACTGTTGATTCTGATATCTGTAACACAAGTGCTTAAGCTGCTTACCACGGAGTCATATTAATGTATGTGATATTGTTGTATATTTATTAATTGCTGTGCCGCCCAAAACTTTCCAATTAGTGAAGTCCAAGCACAAATCGCGTAAGTCCACAACAGTAACATTTGCTATTAATAGTGCCAATCATAGCTCTTGTAACTTTAATAACAGTTTGAAAACGATAGAAGTAATTGGTCTTTAGTATCGTGTGAACGGCCGGGTTAAAGGTTTCTGCTTTGTTGGAGAAATAATTAGTCGTATTATTTCACGATCAAACGTCGTTTGAAATGATCAGGCGAGGTTTTAAGGATAAAAAATATGTATTTAAAATATAGTAAATGTAACTGTTAATAAACAATAAATAACCGATTTAATTGTTTATTTTTGATGCACAAATCAATTACGTACAAAATACAATTTAGAAAAAAAGAAACATTTATTAATTTGAATTATTTTCGTCATACTCCGTAATAGTACGAGAGCCCACGACCAAAACCATGTCTCATAGCAATACGGCAAAAACCCTATACAATCGTAACGGTCGAAAGTGTAGCAACTTCGTGGGAGGCCATTTCTGCTGTGTCAAAAAAAAAAGACAGTCGGTATTATAGCAATACGTCTGATAGTGAAAATGTACATAGATTTTATAATTGTATTACGAAAAAGTTTGTTTTCAGACATTTTGCGCGTAGCATATAGCCTGAGCGCATTTTTGAAAATGTCAACAAATTTAGCCGACCTGTATCATAGCAATACGGATAAATTTTTTTTTCAACTTTTCCTATTGCTGCCATGATTACCAATAACCTGTTTTCAGACACTTTAAGTGTAGCATATACTCCCAAAAACGAAAATAACGTTTCGGAGTCGCCTGGCCGACGCCTCTGTTAAATGTTTTTTTTTAATTTACAGCCTTCATAGATATTCAGGAATCTCCCTTGTCTATTATATGTACTTTGACAGATGACAGATGTCATTACTTATTTCTTTTGTAAAAGTTACTCAAGTGTGCTTTAAATAAAACCAAAACTATCAAATCCATCAGTATTTAATTTCAACAGCCTCAGCGCTTGTTACGCTCCTGCCCCTTCCCTTCCCTTCATCCCAGTTTCCTTTTGTGCGATTTATTTCAGTCCTTCAACTTCAATGTTAAGGTTTCGGGTAAATTCTTTGTTAATTATCATCTAATAAATTCAGGGTCGCAACGTATTCATTGGTTTGTAACAGAAAATTCAAGATGCCTCAATACGATTTTTAAATGATATCTGAGTATCGAAAAGTTGTCTGATAGAGAAGGTGCTACACTTAATTTGTCTGATATAAATTTTTTGCACATGTGGACAACTTATTTTATCATGTCCAACAATTTTCAGACATATTGCTATGATACCGATCGGTAAAATTTGTTAACATTTTCAAAACGGTCTCAAAATTTAATGCGTTCACATTTCCGTCTGAAAATTGTTTTGTTCGCATTAAATAACCAAAATTTACTAATAAAAAAGATTTTCAGACGTATTGCGTTGAGACATTTTTTTTGTCTCATTTTTAATTTTTTTAAGTGATTTTACGGGTTTGCGCTACACCACTAACGTCTGAAAAATATGTTTTCGGTGTCTCAGAACTATCATTCAACTACAGTCTGCAAATCAGACATATTGCTATGATGCAGTTCGGTAAAATTCTTTGACAATTTTGAAAATTCGGTCAGATCAAACGCTACGCGGAAAATGTCTGATATTGGTATTTTCGAGTTCAGGATAATCGTATCTATCGATTTGATGCAGTTTTGGCCGTATTGCTATGAGACAAAAATTTTGGTCGTGGGCTCTCATACTATAACCAAAAAGTGAAAATTACAAAGCTTACTGCAGTATGGTATTTCGATGAACTACACAACTATTTATAGATAGATTTTCAGTAACTTTTCAATAAGAAAATATATAGCACCAAATTTATGATATTCCAATTTTCAAACTTTTTAAGGATCAAGATAAGTGGTTGAAAAAGTCTTATAACGATTGAAATGCGACACTTTTTACGGATTTTTCGCGATTTATTTACATTTTAACATGACGTTTCGGACCCTTTTCAGCTTCCGTGGTCACAGGTAGTCACAGGTACCTGTGACCGTCTATTTCAATGCATACTGTTCGCGTAAACCGAAGAAACAAATTATCTTATAACGATCTTAATATTTGTTAGTCCATGCCGAGCATGATGTCATATTTTCTTGTGATTTTACACGGCGCTACATTATGTCACATAGTAGCGCATCGTTGACGACATTAACGTTTATTAATCTACACTAATATTATTAAGAGGAAAGATTTTATTGTTCGTTTGTTAAAATTGAATAGACTCCGAAAATACTAGACCAATTAAAAAAATATAGTTAGTTAGTTCTCATTACATAGTTTGAAAAATTGTTAAACTAAAAAGTTCATACAGTCGACCGCCAACCTGCCGTACTACCATACTTGAGGGGTTTCACTGACAAAATTGGAAACATCTTGAATCGTGCTGCAATCAAAACTTACTTCAAGCCGCATAAGAAGGTCAACCAATTCTTACCACCGGTCAAGTGTAACATACCTCTTCAAGACGCAGGGGTGTACAGACTGGAATGTGACTGCGGACTCTCCTACATAGGGCAAACAAAGCGTAGTATAAGCGTACGGATTAAAGAACATATAGCCGACGTTAAACATAGACGGAACACAAAGTCTGCAGTGAGTGAACACGCGTTAGATAAACCCACCACTTCATACGCTTTGACCAACCAAAAGTCCTCGCAAGAGAACGTCGTTTTCTTCCTCGTATGCTCCGTGAGGCTATTGAAATTAGATGACACCCTAATTATAATAGAGAAGATGGTTGGAAAATTCCACCAGCTTGGGATCCTGGTTTAGCCAAGACCCAAGCTCGACCCCGCACTGCAAGACCTCAAGATACTGTTAGCTCATTTTGTGTGGATAGGAACGTAACTTAATATTTTGAGTGATGGTAGTTCAAAAAATTTTCAAACTATGTAATGACAACTAACACCTTAGTCTACCTGTGACCACGGACGCTGAAAAGGGTCCGAAACGTCAGGTTAAAACAAAATGTAAATAAATCGGGAAATAATCCGTAAAAGTGTATCATTTCAATGCCTAATGAACATAAGTTAAATATATTGTATAACAACATGCTTCATATATAAGAGAACTAAACTCCACATGGGCGAAGCTGCTGGAGGGAAGCTAGTAAATAAATAGTCAACGACATCACATACATTGATCTGACTCCGTGCTAAGTACCCTAATAACTTGGGTTACAGATATCAGAATCAACAGTGGTATTACAAATAAACTTCATAAATACATATAACACCCAACACCCAGACCAGTACAAACAGACATATTCATGAACGCAAGTGTTTTGCAGTGCAGGGAGCGAACCCGCAACTTCTTGAGCTAGTCAACTTCTTGACCATTACACTAAGTCGTCGTTTATATGTAGTAATTTTTTTTTTCAAAATTTTTTTCTCAAATTGTCAATTTGGTTAAACTCTAGTGGAATAAACCACCTGGTCTATTATCCCATGTGTTTCCGCTACTGTTGAGCTTCCGTATCGAGTGACCATCGGTATGGGGGCTTCACTAGTCTATCAAGTTGTATCGATATTCAAATGCACCCGAATGAACTTTGACCTGTTTTTAACCCGTCTTCCAATAATGGTTTTAAATTGATTAGTTGGTATTGTAAAATTCTAAAGCTCATAAGTCGAAATACTCGATATTTATAGAGATTTTTGGTTGAGTGAGATATTAAGTAGGTTGTATTTTAGAATTCTTGGACCATTAAACTTTACCTATTACTTACAGCACATTTACAAAATATTTTTTTTATACCCACCACACTAATTGGTAACATAGAGACTCGCGCAATTCGAAATACCAATAGAGAGATAGAGAACAAGTGCAGGATCTACTTGCTTATTTTCCGAGTCAAAAAATGGTATATAACTTTTATGGGTTAGATTTTTTTAATATTTAGTTTTTATACACACTTTTCAAACTGCTACGGATTTTAAAAGCCATCAATTAACACCATCATCGTTATTCGTTTCGCTTACTATAAAACTTATCTGACACCGGATTTTGACAGAGAATGTAAAAAATGAAAATTTTTCGAAAAAGCTTCGTTTTTCGTAGAAGACCTTCTGGCCCGAACGAACGGATTCTCATCGAATGATAAAAAATGCGATTTAGATCACAAGCCCAACATAATACGTTTCGCACACAACGCACTATTTACCGAAGTCGACTGGGCATAAAGGCCGGCGTCCACTAATCGCGATCGCACAGATTATCGTCGGGATTGCGTCGCTAATGTAATGGAACTGTGGCCGAGGCCGTGTCCGACCGATCAGGGTTGACAAAATCGGAAATACTAAAACATAATTAATAAAATGCAATGTGAAACTAAAAGACGCTTATAGACTGTTGGACTGCCACAGGCGGAACTTGAAATTTGAATTTTGCATTTTTAATGCTAAACTGTAGTAACCTTACTTCATAAAATGCAGTCATGATTGTAGAACTACGCTATGGAGAGTATTTTCGATGTCATTTTTTTTTAATGTAATGCTTAGCCCCTTTGGCTGAGACTATATAAAGATTTATATTTTTTGAAATTTTAATTACTAAGATCAAGCGTTTAAAATTTAAAATATTCATTTGAGATAAAACTCTGCTTGCCTTCGTAAGATAGCATTACATTACCGCTCGAAAATAAATGAAAAAAACTTTCTCCCAGCGTCTATCCAATGATCTTCTATCTATTTTTAAAAAATAAGCCTAAATATATACATAAGTGGTCACCATTGACAACCTTGACATAGACCGAATCGCGGTTTCACTGCTACAACAATCACTATCCCATGGAGCTTCGCTGTAATGCCAAGGCATTACCATAACCATTATTTGTATTGGAAACTTTAATGGAAGACGAAACGCCCCTACGGTGATGAAAAATGCTTTGACGAAAGACGCAATGTTGGTATTGTTAGAAAATGTCATTAAAAGTATTCTGATGACCCGTACCAAACTTTGACTTGAAATAAATAAAAAATAAAAATAAAAATCTTTATTTATCAGACAACTGGGATCCATAAAAGATAGAGCATAAAAAGACTTATACCTATGTTAGTATTTAATACCTAATTTAGTGCGAGTAATTGACACAAGTGCTCGACAAGCGGACAGTCCCGCTGTCGGCGATGGCTTGCAGGAATTTGTTGAACTTAAAATGAAATAATTTATTGAAATAAATATTTACGTCTAGCTTTTATTAAATATTGTTTTGACGGTCAAAGATCTTACTACATAAAGATATTAATACCTACAAAGACCTTGACCTCTTTCTTTACACATGCGATCGGACATAATATAACTAACTATTCGTCATTATTTCATTGAAAAACATAAACGCTCTTTTCGTTTGCCAAGACTGTTAACGTATAATACGATTTAAAAACTAAATTTCCGTTAAAAAAACCCGAATGAGCTAGAAAAACAGCTGGAGAGCTTAGCAGGTGAACGGATTTTGACCAACCATAACCAAGAAAAAACGTGATTAAATTGTCTTTCGAATAAAAAAAACCGCACCGAAATCGGTTCATCCGCTCGGCAGTTACGATATCACAGACAGACACACACAAAAACACAAACAGACATAAACGTCAAAGCCCCTCTTTGTCGTCGGAGTTTGAAAAATAGATGCTAAATAATATAAAATGCTAAATAATATAAATAGATGCTAAATAATATACAGGGTGTAAAAAAAACCTTATCATGCGTCACCGTTAACCATGCGTTCAGTACATCAAACCAAATCGTATAAAAAATAAATTTTGGCTGGGAAACAACTTTTATTTTTTGACATAAAAAAAAAAAATTTAATTCTAACACGCAATGTACAGCGCGCACGCGGAAAAGTCACGGCGGGGTTGGGTTGGTTTACGCCTCCGCGACGCGGTTCGGTTCGAGTGTGCGCTGTTCATTGCGGAGTGTGCCATTTAGAGGCTTTTTATGAAAGAACTAGTGAAAATTTGTATCATGTTTCTTTGGAAAAAAGTTCAGTTATAATGGACAGAAGACGTTTCTGTAAAAATCATCAAATTTTTTTTCAAACTTTAACCATCGATATCTCAGTAACCGTTAATTTCGCAGGTATGGTGTAAAGGAAAAAAATTATCGTAACAATTGGTAGAATATGTGGTATTCGGCTTCGTTAATGTTTTTTTTACACCCTGTAGAATAATATAAATTGTTGGGGTTGCGTTGGTTGGTAGTGCGTCCGGAATGTTCGCGGAAGCGCGAACTGATGGCTTTGCCGCTATTATGAGAAAACGATGCGCTTCTGCGCTTGCTCGCCTGCGCGGCAGTACCAACACTATCCTCAGGGTATTTGTTCACCGGTGGGAGTCACCCCTCCGCCTTAGGTGGATGACTATCCACACAATTAATCAATCAAACTCAATCTGTATTTATTAACATTAGTTTTTAAGAAAAAATGAAATGAAAATGAAAATGAAAAAAGTTTATTTCAATACATGTAAAAAACAATATTTGATTTAATTTGATTTGATATCACAAACGATCGATTGCAACGCTAAGCTTGTATTGAAAAGCTAACGATTCTTAATACCTAGACTTAAGTTTTACAAAAAAAGCAGGCTCATTAAGGCCTAAAGTCTGAGCCTTAATGATCTCTAAGTCTGCTTCTAGTAATTACCTACCATATTCTACACTTGCGCGTGTATTAATTAACGTAAAAGCCTAATCACGTGCCAGACCAATCGAATCTCTGTTAATATAATCGGATTTCATCGGTCCGTCTGTGCGTTTGAGCGTGCAATCACAAAAGCGGTTTCGCCATACGAGACGAGCCGCAGGCCTAAACATATTAGCGGGCTCAAAGCTATGTTACAGACTAAAGGTATGAACACACAGGTGGGAAATATTGAGCGTCATGTGTCAGTGAACATACGTATGCAAATGCATACAAAAAAATATATAAAATTCTCGTGTCACAATGTTCGTTCCCATACTCCGCCGAAATGGCTTGACTGATTCTTATGAAATTTTGTGAGCATATTAAGTAGGTCTGAGAATCGGCCATCATCTATTTTTCATACCCCTTAGTGATAAGGGTTGTCCTCAATAATTTATTTGGCAAAACAACGTTTGCCGGGTCATCTAGTTTTATTCTATTATATTCTATTATATCATACCGAGCAGCAAATTATTCACAATGTAAAGAAATTTGCATTGTTAATGCTAAAGAATAAAGTTACTTAATAAAGTAGCGAATTCATCTTAACCGATTGTTAAACAGCTGAAAAGGCGTTTCATTCGGATGATGTAGGTATCTAACCGCAACAGTGATGAATCATGGATGGCTGCAGCTTAAGGAGCACTTAAAGAAATTCGGACCAATGAGTAAGTGTCGCAGTAGCTTAATTGTGAGAGCAATCGCCCGGCTTGCACGAAGTGCGTGTTCGAGGCCCGCCTGTGACAGTCAATTTTTTTCAGTGTGTCTTAATTTCATAAAGTTGCTACAAATGATGGTGCTTCGCCTGGTCACTCTCTTCTTCTAATGTATGTTTTTTTCACCCTACATACGTTCCACTGCTGGGCAGAGGCCTCACCGCAACCATACTATAGTCCACCACGCACGCTCAGTACGGATTGGTGGAGGGATGTTTGTAAGGAAAGTACCAACCTGACTGTCAGATGTCATCAAGCTAAGTTCAAGGTAAACCGTCGCATCACCAAGCAAGAGACTGCAACTACTTCAATAAGTTAAACATAGAGAATGAATAACGTTACAAAATCCCAGATCTGTAAAAATTGTAAAAACAAAAGTTTTGTCTATTCCGTCCGTCGTGTTAAAAGAACCTACCTTAATAGCAAGTGCATTTTATTACATACGGTTCTGTTCAAAGGGATTTCGAAACAAGCCGTATTGGAAAGTTTCGTAATTGTTACGATGTTATTTACCTGTACACGTGTAGTTATCAAAATGTTTGCAACTAAGGGCTGCAAGGTAAGAGGCTCGAACGAGGGGAGACCTACAATGCAGCTCGTTTAGCCGATTGCTATATTGTTGCATTTGCTTCCAACTACCACTTTACAAAGACCCCCCAAACTTGCACACCCAAATTAAAACGACATGGCAACACAGTTCGAGAGGGCTCTGCTTAAACTGGACTGCTGACGTGTCGATTTTTTTGTCGGAACTCGTAGAATTCCATTTGTTTGGCCGTCGGCGTTGCCCGTATTGTACAATTTGTACCAAACGAGATTTTTGCGTTGTATTTCGCCAATTTTTTTTATGATTGACAGCAGAAAAATGTAACGAGAACTCATAAAACTGTATGTGCGGAATAGGCAAACAAAACTAGAAACATGCACAAAAAGTTACGTTGAATTAATTTTATAATTGAAACATTGATATCAGAAAACATGTTCCAAACAGATTTACCATGCAATATGATACACACACAATAAATAAATTGATTGTAAAGACTTTGAAAATTATATCTATTCGGCGCTACATTGGTGTTGCTAACATATTGTTCATCCCTAATAACAATGCCCCGTCAACATAAAAGGTGAGCAAATTTCAATTCGAAACGAGGCAGAAAGGAGACAATATTAGAAAAGGAAGAAATAAAGGCGATGTTTCAATAATAAATTATTGGGGGCTCAGAACACCTCCCTGCGAGAGGCGCGACCCCTCTCGAGGAAGGTACGCTCCGGCACCTCTCGTCTCTCGTTGAACTTAGCCTTAGAACGTGGGTTAAGTCAAAAGCATTCTATTGTAAGATATTTGCACTTTTCACTTTCGGTGATTAGTTTTGCCTTTTTTTTAATTAATAAATATACAACAACATCACACACATTGATCTGACTCCGTTGTAAGTAGCTTAAGCACTTGTGTTACAGATATCAGAATCAACAGTGGTATTACAAATAAACTAAAATACATATAACACCCAGACCAGTACAAACAGACATGTTCATGCACACAAATGTTTGTACAGTGCGGGGATTGAACTCGCGACCTCTTGGTTAATAGTCAAAGTCAACAATCATTACACCAAAGTGGCCGTCGTCTTTCCAATTACATCGCGCAAACTTGGCCATCAAAAGTATTAAAAACTGCCTGCGGATATTGAAAAACATACTGCGAATAACATAACAAACAAACATGTATGTATAATAATTTACTTTCGTTCAAAAAACAAATGAAGTAGAGGGTCTTCCATTTCATCGTACGTCCGAAGTATGAACATTGTAATACAGTTCATTTATTAACAGTCAGAAGTCTGTTTCGTTGCCAAAAAAAGGTGAAACCAGAACTTTTATTTCACCAGGAAGTTTTACGCTGTCTGTCGCTGTTCAACAAACCAATAACCAACGTCACAACTGCAAAAAGATAAAGAAACAGTGGGTACCCAGTTGATGAAAATAAAATGATGAAGCTACACTCGCTCCAATACCATCGCTTCCACCAAACCCGTTCACTCGTTCACGTAGAAGTTTGAAGACATAAATTAGCGTTCGGAACAAGACAAAGAAAATGTCCGTGGGCAATTCGCGGGGACGACAGTCCGTATCATGTGGTGCGTTGATTGATTTCATTTCGAGATTCCCTTTCGGTTCCTTTGCTATCGAAATTACACCTCGAATGTTGGGGGTAATGGTTTCTGTGGAAGGGAAATAAATACGTTTCAGTGTGTTTACGCTGGTGCTATAGGTTTATGTCTGTTTTAAATACCTTGTGGTAATGCTTTTGTGTTCTTGGTTTTTAAAAACTTTGATAAGTGATTAATTTTGATATTTTTAATCATAGTTGAGAGTTGGAATGTTGCTGTTTTTAAATGACATTACAAAAGTTTTTAAGCAAGTTATAGAAAATTAAAAAAAAAAATTAAACTGAATTTACGGATTCTTCCTACTTGTGTCTATGGTTGACTGAAAAGGTACATCCACCCTCAAACATGAGATTGAGCAGAAAATATAAATAAAAATAGACTTAGTAAAAAAAGCAAGTCCAATATTAATTTCGCGAAAGCCTTAGTTACTAAAGTAATTTCAGTGAAATACTGTTAGCGTAGAAAATAAGCTAAAACGACAAGGTCCTTTTTTCTGCAAATCCAATCAGACCGAATCATATTAACCAACGAATAATTTCTGCCGTCGGTAACGGTGAAATCACTCGGCGTTTAAAAAAAAACGTTTTTATTAAATATTTTCTTCTCAATAAAGCCCCGACGAGCGCTAAATAGCTGGCATACCGTTCGATCATAAACGCGGAAAATTTGAAATAAATGAAAATAACGACGCTCAGACTGGCATATTGCATTACTTTCAGTGGACAAACAGCCCAGCCATATGATGAATTTAGAGAAGAACAAACGAAAATGAAATTGTTTTGTGTACAAAAAGAATACAAGAAGGACCAATAAGACGAAACCAAATAATTTAAAGAAAGAGAGGAAATATATTCATTTGGTACACGTAAACAAAATTTATATAAAATTTCATACGAAGTACACAGTAATGATCAGAAAATTATTATAATTAAAATGCAATATGCATATATTAATGTGTAATTACAGACGAGTTCGGTCCCAAATAAAACAAATTAAACCCGCTCATATTAAGCGGTTCAATTACTCCATAACCTCTGCATTTCAATTTAACTAACCAACTGACTGGAACTTTATCTCAGATCTGATAATCTAACTAATCCCATCACACTAAATAGATGATAGTAACAACAAGAACGATTATTGAATAACAGCGGTGCTATTCTGTGAAGGAGTTGGCTTGTTAGATGTTATTAAAGTCCTTCCGACGATGTAAAAGGGGTGGCCTGAAGTGTCTGAAGACCCTTACGGTAGAATTAGTAGAGTTATTACAGGTGAAGTGGTAGCTACGACCTGTTATTACTAGAAAGGACTAAGTGCTGAAGGAGGAAATCAATATTGTCCTATGATAAGAATTTGGGTAAAATGAATTATGTCTATAATGAAGACTAGATGCCAGTTGGAAGTAGACACATGAAAGACACTATCTTGCTTGAGATTGCAAATAATATGAAGTTTTTATTTTAAAATATTTTTCGAATCTTTTGCTTCTTCTTCTAAAAAGCATTTATGAATGTAAAGTTTTAACGTTTTTTTGGTAAAGTTTAAATATGATGGATATGATTACATTGGAGAAATTCAATATTCTAGTTGTAGACAAAATGTTCAAAATTGTACCCAAATTCATAAGGCAAACATAAATGTGTATCGAATCAAACAAAATGCGTAATTACCAATCTAATTGGGATCGCGATATAATTGTTAACGTTCCCTTTGACACAGACAAGACAGTACATTCGCTTAGTGTTCGCATGACAGCGCAAGATCATTGTGTAATAAGCAATAATGAGAGGGACATAACAATTAATTTTGATTGGACAAAAGACTCACCTGCAGGGGTCAGATCCACCCTACGTCACGTCACAACAAGGGGTCTGTTGTCTCCTCTTTAAGCTAAACAACCCCTTCAGGAGGGAACACATTATGTCATACAAGTGGAGTCAGCACATCAGAATATACATTTTAGTTGGAAAACCAACCCTATCACAAAGTGGATAAAATGCAGCAGTGTTTGGCTTGATATGTTAGTGACTTCACTCGTCTCTATTCACCCAGATGTGTGTTGATTTAGACACGAGATAAAATTTTCACACTTTGCAATCTAGCAGAACATAGAGATATCATTTTAAAGTGCTAATTTTTATCGTCAACTATAGCAAATGTTATAGTTTTAAGACATTGAAGTCATGTAATAGTCAAATTAATTGGTACAAATGACTTTATTGTTGATTGACATTTTCTGTATTTAAATCTTAGTCATTAACCTCCCTACTGATTTCGGTAATAAGTCAAAAGCGATTCATTTTCGGATTCCCTCATTCCGTTGAATCGCTACGAGGAAAATTACCTGTATTGTAAAGTACGGTCATTATTCCTTTGTAACTAACGATCCCTAACTCCTAAGGCAATTAGGGAATGTCTAAAGAATCCCCGACATAGTAACGAAAGATATTAAGCTTCGATAGAACCAAAATTAAATTCTCGAGCCAACTTAGAGCATTTCGGATTATTTATTCCGTACTCGAAATTATTTACATTTGTATCCGAATATATTTTCGTGGGCCCCTTATTCTGTATCGTCAGCTCTACAAGGCTTAAAATCGTTTGGTTTATCTATTTTCAGGGCAGTGGCATAGTTACCCGAGGTCAATTCTGTTCGGATAATGAATTTGGGCCTAGCATTTATTTCATTTATCGTTGTAAATGTAACATTACGCAATTGCTGTTCACAATTGTAGCTTCCCTTTTTTAATGCTTTAATTATGGTCCTCCTGGCCAATTTCGACCACGGCGGCCAATCTCAACAGAGATTAGCCAATTACGCAGGAAATAATAAAGTGCACAAGTGTGAGCGCAATACACACGTGCACTCACTGTTCCATCACTCTCAAATTTCGGTGAGACGGCAATCCGACATGCGAGAGATCCGGAGAGAGATCAGGCGAATGCTTAAATAAAGCACTTTATAAGGTTGCAATATCAAATTAAGTTCGATGGGAAAGAAAGTAAAAAAATGAGCTAAGATTTTGAAAATATGTACGTGGAAAAAAAATCTTGATCTACTAACACAAAAAATACTTAAACATCGGTGCTCTAAGTAGAGCGAGACCAAGAAACTAGCAAGTGCGTCTTACTTACTAAGCCGCTTTTATATTCCAATAACGTATAAACAACAGTTTAATTAAGCCAGGCCAAAGACTTTCGGGATCATAAAATCCTGGGTCCATATTATTCTTCTTTAGGAGATGTTCGTCACACCAGTTGGGTAGCATTTTTGCCACACTTACAGTAGAAAATAAAGCCGAGTCTGAAATAAGGTGTGTTTTGTCGATATAACTGAGTAGACATTGAACAGATAAGTAAATATAATGAAGAATGGTAACGATACCCATTTTTTTGTTATCTTATCACATTTTTTTTTTAATTTTGAATAGTTTGGTCTTGCTTGACCTATGACTAGAAATAAAGATGCAAAGTCTGACTCGATGATACGGAGCGACCTCAACTGGAATCTTTTGATCACAAGCATTTGTATCTGTACTGTATTGATATTCTTTGACTGTAGGTTTTCTTATTTTCAATATATATTATTTTTAGTGCAATGTATTGCATCAATCCGCCAAGCCCCTCTGCCGAGCATAGTCACTGACATTGAAAATTCGAAACTAAGTATCCGAATGTCACCTTGCAAAACCTACACAGCCTCAGACGTCTGTATATTGGAACTTCGCAACAGTACCTACCTTATAAACTAGAAGGTGTGCATTGGTAACCGAGGCACGCGTCCCTCGTTCCACTGGTCGGGGCGCGATATTAGGACGTAAGAAGGGAGGTTTTTTAACTTATTATTGCTGGAACGACCATTTTGTCTGTTCGAACGATAAAGTAGGCCTCTTTATGTTGGCATTACGGGGTTGCTTCGCGCTAGATAAAGTTTATTGTAGTTTTTTGCGATTTGAATGTAGAACGTCAAATTAGACGTCTTCCTTTGTTTTATTTTTTGAAACGTTTTTGCGCCAAATACTTTGCATGTTTCATTCTGATTTCATCCAAGTTAAAAAAATATGCTTTTCGTAGTTTAAAAATGACTTTAGGTTCTCTCACATCAGCCTATATACGTCCCACTGTTGGGCACTGACGGACTCAACTATGTGGTGGTAGCTAGATTTTGTAATTAGTAGAACATTAATTAAAAACAATCAGATACTCTGCAATTAGATATTTTTCAAAAATATTGCCCATTTCCCCAGTATCATTTAAGTCATAACTTTTCAATGGCACTTGTTGGGAATTCGCGCAACATCATTGGCATCTTCGCGGGCGGCGAATACCGTAGCCACCCGAGCCTGCACGATCGCACCCGACCAGCTCTCGGCCGAGCCGAACGTTCGCTTCACATTCGTCTTCAAGCAACTCGGACTACTTACACTATTGTTGCGGTTTTGATTCGAGATATTCTCTGTATTATTTGAGGGCGAAATATAGCACCTATTTAGTTTACAGTGCGCTACTTATTTCTAAACTATCGATAGGACCCCAACAGCACTTATCTTGTAAGCAGTTTACGGAATTGAACGCGCCGCTCATTTTCTACAGAAAACCGGAATAAAACAGAATCTTGTCGCAAATTACATAAACAATATAAAGACGGGAGAACAAAGAAATCGAATAACTCAAGTGTCATTGTGAATCCGAAGTGCTATCTTGAATAATCTGGGCAAAGCGAAAAGTCCGAACTGTTTAATTATGAGACGGTTCTAGAAAACAACTCTTAATTAAGTAGATTGGTTTTATTTTTCTTAATTGGTAACAGATTCGACACAGAGATACCTGAATCAATCAATATAGGTAAATATTTATTTCATTCTAAAAATATTATAGACATAGGTGAAGATTCGAGGACATGATCAAGACAACGCCGACGCTCTATCTAAACGCCATTTATTTACTTGTTTATTTTGTGCTATTGTACACTAAAATTTGGACTTAACGCCATGACGCATTCTCTACCAGTCATACCTCGAGCTAAGTAGAATTTAAATATTGGCAGTGCGGTAGAAAGCTACTTGACGTTAATAAAATAAATAAAAAATAGAAAGAAAGTCCATTCCGTAATAAGCAAATATGATAAAATTACGATTACGCTCACTCCCAGAGGAACCCTAAAAAGGTACGCACGTGAACGATCGCGTTACGTCACAGGAAATCAACATTTCCCCCATAGCTCAGAGAGATACATTTTGCACTAGTTAAAGCCGACGGTTCCGCTCACGTAGACCGCATATTTCAGGATCCAGTGATGGAAATGGAGATTTGATGGTGGGCTTAAGATACTAGGTAGGTACGAAACCTGGTGGCATTATTAGGGTTTCGTAGTCAAATGGCGAAAAATGGAACCGTAATCAATTCGCCATGTCTGTATTTATATTTGAGCCATTGCTTTAAAACTATAAGAACTATACGTATTTTTGTAAATTGGTAGGAAGATGTATTCCGTGAGCCATCATTACTGTAAAATACAGTTATTCAACCATCTGTTTGACTTAATACTCATCGTGAAATATATATATTTTTTACTCTGAAACCTGTAAGAATTTACTCTTATCTGTATTATGATGAGCCAATTTCTACCTGTTTTTTTTACAACAAAAGTCAGTCGCTTGTCTGTTTTGTCTTAGTTATAAAAAATACGTATTTTAAGAGCTCCAAACATGTTGCACGAGAACAACATGTAGTAGATTCTTTAATTAAATTCAATTTTGAATAAGAACTGTATACTAAATCAAATGAATAACCAATTGTTATAACTACACCTCTAATCCCAATCTACAATAACGTTTTCAATGCCACGCACAAAACATATTTCATCAAGTATCTTCTAAACGCAGGGTGTGATTATACAGGCTGATTTCATGGGCGTTGTTTGGTCAAACGTCTGGCGCAGAGGTCTTCAGCCGTGACAGCTGTGTCCGCCCACATCTACAGTCCAACGCGTAGCTAAGTAAACGACGAATATAGGGTGTTAAGTAAACTATATATTTTTATATACAGATTTAGGATTAGTATTCGTACAGTAAATATTCTTTGGTTGTAGGGTGATCAGAGCTAGGTCTAGTCTTCATATCTCGACCAAACTCCGTTAGTATATTTGATAATAATTATCCTTTTCCTGTAAAAACTATACAAAATACAATACAGATGATAAAAAGATCAGTTTTTTGTTTGATAAAAAGATCAGTTTGATCAGACATACCACATTATAAAATTTTCAAATCTCAATCTCTCAAAGAATTATTCAACTGGCTTAGTGAAAAGGCTTTTTACACTACACAGGAATATTTAAATTGCGATAGAAGATGATAACTAATATTTTTTTGTTAATTTAATGATAATTTGTTGACATTTTGTGATTGTTTAGATAGACATTTTACTATTTAAATTTATTATGCCAATATTAATTTAAGATTTGCATGCCATTGATAATGGTTGATTAAGCAGATGTATAATTGCTGATAAATAATTATGACCATCTCCAGTGTACCTTAACCAAACGCAAATAAAGATTTCTATTTCTATTTCTAAACTTATCTTGGATACTTCAGTAATCTTCTTTTCTAAAAGAATTGACTTTAACTCAATAAAACTTAATTTGATCCGATGCCTGATCGAAAAGAAGTATTATAAGTTTTTGAGGTAAAACTGAGTTCAGCAAACTTTCTCTCAAATAATCTGTTCAAGAAGAATAACTCTGCGTTAGAACACAAAAGAAGCTTGGAATATCAAAATGGAATTTGCTTATAAAAGCAGTCGCGGTGAACAAATAAACTTTGACTTTATGAGATAAGAGATAACAATATACAAAGAGACGTATACACAAATGAGGTGCAAAGCATTAGTACGGTAAAACTATTAAAAAAATAATTAAATGGCGTTCCAAGATTAACAATAGAAGAGCTACTATAGCTGTAAATGTTGTTTGAACAACAAAAGATAATGAAAACGAGTTAGAACGAGCTTTTGTGTCGAATCTCATCAAAGCGAATGAATCCCTATAAACTTTTTGCCTCATCTGAAAAATAAAAAGACCTTTATTGCAACAAAGAAAGGTGTAGCTGTAACACCTTATATTACAGCAGGTCTTAAAATACCAATGTGTCAAACGGTTCCTGATCGTCAAACGTCGGTGCCAATCGTCTCTCGGGGCGGGCCGTAAAAAAAGCAACAAAAGACGATCGACAGGCAACGGCACGGCAAATTCAGCGCAAGATCCGTCAGAAAATGAATAATCGCGCATTAAGGGGGGCCTGTACATTTACACAAATGTTTATTTTGGGCCCCGCCAAGTTGCCAATAAAAACATTTCATAGCGGGCATTAAAACAGTGGCGAAAGTGAGCGGCCCCCGAATAATCAATACGGACCCCCCGTGCCCTGGGCGCAGGTACGGCGCACCCCGCCCCTCAGCCCGCGCCCCGCCTCTGCCCCTCGGCAAAGACTAGAGACAGCGAGAGGGCGAGCTTTGTCGGCGGTAAATGCACCAAGAGATTGACGCGTCAAAGTGAATTTGTTTCGTTTTACGCCGCGTTATAAAGTTTCAGAATATTCTGCTGGGATATTGCAAAAGACGCCTTGAAAGTGCATCAGAATGCAAGAGGTTTATTTATTCCTCAGAAATATGCGAACTAACGTTTAAGGTACCTATGAAAGAAAACACAAAATGGTAAAAGTAAGGATCAAGAAGATTGTTAACTTCCGAGAGTCATTTACAGCAATATCTTTCTGTCTCAATAAAACACGCTCGTTCATCTGAAATAATACACTCACAACATTTTCACACAGCTATTTGACCGTAATAGAAACCAGAAGTTCATCGACCTCCGAAACAAAACACACACGAAACAGCTTCTGCGCAATGTTATAGTCTATGCCTCAGCTTCCGACCAGTCAGCGTGCTGTTTAAACCGATTGATGCAAGTGAATTTCGCCAGAGAGACTCAACTCTGTTTCGTTTCCAACGAGATAAAGAGCTTTGATGTTAACAAACTCATTCGTTTGCTTCTGCACGAAAAACCAACTCCATTACCGCAAAAAATAAAGCAGGTATTAATAAAATTAAATTTGCATATGAAAACGGTGATTTCGTTCCGGGCGGATATAGCCCTTGTACGTAAAGTAATAGTGTCTGTTGTCTGAAATGAAAATCGTTTAACACAGGGGCTGAGTTGTAGGTGGTTTAATTAATCATCGTCTAGAAAGTTCAAAATCCTACTAAGAATTTTATTAAAAAAAAAATATGTGCACTAAACATTCTCTGGTGCATTAGGCAATCCAAAAGACACCTTATGTTTTAAACTATTGATATTAGAACTGATGCATTTTTTGTTCTACGGTATTAATCAATCGATTGCAATTTGCGGAAACCCGCTTTCGCGGTTGAGAGATGACAAATAGATAAATTCGGCGTGCAGTCGGTTGCTTTGACAAAAGTTAGATTAGTTGTAGATTACTTCACAAACAATAATGTGGCTTGAACCTAGAGGCAGGTAATTAATTGATAACTTTGTTCGACGAAACTTTGACTACTATGAGTTATGCTTTGAAATTTGCCCAATTAAGGGGATTTCTCCAATTAGTTTGAAAACAGAGATTTGATTGTGAACTGGAAAACCAAATATCAATTTGGTCATGTTGTCTGTTTTCTTTGAAGTTATTTTGGATACATTTGTACCAAATTCAAATTTTGTCTTTGATTTCAGCAACAGAAATGATTGTTTTTAATATAAATCAAATTGTATGTATTGATTAATCAATTTACTTGTTATTTAAGTCTGGGTATTGAGAGTTTAACAATTACCGATAGATCAATTGATCAAAATATACAGTTTAATTGATTTTAAAGATAATCATTTCTGTTTTTGGATACGCATTTGTGACCGCACTTTCATAAGTGTAAAACAGTAGATAGAGATATAGATGTATTTAGAGTTAAATATATTTTCGAAGCAAGTTCTTACTCAATTTATTGAATTATATGTTATTTTTTGGTTTTAACAAAAGGAATAATTAATTATTGTGTCCCAGTAATATAAAAATACCATCCTACGTTTATAAGGATTCTCAGTTTGCTGCCTAAAGCTTTGGCAAGACAAAACAATCGGAGGGGCAGACAAAATTCGGTGTTAAGAGACTTAATATACCCTCACCAAATTCGTTGCCAGTTCCCACACATGGGGTAGGCTCGCATCCCTAAATTCACACTTGTAAAATATTGTTCAAGTTGCCACGCCGTTGGGTCGAGAGGCTTATTGAATTAGCTCTTATCCATACCCATTGTTGTAAGTTTTAATGAATGGCCGAATACCATCCAAGCGGGCACGTGAGGTTCCGCATTATCGTTATTAATTTATAGCCGGACTTACACGGTTTCGGTTTGAATTTACTACCGACTGTTATTTTCATTAGGTTGAACTCGGGTTAATGTTATGAGCGTCCGTTGTTGCTGAGAATCCTTGCGATAAGGACTATCAGATTTGTTGGGTACGGTTGTTGGTGTTTAGTTTAGATTTGATAGATTAACACTTTATTGTACAACACAAAATAAAATTACAGACAGGTTTAACAAAGAAAGATGTACAATTTAAGCGGTCTTATCACTTGTAGCGATCTCTTCTAGGCAACCTAGTTTAGTAAGTAGTGTGTACATAAAAGAGTATAAACCAATTATTGAACTAATAGGTATACTCTTTATCTCAAAAGTGCACGGTGTGAATTGCTATTAATAAATTTGAATCGAGTTGTGAAAAAGCTCTAATATTTGCTTATGGAAAATTTTTGTTACCTGTTACATTTTAGTTACCGTTTTCTTTTTGTTTTATTTTAACAATTGTCTTTAAAAATGATTTTTAATCCATAAACCACAAACAACGAATGCTCATATGATAGCTGTAATCGAGTAATATAAACTTACAATTATTACAAACCTAATATTATTTGACTTCAATAGCATCAAATATTTGTCTGAAATTATTAATGAAAATTGCCTGCCCAATAGCTAAATTTGTGGAAACAGTTTCATTACATGCTAACTTTACAGTACTGATATTGACAAGTACAATATCAATTGTGAAGAAACTAGCTATGAAAGCGACCTTCAACACAGAATTGAGAAGCGAAAGTAGAAATCAATAATTTCAGAGAATACCAAGTTATCTAGCTACGTAGTACTAATTGTAGTGATCTTGAACTGTAGTTACGTTCTTGAAAACTATTAAAGTAGGTTCTAGAAAACAAACATACAAGTCTCCTGTTAACTGGATCTTTTGTTTCAATAGTTTTAAAAGGTAACCAATACCTTTAAAAGCTTTGATAGCACTACAAATGCAACAATACAATTTTTCTACGAATGTTGCACGAAATTTAAAAAAAAACTGCCAAGAAAATATTCAGAACATTTCAACATAATCATTTTTATTTAGCGAGAATAATGTTGAGAAACAGATATCATAAGCAAATTTTAGTTGTCCTATAAGATTAACTCAAAGATCAAGGTTAAAGAAATTTTAAGAATGCCAACGACGGCAAAAAAAGAAAAAAGAAGTGGGGCGTAGTCAATGCATAATATACCCCTAATGATGTAACCAATGTAATATTAGGTATATATATATTTTATATTTCACAACAATCACACCAATGCTCTAGTCCCAAATTAAGCTACGAGGCTTGTGTTATGGGTACTAGACAACGGATAAACATACTTATATACTTTTTTTTGTAAATAAATACATATTATACATAGAAAACACCCAGACCAGTACAAACACACATGTTCATGCACACTTATGCTTGTACTGTGCGGGGATCGAACCCGCGACCTTTGGTTTTAGAAGTCCGACATGCGGACCACTGCACCAAGCGGTCGTCAAATAGTTAATGTCATTTTATTGATGTTTTATCAAAATCAACATTTAAATTAATTTATATTGGATAATGTTTATGAATTTGACACGGCTGAATAGGTATAAGCACTATTGTTACGCAAATAAATATCTCTATTTCTATTTCAAATATCGATATATTGACAGCATACCTATCGACAAATCAACATCACTTCTAGTAATATTAGGTAATAGGCATCCGCCGCGGTCACAGGCGTTAGAAGTTGGACGGCCGTCGTTGCACAAAATGGCCCGTTTCAATCGCAACTTGCACAATTTAATTTCAGCTGTCTGCGAACTTGGCTGCTTTTATGTCGACGGCGATATACGCATTAGGGCGCATTCATACGGGTATTCGTCATTGACGATCCGTCAAAATACACGATACGTCATCATGACAGATAAACGTTGCATACGCAATCGTGTTTTTTCATGGCTCGTCAAAATTCTCGAATAGTTGTTTACATTTGTTTCGTGATTCGTAACAGCAGCAAACTCGTCATAAACCCGTCACGACTTGTGATTTTTAACGAATCGTGATTTTTAAAAGACGATGCGTGATTTAAGACGTATCCGTCTTTTTTCATGATTCTTAAGGAATGTGAGCATGGTCACTCTTTGAGTAAAAAGCGAAGCTCACGTCAAGAAAATAACATGTCGTAAAAAAACGAGTCGTGACAAAATAAGATTCGTCTCCGTGAGAATGCGCCCTGCGTGAATTGTTGAGGTTTCGTTTTGACTACGGGAGTGCGAAGAATAGAGTGTCACTCATTAAAACTGCACAGTTAACTGCACATCGTCTTTGTATGATATTTTACGTGTGTGTTATAAAGGAACAAGATAACCTTTTCATTGTGTAATACAGGAACCAAGGTAGTTATTGTTAGTATTATGGTTCCTTTGAAATCTGCAATCGGATTAAAGATAACTACATATAAAAGTGATTGATTGATTTAAATTACAAGTAGTACATTCCTCAAAGATAACGAATATTCAGACGAGTAGATGTTTTTACTCTAGATTTTTTATACTCGACTGCGAAGAATAGAGGGTCATGTTTTTTTTATATTAGCTTAGTTTATACTAGTTTAGTTTTAACGTTTATCAATGTTATCCACCCCATAGCACAACCTCCAGCTGGCCACACCTGCTCATCGCTCATCATACGTCACAAAGTCGTTCACTGTGGCGGCAACGCGACTGTGGAACTCACTACCCATGGATATCAAAAGATCAGACTCGAAGTTGTCGTTCAAGAAAAAAGTTCGAAGTTTTCTAAATGAATAAATTGCATATATATAAATATTATTATATATATATATATGTAGGTATATATTATCCATATTAATTCATTGATATTTATTTTTTGTTTATTATAATATAATTTAATATTTACTTTTATGTATTGATATTATATCTATATATTAAGTTTATTTATTTTTGCGTTATTAAACACTTCCTTTCTTATATAATTTTCACTGCACCCATTGCCTTCTTTCTGCATGACCTTGAGGTTGACTGGCAGAAAATGCTTTTAGCATTAAGTCCACCCTTTGTACATTTCTTGTGCAATAAAGTTTTAAATAAAAAATAATAAAATAATAGCACAATATATACTGCAGTGACAAAAATATTTTATTTTCGTTCAAATAAATTTACGGAATCCGAATGTATTCTATTTATATTTTATGAGAATATTGTTCTTTGTAAACCGATATAAACTATCGGCATCCCACGGCAGTGAGCGTGCAGTAAATATTGATGGTGAAATAACATCGAAACAGTTTTATGGAGATGAACAATCATTTATAGAATTACCTTGGATGTTATAAAAACAAAAGCATGCATAGCAATCGTGGGTTCATAGATCGTATCGTATATTCTTCTAAATTTTTCAAACAACCAAACTAGAGTGGCTCGGGTTTGAAGGATCGGAGGGTCGATTCCTCGCCCAGACAGTTATTTATTTAAACTGTGAAAATGTTTTCTTAAGTCCACAACGAGTGCTTACTACAATAATACCAAAATAAGCTTTAATTTTGACGACCAGTGTGGTCAAGAAGTTGATTATAAACCAAGAGGTCGCGGTTTCTGTCCACGCACAGTACACATTTGTGTGCAGGAACATGTCATGTCATTTTCTATTGAAAGTCTTACTTCTAAAAAGATATACTTACAGTACCGTGAAAGTCTATGAAGATTGTAACGTACTTACTGTAAGACAGCTATACATATTTTTATGTATTTTAAAAACTCATAAAGGCACAACTCCTGATCCGGTTATCAATGCCAAACGTAACCCATATAATGTTATTCCAAACATAAACACCCACACTAATTTTTCACGGAACCAATATTATTTTAAATCAATTATGTTATATAATAAGATAAATAGAATACTGCATATTTATAACATGTCACTTGTTGAAACTAAGAAAACAATTTTTGACTGGTTGCGACAGATGGACTATACTGAAACTGAAAAAGTTCTAAATTTTGATTTTTGATCTTGAACAAACGCTGTGTGCTAATTTCTTTTGTTATTTTTTTATTTTTTATTTATTGGTGTAATTTGATTTGTCGTCTAAATAGGCTGTGCTACTAAATTATAATTTTTGTAAATTCCATCTTCGACAACAGTTTGACAGTAGTTTATATTTTTTAAAGATTCTATTACTAGTAATATTACTGTGATTCGCGGAATTGTTAAACTTAAGTACCTAACACGTTAGATAAGAATACTCGGAAGAGCAGCTTTATCCTAGCACAAGTTTTACTAACTTAAATGGGTAAGGCCTATTGGTTAGTGATAATGTAACGTGTCTTTAAATAAAATATTTTGTATTTTAATATTTTTGTCAGTTTGTACTGGTCTGGGTGTTATATGTATTTATTTAAGTTTATTTGTAATACCACTGATCAATAAAATAAATCAATAAAATCAATTTATTTCTGTAATTAGGCTAACAAATTAGCACTTTTACACGTCCCAACATATAAATTGACCCTACCACCGCTTCGGGACAGTTTGGGCCAGTGCTGAGAAGAAGCGGCGCAAGAAACTCAGTCACTATTGTCATTGCCTCTTTTCAAAATTGATTTACAATAATTGTAATTGTTTGCATTTAAACATTTCCATATATCTTTGTCATTTATATAATCATCAATTTTATAATATCCTTTCGACATTAATACATCTTTTACAACTGTTGTAAATTTATCTAAAGGCAATGAAATTAAATTTTCAGGTAATTTATTAAAAAATATTACACATCTACCCATAAATGAGTGACCAACTTTATGAAGCCTAAAATGTGGAACGGCAAGCCTATTTTTTTGTCTTGTGTTGAAGTTATGCAAATCGCTATTTTTAGGAAATAAGTGTAAGTTTTTTCGAACGTAAATTAGGTTTTCGTAAATGTATTGCGAGTAAACTGTAAGTATTTTAACTTCTTTAAACAATTCTCTAAATGTTTCATTTGATTTAAGTTTATAAATAGCCCGCACGGCTCGTTTCTGCAATACGAAAATTGTCTCTATATCTGCAGCTGAGCCCCATAGTAAGATGCCGTATGACATGATACTGTGAAAATAACTAAAATAAACTAGTCTTGCCGTTTCAACATCAGTCAGAAACCTTATCTTTCTTACAGCGTATGCAGCGGAGCTTAGTCTCTTTGATAAGGTCATGATATGAGGACCCCACTGGAGCTTATCATCCAAAGTAATTCCCAAAAAAGTTGCAGTATTTGAAGTAACTAGTTGTTCATCCTTAACAACAACCCCTGTTGGAACTTGTTGGACATTGGGCATTGTAAACTTAATGCATTTAGTTTTGGTCGCGTTAAGCAATAAATTGTTAACGGTGAACCAATGAAGTACTCGCGAGAGAGTACCATTTACATCGTCAAACAATTCTTTACCCCTTGGAGTTTTAAAAAGTAGTGAAGTATCATCAGCAAATAACACTATCTCACAAGCACCGTCAACAAAGTATGGAAGGTCATTAATATATATTAGAAACAGTAACGGTCCCAATATCGAACCCTGGGGCACACCCATAGTGAGAGGTGCTCCAGGAGACTCTGCTCCATTGATAGAAACCTTTTGTGTTCTCTCAGTGAGATATGAATTAAATAAGTTACATGCATTAGTTGATACACCATAATGGCGTAGTTTGGTAGTTAGTTGATCGGTAACACAAGTGCTTAAGCTACTTACCACGGAGTCAGATCAATGTAAGTGATGTTGTTGTATATTTATTATTTAAAAACGAGTGTGGTGTATGTTATATTATTATAAAATAACATAAGTAGCAATACAGTGCGATTATGATACTCATATCAAAACTAAACTTCTTAAAATTTGTTTTTTAATGAAGTACTAAAATACTATTCATAAAAAAGTTGAGTAGTGAATTCGCATGAATAGGGTTATTAAGTTATTTCTATTGTAGCTATTTTTAGTCATTTGACGTCAGCGTGGGTTGCTGAACCAATAAAGTACTGGTATTTGTGAACACAATGTCCGAATTCAAAGTAAAAAAATGAATATTTTGTATTTTGCTTATAAGCAACGGCTTAAAAAAGTACAAAATATTAATTCATTTTTTACGGCTTATTTGGCTTATGAAGCTGTTATTATTCCTTATAATCTAATTTCCTTTAAGAAAAAGAGAAGAATTTAAAATTGTATGTTTCTATTTCACAGCTTAGGAATTTTATTTTGATGTAACAGTTTAAATCTATATATAATAAAAATACGCCATTTCTTATATATTTAGATTGTATTGCATTTGTAGTATTATTGATTGGTCACAGTTTTTCAAAAATTAAATCATTTTGTTATTACATTGACACTCAATACATTTAGCTGGTCCATTATACTGGTCCCTATATGGTGGTCAGAATATCTTAAGTTTGTTATAAAAATTGCACAGAAAATGGCACAAATATCGCAACAGACAAGTCTGCACACGTGGACCCACTAATGCCACGTCCCGACATTATAAATACTATTACCCCCACCCCCTCCCCCTCTCCCCGTGTCCCGGGGGACCTAGGGATATTCCCCCTAAACCGAAACTAGAGTTGCTAAACACTCGATAGCAGAGGCCCTACAAATTTTACCAACAAGCTGTAGTTACCTATATATTTTTTACTTAAAAAATCCTTTATTTAAACATAATATTATAACATATAACAATTATAACACAATCACACTTTATTATTTATTTTAATAAACTTTGTTTCCATTAAATTTGTCATTTTCCTTTTATTCATTACTAGTGGCCCCCGCGACTTCGTCCGCGTGGAATCCCTTTCTTTTCGAAATCGCGGTCGAACGGGATAAATAGTATCCTATGTCCGTTTCCTGGTTCCAAGCTACCTCTCCACCAATTTTCATCCAAATCGGTTCATCCGTTTTTGAGTTATAAATAGTGTAACTAACACCACTTTATATATATAGATTTTTTGTGTGTTTAGTGATGTATTTTATTATTATTATTATTTGATATTTATTTATTTATTAAACCAACAACGTTTTAGAGTGAAATGACAAATGAGAATGACTATCTATACTAAATTTTAATTTTCAACGCATTAAGTATTAAGCTCTGATTGTATGAATTAAATTGAATTAAATAGGATAGAAGCTCCTCTTAAAGCTTACGAAAGTAAATACATAACTGTAACAGACACTAAATAACTTATAAAAAAAGTTAAATACAATTACATATAAACTTTTTAGTACAAAGTTTCTTCTACAAAGTGATCGATTACATAGGTACACACAGATATACATATTTTTTCTGGTAGAACATAAAACATTTTTAAATAATTTTAACCGTCTAAGATGGTAGCAAAATTGGAGGTGTGTTGGACATGAGCATCAAAAATAATGGAGCTCCAGCAAAGCGTTGAACTACCAGTAAACGGGTTCAGGTTATGTTGGTTACGAACGCGGTAGCCGGTTTTTTTAAGTTACTCAAAATATGTAATAAATCCAACACCTATCGATAGTGACACAACACTATGCTCAAATATTGGGCATTAATCCCTCTCGCGGTGATGGTAGGATATTTTTACTATCCACCAATATGACGAAACAATTGATCCTATGGAATCCTTTTGGTAACCTCAGGGTAAATATCGAGGTATACTCGTTTCGATTACGGATTAGGTAGGACTCTACTCTGTGACGTTTCGTTCTTTTTTAACTCCATCCTGGTTCGGTTAAAAGATGAGAAACAGAGACGACTGCATTTGAAAAAATAAGTATTTCCTACTAGACTATGTAGGACCCTTGAAATTCTGGACTTCGGCGTACATAGTAGGACCTCTGGTTTTGAAGCTAGACAAGATGAGATATAACTATTTGGTAAGTATGCTGGATAGTTAAAGTCCACGATAAGATATAGCAGTCAAATCTACCTACTGGGGAAATTTAGATAGTAGCACACCATCAGTTTTATGAAATTAGTGGGCAAGTATGTGAACTTAATCTTTAAGTGCTATGTAAAATTAACACACTTAAAGAAAAATGGACTGCTACAGGCGAGACTCGAACCCGCACCTCTCGCAATTGGGAGAGCAATCGCCCGGATTGGTTTCCCGATTGAGCTACCGTGACACTTACTCATCGGTCCGAGTTTCTTTTCTAAGTGCTCCTTAGGCTGCGGAACATGCACAAACATCCGAATGAAACTCTTTTTCAGCTGTTTAACAATCGGTTGAGATAAATCAGCTTATTTATTAAGTTACTTTATATTAGCATTAACAATGCAATTTTCCGATGACCGAAATACCGATGGGTAAGTGTCACGGTAGCCAATTGGCAGATCCATAGCCCGGCTTGCGAGAATTGCGGGTCGAGTCCCGCCTGTGCCATTCCTTTTTTCTTCAAATGTGTTTTAATTTCACATTTAAAAAAGTTGAATTGTTTATGATTAAAAAATTAAGTTTATATATAGTAACTTTAAATGCTGATTAACCTTATACGAACCGCTGTTTTAAACGCGAGTCAATTGTTTTAATTTTCACGGTTATGAAGACATGTAGCACATCTTAAGATCATTCTCAAGATATTTTGAAGTGTACGTAACTGTGTTACCCCAAGTGGATGGATGACGTCACGTAGCGACGCCATATTTCAACTGACAACTGCTTAATGATGCGCAATAAGGTGTATTAACTTTGTTATGTCACTCTTGACTGTGAGGATACAGGCTTAAAGGCTTTGTCAAACAGCGTGGAAGAGCACGAGACTGCCATGAAGTGTTTTGTGTGACGACTCAAGTCAAATTTGTGAATGTATCAAGACACTGATTTTCGGCACGTAATGTCACGCTTACGCAAGCTCTTAAGTAAAGACATGATGGTTGTTAGAATTTTTAGATGAGTAAGACTTCTTACAGAAGGTAGTTGTTTTTTTATAGCATTTTCTGTTCTCATGTTTCTAGATCTACACTGCTCAACAAAGTCTAGGGAACAAGCCAACTATATGACTTTATTTGTAAAATCTTCTTTAAAAAAGTACTGATCTCTTTGAAGTAAACAGGTAGGCTGAATGTTTATCAAACATTGTTCGAATTTAAAAAAAAAAATTAGAAACAAAAGAATTTTCGTAAAAGGCGGGAATCTTTCACTTTGATTGCTGTGTAGTGATACTGTATGAGAATTTTAAAGATAAAAATTTGTTTTATTGTTTTATGATTTTATTGAAAAACAAAATTAACTGTTGTTATTCGTAACTTTTGCGACTACGGCCATTATGTCACGACGTCATTTAACGCGGGAAGAAATGATTCGAGCTGTAGGAATGTTGGAAGCTGGGCTACCCCAACGCGAAGTTGCAGCTGCTCTGAATTCTCACGCGAGCGTTATCTGCAGACTGTGGGCACGTTACAGACTTACTGGCGATGTAGCCGAAAGGCACAGAGGCAGGTATAGGGTTACTACGGAAAGGCAAGACCGTTTTTTGCAAAATGTCGCAAGGAGGCAACCCACCATTACGGCTCGTCAGTTGGTAGAAGACCTCCAGTCGCAGCACCAGGTTGCTATCAGTGACCAGACTGCTCGGAGGAGACTCCATGAAGCTAATCTTCGTGCTCGCAGACCACTAAGAGTGCCCGCGCTGCGTCATGGAAATCGAGGACGTCGATTATTGTGGGCACGTGAACATTTGCAGTGGACCGTAGATCAGTGGGCACATGTACTGTTCTCCGATGAATCTCGCTTCGGATTTCATCCAGATTCAAGAAGAGTGCGTGTTTGGCGGATTCCTGGTCGGCAGAGTCGGCTTCAAAACCCACAGGAGGTGCATCCCTACCAAGGTGGTACAATCATGGTGTGGGCTGGAATCCGCCTGGGTGGACGGACGGATCTCGTTTTGATCAGGGGAAATTTAAATGCAGAGCGATACTGCGAACAGGTAGTCCAATCCGTGGTTATCCCGCACCGACAAAATCTGGGCGCAGATTTTATTTTTATGCAAGATAATGCACGACCACATACTGCGAGTCAGGTGATGGATGTGTTCCGCGAGTACAACATCGAAGTGCTGGAGTGGCCTGCTCAGTCCGCGGACCTCAATCCCATTGAACACGCGTGGGATTTACTAAAGAGAAGGGCTTTTAGAAATCTCCCTCAAAATTTGAACACAGCAGATGAACTTTTTTCACATCTCTCCAGAGAATGGAGTCTTCTTCCACAAGAGACAATCGATAGTCTCATAATCAGTATGCCACGACGATGTCAAGCTGTTGTTAATGCCTTAGGGGTTCCAAATGATTATTAAAAAAGTCCCCGCATATTTGTTCTTAACTTAATGTTTTAATTTGTAAGAAATTTTATTAAATTAAATTTCTTTGTTTAGTTCTGTAATTCACTTTCTTTGTTTTTCATTAAAATTACCTCGTAATACAAAAACTGAATCCTTTATTTATATACGCAACTAATTAAGCATTAAATTGCGCATCGATTGGTATATTAACTTTAAAACAAAAATATATAAAAATATTCCCTAAAAACCTCCTGTTCCCTAGACTTTGTTGAGCAGTGTATTTTAAGTTCGAGCTTATATTATTCATCCCGGTAGCAACTTAGTGACAAATGAGTAATGTGTCAGATCGCCCATTAGTGGCTACATTGTACAAGTTTAACGTACTATCAGAAATCTAATGAAATTTCGAAAATTGAATAAATTGTTGTAATTTAAGATGTAACGATCTACCCCGGGTACGAGAGCTCATATAAATCAATGCCATGTGTAAGTGTTACGCCCATAAAATTCGCCACAAACAGAATATTTTACTTTAGCAATTTTTTATTTTCTGTAAAATACAATATCCGGCCCACCCACATCGTCCAAATAAAAAGAGCTAAAATCTCACAAACAAGACACGTTATCAATGATCTCGCATAAACAGTTATTGCCGAGGTGCGAACACGTCACCTTATAATGCATTCATCGTATACGTGGGTAGGTACAGCTTAAATGTCGTATTATACGCGCTCCTAAATATCAAGTTATTTGGATCACGTATTACGGCAGTCACTCTAGGGGTCTTACCGTAGACGACGGTGCTTGAATTTCAAAGTTGTGTCCCGAAACTCTGAAATCCCTAAAATTCCTCAACAAATCCGAAAGTGAAACTTTTATGGCCTTCTAATACCTTCACTAACAAAAAAACTTAAAATATTGTACCTGTACATTACACAGAGACGGTACACAGTACACACCCATTAGTTAAAATTTGTCAACGAGAGTCTGAGTTTGAGGAAAACAAAATCTCATAGACCAGCTATATTGTTTTTGGATCATGAGGTCAGTTAATATGTACTGGTAAATTTTGTATGGTTCGATGGTAGACGAGGATCCCAATTACAATGCTTGAATTGATAGTGAGACACACATATGGTTTGATCTTTGCACACTTACTCTTAAACCTGCCCAAAATTATGAACCTTATAGAGTAGGGGGTCTTAGGCAGGTGGGCCGCCACGCCATATTTTTCCGTCACCTTCCACATTTATATGATAATGTGCCGTCTAGCATTCGGAACTGATCCGAGTTGGGCCGAAAAACTCCGAACAATTCCGAAGCCGTAAATCTAATTTTGCGTCCGTAGGCGGCGGTCACGCTTGAGCAGTCATTAGGTATTTTAATAAAATAAAATAAAAAATCATTTATTGAAAAAGTCTTTTTACAATCATATTGTCGAATAATAATATAAAAACTTGCGCAGTGATTGATACTTGTGCTGCTTTTATGAAACTGAAATTGTGAAAAGTCGTTGAATCAAACTGCGGTCAAATGTAACTGGTAATTGAAGGATGATCAGAACTAGACGACTTGCGTTTGAATGTGATAATTGCAATACTGAGAAGGAAGCTTTACATAATTGTAAAACAAAACTACAACTCTAAATTAGCTTATTGTAAAATTAAAAACTTCGACCCAAAATTCTGCTTATATTTTTCTAAGGTGTGAGATAAACGTCCCTTTTTACCCGACTACGGCGAAGCAAAAAGAAGGGTTACTATCTAAAATCTCAATTTTTTTAACAAATATATATTTTTTTTAATTCATATACGAGTAGTTATTATAAACGCAGCCTTACCAGAAGTTATGAGTAGTGAATAGGGCGCGTAACGGTACCCCGGAAGGTACCTCCCTTCAGGGGTCCCGGGTCTAATTTGGAACCCTTGTGGACGTCATCTGCTTCCGGCATACACATGTTCCGCTCTTAAAACTGAGATGCTGTATCCGTATGGTGATGAGTTTGTAATTTTTAGGGGTGTTTTGTTAAGATAAAAAAATATGTTTTACTCTTTTATTCCTAAGACAAGAGGTATGACTGGTAGAGAATGCTTTAGGGCGTTAAGTCCACGTTTGGTATAAAGTTATGTTGTGCAATATAACTTAAATAAGTTTGACGTCATGATACGACTATGTTTTCCTAAGACCAGCTTATTGGCATATTGGATAAATTTAGGTTAGTATACAGGTTGAGTACGAAATCGTGTCATTCCTTTAAACGACATGATCAGCTGCTTATATAGAACGATTCTGCAAGGGTCATTTGCCGATCAGAATTCACAAGAATAAAAATCAATTTAAGATCGCAGTAGAGAAGATGAGTGCTTACTTAATCATATCATATCATTTAATAAGAAAAAAAGTCAAAAAATAAAAATTCCTACCAAACTAATTCAAAGTTATTCTTAATTTATTACGCGCAGTGGCCGGTTACTTTTTCAATGAATTCAATTTGTACTAACATTATTAGTACCTATTACTATTTCTTTTAAAAATCTCCGCTAGATCACACAAGTTACCTAGAGTACCTTCACATGTCAAAAAGTAAAGGAATTACACGATTATACCCTGTATATGCCGCGTATATAAAAAGGCTATGTCGGTACATAATTAAGACATATTTCACATGCTTGCGTTTGTATTTTGATCGCCTTCAAAAATAATCTATTTTAAGAAAACATAGACACTACCTAGGTACCTGAAATGGGAATAAAATATAAGTCACGAAATCTCCGTTTCTTTTATTGTTCAGTGTGTAATATAATCATAATTAAATAAGATTGGGACCAACCAAAAACTATGGAAATAAGTTTTCTGACCTCACTACCTGTATTCTCACACGAGAATTCCATTGAACCACAGAGTTTTCATAAGTACGTAATACGGAACCACCCTCACTTTTATATTAAGAGCGGATAGTATTTTCTGTAACTGAAACTATTTCGTGCCCTATACAAACAGGCCCTTCATAGAGATGGGGGTTTGTTTATGCCTCAGGTTCAATGCTGGACCGAAGCTACTCTCATAAATAAACATGAAAAAATCTTTTGCGAGAGCTGAAAGTTCCGAAAATATAAAAGTATGAATGGCGTAGCGATAGGATACTTGTTTGAGTGGATAGGGAAATGGTTGAGCAAATAGGTTGTTTGCGAAGCCGATATTACTGAGAAGAACTGAAGAGAAAAGCTGTGATAAAGAACACTTAAGGATAAATCACGCAGTAATTTGAATCATACTAAAGCAATAAGACCGCCTTCATCATCATCAGCGTATAAAAATCCCACTGCTGGGCACAGGCCTCACCTCAACTATGGGGTGGTACGTACCATACTCCACCTAGCGGGCTCAGTGCGGATTGATGGAGGGGTGTTTGTAAGATAAGTGACCAACCTTACTGTCAGGTGTTATTAAGCCGCCCGAGGGCCACAGACCAGGCTTAACTAATAGCCTTAGTTGTACAAATATTTTAAAACATTTTCTCGTATAGTTTCCGAATGTTATTCACAATAAAAGTATTTCTATCTATATTTAAATAAATCCTACAAAAAGTTTACGGTAAGTTCAAGTAACAATTAATGATACACTACTTCATATTTAACCCTACTTCATCAGGTTTACTCCGTAATTTTAATGGAGTTAGGCTTTCCCTATCGTTAGCATACTCTAAATAGATAAAGAGAGCAAGAGGTAAAGCAGAGTCTTTTGCTTTATCTAACAGATTACATTCTCAAGTGCCGATTGAATTTATATTCCACTAAATGCAAAGTATATTTCACTAAAGAGCCGCTATAGCAGTAACAGCTAGATGCAACATCCGAAAGTGTAGTTATTTACAAAATGTGTGGGTTTCAGTAAGAAAATTACAGACGCCTACAATAAAGTGCTTTTTGGAATGTTATTTTATCGACTTGGTAAGAAAATATAATAATGTAACAAATACTTGAAGAAGCAAGAAGGATGCTTGCTAATCTGTAAGGTTTTTATTTATACGACTGCCTCCTCCACAAACTATGTAGAAAAGAAGGTGAAGTTTGAAAAATATTCCTAACCCACATAAAAACATTGTATGGAAGCTCAAAGGTCTTTTTGAGGTTAAATCTGCCACATAAGAAAAAAACTTTTTAAATATGCTTTAATCCTCTTTTTAATCTAATAAACAAAGGTTAAACGAGACCCGTGAATCTTATTAAAACAACGAAACCCCGAAGAAGCTGAAACAGCACTCACCCGGGCTGTAAATTCAATTTTTTACCCCTAAAAAGTGTAAAATTCACCCCTCACATTCCGCCGTCTTCCTCACCTAATCTCTTACAGATATTAAAGAGGTGCGTCAGGATGGAAAGGGTTGGCTAATTCGACCCCCAAAACCACAGGCCAAAGAAACCCGATTAGACAGTTAAATTATCCAAATATATAAATCACAAAGGTGACTGCCTGACATAGTGAACTATCAACACACCACTGGACGGATCGGACTGACTTGGCATGTAGGTAGGATGGCGTAGGGATCAGCTAAGAAATGATTCTTATAAATTCCACCCCTAAGGGTTCAATATAGGGGTTGCAAGATTGTATGAAACTTGGTGGAAATTTGTTCAATAAATAGTGCAAACCAGTGCGGGGTTTATTTTAATTCCTTTAAAGCAAGTCGAGCCTTTTATAACCCGGTTTAGTTTCAAGTGAAAAGGAAGCAAAACCAATTCCTATTTACATTTTTTTTAACTAACAAAGCAATAGAAATTACGAATCATTATTGAATTATTGTCTGTTGATGCAGCAAGTTTACTGAGCAATGAGACAAAACACATTTTACGAGTTACAATGCTCCCCATTAGGCCTAATTACACCTGACTGAGTTTATGATGGGAAAAGCCGCAGGAAGTTAAAAGCGAACTTTATCCAAAATTCCAAAGCTCTAAGGCAATTGCTATCTTTTATTTAATTTATTTATAATATTTAAAGCATGGTTCCTTATGTATTGGCTGTTCTACTGCGAGTGTTGCAGCCCACTCCTGCCCCAGAAACTGGATCCGCCGCGATAAATTACATTAAATGCCAAATTAATTAAATCGCGGACGAGCCACCGAAACCTTTTTGTGAGGTCCTAATAAAAATTCATAACTCGCAGGATTCGCCGCGATTGCGAGTTTCGAGATGGCGAACGCTGCGCTCTTATTGAATTACGTGATACGTTTAAATGTTTGTCGATGATTACGTTTTATTGGATTATTAAAATTCCATTTCGAGATGCCGTACTGTGCTGTTTTTTTTTGTTATCGGCGGTTAATATCCTGAGATCATGATAGATTTGATTGAGATTTAGTTAGATCATGATGATAATGTCATCTTAGTATTCAAGGGGTTGACAATGAGTTAGTTGGTGTCATAACTTAGAATGTCTTGCCTTTTAGTGCCACTCTTATTATTTAATTCAATTTCAATTTATTTATAACAAACACGTGCAAGCTTACAGAGCAAGTCCAAAACCCCTGCAGATTAATATTGCAGGTAGTTATGTGTTCTAGATAGTTAACAATTCTCTTTTGCGAAATTACCTAATTCAGAAGCTCAGTCAGCTTTCAATTATTTTAAACCGTACCGTAGGAAAAAACCGTATTGTGATGATAATATGAAGATATCGATGTCAGTCACATCTATCGCCTCTTTGTGAAACTATTACAACCTTGAGGTTGAGGGTATAATTAAATAGTTACACGGTAGGTTCATGAGGTTTTTTATTTAGTACTCTTACGCTTTGTATAAGACAATTTAAAATTTTCAGTCATCAGCTCAAATAACACGGCCTTTTTGAATCGGGTCACGATTTCATTAAACCGCTATACTGTGCAAACAAAGATTAGTAGTCACAAAGGTCTCATTTGTCAAATTTTATAGCGGGTCCCGGGTTCGATTCTCGTTATTGATGACCGGATTACTTGTTAGCGACCTGTTTGTGATTGATACTCGATCGTTAAGCCTTAATGGGCTAGATGTTTAGTATGTATACCTATAGGTCGAGATAGAATCCGACTTTGTGTAATTGCGATGTTGCTTTCCGTTCAACAACAGCGCTGCCTACACTAGTTTTGTACTAAGTTATTGAAATTATTACTGCCACAGAACATTGAAAAATATTGCAATAGATTCTAGTCAGGTTTCGTTTTAATTTAAATTAATTCTTGAATCAATGTTGTTTAAAATTGTTTACAATTTTAACAAAAACAAAATTATGCCGAATTTTGTATCTATATTACGTAAAGACGATAACATGAGTATCAGATAACACGAGTAGTAGGATTTCAATATAATGGTGTTAGGTGTAGAATATTCTGTTTTTACTTAAGCATTACACCAAAGTGGTCGTCAAAAATATTATCCAATTACTGTGACCCTACACACAATTTTGATACGGGAAAACCAATTACTATCAAACATTGCAGATTTTTTCATGAAGTTAAACCGCTAGCTGTGATAGCTTTATAAAAAAGTTTATGTTAGTTTTATAGAAACCATATCAGTCAACTCTATCTGATTGTGAATCATTCTATCACAGAAAAACACTGAGCCCACGCTAGATAGCAGATAACATTTTTATTTTTATAAATTTTCAGTGCAAACCGGCCTAAAACATTCCGAGCGAGGTGTCACTAAAAAAAACTCGCCAACTACGCACGAACGACTAGCAAATCTAGCTTACAACTGGGACACGTTAACGTTTTTTAATAAGGCTGATATTCCGACAAAAATGTGTGACTTGAAGTGCTCAAATTATACATGCTCACCGACACAACCCTTGTAACAAAAAAAATTAGTTCCAAAAAAGTCTGCAACACGGACCCGTGTGGAATTTGTCACAACTCTACGAATTCATTAAATGTGGCGTGAAAAAAAAGAAAAACAGCCTTTTTTTCTCACGTGCCAGGTTTCGGAAAACGACGCCATGTTTTCGGCAGAATATATTGAGATATTTCGAGAATGCTTTAAATTTTACCCTTATGGTTTTTCGTAGACTTGAGCAAATTAAGCGTGGGTATTGTGAGGTGTTTGAACTTTGGATATCAAACATACCTATTTTTGTATTAAACTCGTGTCGTAGCCGAAAAGTTAGATTTTCTTTGTTAATGTAAAGGAAATATTGACAGATGCCAACTCCGTTACACCCACGATGATGTCTTAACGCAAAACAAACACTGGTACTTCAAAGAAACTTCTGCCAACTCCAAACAATCCAATAAGTTACCGAAAGTAACAAAAAGCGATTGAGGCCACACTTAGGAATTGAAGATGAGTAGTGGATTTTTTTTTTCTTAAATATGTTCAATGATACGTAAGAAGGAAAAAATTCCACCATCCAACTTTTCATTTGTCACTTTAAAAAAAATGGAACGAACGAAAACAAAAGATAACTTCAGTATGCTCCAATTAAATGTTTACTTAACGACAAAGATCGCATACGCTTATTCACTTAACTAAAATAACATCCAAAGCACAACTAAACATTTGTCATTTACTCTATGATAAATTCTCCGCGGCTATTTACAAAGGCAGCGTCCAGGAAACGTGTTTATTCAGGCATGCCCCAGCTGACGCAAGCCGTCGTGATTTGGAAAAAAAATCCATCACTCCGTGAGGGGAAAATAAATAACTATATCCCAAAACGCTTCAAAGAACCTGTCAAACACATCGAACCTATGAAATAATTGCCCGCAGAGGAGCGATGGTATGACAAAGAGGAATTTGCTTTGTTTTTACCGTGTGTTACTTCGGTAATATTTGGGGACGGCATAACAATAGGGACTTGTTTGTCATGAATGTGCTTATCGTGATAAGATTGGGGTGTGTTTTTGACTATTAACAACTTGTGGTAATGGAGTAGTACAATAATTACGACAAATATATTTGAAAATATTCTTATTTCATACTAGTGGACCCGGCAGACGCTGTCCTGCCGTATATTCTGCTATATTTTCTCACTGTTTAAACCTTCCCTGAACTTCCACATATGATTCGAATGTATAATTAGCCAAATCAGTACAGCCGTTCTCAAGTTTTAACGAGACTAACGAACAGCAATTCATTAATAGATTATTGATTGAAATTGCCAGTTACAAAAGTAAAAATATGACTTTACATGAAAGGAATAATTCACCTCATATCAGCCTTTCCGACGCCCACTGCAGTCAGTAATAAATATGCACCGACAAAAGCAATCACTATTAAAAAGATTTCTAAACCTGTAGTTTTTATTTATTTTTTTCTATTTGGCAAAAAAAAAAAATTGGGGGTGCTTGTGGCGCAGTGGTAGAAACGCTTTGGCAGTAATACCAAAAGTTAAGCAATCTGAGGCGCGGTCACGTTTGGGATGGGTACCATTCTGATCATTTAAATGACGTCTACTTACAAGCATCTCCGTGCTTTGGAAGGCACGTGTGGCGACCTCTACCATTCGCCATCACAAATGCATGCCTAACGGCAAGCACAACAGCGAGCTCCATAGGCTAGATGGCGCTGTTAGCCTAGTACCGGCCAAATGATACCGGCCTAGTACCGCGCATGAACCGCGGTATATAAGATTTCGATCCAGAATAATATAGATAGACAAATCAAGATGATGTCTATCGGACCTTGGTCCCCGACCATAACACCCGGTCGGTAGGAAGCGCTTCCCTTTAGCTTCCTAACTCTGGATCAGTTGCGCCAAACACGTTTAGCTGTTGGTCCCGGTTAATATCGATAGATATTAGTCGTTAAGCCTGGTCAGAGGTTTTCGGGTGTTCAGAATCTCGAAGGCCTGAATAACATTTGACAGTAAGGTTAGTCACTTACCTTACACACACCCCCCTCTACCAATCCACACGGAGCCTCCGTGGTGGATTATGGCTCATACCACCTCATATTTGAGGTGAGGCCTGTGCCCAGCAGTGGGTCGTATATAGGCTGATAAGATTTATATTTAATACATACATCTACCTTTTCATAATAAATTCAAATTCATGAAATCAGATTTGAAAATAATAATTAATGGAATTGAAATATTATGAATATTTCAATTCCATTACAATAGATTCTAATATATTTAATTCACATTTAATGGTATCATCATAAACGAATTAAATACTTGACATAAAAAATACTCATCCGTATTTTTCCTCGAAACATATTCATGCCACGAGACGAAACAGCTCATTTGAGCAATAAAACGGTATTTTCCCACTTCCATTGAAAAAAATATAACACCATTTTAAAATGAGCGTTTTAATTTCCACATTTTATGTCCGCATAATCGCCACATCCCTCCCAGTCGGTTATTACCCGAGTTTAAAATATAATAATGCATTCATGTAAAATTATTACGGCGCGTAGCATTACGTTTCGTCGTAGCACTGTGATGTGCAGCTACGAAATATTGTACGGTTTATGGTACGGTCGCGATAACAAAGTGTTTACCACTTTACCGATCACAATTGCTTGCACACATTTAAATCATACGCTCCGAATGTATATTTCATATGAATTTGTTTGACTTTAGATTATATTTTTTTCCAACGAGAATTAATAATTCCTTTCTGCGGTTGATTGACAATGAAAAGATAACTATCATTTCAAGGAATAAAGAAAATAGTTGCATTAACAAATGATGAAAAACCTTATTTATATAATTAACACATTTTGAAAAGTAACAAGTAACTTGATATAGCATTTTGGACTTTAAGAAATGATAGAAGTGTGTTAAAGAATGTAATTTAAAACTGGTAAACACTTTCAAACCGCGATCGATTATTTATATAGAGTTAATTTGTTGTACTTTAATATGCTACTAAAATTCTTAGATTTTGTTGGTTTGTCATTTATTTTAAAGGTTTAAATAACAATAATTAAAAACATTTTTGTGACATAACTTAAAATATAAATTCGTACATTCCAAGCAATCAATTTTCAACAAAAAATTGGTTGCCTGTAAAGTCGGTATACGCGCGAAAGTTTTACGTGACAACGACTCTGAGTGGTAAAATAATTTTAATGTGAATATTAATTCGTATAACATGAACCGGTGTGTATGCCTATCTCTCTCTCTCTCTCTCGCTCTGTCTCTCTCGCGCGGAACGTGAGCGGAGCGTAACGCAGTTTCTTGAGGTGTCACCCGGCAAACCAATTTATAAGACGTTGTCACGTCAAAACTGCAATATGAACCTAGAGATCAAATGTATTCAGCGTTCACAAGTATCTTAAGTTCCTAACACATATTCATAGCTACATAGCACCTATTCTTAGCTTCTTAGCACATATTTTATTTCTGCCTTTAAGACCACATTTGCAAACATAGTCCTCACACACATCAAACGCAAACCAAAAGATAGTATCAGCGTAATCTCTCGACAAATCACCAACACTACTACGAGATTCGTAGCAGCTACGAGCTACTAGCTACGAGCCGACATGCTACGGAAGCCGGATGCTACGAATAATACACAACTATAGTCATGCTACGAGTGCACACACATGTTCCCCGTAGCTATTCAGATTTTATACGCCGTTTTTAATTCCGTAGAGTTTTTAAAATGTGAAAGCCGAGAATTTTACGAAGTCATGGAAATTTTAATGAACGAGCTCTGTTGTAGTGGATTTTTCTTGAAGAACTGTAAATATGTATCATAAAGGTTTTTAAAAAAACCAGCGCAGTTCGTCAGGAGATAGCATAACTTTTTTCTAACAACAATTTCATTTGACGGAGTGTTAGAGTATGTTTTATACAAAAAGTTACATATATATGTGTTTAATTATTATATTTAACCGGCTTTGCCATCTTTAAGACTCTGTGTGGCTTCTGAGTAATTTAAAGATACTTAAAGCTACTAAGACACTCTTCCCGGTTTGAAATGCTTACGCGCAATAATAAAAAGCAGTTAGCTTCGAAGCATTAGCTAGGCAAAACTTCTATAACACAGACTAAAGCACTGTCTAATTGTAAGTTTGGTGGGTCAAGTCAAGAATTGAAACAATAAAAAAAAAAGTTTGTAGCTGTGAAAATGTGTCTGGCCTTTGCAGGGCCGTTTGATGATAGAGAATTGTAGCAGCCGGCTCATCAACATGGTGTTATATCATCATCCTGTCACTTCTTCTTCTTTTTCATCGTTACCTCAATGCTGATCGCGACCACATAAAAAGTTCATCCATCCAATCCGGTCGTATGAGGCATGGACTGCCATCTACGATCTACTGCTGATCATATAGCATCAGACCATCTTGTTGACGCTCATCCCCTAGCGCGTTTTTCTTCAACTTGAAACAGTACTGTAGCCAAGCTTAGAAACCGCATAATAAATCCGAAGAAGCCTAAAATCTTTCTGAGGCATAGTGTGGAAAGCCGTGAGATTTTCAGTTCATTCAGAATAGAATTATTTGTCCAATACTTAAAATCTTCCTGTGGCATATTGTGGAAAGCCGTGAGATTTTCTGTTGCTTCAGAAAAGACTAGTAATAAATCAAAATACTCTCATCTGATCTGTTCGTAAGCTTATGTACCATGGTAGTAATGGAATGACAAAATGACCTCCGAGTTGTCTAGCCGCTGTGCGGTGCAGCTGAGCCCTCTGTCTAGCTACAAATCTCTCGCACGGAACTATCAAAGTAAGGCCTGTCACACACTTTCACTACAGACCAAAAATATTAATTGCTAATAAATTTACTTCTTTAATTCCTTGGAAGCACACAACTTTTGTACGGAGGGCCAGTCGAAACGCTGTAAAACTGTATTTTGTCCCATCGCGGTTTCAAAACACCACATCAGTGTTTCACTATGTATCGATTTTTGCTAGAGAAAGCTTTTCAAAAATGAGTGAAGCTAATTAATCAAAAACAAAATTATAAAACGAGAATATTAAATACAATCTTGGTTATGTTCCATTACACTTTAATTAAAGCAACTAGATATTGCGTCCTCAACATTATTCACATGCGTCCGTCTGTTAAACGTCGGTACTACATCTGGCCTCCTACCAATTCGATGACTAAAATGTGTGAAAGCCTGAATCGTCCTACAAACATTGATGGCGTCAACAAAGCCCTCTATCTGGTCAGACGTTAAGCCACCCTTCACACCGACTTTAACTCTTGCACACCACCATTAAGGTGCTATTTCCCGTGATCACATCGATCAATTCGCACCAATATATTCCGGACCGTGCAGCACATTCAGTCTTTGACGTATAAGTAATAAAGTTTAAATCTGGTTGATGGGTGTGGAATGTAATTTTGTGGACAGTAAACCGCTTGGAGGCCCAACCAGTTATTGCTTCGGGTGTTTTCACGTGATTTTGGCACGGACAGAGTGATGGGAACGAATTTGTCTGAGTCTCTGATACGCTACCCTCTGCTTATATGGAGATAGTACAAAGTTAACATTAAGCATTAAGATATCCACTGTTCTTCCCACCATGCCATTTTGTGTGACCCGGGCCGCGTCCAATGACACCACGGTTAAAAGAATACTTCAATTTCCTATCATGTTAAAGCGTTGTATGACGTGCTTAATCCTCAGTTGTTTTTTTACAACTGTAGAAGTGAAACCTGGCCTTCAAGTCTTTATATCTTGGCTTCAATATTAAAGTGTACTTATTTGAAACTGTCATTAAAAATACAGTTGTAGGTAATTTCGTACTAACAGTACGATATTTCACATAGTGAAATCAGTTCTTTTTTCTTTTCATAAACGCCAAAAAAATATGTTTAGTATTAAGTGCTAAACATTGTTACCATTTATCGTTATTGGAAGCAATAAACTCAATTTATTATAATTATTTAAAAAAAGTTAATGTTTCATTAAAACAAAAAATACGTTTATACAAATTTGTACATGACGTAATTATTATATCTTTTATATTTACTATAACTACTGCAAATTAAACGAGATAAACACAGTCACCCAACCTGTCTAGTTAAAATATAAATGAATAAAATAAAAAACATAAAAAAACATTTATTATTCAGAAAACAGGATTCAGAGAGTTTGTAACAATAAAAATGAAAAAAAAATCAAAAATCGGCTACATCAGCCACGTACGAGCGCATCAACGCCATACCGACTAGGAGTCGAAGTGGTCGCCATGGCCGAAAACGGATAGATCATCATCATCATCATCGACAGTAAAAATGAAAATATAAAGTAACATAATAAATAATAATAATAAATATTTCACAATAATCACACCAATTCTCTAGTCCCAAATTAAGCTACGAGGCTTGTGTTATGGGTACTAGACAACGGATAAACATACTTAAATACTTTTTTTTTGTAAATAAATACATAATATACATAGAAAACACCCAGACCAGTACAAACACAGATGTTCATGCACACATATGCTTGTACTGTGCGGGGATCGAACCCGCGACCCTTGGTTTTAAAGTCCGACATGTAGACCACTGCACCAAACGGTCGTCGTTACATGTAACAGTAAAAATATAAACCATATCCACGATCTTTTTAGGTTGAATCGCGTTAATCAATATCACTCGACGCATTGAAAGCGGCGGACGCAGTTACCCGAATCACTTCCCTTCGTAACCGCTACGAATATCTTTCAAAAGCTCACTTTTATCACAAGGCATTAAAGTCAAAATTTGAGTGAAAATATTTCAGGTTATGGCCTAAGGTAAAAATATCAGCGTTAAATTTTTAAACAGCGATTTTTATCGTCTACTTTTACTGATTTTTTTGTTGTGTTTTTAGGATATTTTGAAACGGTTACGGTTTGGCTTTCGTAAGCTTTTATATATAACTTAGGAGATATTTTTACAAAAAACAACTAAATTGTTAAGGACATTGTCTCAATAAAATAATCAACATGCATTTATTTCTCCTTTATCGAAGACGAATGCATCTGCGTTCGTCTTGAAAACATCAATTGACTAAAGCGTGCGTATGACGTGCGGTTACATGGACAATAGACTAGTTGACACCACGAACCGTTGACTTACTCTTTATTATCTGTCAAAACGGTCTTCCTCCATAGATTTTGTATGGGAATACAACATCGTGACGTTACGGTAGTGTATCAGAAAACGGAGTCAATTGAACAAATATTTATTAAATTATGTGTGTTTAAAAATTGTTTTCCACAGCTCTTTGGAAGTAAACTGGTGTTACCTATTAACTTCATAGGAGCTATGTTTTTTAAACGCCACGGTCTTGAAAATATTTAAGATAGGTGTCATCATGCCTATTAGCCAAATACAACTGTGGAGTAAGATCGGTGACGAACTACTCAAATCTGCAAGTACCTGATTATGCACATGCATGAAAACTGTCTTTGAGAGAAATTGAGGTGCTTTTATTTAATTGAGGTGTATTAATAGCACTTTAAGTTAGAGCTTTGATATAAATATAATAATTTTACAGTGAATAATAGTTGTCTTCAGTCTACAGTAATAAAGGTTTCTCGTTTAACGTACAAATCATTGGGTATGACGTAAATAATATATGACATAAATAAACATCACTGCGCAACATCATTGGCATCTTCAGGGGCGGCGAACACCAAGGTCATCCGAGCCTGCACGTTCGCGGCCGAGCCGAACGTTCGCTTCACATTCGCCTTCAAGCACTCGGGACTATTTACACCTTTGTCGCGGTTTTGATCCAAGTTATTCGCTATATTATATGAGGGCGAATTACAGCACTTATTTAGTTACACCGTTTTTTTTGTCGATAGGACCCCAACATCATTTAATTTTGTATATTAGTTTTCAACGTGCCTTGTTACATTTCAACGACTGAAGCCGCGAGGAAAACAAGTAGATTTGAAATTAAACACGATATTACGTACTAGTGCATGTAATTTATTCGCTTTGCGATTGGATATTAGCGCCTAATCCATGTGAATCGCTGTTCGCGCAACACCCTACTCTGCGATCTAACATCTGTAGATTCAAATGTACCCAACCCTGTCACTCATGCAAGTTTGACCGTGAGTGCGAAAAGGATAGGTAAGTTCGAAGGTACGGATATGTTGTTTAATAGTTCATACATAGGAATGCAATATCCGTACGTTTGGATCTATTAGCGTGTTCATCAGCCCGCTTGTTTAGTCCTATTTCAAATCAAACCGTTGCTGTATGTAAGTAGATGTTAATTTACTATATTTAATGTAAGACGGCACGGCCCGTGAGACGGCAAGCCGACATGACCGGAGAGAGATCAGTCGCAGGACCAACGTTTAATAAAACTTTGACCATTCATTAAAAACAGTTGCACGATCTTAAAAGGGAAGCCATATCTATGTCTCTTTTGGAGTTACTCGCCGGGTAGTTACAGATGGTCTGCGTCCAGTTAGATTTTGCGACTTTTGCTAGGTTAGTAGTAGTTGGACGAGCTACGCTGTATTTTTTTATAGTAACCATCATGACTATTTTAATTTTATTTATTTTATTTACTATAGTTTTTGTAATTTTTGACGTGACAACGTCTTATAAATTGGTTTGCCGGGTGACACTTCAAGAAACTGCGTTACGCTCCGCTCACGTTCCGCGCTCACAATGAGAGCGAGTGAGAGGCACGCGTCCCTTCGACTCGGGCATGGTTAGCCCGCCTAAGAGCGAGTGAGACAGACATAAAAAGTGAAAGGCACGCGTCCCTTCCACTCGAGCACAGTTAACCCGCCTAAGAGCGAGAGAGACAGAGCGAGAGAGAGAGAGAGAGTGAGAGAGATAGGCATACACACCGGTTCATGTTATACGAATGAATATTCACATTAAAATTATTTTACCACTCAAAGTCGTTGTCACGTAAAACTTTCGCCCGTGTACCGACTTTACAGGCAACCAATTTTGTAATTTTGTGACAAGGACATTAGGCTACCCATTTTAGTTGCAAAATCGCCCGTATCACAAGCGCATAAGATACCGCAGAGTTTACCGTGACGTGCTGGCCACCGTACATTTATTGCAGCAGTTTACATACAGTGTGATTATCATAGATAATTGCAGAAAGGTTTTTATAAAGAAATATAAACAATTTATACCGTCTCATCGCTATGAGCGATCTCTTTCAGACAACCTTCGGTAAAGAAACAATCCTCCTTCCTTTACTCTCTTAAGAAGGCTTGTAACAATCTCATAGTTGACGTGAGATCTGCTCAGTACTGGCTCATATGTTACTCTGTTATACAATAGGTACTCACGGCAACTCGTTTATTTAATCTGCAGTATCATCATCTTACCTAATAAGATTGATTTTGCAAAAAAAAAGGATAGCTTGATGTGGTGTCGTGAGTACATACTCGTAGTTGCAACAGTTTTGCGTTTATCCGGCGCGGTTGTTCGGTATCGGATATTGGTGGCGCGCGGCTATCGCGGCGGCAACGCGCGTGACTCTCGATAATTGTTTCCTACTAGTGGTGGGACGAGAGGAGAATAATATCCGTGTATGGCCCATCATCATCATCATAATCAGCCAAAGGACGTCCACTGCTGAACATAGGCCTTCCCCATAGTTTTCCACATCGACCGATCATAAGCGGTCTGCATCCAGTGTGATCCTGCGATCTTTACAAGGTCGTCTGTCCATCTTGTCGGTGGACGTCCTACGCTGTGCTTTTGGTCGAAGGGTCTCCAATCCAGAAGGGCCCGATTCCCACCAAAGCGGAAAAATGTGATGTGTTTTGATAACCAATCAGATTTCGTGATTTCTCCCTGTCCTCTCCGCTTGATCCATTTCCACCGAAACTAATCGGAGCGGACATATGGAAATAACGAGATCTGTTTGTTTATTTAAAACATATCTTCTCCACCTACCTTCTCCACTTAAAAAAATCGGCTCTTAGTGTCGTGTGACACCAAAGAATTTGTCATCGTAAGAATAGACTACCTATGTATTTGGTCCCGTAAAGAAGAGATATATTTATTTATTTATTTATTTATTTAAGTTCTGCACAAACATCACAATGGTGGACTTAATGCCGAAGGCATTCTCTACCAGTCAACCATAGGGCCAAGCAGAGAAAATTCAGGCGGTGCACATAAAGTAAAAAGTAAAGTAAAAAGTTAACTGAAGTTATTTAAGTACAAAATAAAATTAGAGATTTAGAGCCGCAAAATTATTTAATGGAATTTTAAAATGCATGGTTTCGTTTGTACGTTGTATAACATTAGCTTGGATCCGATCTTAACTTAAGCTAAGCTTCTGAAAATTGCACTGAGTTCAAATTCGATTCAAGCGTTTTTAAATCGCAATTTTGTTATTACTGCATACTGCAACTGCAATGGAACTTACTGTCTTGTAACTTTAAACAGTTTAAAACAGCTAGCTGATTTCAATGAAATCACCACTAACGCTTTTACAGTCTATTGCAACTAAATGTATTGCATTTATCGTCATTAAACTGCGTCACTCGCAATCGGATATTTGCGGAACAGCCAGCGCGGTGCAATATCCGCGCGTGACTTCCGATAATTGGTTCCGACTAGTGATGGGACATGAAGGCGGGTATCCGATAACGTATTTTATCTTCTTGTTATCACCTTCTTTTGTCTGACAGGCTGTTTAGAATACCGCTGTTGGTATTTAAATATAAACAAATATTCGGAGGTTTCGGCATCAACATGTCGAGCTTTCAGTAATTAAGCATGTGACAAATAAAAACGAAAGGTGGAATATATTGTCATTGGCATTTTTAGGTAGCTAAAATCAATTTGTGCACAAATAACTCTATGAAAAATAATTTTGTCAAAATATTTACTCATACCTACATAGTTTTAATATTTTGTTTTATCGAAATTAAATTTTGTTAGAAAGTCAAAGCAAGTAAATCCCATCTCATCTGAAATATACGAAAACATCAGCCCGCATCACGTATTCACATCACTATTAAAATATAAATTGAACTTTTGACAAAATTGGCTGTGTAAAAACTTATCACTTTGTCGCATGGGCGAAATTGAAAATATCAATCCATTTGAATTCCATTCAATTTGTGCGAAACGATATTCTGTATTTGGCTAAAATAAAAACGGAAATCCCGTATCAAAAAGATATTTTAAATTGTTTTTTGTAAAAAAGTGTTTTTTTTGTAGTGCATTGAATTACATATTTTAATTCAATTAAGGGCTGATTTTTTTAAGGTCGACAAAAATAGTGGCTTATTAAATATAAACCGTCTTATTTCAAGATTGATATAATGTTAGCTATGTGACTGAAGTGGTACTTTTAAATCTGCTTATTTAAAATTCAAATTTATCAGATCGCTAATGTTAACTGACTACTGAAAAATAATCCCCAAATCATTTTTTGTTTTAGGCCAGTTTTGTTTCTTGAATAAACATTTTGACTTATGCCGTTATTCTCCCGCAATTTGGACACACGCAAGTTAATTTGGCCGGTACTTTCTAATACCCCCGCCCCCCTTACTTAATGCTCCTCCCTAAATAATTACTGCGCAGTTCGCGCAATAAATATTACTTATACCGCGATTCCGACTCATATTACCGGGGTACAGTCGTCATCGGTCCGTTTAAATTTGAATTTAGAGCGTGATACGTTTGTTTTGAGCGGCGTGAATTAAAATAGGTGCTTATTTATTTACTTATTTAAGCTTTTTTTTGCACAACAAAACTTTGTACAAAAGGTGGACTTAACGCCGTAGGGCATTCTCTACCAATCATACCTTTGGACTAAACAGAAATGATTAGTGGGCGGTGCGACAAAATAACAAAAAGAGAAACACAAAAATAATAATACCAATAATAATAATATGACACATGAGATTAAATATAAAATATACAATCTATATATATATATATAAGATTAGCTATTAAAAAATACACATAATACTATATACTAATATACACTAAATAAATAAATAAATTTGACGAACTGTTAAAGAAAGATCTATAATGATAGTGCTCAGAAAAAATTAAGAGAAATCTAAAAGTGTATTTATTTTCACCTCCAAAATAAGTAACCCTAATTTCTATAAATAATGAGCCAAGCCATTCATCATCAATCAGTTGAGATGAATGATTGAGTCTTAGAGTGCTTTGTCTTAATATTTAAGAAATATGACTATAGTAGACACTTTGAGGGCTCATTTGTTCTCAATCATCGTGTTTTAGCTGTTCGATATTGTAATTTAAAGTCTTTATTGCTGAATTTAAGTATTTTGAAACTTCTAAGTTCTTAATAATTATTATGTAAATATGGAGACGAGGCTTAATTTTACTTACAAATCTCACGAATTACTGTTTGTAGTCAAAAGCAATGTCTTTCAGACCACCTTCAAAAAATAATAGGCTTGTTTCCACTATGAAAGAAATATTCAAAAACTGATTTTCTCTAAAATAATTCATAATTTTAGATGCCTTTACACTAATATTTTTCTGCAGTTCGTATTATTTGATTTTTAATTGGAATTCAAATGATAATTAGTCACTCAGTCGGCATTGCACGCGATGACGTCAAAGTGTGTTATTCCCATACAAGCTCTATGAAGAAAAGCGTTTTGACAGTTGATAAAAAGTACGTCAACGATTGGTGGTGTCAACTACCGTATTGTAGCGTAATACTATTGCAAATATTCGCTTTCTCATGCTTTATCTCTGAGACTGTCTGTACAATCTTAATGTCTTTGTTTATAAATTCGATTGCGTTTTCATAACTGTAGTATGAGAGACATAAATTTTCTCAATATCCACACAGCGCTAGATAGGGGAGGGTGGGCATACATTATATCTGTATTCAGTGGTCTTTGCAGCACCGAAGATAAAAACTTCGAGGTGCATGATAAATTAGCCTTTGTTCTTGTTTCCAATTGAATCTTGAATTTCCTTAACCGATGTCATGCATTATTGAATATTTCGAACAGGGAGCAGAAGCAGAAATAAATGAAGTTGTAATAAATCGATTTATTATCGGCATTTCCTGCTGAGCGTCAAAATTCAGGAGACCGTCACCCAGGTTTTTGAATAAAACGTCTGTATCATACGCTTCATCTCCTAATTTTGGAACGAGCTAAATTAAGTCAACCAATCAAAATATTTCCATCTCAACTTTTTGCCCAAACCAGCAGCCAGCAGCGAAAATAACATACAAAATCCTTAATGAAGCCGATCACATCACCTCACATATAAACAAAACACCGCTTGATCAACAAAGGGATGATTCACCCCCGCTTTCCTTCAATCAGGCGCAGAATCAGCAGTGATTTTAAAATAATTTCGCCCTCGTATGATCTTTTGCGTCATTAGAACGAGATTAGCATTTTGTTTGTGCGTAGCGGAATTGGGGTTTAAAGCCCTTCATATACATGTGTATCTTATGAACCCAATTTTAGATTGAAAATCTGTTTTTAAGTCATACGTATGGAAGTCAAGCGTTTTTTTTTTAAACTTCATTTACGACGACCGTTTGGTGCAGTGGTCCACATGTCGGACTTCTAAAACCAAGGGTCGCGGGTTCGATCCCCGCACAGTACAAGCGTGTGCATGAAATTGTGTGTTTGTGCTGGTCTGGGTGTTTTCTACGTATAATATGTATTTATTTACAAAAAAAAGTATTTAAGTATGTTTATCCGTTGTCTAGTACCCATAACACAAGTCTCATAGCTTACTTTGGGACTAGAGAATTGGTGTGATTGTTGTAAAATATTTATTAATTTGGTTCACAACCGGTAATTATTCCAACAAAAAATAAGAAACTCAGAAACGTAGCCGCAACAATTCCAAGTCCAAGTTATACCACAATTGGCCGGTTAAATAATTTTCCGAGGCCGTACCCAGATCCCAAGACCCTTGTACCGGAGTTGCCCAACAGAGCTACAGTTGTGGCGACAAGACCCACATTTTCATATCATCTGCATAATCCATCCCCCCCCCCCCCTCGCCCCTCGGTCCGTCATAACGACAGAGTTTTACTGCATTTCATTGTTACTTTTGGGCCCGAAAGCTTCGAGTGCTTTCGCAGAGTGCTATTTGTACAACCTTTTAAGGCCCTATCTCACTACACCGGTGTCTTAAGCTATTCGGTGTTAGGGCGTTATTCCACCAAAGATGCGCGAGGCAAATAAGCAATAAGTATAAGGATACCGTGGGTAATGGATGTAACTAGGATAAATGAATAGACACCTGTTAAATGGTGCAATTTCTACCAGGTCAACGAATTTGGTATGGTTTAAGTGTCAGGTCTCTTCTTCCAAAACAAAGCCTAACCAAAACTGAAATAAGCAGTCAATTTTGTAATTACACAATGCCATCTCATCTTCATTCTGATCATAAAACAAAACGGGAGAACATGTGTGTATACGAGTTTGCAATTGACTGTTTGGTACATGAGATACGATGCCTTAAGTCATTACTATTCGTTATTATAACAAGATGTTAACTTGTCCAAGTCCAAAAAACATCCAAACATTTTATCCGAAGGCGTTCGGTATTAGAACGTTTACCTTATATTTTATTTCCTAAGCCGAAATACCCCTGTCCGAAAGTAATTCCTTTATTTCTGTTTCTGAGCACAAAGTAATGTTAACTTTGTTGTATTCTTATTTGGTTTTACGTCAACCCCTATTCGTGGGAAAAAATAAGAAATTCACAATTGAAATAAAATATAATACCTCCGCTATTGCGGTATGCTAGAGAATGTATGGAAAGTTTAATAGTTTATAACAACCCTCAAAAGGTTCACTTATAAAATAAGATATAAATCTTATCTTAGCGTAACTTCGAATACTGAGTTTTTTCCAAGTGATTATGCGATGATGACTGATCTTACTAAAGATACTTTTTAATGGGAAGAACTTTTACAATTTAAAAGATCAGGCATCTTCTAGGTGAGCTCGCTCTATCGTAGACTCAGTCTTTGCCTCGTTGGGCTTAGTCTTGGGTCAAGAGCAAACTTATCCCAAATAATAATAAATAAATCAATTTAAAAGAGCACAATATGTTTTTGATAGCTTAAAAAGCGATGATAAAATAAATGTTAAATGAACTCGTTGAAATTTCACGAGTAGGTACCCCACTACAAAATAATATTATTGTAAAGTCGACGATTATTATATTACGAAATAACATTTAACACGAAACACCAAGCGCTTTTCAACCACTTCAAACCGCAACAATAAAATGTAAAACCATTTTATGTTTCAGTGAAAATTTCCTACTTTTGTAATGAGAATTAATCATCATATTTCTAGTCCCACTATCTGTTCGCTCTTGCTTCCACAAAGTACTATCTCAGCGGGATTGAGTGTCTAGTTGACACTTTGTCGCACTAACGGAATTGAATTAACAAGCGATGGTAGCTTGGCTAGTACGGAGCTGCATAAGTTTGCTTGTTACGGATGTTGGTGGAACACACGGCTCTACATGAAGCTGCTCATTTTCGTTGCAAAAATCTCCTTATAACGTAAGCATAAGATACCGCAGTGATAAGGTTGACGTGTGGCCGTGCGAACAAAGCCGGTTGGTTTGGTGCTTAATATACTAGGTAACAAATGGTACTTGGGATCAGATATTGCATTTGCAAACAAATTTTACATATCAGAACCCTGAAGGTGACAAAAAATAGCATGAGTAAATTTAGTTAAAAATGACATGAAAGTTGACTTCAACAGTTTGTTTGTAAAAAATTGAGAGAGAAAATCATGAAGGAATAATGAAGCAAAAGATAACTTACAGTTTAAGATGACGTTGTTGATCATTTTTAACAGAAAATAAGCGACAGAAATAATGATAAGTAAACTTTTTAAAGAATTATTTAATTTTTATTTGTTCATTAAAGCGTTTTTTTTTCTATAACAAAATCAATTTGCATTTCTAATCAAATTTCAAGTAGCAAATATCGAGATAAAAGATTTTAATCACATGTAGTATTTAGATAAAAACAATTAATATAAACTATTTAAATAGAGGGTGCTTAAGCGACAACCCTATAAAAATGTTTACTCAAAGTGACGTCCCTGATTTTAATTAACCCCGCACTTCAAAAAAGACAGAAGGCTCATTATCACATAAAACACGCGAATCACCCCTCAGACAGAAATAACCCGAATCTCTCAACTCTAGCTGTAAACATTTGTCTAGTGCCTTCAGGGTTGTCACATTGCGAAATTACATTCATTTGTATGCAGATGTCAGGGCTGTGAATTAAGTCGAGTCGCCTTTGAGTCGATCATAGCAAAGAGAAATCAGACATAACATCAAAACATGTGTTATTTTATAACAACTATATGCTTAATAATTTAAAGTTCAGTCATTACTGAGTTTTATTAACTGGTTGCCTAAGTGACAAAGCAACTTCATGGTAATTTTATTTACTTAAGATCGACCACTTGTACAGCAACAGCTCATCTTATGAAATTGTAAAACCCTAATTTGGATACTTCGGCCCTCGTTGTCCACTATAAAATTATTTTTGTAATGATTGTGCCATTATAAAAAAAAAAAAAATAATGCTGTTTTTTGTCAACAATTTAATAAAAATGTTATAATGAAATTATCAAACTTAAGTAAGTAAGTGAAGACAAATAGAACAGTAACCTTTACACAACCGTCTTAACTCTAGATTTCTTAGCGGATCCAAGTGTAAAAAATATTTTTACTTTAGAGGAAACAAAAGGGAGAAAATATATGAAAATTGAAGATACTAGTTACTAATAAGGTGTAACTTTTCTACCCGGACTGTGGCCTTAGGCAAATAATTCAAGGAAATTAAGCAATCGATTACAACCCCACCTAGGCTATTGTTAATGACGCGCCATCAGAAATAATATTTTAAGGGCTAATTGTAAAGCCAAGTTTTGGCAGCAGACGGCTTCGGTTTTCCGGCCATCAAACACAATAACTCCATTTATCTTATTTTGTTTTGACTGCGAAAACTGTTTTATAAAAAAAGATTGTTAATATTGTGGCAGTTAACTATAAAATACCAATAATTTTAGATAGACCACTTTTTAATTAAGAACATATGAGAGAAAGACACAATGTTATTTTGGTGCTGTATTATAACAATTGCCAGGGTTTATTTGTCTTGTTAAGTAACAAAAACTTAAAAATCATTTTGCTTCTTTTAAAACTTTTTTTCAAAAAAATATAGATTAATAAAGTTGAGCTACACACATGCGTAAATAGCGAGTGGACTGTCTATCCCTCGTTGTATCTTCGCCATTATTTAGCGAGACAAATGTCCCATCAGGCAGTGCGTACTTGCCTTGATTGCGCAGTTTATTATGCCTCTCTGATTTAGGATGGGGCCTCTCTGTTGTTACGGTAGAGTGTGATAGAGACTGCTTAGATTGTAAAAAGATAACAAATTTATGCTCATTCGTTTTGAAGGTACTCGTAAATCTGTTTTTAAATTTGGAATTACACTCAGATCTGAGATCAAAAAACAATGATCATGTTTTATGTTGCGCAGTAGTTGCAGCGCTTTGGTAGTGATACCAAAAGTTAAGCAACCTACGGCGCGGTCATGTTTGGGATGGGTGACCATTCTGACCATAAAAGTTACGTCCATTTACAAAGCATCTCCGTGCTTCGGAAGGCACGTTATGCTGTTGTTCCCGGTTAATATCGATAGATATTAGTCGTTAAGCCTGGTCGGAGGCCCTTGGGCGGGCTTAATAACATCTGACGTTAAGGTTGGTCACTTGCCTTACACACACCCCTTCACGAATCCGCACTGAGCCCGCGTGGTGGAGTATGGCTCGCACCAACTCATAGTTGAGGTGAGGCCTGTGCTCAGCAGTGGGACGTATATAGGCTGATGATGATGTTTTAAGAAATTGAAGATTGCGTCATGAGTAGTCAATCGCATTCCAAGTTATCTCTGAAAACACGATGTTCTATTAACTGAGCGAGAATAGGTCTGAAATCGGCTGTCAAGCTTACATAAGTCCTGAAAGATATTACAAAACACAAAAATTGAATTGATTTTGCATCTAAGTACTTACTCTTGATGCTCGGTCCGAATATTCAAGATACTTAAATAGCAAAACTTACCTGAAACAAGACAAATATTTTTTATTAAATTACAAACTACGCTCACCATTGCTATAAATATGAATTAATTAAGATCACTGATTAGAGCATTGAAATAGAATACGCTTATAGACAACACGTTAAATCAAATGATCAATATTCTCTCATATCTTATTGCTAATGGGAACCCTTTGATTTGCTTCATTGGTTCTCATCAAAGGTTCCCGATAATTGTGAATTTGATACAATAATGACATATCTCAAAATGTATTTCAAGCGCAGTGGATATCAAAAGCACTTTGATGCGTTGCTTTGAATTAGAATTTGTCTATACTCAACGTAAACTTTAATTTCGTTATTAATAATCATGAAAATATACCCTACGCCGTTTGAATGCAATATTTAAAAAAATAATTTAAGACTTAAAATTAAAAAAAGATTTTCTTAAAAAAAATATATATTCCTTGTTATAAAGTATGAAGTCTTAGTGACCTCATTCAGTACGATTAAAAAAAGCTCCAGTAAATAAATTCATTAAAATCAATATGCCAAACATGTTTCAACGAGGAAAAAACATTGCATTAGCAACATAACTGTAACAGCAAGTATTTAGTCACATTTGTAAAGGATTTACTTCGTACCAAAGCTTTTTGAAGGCAACGTTTTTAATTGGGACTGTTCAATTCAGTTTCCCGACTATTCACTTAATGGAAAATAAAAAAATGCATGAATTTTCCACTCAACCCGCCGCGCCACCCTCACAAAAAAAAACTTGGAACACTTATGCAAATGCTTTTGATTTTCATTAACGACAACCTACCGATGTAAGTGTATCTCTATGGCGGAAAAAGTGGTAAGATCTGAATTTTTTGTTTAAACAAATGACTTCAAGATCTAAAAAAAAAATAGTTTTATCTCTTTAAGTCCGGCAATTTCGAAATGAGAAAAACGGTAATAAAAACGTAACGTAACGCTCTTTCTGTCCCAGTCGGTTTTAAAACTAAAACAAAACCTACTTAATTAAAGCGGTTTTAAACTATCAGCTAATGTTATAATTTTTGAGTTTTTTCCATAAAGTAAATTACCAAAACGAAGGCCGTGTAAGTTAAAAAGTACCAAAACCAGTACCTACATTAAGAAAATAGTACTTATGCCCCTTTTTAACCAAAAGAATCCTCATTTTGAATAAAATAAAACTAAAATGTTCTGCTATTCAACTATGTAATAGAATCTGCTAAATTATCTCCCAATTTTTGGTGGAACCTCGCATGGCATGGCAGGACTCAACTTTTCAATTCGAGTCTACCCCTGGTATGGTTGCGATTTTTTTTTCACGTGTCTCAGTCCATGCGTGCACAATGCAGCTTAATGAAAGCATTCCGAAGTCACACGTCGGGGGGAAATCTAATAGGGCTGTCAATGCTTAAATCCTTCCTATCTAGATGAGTTTTAAGCACTCACTCTTAAATAATTATATATGTCACTCTTACAAGCTTGGTTGGGCGAGCTGCTTGCAAAAAGTCAATGCTAGGGAACTCAAACATGGAATAAATCCCGTACGTCATAACCATTCTAATGTTATGGAGGCCTAATATAAACGACTACCGGCTGAGTATGAAGATGACGTAAATATCAGAAAGGTCTGTAATGAAGTCATGTCATCATTTATCATTATCATCTTTCTGTAATGGTAAATAGATTAACACTTTATCGTACAACACAAAACAAAAATTGCAGACAGGTTTAAAAAAGAAAGAAAGATGTATCGCAACGAGACAACCTTCGGTAAAAGGAACATTTAATTAACAGGAAGGGGGAATTTGAGAAAAATATATAACACAATTTTTCGAAGCAACTAAGATATATATATATGACTAAACTAAATAGGTGAAAAAATAACCAAATCTAAGATCGTTTGCAAACATGCTATTTCAAAATCAAGTAGTTGTCAACCCTAGACTCACTCCCCCGGGGCTTTTGTTCGTATCGGTGTGTTGGCCTGTGGGGAGTGAAATATTATTAAAGGTCAGCAACTAGGCACACGGAAAGTGAGCTTGCACCGGCGATGGCGCTGTGATATAAGGGGTGTTTGGTTTTGGAAATACTCTATGAGGATGATAAATTGCACTTTTGAATCACTGCGACACTTTTAGGTATCTACTCGGAAAGATAGGTAAACGGTAACCATCCCAAATAACTTTCCACCGCCATTTCGACACTACTTTTGTCTTCGATTAAATCTTAAACCTGGATTTAAGCCTGGGAAATCGATATGAAGAGTTTCAAGGACATTCGTCTAATCTCTAGAGCAAAGAAGGAAAATATTGAAATATCTAGTCTTTCAGCAAAAAAAACATTTTATTTCAGACTATGTCCATAATAATAAATGAAATGTCAAATTGCAATTAGGTAAATTAAAATAACATTAAATTAAATTCAAAATTCAGATCAATTAGTAAACAAGTACAAAATTTATTTAAGAATTCCAAAATTGATTAATCTATTATATATTTTAAGAATCAATTTTGAGAAGCAAAGTAGCAATGAAAAATTTGGCAAGTAACTGTAATTTGGAAGTCAACGGCAAAGCTCTATGCTTCTACAATGAATCTAGAGCCTATAGAATAAATACTTATGGCACGTACTGTTCTCTACTAAAAATGCTAGCTACATGCAGTTCGTGAAAATCACACATAAAATACCCCACAAACGAGTCTCCCTCCAATCTACATTTCCAATCATCAAATAAGTATAGTTGACATACTCATAGCTAGTTTATTCAGACTAATAACAACGGGAGGCGTGTGTAAAATGACATGATTTCACTAACGGACGTCCGATCGCCCGCGGGGCGCTGGCTAGACAGAGGTACATAGATTGCGTAGTGTACAGAAGGGAGACATGATAGATAGATAGATTAACACTTTATTGTACAACACAAATCAAAAAATATAAACAAGTTTAACCAAAAAAGATGTACAATTCAGGCGGTCTTATCGCTTGTAGCGATCTCTTCCTGACAGATAATTAATTAATTAAACGATATCATAAAAACAATTTATTTAAGTAAAAAGGGGCACTTTTACACGTCCCAACTATATAACTATATATATTAACCCTATCTGCTTCGGGACAATCTGGGCTAGCGCTGAAAAGAAGCAGCGCAACAAACTTGGTCACTACCTGTCACTAACTGTCATTGCCTCTGTTCAAATCTTATTTACTATAATTGTTTACATTCAATTTTTATTTTTCGATCATCAATCTGATAATAAACTCATTCGACTCTCGACATTGATACATCTTTAACAGCCGAGTACCCTTGTAAAAACTTTTTTAGGTTAAAATTAGCCTTTAAATTTGTCTCTTACGGTTTTAAGCGGGCGGGTGCAAAACTTTACTTTTATTTGTAAGGTAACTAAATGGCAGCCTTTTTACAGCTAAATGCCACATTAACTTTCGATGATAGAAAGTACCACGTCATGGTAAATTAATATTATACATTACTTGGGGGCAAATACTTACAGGGCGGTCGAAAATCACTATTCAAATCACAACATTTTTGGAAAATTTACGGATGTACTTTTAATGAAGGAACCCACCACCAACTCAGTTTTCAATTAAATCTTGCCTTACCCTAAAAAAGCTTAATCCGGGCATATCCAAAATCCAACGAATTCAATAAATGTCATTTTTATCAAAATAAAGCATTTTCAACAATCAATGTTTACGTTTATCGAAAAGCGTTCTTAATGACCAATCTGCGCAATTTACATTAATCTCTGACCGAGCTTTATTTTAATTAAGCCTCGCAAAGGCTTGTTTAGTTTGCCTTTTCATATCTACTTGTGTTTATGCTAGCCATGTTTACTAGACCGACGACAAAAAAGATAAGCGCTGCGTTTGGGACGTGCAGTAATTATCTCTTTTGAGCATCTTTTTGCCTACAATTTAATATCATGTTCATAGATTAAAGAAAAACAAAAAATATATTAAATAGTGGATGTAATTGCTTATTTTTGTACTGGAGTGCTGTCCATAACGCAGGTTTTGGGTAAGTATAAAATCAGAATAATGACGTGTGAGAGTTATCGGTAGTTAGAAAAAGTGCAACAGATGGACAGACATTTGCATTAGTTTTTACGACCTTATAGGTATACCTTGTGATCGCGAACTTTATTATTATCATTATTTCATTTATGATTATTATTGTTTTGATCATTATTTTTATTTCATTTAATGTAACACTAGAGGTCGCCCGCAACTTCGCTTGCGTATATTACCCGTTTTCGTGGGAATTTCGGGAAATCCTTTCTTAGCGGATGCCTCCATTATAGTATACCTGCATGCCAAATTTCAGCCCGATATGTGCAGTGGTTTGGGCTGTGCGATAATAGATCACTATGTCGGACAGTCACCTTTAACTTTTATATTATAAGATTTGATCCAAATTAAAAAACCGGTCAAGTGCGATTTGGACTCGCGCACCGAGGGTTCCGTACAAACCTGTAGATAAGGATAGTAACTTTGAAATTTTCAAAATTGTCAAAAATATTTTTTTATATGATGAAACTGAAAATTTACTGTTTTCGTAATTTTTCCTATATCTGTACTATAAGACGTGACTTCGTACTAAATTTCAAGATTCTAAGTTTACGGGAAGTACCCTGTAGGTTTTGATTCCCGTGCGAGTTTCGAAAATTTGCGGAAATTTGCGGCCTAAATGGCTGTATCTTTTGATTGCGTTGGCTTAGAAGGTTGATTTTTCTACAGCTTCCAGGGACAGTAGACATTAGTATCATATAGAAATTTCAGTTTGATACCTCTACGCATTCCTGAGAAAAACGGTCTTGACAGACGGACGGACGGACGGACGGACGGACAACAAAGTGATCTTATTTGAGGTACGGAACCCTAAAAAAAAACTATATTTATACGAAAACAAAAAAAAACGTATTTTGTAAGCATTCCATTCAACATCAGACCTCGTAACCCTCTTTTGAGCTCATTTATTTCTATACCTCGACTATTATCTTTTATTTAAACACGCATTCACAAGTACACTCGAATGCGTCCAACACACGTACTTTTTCTTCTATTTCCCATGGGGTTTGATGTAATTTTCCGTCTGCCATTTTGTGCAACTGCCAAACTTACCGATAGGGGTGCATTTAATCTGAACGATTCTTTATGAATGATTGAACAGAACAATAAGGGTTTGTGCCTTTGGTGTGTTTGAGATAGTGGATAGGTTAGTCAGGAGCATACTAAAAGGTAATAGTTGCTATGTACTCTAATACCTACCTATTTATTTATTTGGGATAGGTTCGCTCTTGACCCAAGACTAAGCCCAACGAGGCGAAGACTGAGTCTACGATAAAGCGAGCTCACCTAGAAAATGCCTGTTCACTCTAGCTTTGAAAATTCCTAGGTTGTTATTGCAGGGAAACACTAACGCAGGTGGTAGTATTCATACTAAAAGTGACGTATTTTTTTTTTTTCATTTTTTTTCCTAGATAAGGTTATGGTAAGTTTAAAGGGATATTATTGGTTATTTTTTAAAGAAAAAATAGTTTTACGAGTACTTAACCAACCACCCTTTAAACCTCGTTCCAAAACTTGGTATTTATCGTAAACTTCGTATTGGCCATCCATTTAATTTAGTGTTTCCAGGTGCATCTTCTGTGTCACATTGTGAGTTGTATTGTAAATCCTGCGACTTCCAACTTTAGTTTTTTCTAAGTGGTTACAGTTGGATGTATTTGGGTTCCTGCGCTGGCGTCGTTTAGTAGAAATTTAAAGCAAAATAATTATCTTTTTCAGCTTTAGACATGGATTTCCGCAAAGTAACGCCTGATTCCATCAAGTATAAAATACTAACATCAATCGATCCGAATAAAGAAGAACACTTAACCTAAAAAGTAAAATACTGAATAATTAACTTACAATTTCTTCTCAACAGCAATTTCTTTCTTCAATACACACACACACGATATACATTACTTATGTTGCTCTAAGTACATTTTCCGTGCCCTTAGGGACTTGTTGTAATTTCCTCAATCCCTACGTCTGTACCTCATGTTGATGTTTTATGCAACTGTCCATAAACAATTTATTCTTGTGTTTAAAAGACATAGATGAGCAAATTGTATGTGTTTCATTATTCATACATGCGATGATGAAAATCTAGGTATCCTTTTTTTAAATTTTAAAGGAGAACTTAAAAATAAAAATATCCTTGTAATTTATCTACACTTAAAGAAAAAAAAGATTGTACTTTTCTGCTGAACTCAAAGTCTTGAGTTCTGATAGAGAATGCTTCAAAGCGTTAAGTCCCTTTTTTTGCAAAAAAATGTGTGCAATTAAATAAAACATGTTATTCTTGTTTTTTTAAGTATCCATTTCTAAAAAAGAAAATTACTTTGTTAAGTATTTTTTGCGTTCACAACGCTATTTTTAATTTCGGAAAGACATAACACTTAAAAAAATATTTTCGGCTCCAGTCATCGGGGAGGATTCGACCCCCCGACGTTTGGAAGTCCGGTTCAATGCTCTAACCACTGAGCTACCGAGAACCTTAAGAGAGTCGTTGAATTTTGTAAGAGTTAGAGCATTGGACCGGACTTTCAAAGGTCGGGGGTTCAAATCCTCCCCGATGACCGGAGCCGAAAAGATTTTTTTAAGTGTTATGTTTTTCCGATGGATAATTAATTCAAACTCAAAATCTTTAGTAAATTTTGTAAAGTTTTTGAATATTTAACCCCCCAGCAAGTCTAAAATAATCCCGTTCTACGGAGCTCAATCTACTTAATTAGCAAGTAATCTTCTTACCGAGACTTTGCGTAATGAGTTTCATTCGTGCACCACATCTAAAAGCATCGAACATAATAAATCCAGTAGCGCAACGCAATTTGCTTATGTACGAAGACTCCTTAGGTATGTGCCTATTTATTTTCTATTATCCTTCACACATTTCAGCTGAGCAGAAATGAAGATTCCTTCTGTGGCGACCTCTGCCGTTCGCCATCACAAGCGCATGTCTGGCAAGCACGACATCGAGCACTGATATGGCTCCATAAGCCAGATGGCGCTGTTAGCCTAGTACCGCACATGAACCGCGGGATATAAGATTTAGATCCAGAAAAATATATGTAGATTGAAAAATCAATACGATGTCTATCGGACCTTTGTCCCCGACCATTTAGCCCATAGCCTCTTTACTCTAAATCTGTTACGCAAAATTTGATTTCTGCTTAGCTCAAAGGTATGACTGGTAGAGAATGTCCGAAGGGGTTAAGTCTACCTTTTGTAAAGTTTTGTTGAGAGATAAAGCTTGAATAAATAAGATTCACTAAAATAAAAAACATACAATGAATCTAAATACGAGTGATAATTTCATTAGAAGAACAAAAATAGTTTAGTATTGTAGAAGAGTGTTGTATGGAAGATAGGGTATCTTATTTTCATAGTCCTTTTCAACAATACCTCACACAAGGGGGTGCACTCAAAAAAATAATTCACCCCCCCCCCCCCCTTTACATGTATAGGGAGGTACCCTTAAAAATGGAAAATTTTAATTTTACGTATTTTTATAAATTAGATCCATAGTATGTGAAGTATCCTCGAACCAAGTTACATGCAAATGCGTCCATAAACGTATAAGATATTCTGCTGTGACAGACTAGGACGGACTGAACGATCTTATAAGGGTTCCTTGTCGTACTACGGAACCCTAAAAAGAGTGAAATTCTGGCATAAAAACTATTCTAGACAAAGTCCACTCTATGTGCGTATTTAATTTCATCGACATCGGTTCATATTCTTAAGCGTAAAAGCGTAACTACGGTAGTGTAATATTTATACGCATGTGTTTTTAATACGCAAATAAGTATACATAGTACATTTTGACGACCACTTTGGTGTATTGGTCAAGAAGTTGACTATTAACCAAGAGGTCGCGGGTTCGATCCCCGAACTGTACAAACATTTGTGTGCATGATCATGTCTGTTTATACTAGTGTAGGTGTTATATCTATTTATTGAAGTTTATTTGTAATACCACTGTTGATTCTGATATTTGTAACACAAGTGCCTAAGCTGCTTACCACGGAGTCAAATCATTGTATTTGATGATGTGGTATATTTATATACTATAAAAATAATAAAAATAAATACTCTGTTACCAACACACAAAACATAATCCCATTCAAATTATATTATAAATATGAAAGTTTCTTTGTTTGTATGTTTGTCCGTCAATCACGCTGAAACTACTGAACTGATTTTGATGAAATTTTGTGTACAGATGAGTATGAAGTGATTTGGGTGATAGGATACTTTTTATCTCGATTCCTTGGGATATCCGGAAACTAAGGAGAAAGAAGTCGCGGGCGTCTGCTAGATTTGCTTATAAATATCGAAAAGGTAGGTACACTTAGAAAGTATCTACTTGAAAAGAAAGAGATACCACCAATTTTAATGGAGTATTAAAACTAATAGACGTCTCTGAGTACGGCGGTAAGACTTACATTTTTGTTGCCTTCTCTATTAATTGTAATATATCTAGTTATTTATGTAGCAGAACATACGTTGTATGTATTTATGAGGTTAAGTAGATATATTAAAGTTTAGCCCTATCTATCATAGTTGTTTCGTAAAAATTGTGCTTTGCACTACATATATTTATTTTTTGCTTAAATATCACTCTTCCTGTTAATTAAATGTTCCTTTAACCTAAGGTTGTTTGGAAGTGATCGCTACAAGAGATAAGACCGCCTAAATTGTATATCTTTTTTGTTAACTTGTCTGTAATTTTGTTTTGTGTTGTACAATAAAGTGTTAATCTATCTAGCAGTAAAAATATTCATATCGTCAGTGGAAAGGGGAAACGGCTAAATCTTTCTATCTATTTCTATGTATAATATGTATTTATTTACAAAAAAAAGTATTTAAGTATGTTTATCCGTTGTCTAGCACCCATAGCACAAGCCTCGTAGCTTAATTTGGGACTAGAGAATTGGTGTGATTGTTGTGAAATATTTATTTATTTATGTATTATTTCATATTGACAATGTTATACACTTTTAAGCGTTACTTAAAGTACATTTTAAACATTAAATAAAATTGGTGTCTCCGTAACAAGAACATTTTCTGAGTAAAAAAAAATTTTTTTATGGACAGTGAAAATTTTACTTGAGGAACTTTTAACTTTAATAAAAAGTATTATAACATTGAAGTGTTGTTGCATAGGCATTGTTTTTAGTTGGCTGGAACTGTTTATGTGTTGACACAGACCTTACATTGTTTTGGTATGCTTAAAATTAGGCAGTCTATCCTGTCCTTAAAAATCATACATTAGGTTAGCAGAAGGTGAAAAATTACAATTGGCGCGTCGCTTTGTAATTTTAATGGTTTAGGGATGTTACTTTTTAACGTAGTTTCATTGTAAAGAGTTTTAAAGTGAAAGAATAATGGAAAATAAAAGGTTTTTTTATAAGTTTAATATCCTCCAGATGTAACTTACTGTATTTGGGTACGTAGACTGTGACTGCATTGATGCAACAATACCAGCCATGTCAAATATAGGACAAATTACTCTGAACCTGACCGTTGATAAATGTTAAAAAGAGAACAGCAAATTATTAATATACATAAAGATGCATTTGACTTACTAATCTAAAATCCTCAAGTTCTAAAATTCTCAATCAACGAAACCTAAATAAAAACATTAACTAACTTCAATTTAAATTTCTTTACATTTCTCTTTGAAGCGTCCTCACCAAATTTATTTCTAATTTACGCATCAACAACTTTTTTGGCAACATTTTGTTGTCCAACAACAAAACAACAAAAAAGTCTTCTCTAAAACACTTCAATTCTCTTTCATCTTAAAATTTGAACGTTAATAACAATTTAAAGTTGCCTTCGCTTCAGAAATTATTGAAGCTGAAATTATATCAAACTGGATCCAAGGTGAGTAAACGGTGAGAATTTTGGCGAATCCAACTTTATTTTCACGAATAATTGAACATTTCACAAACAATTAACAGTTGGGGAGATGTCTTTGTCTTTCAAGATTTGGATTTGGGAAGTCGGTAATAACTTGGAAGCATAAAAGTGTTGCCAGGTTTACTTAAGCAACACGAATATTTTATAATGGAAATATTACCTTAAGCTGTTTAAGCAAATTTACTATTAATTAAGAAAACCTCTAAATAAAAAAGGATAAGTAATAAATAATAATAAATGTTTATTTCATTTCTAAGGTTACATAAACAAGATAGGGATTGGAAAAGGAGATTCCGCTCTTGCATAACTATAGCTATCAATATCAAAATTAAATAGCGTTGTAAATGCTAAATAAACACTTAACTATAAAGTTTACAATGTTTTTATAAAAGAAAATAAAAATTTAAATGAAGTACTTAATTATTGTCCACAAATCATAAACAATTAGCATAGAAACGTGTGTGCATGTCTCTGTGTGTGTGTGTGTGTGTGTGTGTGTGTGTGTGTGTGTGTGTGTGTGTGAATGTATGTCTACGCTTGTGTGTGTATGTGTGTGTGTGTGTGTGTGTGTGCGTGTGTGTTTGGGTGTGTGTTTGTGTGTATGTGTATGTTATTCTGTCTGTATTTGAGTGCTTGCGAGTGTGTTAGGTATTTGCTATTAAAACAATTGTTGTAACAACTGTTCTGTTTTTTCGTAATTTAATGTTTTTAGCCACTGATCCAATATAGTTTTACATTCCTTGTACTGCTTATAATATAATATATGTAATATCTTATTTATTTTATTATATAACTGGGCGGAACGTTTGTCATATTGGGAATCAGCAAATTTTGTTCTAGTTAAAGGGACTTCAGCCATATTACAATTACGCCTTTTATCCACTTTACCTACGTCAAAAGTAAGACTTTTGTGCTTTTTCAAAACAATTTGTTTGATATAAAGCTTTCTCACTGATAGCAATTTGCAAGTCTGGTATAAGATCTCCGTTGAAAATCTTCTGCGTTTAAATAGCATGACTTTTAAAAGTGCTCGCTGTGCCCTCTCCAAATTTTTAAACTTAGTTTTAGCAGCTCCTCCCCAGGCTGAGATGCAATACGACAGAACGGATTGGGCCAATGCCACATATATTTCATTCAAAAGATTTTTTGACGACCCTTTTTTAACGGATGATCTAGATGGAACTACATGTCTCAACGTTCTAAAGATCCAGATCAATTTCCTCATCCTGCAAGTCACTTCTTCGAGATGTTGGTACTAGGATAATCTTTGATCTAACATGATTCCCAGATATTTCGTCTGTAATACCTTATCAATTTTGGTGCAATTGCAGTTTATGTTGTGTGCGTCATCACAGACATGTATTTTTAGGTTTAAGTCTCCAACTGGTTGGGTACGTTTATCTATGCTAAAACATATGCAATTGGTTTTAGAGGTGTTCAACGTTAGTAAATTTCCCCTTAACCACTTCGCCACTTGAGCCATTCCTGTCTCAGCAATGGTCCTAACGGAGGCCCATGACTTCCCAAAAAAGACTACAGCTGTATCGTCAGCATAGGAGAAAACTCTTGCATTATTTATTTTCATACTACATAAATCATTGATGTAGATGAGGAATAACGTGGGCCCTAAAACACTACCTTGAGGCACTCCGCATGTAATCTCCTCGTCCCTACTTATAAATTGTCCCAATTTAACACTTTGTGTCCTATCAGATAGGTAGTCTCTGAAGAGCATTAGAGGAATTCCTCTTATTCCTATGCTTTCCAGCTTCTTCAGAAGTAATATAATACATATTAATACATTCGAAACAATACTTCAGCATTTGGTAATTAATTGCGAAATGCTAGAACATTCCAAACCTTTTTCGAGATAGGTACAAATATAACCGTAGTCAGTCAATTTACTGACTCAGAGCTGTTACAATAAAATCATCGCAATACTGAAAACACTACTTATACTTATGGCATAAGGTAGGTATTCCATATTTTTACACGACATAAATACTCAGAATTCTTTAATAGAATAAGTTCATATACTTATCTTTAAACGAAGTCCTTAAAAGTCGTCGTTTTCAAGTAAACAGGCCTCGTTTTTTAAGCAAACGGACAGGTTTTACCGTAGTGGCAGTTAGCGTATGCATTTAGCAAGATATAAGAGAGTTCTTAGTAAATAAAAGTGAGGGAGATGGGGGCACATCGACATACGTTTACGAGTTATACCGTTTCTTTGCTACGCCCTTTCCTAGTTGGAACTGTCAAAGATAGTGGAGTGCAGAATGGTTATGCAGAAAACAGAATATACTCAGCTGTGCATACGCCTTAGGAAATTAATATGATAGTGACCATTATATATTTTTTGTAATACCTCAAAACTAATATATTTTCGTCGTGATGTATTGACTAATGTTGCCAAATGATTAAAATGAACTTCTTTAAAGGTACTTATCGCTTCGAAAGTATATTCTGTTTTATTCTCCAGTTATTTGATTATACAAATTTCTCAATTTCAATGCCAAATGCAATTAAACAACAGGCTTGTAACCTCACGTCTGCGAATGAGTGTTTCATAGAGGTTGTAAAAAAACGTCAACACAATGTTTTTACTCGTGTAAACCACTTGGTTTACATATCAAAAACTTGATTCGGACACTAATTATCCTAAATTTCTACCTTTTTTGACTGCCTCGGTGGTGTAGTGGAAAAGTTCCTGCCTTAACTCCAAAAGGTTTGAATCCCAGGTCGAGCCAAAATTGTTTCTGAGATTTTCTGTAATGAATTTCTTAACGACAGCTCGGAGTCGGGAAGTTGGCGGTGTTACACCCCCGTGCCTCGGAAAGCACGTTAGGCCGTTGGTCCTGCGCCAGATCTCTCTCCGGTCATGTCGGATTGCCGAATCACCGAACTTTGAGAGTGATGGAACAGTGAGTGCACCTGTGTATTGCACTCACACTTGTGCACTATACTATCTCCTGCGTAGTTGGCTGATCTCTGTTGAGATTGGCCGCCGTGGTCGAAATCGGCCAGGAGGAGTATTATTAGGTAAATTTCTCAAAAACACCAAATTAACTGAACTTTTATTCTTTGTCTACATAAGGGGGAAGCCCAGTGAGTTAACTCAGTTCCCGGTAGCTATAGTGAATGGCCACCTCTATTCGTGCGATTGCTTGCAGCCCGTAAAATTATATGAGACCACTCAGGTAAGGAAAAAGGGGATGAAATATATCTCTTTTTTTACACAAATAACATAATGATAATACCAATAAAGAAATCAGACCTAGTGGGATGTCGGATGACGTTTAAGTCGTTTTCCTTTTATGTAATTTTCCAGTGTATTGGCCTTTCTACGACGGAGGTTATAAAAAAGGTTGATGTTATGGCGATGTTTTGTTTTCTAATTCTCCATCGAGGTAAAGATATTAAGTGAATTTGAATGGTTAGTTAAGCACTTATTTTAACAGATTAAATATAATTTACGCAGATAATGATTTCAAACTTTAACCTTTACGTTTGAAAAAATATATCGATTAAACTTACTTTTTTTAGATTAATTTTTTTTTATACTTATTATGGATAAAAAATGTTATTCCATTTATTTGCCATATAAAAACACTTGTCGAATTTTCCTCATCAACCTAATCTCTTCCAATTTTGAACCGTTCAAAACGATTACAAGCGAACCGTCTGTTCCACTCGTAAAACTAAACTCGAAAATCCAATTACACAAATCCCATCATACCAGCCGCAGATCAAAGTCTTCTACCAAAAAAAAAAACTCAAAAACTCAAACAAAAAAAACTCAAAGGTACAAATTGAAAATCTCCAACGGAAACGGTTCTAATTTTGAAAAAAACCGAACGCCCGGTTGTTCTAATTTTAAAAAATTTCACCGCGGCCAATCACCGGCGGGTGTTAGGGCGCGCACCCACTCCGCGGAACGTGCAGGGATCCGGGCCCGTCGCCCGGGAGACCAGCTCGCCCGGGCTGGGTGTAAACAGCCCTTTACAGTCCACAAACGTCACTCGATAACCACCTTTATTATATACTAGATAAAGTTCAAATAGTCTTAGACATTTCACAGATAACTTGAATTAGCGATTTGTATGCTATGCAGCAAGGAATACGGTCTGCTTTCCGAACACTAATTCGGTTATTGCTGCAGCTTTCTGCGTAGAAATGTATTTTATAGCGTTGTTATAAAGTTCGTAGTTGAGTTGCGTGCCGGTTAGTCCGGGCGTGTGGGGTGAATGGGGTGAAATGTGGGGTTGAAAAGGGGGGGGTAGGTCGCCTCATTCATAATCGCTGGGATGTCGAACGCTCAGGTGGTTTAGGTTTTAGATTTATCGCCATGAGGTGAGATTGTCCGCCGCGATATAATCTGTATTGTTTTATGCGGGCATATTGTTTTATTTTGTGGCTTACAATATACAGTGTAAGCTTTGTTTACTGTTCAGCTTTGGTACAAAATATGGTAGGCAGATGTTTTATAGTCTTTATTTTGCACATAAAGTTATTTCTGTTTGTTAAATATCCATTTATATAACATTCACCTATTTAATTATTTACCATTTTACTTACCCTTAAGAAGTGACTTTATTGCGAATGGAGACACTTACCTGAAAAAATAAAAACAGAATTAATCATAATGTAAAACAACGTAACTTAACCGTAATAAGACTAACAAAAACTATAACGTTAGGCTATGTTAACTTTTTTTATTTTATTTAACAACATCACAAATTGATCTGACTCCGTGGTAAGTAGTTGTTTACAGATATCAGACTCAACAGTACAAATTAACTAAATATATATAAGACCCAGACATGTTCATGCACACAAATGTTTGTATAGTGCGGGGATCGAACCCGCGACCTCTTGATTAATAGTCAACTTCATGACCATTACACCAATATACCAATTACATACATATGGTTTCGCTAACCACTAATTGGAAGCTTAACGTTTAAATGAACTTACATAAACTAATAAATGGTTTATGGGTTTATTATATTATTGAGCTTTTAGCTCAACTCAAAATCACCTCGGCTCCAGCTTAACCCATAAGAAAACATCACTTTTGAGGACATTAATCTTGTAGTTTAGCCATACCGGTCATTATGGTTGAAACCAGGTTCTTAATTACAGAAATGTTATCCTAGTGTGTTCATGTATTTTATTTTGATTCTAACTTTTATGATGTCCCTGATGAATTTATGATGAATTGATTTTTTCTTTCTTATCTTTCTTAATAAATAAGTGATGACCAAATCACGTAAGTTGCAAATCCCAAAAGAACCAAAAACAATTAAGGCACAATAAACACCCAGACCCGTTACAACATAGGAAATTAGTTTTCTACATTGACTCTGTCCGGGGATCGAACTCGGGACCTCAGCGTGCCGACCTTGACACCGACGCACACCATACTGCACCATGGAGGCTGAGGTACACGGGCGAAGGTAAATAAATCACCACTTAATAGTATGAAGAATTTCTCTAATCGTTCTAAAAGGTTTCTAAATAAGTAAGATACATTTTGATAAGCGAACGACACCACAAATCTTATACAGTTTTAACACCGAAAAACATAGTAAGGCAGGCGCCTGCCGCGAATCGTCACGGCAAATACCACAAACTCATTTTTACGACTGGATTCTACTAAGAGAACGTCCCATAGAATGCCATTAAATGCCCTAGGCGGATCACATAAAGCCTCACTAGCATCAACGTGATGGCAATTCCGACTTTATTACTATACACACTAACGGTAATATTTCTGAAACAAGCCAGGTACAATTTTCCCGCGCTTCCGCGCGTCACCGCCATTTTGTTCATCGTAAAAAGTTAACGGTCTTCTGTAATTTCGCAGCAACAAGTAAAATTAAATATGTAATTACGTTGGATAGTCGGTTCGGTGCAATTATATAATATACGATTGTTTGTTAGACAACAGTAGAGATAAGGAAATGAATGTATGAATTTTATGGTAACGTATTGTAAAAGCAATTTCTACACATACCGATTCAAAGTTGGCAATTCAGCCATTGTTTTAAACATGGATCAACAAACTACTCAATAAAGCAATTATTCAATTAATATGATGTCATTTTGTACGTACCAGAAGGGATGTAATTGTCAAAGCATAAAATACAAAATAAAATGTTTAAACTGTCGTGATAATATAATTTTATATAGCTATCAAAAAAAGTATAAAAAATCACATCCCATCAATATCAAATTAAATTTAAACATGTGCATTGTGCATCTCAGAATGTAGTTTAGAAAAGTATGACTCTGACCACAAACAGTAGGGTTCAGAAGCGAAAACTCAAACGTCGCCTTAACGAACAACCATTAAAATGTCGCATGAAAACTGCAACATCACTCACTTCCAAGAATACCCAGTTATCCCGGCCTGCGTTCCGAAACGTAGCACCGGCCTGACCAATTGCAGTCATTTATAACTATGACCGAACAGTGTATATCGCTGCAGCACAGGCAAAGTTACTCTGCACTGAAGGTGTGTTTGTTAGTTTGATGAAATTGTAAAAGTATCTGGAGGCGTTTGCTTCTATGGCAAACGATAATGGTACGGACTAATAACAGTAAACTAAAAGCAGTATTTGAAAAAACGCACACCACATATTAGAATGCAGGGATTTTTTTAACTGCCGACGAGAAACAAAAAAGAGGGGTATGTTCTACGATAAAGGGGAGTGTGTGTCTGTCTGTGTGTGCCTCGTAGCTCTCGAACGGATAAATCGATTTCAATGCAGTTTTTTTATTCAAAAGATAATTTAATTATGGTGATTTTTGGTTATGACTGGTCAAAATCCGCCAAGCCGTGAAGCTGACTAGCTTTTTTTCGTGGGTTATTAAGAATTAAATCTACTACAGTGTAGATGTTGTATATCTAAATAACTTAAGCCAAGGAAACAAATAGCAACGTTTTGCAAAAACAATACGTGCCACCAGAGGATAACGTTGTGGGAATAACCTCATATTAGGGACTATTTGGTGATAGTTGTTGCCTATTTCGAGCCCACCGTTGGGTTATTACTTCGGCGATTGCGTGGGGAGTTCGCACCGTTTATATCATGGTAATCCCATGTGCATTATGGCAACACCTTTTGGTAAATGGACCGCATATTATATTGAAATTGCAGGGAAAACTGTGGGGATGAAAAAAATAATAATATGGAAAACTTTGGGTATTATAAGAAAGCATCGAAATTTGCTTTAGATTTAAGCATTTTTTTTAATTTGCTAATGCGGCCTGTAAAGGAATTAATAATAATATTCATGATTGAACACGCAACAGCACGAGATATCAGCAAGGCTTTTGCAAGTTCTTATAGTCAGCAAGTAAACCAATGGTATTGTACTAGTTTCCCTTGACTAGACGTATTCAGTAAATTTTTCTTAACGATAAAAACGCTAACAGCCGCGCTCTGGGGGCCGGCGAAAAAGATATGGAATACTCCGTTTATTTACGTTTTGCGTTGCGTAAAAAAGATGAGTTTAAACTTTAAGTTTCTTTATATTTACGCATTAACAATGCAAATTTAAGTGTGTTTTAATTTCATATTGAGTTTAAACGATTATAGGCAGGTAGATAAAGTCAAATAAGAATCTTATTGAATGAAAATGTAAATAATTTCTGCTAAGCTTATTTTTGGGTTAGTCCTGACTTAATCTAACGATGCAATAAGGGAATGATTCATTCATAAATCTGTCTGACCCTAAAATAAAATAAAATAATACGCCATTTATAATGCCCTTTATTCAAACTGGCTTAAAACAAATACCTACTTTCGCTGCCATGTTTGAAAAAACACTAAACGTTTTCCAGTCAAATCGCAAACATTCCGATTTAACAGGCTCACCGCCACACCTTAACACGGTGAGTGCGTTTGCAGCATACATATCGTCCCATTAAACTCAAAGCACAGATTATACCAGACGTCGATGCCTAATACAGACGTCAAACGGACCGACAGATGATAAGATGCCTTATCAAGAAATACAAGCTTGTTACGTTAAAGTTGTGCGGTTAGTTTGTTTTTTCTTAGTTCTGATTCTTTGTAATGTTTTTTTTTTTTGCAACTTATCATATTGTAGCCGGTGAATCTTTTTATGTAAACGTTGTTTTGCCATATAAATGTAAAGTGTTAAATGTTAGCCGATTCTCAGACCTACTTAATATGCTCACAAAATTTAATAAGAATCGGTCAAGCCGTTTCGGAGGAGTATGGGAACGAACATTGTGACACGAGATTCTTATATATACATGGAGATTTATCTATAGAAAAAGTTTATAGTACTTTTGTTTACACGCCCATGGAGGAACATGACTTTCAAATTTTTCTGCGATTATTATTAATTTCTAGTTAATAAGTTATAGCAGCTATCCGGAAATCACTAAAGGCCTAATTCCGGTAATCAATAGGAACAAAATCGTAATTGAATTGCCCGATATTGAAATTTCGTCTATACAAGAACTGTCAAAAACTGACGATTTAATTGCGGTTTTATTACCATTTGATCTATCTTATGGGATAAAAACAAACCTACTACAAGTACAAATAAGCAAATCTCATTTCGGATCTTGTCATAAAAAAAATACGTTAATTTAAACAAAATTTCGCAAATAAAGGACAATTTGCAAAACTTATTTACTCGTCTAAAGGTCAAAGCCCTGTTCACGCGGTAACACGCTCCAATCACGCCAAAGCGGAATCAACATAAACGTTGATAATTAAAAACAACACGTTTCGAATCGGCCGTGTAATCCCGTCCCCGGGACGAGGGTAGATGTGTTGTCACGCCGTAATCAAACGTCACGCGCTGCGGGAACACTTTACTACGGTAGCGAAGGGGTTAACAATATGGTCGGTGTGGATTATTCGAATTCGAAATGCTTCTGTTTTTGTTAAGTGCAGGTACACATTGGAAGTTCGACGTTGCGTCAAACGCGCGTTTTCATATCAAGGCTTGACCAGAACCGCGCGCTTGCGTGTGTACACTTTAATTATTTAATTATTATTTTTTACACTTTAATCATTTAATTAAGCGCCCAATAAGCAGTAAGAACTTTTTAAATGTGTACCCCTTTAAAAGGTTCTTACTGCTGTTCTTAAAGCTTTTACTGGATGGCGGTTTTTTTAAAACATTGTAAAACGTTTGTCACGCAAATAATATTCCTGATGTTATACCTTCATTACTGTCGCATCAATTTTCAGAATAACGTTTTAGTATTGGACTTGGTTGCAATTTTTTTGACATTAAATGATTTAATTGATTTGGTTTTTTGATTGAAGGTGCAAATTAAGCAGGTTTGACGTGCTTTACTTGGTTGGTGTTTAAATTGGGACTAATATTTAAATTTACCGTACGAATTCGCACTTATAGTAACCAGTGAAATAAAATTGGTCTCTATCTAGGTAAGCTTATGAAGAACAAAGTTTATTTTTAATATTAATGTTAGATTTTCGGTGCCCATAAATAAACAAAAACCCACGTAAATAGAGTTTTATCCGGGTTTAGAGCGTGATTCAACACGCCATAAGCAAACAGGCGATTTTGTCAACGTTCGTTTTACCACCTTCTCGGGGGTTAGAAATTATACACTTCGATAATCTCTTGCACGACCATCCCTATCGAAAAGAAGGGTGATAGACGCTCTGTGCGCAAAGTTCAGTTTAGTTTGAGATCATGACAGTTGGCATAATGACACCTTTCATAAATGTTTTTAGCGCCATGCCATTTTAAAAACATAGCCTCTGTGAAATTGAAACAACCAATTAGTCTCCCAAAATCTGTAGAAACCAATTATTAATGCACCAAAATAATTATAAAAAATCTGCCAATCGACTCTGCTTTATGATTCTTTAACGTGACGTCACGTTAGAGTATCATAAGGAGACGCGATTGGCAGTTTTTTTTTTAATTTTGTAAAATAGAACGGGCCATTTTGTCAACGTTCGTTTTACCACATTATAGGGGGTTAGAAATTATACAGTTCGATAATCTTTTGCACGACCGTCCCTATCGAAAAACGGGGTGACAGACGCTCTGTGAGCAAAGAGTTTGAGATCATGACAGTTGGCATAATGACACCTTTCATTTAGGGCCATGCCGTTTAAAAAACATAACCTCTATGTAATTGAAACAACCAAAGGACGACCACTTTGGTGTTATGGTCAAGAAGTTGACTATTAACCAAGAAGTCGCGGGTTCGATCCTTTCATTTATCACTATACCAACGTTTGTGTGCATAAACATATCCGTTTGTACTGGTCTGGGTGTTATATGTATTTATTTGAGTTAATTTGTAATACCACTGTCGATTCTGATATCTGTAATATCGTTTTGACAGATGATAAAGAGTATGTCAACGATTTGTAGTGTCTTCTGATCCTACGATTCATACTCGGACACATTTTCACTAACCATCAGGTGTGATTGTGGCTAAATGTCTGAATAACAAATTATTAGAAAAAAAAAACACGATACGCAGCGGCTGAGAATTACATCAAAAAAGCACAGAACCGGTTTTCCCAGCCCCGCTAGCATTTAAAATATTAAACAATACAAGACGCATTTGACAGACATCGATACTGAAAGTCAGTTTTTTTCCTAATCAAAAAGTACTAGCAAGTTATAGTTTGTATTACGGAATCCGATATTTGACTACACAAACATGTCTGATTGCCGTCTCACCGAACTTTGAGAGTGATTGAACAGTGAGTGCATCTGTGTATTGCGCTCATACTTGTGTATATTATATCTCCTGCGTAGTTGGCTGATCTCTGTTGAGATTGGCCGCCGTGGTCGAAATCGGCCAGGAAGGCTATTATTACACAAACAGGCCTGTAAAATAGTAAAGTAGTAACAAAGTAAGGTACCAGTTCTCAAAATAATATTTAAGAATCAATCGAACGTCACTAGTGTTAATAAAAAAAATATGCGAGGGTGTCAACCAACGATAATTTTATCGCTTTTATTACAATCGAATTACGAAGACAATCCATTTATCTTAAATTATTGCAATTCACAGCGAAAAGTGAAGTGTAAAGGTCTTCTAATTGAATCAACAAAGGAGCGTGATTCATAATAGGTGCGCATTAATTTAATAAGTGCTGACTTCAAAATGAAATGGCTAGAAGTTAAATTATAAAAGGGTTTTTAAAATACATTTTGCAATGTATTACATAATTTATTTAAATAAATAAAATTAAAATTAAATATACAACAACATCACATCTGACTCCGTGGTAAGTAGCTTAAGCACTTGTTTTACAGATATCAGAATCAACAGTGGTATTACAAATAAACTTAAATAAATATATTCCACCAGACCGGTACAAACAGACATGTTGGTGCGCGACCTCTTGGTTAATAGTCAACTTCTTGACCATTACACCAAAGTAGACTTAAAATGTAAGCTAATAGGGTATTTGACATCACGAAACCTTGACGTACTTTTTATTAATCGTCAAAACGCCAGTCCCCCATAGATTTTGTATGGTGATACTAGCTTAACATACTACTAATTTCAATAATAATATATTATTATTATTATTGAATGTTCAAGTTGTGAGTGTGAATGATAATAATTTATTCATAAATAAAGGAAATGAAATTAGATACAAAAAGGGAAAAAATAAATAATCTTAGGCTAGAAAGTTTTCTCTCTGTCTGAACTAGGATAAACCTGTGTTTCAGACTATCACGAGCAAGATTTTATGAAGTAATGCTAATTATACAATATAATTTACAACAAAAAAATAAAATTAAAGTTACATAATATGATATCTACGTAACTAATGTAATGTTAATATACCTGTAAATTGATTTCACATTGTTGAAAAATTATAGCAATAACATGTTAATGCTAAAAAATATAGGCACATATTAACAATTTCCAGTAAACCCTTCCCCATCGGTGCTCTTCAAACAATTTATCCTTTATTTTTCACACTTCTGCTTTTAGGTTTGCCATTTGGCCCTAACGATATTCCCCTGGAGGAAATACTGCGGAGGCTGGGTCCCGTTTACATTATTACAGACCTCCATTGCAAAGCAATACAGCGGATTGGAGTTTTTTCTAACATTTTTGTAAATAAGTAAACCGTTCGCGTTGGGGAAAAAAATGTAAATGGAAACTCGGACCTAAGTCCTCACCCTGTACTTCGAAGTCCGTAGATTCGAATAAAGCCGTCCCTGTCACTCATGCTAGCTTTGCAATGCGCGCGAATGAGATGGCTAGCATCGGAAATACAGATGAAAGTTACATAAAAGGACCGCGGGTTGGTGCGGTTAGAAGAAAAAATCAAAATAAGCCAGCTTCTTTAGAAATGAACTCGGTAGTTTTTTTTAAGAAGGTCGTAATTAAAGTTTAGTAGCAGTTATTTTGCGGGTAAGATGAATTTCTTCTGTATTGTTAACGCATTCAGGAATTAAGAAATCCTATTTGGGTAGTGAAAAAAGGCAGAAAAGTTTCATAAATGAGTAATGAGTTTCACATGAGTTTTAAGGACCACTTGTGTATAAACCATTTAACTCACAACGTTACACAGAAGATGCACCTGGAATCTGTGTCACGTTGTGAGTTGACTGGAAGTCGCAGGACTTACAATATAAGTCCTGCGACTTCCAGTTCTAGTTTTTACAGGTAATTACAGTTGGATGTATTTGGGTTCCTGCGCCGGCGTCGTCGTTTAGTGGAAATTTAAAGCAAGATAATCCTCTTTTTCAGCTTTAGTCATGGATTTCCGCAAAGTAACGCCTAATTCCATCAACTATGAACCATTTTGAAATTACACCTGAAACAAAAAGTACATAACTCATAGGTACCAATAACCTAATAATACTTTTGAATAAACTCATAATCCATTTCATCAAATATCCACAAATTAGAAAAGGAATATATATATATATATATATATATATATATATATATATATATACAGGGTGTAAAAAAAACCTTAACGAAGCCGTCAACCACGCGTTCAGTACATCAAACCAAATCATATGAAAAATAAAATTTGGCTGGGAAACAATTTTAATTTTTTGACATCAAAAAAAATAATTTAATTCTAACCCGCAATGTACAGCGCGCACGCAGAAATGTCAACGCGGGGCGTGTTGCTTTACGCCGCCGCGACGCGGTTCGGTTCGAGTGTGCGATGTTCATTGCGGAGTGTGCCATTTAGAGGCTTTTTATGAAAGAACTAGTGAAAATTGGTATAATGTTTCTTTGGAAAAAAGTTAAGTTATAACGGACAAAAGACATTTTTGTAAAAATCATCAATTTTTTTTTCAAACTTTAACCATCAATACCTCAGTAACCGTTAACTTCCCAGGTATGGTGTAAAGAAAAAAATGATCGTAACAATTGTTAGAATATGTGGTACTCGGCTTCGTTAAGGTTTTTTTTACACCGTGTATATATATATGTGATATATCCGAGTCCAACTAAAACATAAGCACTTGAAAGGCTTATGCGCCAGACGCTCCGACGTACACCGTACCGTAGGATATAGAAAACTGAGTCCAGCAAAACGCCCCAGGCTTCGAAACGCAATCTCTATGTTTTAATTAAGCATTATGTACTTTATCCTTTATTTACAAGCGGACGTGGAAACAAACGGAAAGTTATCTGGCGGAATTTAATCTAGCGCTGGATAAGTTGTGTTTTATGGCGCTCGGATTACGGTCTAGTTAGCTACCGTTTCAATGTTTAAAGTTTGAATTAGTAATTTCACGTTCGGAATTTAATATTCCTCGTTTGAGAAATTGTGATGATGAGTAAAAAAAGAACACTAAAGTTATGGTAAGTGAGTAATAATTTGAGTGCTACGAAATGCTACGCCACTAACTACGAGGGCTGATCTCGTAGCGAAACGATTTGACTACGAAAACGTTACGAATTTTTACATATTAGTTTAACCGGTTAACAGGAACTTTAGAATGACAAACTATGTTTCTATTTGTTACGTGTTAGTATCAACGTTGAGACTTTTGACCAATTATTACCGCTAATGTAACTTGAATAAAGGTTCATGTCTTTTCAATATGTAACCAACAAATTTTGCTTCAGAAAGTATACAAAACTTTTTCGGATATTCAAACACAATGCGTACTGGAAACGTCGCATAATGCGAGCTGAATTATATGATAACTGGAATGCCTAGACATGATCTATAGCGCAGTCTAGACAGGCACACAACAACCGTTATTATTATATTTCGGGGCATAATTCAATATGCCGAGACGAAATAACATTTCCAGACACAGAAGTTTCTTTTGAACAGAAGTAAAGATTAAACCGTGATAATAACAATGAATTACAAATATTAATGTGGAAGTTGGTTGCGTTGGTTGGTCTTCAGGTTTAGTGGACTTTTTTTATAGAACTCATTACTTATTACGTAGTAAGGTAAAAATAATGACTTTCAGAGTTTAAGGGTTGTCTCATCAGGATATTATTGGGTGTCACAGAAAAATAATTGTGTTGTTCAAAGCTTCCTGTAAGCTCGACGTCGATCGGGGACCAATTCCTATCACAACTACTGAAAACTAATAATTTGTTGCTATACTCGTATAAGGGGGCCTATTTAAATATTAACCAATAGGATTGCACAAAACTCTACGCTCCTCTTCAGAGAGCAATCTAATTGGTTAATATTCATCCTTTTCTCCACTCCGCTGCCTCTCTCCGCGACGATGACCAGCCATCTTAACTACTAATTATTAATTATCATAATAATATCATTAATATATATAATATATAATAATAAATATTTCACACCAATTCTCATGTCCCAAATTAAGCTACGAGGCTTGTGTTATGGGTGCTAGACAACAGATAAACATACTTATAAACATTTTTTTGTAAATAAATGCATATTATACATAGAAAACACCCAGACCAGTACAAACACACATGTTCATGCACACATATGCTTGTATTGTGCGGGGATCGAACTCGAATATAAAACAACAACACATACATTGATCTGACTCCGTGGTAGGTAGCTAAAGCACTTGTGTTACAGATATCAGAATCAACAGCGGTATTACAAATAAACTTTAATAAATACATAAACACCCAAACCAGTACAAACAGACATGTTCATGCACACAAATGTTTGTACAGTGCGGGGATCGAACCCGCGACCTCTTGGTTAATAGTTAACTTCTTGAGCATTACACCAAAATGGTCGTCCGATTGTCGACAATAGACAAAAAGAAAACACAAAACTTTTCGAATTATCAACAAAACAGAAACGCTAAATACGAACAGTTTAATCGATTCTCCAAATAAAAACCAAAAGACATGTCCGAAACATTTTCTCCGTTCACTTCTTACCGATACTATAGAAACGGATAAAGAATAACCGCGGTGCGTCGGGGAGAAATAACGGAATTGGGCAAGCATGAATGGGTAATGCGAGAGGGGAGTCATTTGGTGGTGTGCCGGGTCCGCTGGGATGTGGGGAGACCGGTAAGAAGCGAATGAGAGGTAAGTTCGTGGGGATATGCGATACAAGTTCAAGTACAACGGATATATAATTGTAAAAGTATTCTAAAGGGAGTTTCAGGACGGTCGCTGTTCTTGGTAGCTTAAGGTACAATAAAGCTTTGTATGAAAGGTGGATTTAACGCTTTAGGGCATTTTCTACTAGGCAAACCTTTGGGATAAACAAAAAAAAAGTATAAAATAGAACATTTGCAGCTCCTTCAAAAAGTCATCTCTTCGAGTCTTGCGGCGTATGTTATTGTGGTTTAAATAACAAAGAAAATTGAAGTAAATAGAAACCTAAGCAGCAGTCTATGTAAAAATATAATTAAGTCTTATCTGGAACATCTAAATGGCATTTACCACAATCTAAAGCTTAGGTCGATACCACAAGTAATTTAAGGGCAATATAGCAAGGCCAATATGTACAAAACAGCAAAAAAGAACCAAATCGACATATCATTTATGATATTCCAGAGAAAGTAAAATAACCACATCTATGCATTTAAACGCCATACAACACCACCCACTAAATCACTTCCACGACAAAACTGTCAGAGATCAATAACAATTAGAGATCTCATTTCTATGGGAAATGGAAAAATTACTTTCATCACGATACCTTATGGGGCAAAACCAACCCCATTGTTGAGGGGTGCCGTGAATCGACCGTTATTGGCCAATCGGAATTCCACCTTAAAGATACATTTTTACTCGGGGGATTAAATGGACGGATACCTTTTGTAAATGCTATGGAAATTAAAGAAATAATAAATATAAACCCTCTTCTTTTCGAAATGAGATGACGCATTATTCGCGGAAGGAAGATAACAAGCGAACGGCTGTATGCAACAGCTCACGAATTACGTACAAAACTTTATGTAAGTCACGTATAGTACACAATTTTTCAAATGTCAATTTATGAATTAAGTGTAATGAGTGGCATAAATAAAAAAACCAGGCAAAACGATAAGCACACAGATTTTATTTAAATAAGGTTATAATCAACTATCAAAATACAAATTAGCAGAGTTTCGGCCTATTCAGTGGCTAAGAGGGCAAAAGTGGCTAGACTGAGCTGTCTGGCCGTTATAAGGGCTTGCTCCCACCCAAGGGCGCACGGCTGGCGGAAGTTGTAGTGGGGAGCGTCAACTGGCTTGGCGGTGGCTTTCTATTGGCTATAATAAAAAATTCAATAAAATTCATTTATTTCTGTAACTAGGCTAAGAACTAGCACTTTTACACGTCCCAACATATAAATTAACCCTACCACCGCTTCGGGACAATTTGGGCCAGTGCTGAGAAGAAGCGGCGCAAGAAACTCAGTCACTATTGTCATTGCCTCTTTTCAAAATTGATTTACAATAATTGTAGGTAATTATTTGCATTTAAACATTTCCATATATCTTTGTCATTTATATAATCATCAATTTTATAATATCCTTTCGACATTAATACATCTTTAACAACTGTTTTAAATTTATCTAAAGGCAATGAAATTAAATTTTCAGGTAATTTATTAAAAAATGATACACATCTACCCATAAATGAGTGACCAACCTTATGAAGCCTAAAATGTGGAACGGCAAGCCTATTTTTTTGTCTTGTGTTGAAGTTATGCAAATCGCTATTTTTAGGAAATAAGTGTAAGTTTTTTCGAACGTAAATTAGGTTTTCGTAAATATATTGCGAGTAAACTGTAAGTATTTTAACTTCTTTAAACAATTCTCTAAGTGTTTCATTTGATTTAAGTTTATAAATAGCCCGCACGGCTCGTTTCTGCAATACGAAAATTGTCTCTATATCTGCAGCTGAGCCCCATAGTAAGATGCCGTATGACATGATACTGTGAAAATAACTAAAATAAACTAGTCTTGCCGTTTCAACATCAGTCAGAAACCTTATCTTTCTTACAGCGTATGCAGCGGAGCATAGTCTCTTTGATAAGGTCACGATATGAGGACCCCACTGGAGCTTATCATCCAAAGTAATTCCCAAAAAAGTTGCAGTATTTGAAGTAACTAGCTGTTCATCCTTAACAATAACCTTTGTTGGAACTTGTCGGACATTGGGCATTGTAAACTTAATGCATTTAGTTTTGGTCGCGTTAAGCAATAAATTGTTAACGGTGAACCAATGAAGTACTCGCGAGAGAGTACCATTTACATCGTCAAACGATTCTTTACCCCTTGGAGTTTTAAAAAGTAGTGAAGTATCATCAGCAAATAACACTATCTCACAAGCACTGTCGACAAAGTATGGAAGGTCATTAATATATATCAGAAACAGTAAGGGTCCCAATATCGAACCCTGGGGCACACCCATAGTGAGAGGTGCTCCAGGAGACTCTGCTCCATTGATAGAAACCTTTTGTGTTCTCTCAGTGAGATATGAATTAAATAAGTTACATGCATCAGTTGATACACCATAATGGCGTAGTTTTCTCAACAGGGTCTCATGGTCAACACAATCAAACGCTTTAGAGAGGTCACAAAAAATTCCCACAGCATCATGCTTACTATCATAGGCATCAAATATATGTTTCAACAGAGCGACTCCAGCATCAGCAGTACTGCGACCCTTTGTAAAACCAAATTGTTTATTATGCAATAAATTGTTTGATGTGAAGTGAAATAGTAGCTGATTGAATATAATCTTTTCAAAAATTTTACTTAGAACCGGTAAGATAGATATTGGTCGAAAATTTGAGGGGTTATTTTTGTCACCGGATTTAAATAACGGTACTATTTTACTAAATTTCATAAAATTTGGGAATTTTCCTTCATCAATACATTTGTTAAAAATGATCGCTAAAAGAGGTGCTATGAATTCAATAATAGTTTTAATGATACATACGGATATTCCCCACAGATCCTCGGTTTTTTTCATATTTATTTCATTGAATGCGTTCATAATTACATCGGTGCTTACGTATCTAAAGTATAGTGGTGAATCACACTCATCAATATTGGATTTGAGAATGGATTCAGACAGTTCTGCAGAAGAGTTAAGTTCTTTAGTAGTAGATGGTGCTATATTAGCAAAGAACTTTTCAAAAATATTAGCTACTTCTGCATCAGATTTAACTAGTTTACCTCCGTCTTTTAATGAATATGAACGATCTTTTGTTTTATCTTTACCGGTTTCTTTGTTTATGATATTCCAGGTAGCTTTGGCTTTATTTTTTGAACCTGAAACTATCCTACGAAGATGATTCGTCTTTGCTTGGGCACAAACTTTTTTAAAGATTTTTGAATATTTTTTAACATATTCTATAATATGTGGGTCCTGAGAATGTTCTCTAATACTATACAGATCATATAACTTATTCCTGCTTTTATAAATACCTGGTGTAGCCCATTCATTAAACTTACTTGTAAACCGATTAGACTTAACCTTTTTTTTGTGAAAATTGATGCGAATTCGCTTTTAATTAAGTTAAAAAGATCTTCGTATAAGTTGTCTACGTTACTACTACTGTTTGGAATTAATGTTTTCACACCATCAAAAATCCTATCCTTAAATCTATTTATCCTGTTTGCAGTGACTGGTCTATAAACTATATCTACTACGCTCAAGGCCGGACCAGACGGAAATGTGACCTTTTGTCCTCTATGGTCGGAGCTTAGACATTGTAAAATAGAATAGATGGCTGGCTTGGCTAGGATTGGCTGGCTTGGCTAGGATTAGCTGGCTTGGCTAGGATTGGCTATGATTGGCTATGATTGGCTATGTTGGCTGAGGCTTGGCGTTACATAAGTGAAAAAAAATCTCGAAACTTGAATGAATAAATTTAACCAACTTCCCAGTGACTGATTGTACTGATTTTTTTTCCTAAAAAAAGCTTGTTACTTTTTTTTCTCGATTAGTTTTAGTTTACTATGAGTTGCAACAATTTATATGAAGAGATGTTATTTTAAACACTGAGTCTAAAACGCATGGTTCCCCTTAAAAGTATCTTTCCCCAGCCACTTTTAGTCATTTAACTAACGTTCCAATAGGCGAATGAAATACGTCACATTTTTTATACACCTGCCTACAAAGGGCCACTTTTCTTCACTTTCTTTTAACGCCTGATAATAACAAGACAACATAGCCAATTTGTGCATTAATTCTTTATAGCTAAGAGCTAAAATAGTTTGCTATTTTTCAGCGAGGAGTTTGAAATAAATTGGTTGATCTTGATGTATTGGAGGGGAGACATCAGGATTTTAGATCTATCTCAAATTACGTACTTACCACCTTAACATCCCCTATTCGAGGGGAGTTTCGATTTATAAGCAAACTTTAAACTTTTCCCTTCGTTGTTTTCTATTACGTTCTATTATCATTGTTAGCGTTTGCTTCAAAATGTATCTTGTTCTTGTTTCTTTAATGAACAAAATGTATCTTATTTCTTTAATGAACAACTTCAATGCTATCTTTTCAAAACAATTTTTTCTGGCTGTTTGAATATTTATTAGGCATCTCTTTTTTAGAAATCAGTCAATTTACTTCGTACGGAAAACTTAACCTATTTTTCATTATTCCACTTTTGCATTCTATTTGGTTTTCACAACCGGCAATTACTTGCGATTGACTCGTAGAGAATTTCTTATGGTTATGTGTCCCGCCAATAGAATCACTATTGTTGGAACAAATCTAGACCTAAGTTTATTTAATTGTTTAATGATGACCTTGTATATCTTTTTTTTTCGCTATATTTGCATGCTATACCGTATTATGGCTGAATATGTATGAACTTTATGTCGTTTATTTATTATCTGTCAATATACCATATTCAAAAGCATAATAAATTATTCTGATTCTGATATGATCATTATTATCTAACACTAGTAACATTTGAAACAAATAAGATGCATTTCGCTCGAAAGGAATCATCTTATTCGATTAAAAAACTTGAAGACACACAAGAGTCAAGTAGATTCTCCTCGTCTGACTGGATTCACGATAAAATAATGCAATAATCTGAAAACACAACAGCGAACAATGACAAAACACACATCGATATAACGAAGTCAAAACATGGAACCTCTTCGTACGGATTAATGCAATAACAACGAGCATACCATTATTATTTCAACAAGTTTCCGAGCTGTACTTGCTTTGCATTGTGTTCATATGAATTAAAAGTACAAGCACAAAACGGCTCTTATGAAACATAAATTCTCTTGCTACTCAAAGGAAATAATTTCCAACGTTTTCATAGAGGGAAAATAGTCAGTCCAATTCGGTTTAACAGGTTCACGTCGTTAAAGGGTCTTTTCGGCCTGTGCACTAATTTCACTGCGGACGCTGTGTCTATAGTGTTTATATAATAGTGTAAATGAGATAACTGTATTTTCGTGACATTTAGAAATATAGAACTAGTCTATATTTGAAAAATATACAGGGTGTTATGGTCTACGAAAAAACAATCACATATCTACACTATTACTTCGGTTTAATGGTTAAGAAGTTGACTATTAACCATGAGGTCGCGGGTTCGATCCCCGCGCTGTACAAATATTTGTGTGCATGATCATGTCTGTTTGTACTGGTCTGGGTGTTATATGTATTTATTTAAGTCTATTTGTAATTGCACTGTTGATTCTGATCTGTGTAACACAAGAGCTTAAGCTACTTACGACGGAGTCAGATCACTGTTTGTGATGTTGTTAATTAAAAAAAAACTACAGGGGTTTAAGGCAACTTAGGTATACGAGGCACTTTAGTCCCCGGAACGCACCACTGTGTAGTACACTTAAGGGGTCCGTTATGCCCCGTTATGAACTAGCTTTGAGATCAAAATTTAACTCCCGCAGTGAACGTGTTAAAGCCGCAAAACTCTCTTTGAAAGGTATTCCCGTTGCAAATCATGGTAAATTGCATTCATGGCTGGGCCGCGACAGGCGTATAATGGGTGAAAAGCGGACTTTTTCGGACTTCTCTTTTTAAATCAGCGATAAGAGTTAATGAGGACGAAAATCGAAAATGTATATTTGGAAAATGAATTTCGAGATAAAACTGGTGGGTTAGTGAGCCGGTTGTATCGCCGAGGCACAAATTTAGGGAATTGGATATTTAATAAAGAAATGCTCGAGAATTTTTTTGCGGCTTATTTTTTTGACGCTTTTGAATCTTTTTCGGTTTAACAGGTCGAATTCACGCCTGATTTAACGCCTCTTGTAATGATTTCTATATTTTTTATTTATTAGTAGCATTTATTAAATCAATTAAGTATGCCTTCTACGATTATGTATACTCGTATATAAAAATGGAACCCGTTTTTCTTGGTCACGGCATAACGCGTGAATGGCTGAACCGATTTCACTAATTCTTTTTTTGTTGTATTTGTTATTATTAGGAGAAGGTTCTTACGGAAAAAAATATTAAGAAAATCTCTCAGAAATATTGAAATATATACATTTAATTTTGCATATTTTAAAAAACGCGCGTAACTAATGTCAATGTCATTCGATGACATTGTTCAATCATTACAACGCTAAGGCGGTACGATGTTCGCCGGGTCAGCAAGTAGTTTATAAAAAAGATCAGAATCAGAGCCTCCATCCATTCAATATAATAAGATTTTTAGAATTCGAATTTACTTCTCGTAAATATTACAATCAGGCAGTAGATATGACATTTGTTGACTATGTGCAATGAACACAAACAAAATTATATTCCCTTAAAAAGCTACCAAAAAATAATCCTACTACTATTATAAAGGCGAAAGTTTGTAAGTATGGATGTATGGATGTATGGATGTATGGATGTATGGATGTTTGTTACTCTTTCACGTAAAAACTACTGAATGGATTTGAATGAAACTTTACCACAATATAGCTTATACATCAGAATAACATATAGGCTACAATTCATAAAGAATTTTTAAGATAAAGGCTTTCCACGCGGACGAAGTCGCGGGCGGCCATATTATCATATAATACGCTCGATATAAATAACAAAACAGCCGCAAAAGCGAAAGTCTGATAGCCCGGCTTTTAAAACAAGAAAAACAGAAAAAAGTCCCTCCTTGAAATAAAAAGTCTCACAAAAACTCATATTTCCACACAGTAAAACTTCAAACGACACAAGACACAACTCATCTAAATGTTCACGTTGCTTCGCATTTTTAGACTTTATTACAAGACACATAAGGATAAATATGTCAATTTATTGGGTACTTGGGTATGTACAGTCAAATACGTGTTTTTGTGTCTATGCTTTCGACGTCAAATCTAGAGACGAAATTAAATTATGACAATTAAGTGAAAGTAGTAAAAGTGTAAAAAAAAAACAAAACTTAACAGATTAAATACTCAAAGGCTGTAATGTAAAACAGCTTACCCAGACACTAAGTCAATTGTAGCATTATGATTTCTATAGGTATTTATTGCTCATATTAAGCACACTCGGTCAATCACATGATGGCTCCGAACTAGTACAATAGTACTAGTGAACTGATTCAGAACAATAGTCTGTTTTTAGTTCGCGGGTCAATTCTGCACCTAATTGCAATAACAATTAAATTTGTCATCAAATCTCGCTCTCTTCCTAGTACGATCATCGTCCCTTCATTGTCACGCTCGCACCGTCATCTTTCAAACCGCTCAGACGCTCTCATTCATTCATTCAGTTAAATTTAGTTCAGACGTTGGGATTCGTCGGTTCTGCGCTCTCGCGAGTCGTGTCGATCTAGGATTGGTGATTACTACACTGAACTAGATGAATGATTTGAAGGACGGATGCGTTCGCAGATCATAAATAATCTGCGCTCTCGCGAGTCGTGTCGATCTAGGATTGGTGATTACTACACTGAACTAGATGAATGATTTGAAGGACGGATGCGTTCGCAGATCATAAATAATCTGCGCTCTCGCGAGTCGTGTCGATCTAGGATTGGTGATTACTACACTGAACTAGATGAATGATTTGAAGGACGGATGCGTTCGCAGATCATAAATAATCTGCGCTCTCGCGAGTCTTGTCGATCTAGGATTGGTGATTACTACACTGAACTAGATGAATGATTTGAAGGACGGATGCGTTCGCAGATCATAAATAATCTGCGCTCTCGCGAGTCGTGTCGATCTAGGATTGGTGATTACTACACTGAACTAGATGAATGATTTGAAGGACGGATGCGTTCGCAGATCATAAATAATCTGCGCTCTCGCGAGTCGTGTCGATCTAGGATTGGTGATTACTACACTGAACTAGATGAATGATTTGAAGGACGGATGCGTTCGCAGATCATAAATATCTGCGCTCTCGCGAGTTGTGTCGATCTAGGATTGGTGATTACACTGAACTAGATGAATGATTTGAAGGACGGATGCGTTCGCAGATCATAAATAATTCTCGCTTTCGTTCTGGTTCGATCATCGTTCATTTATCGTCTCGCTCACACTCTCAAAAATTAGTTCAATTTGGTTCGGACGTTGGGATTCGTCGGTTAACTCGTAACAATGTAGGATTTGTGATTAGTAAACTGAACCAGGTGACGAAATTGACGGACGGACAAAAATAGTTCGTTCTCGTTCCCATGAATAAACTAGAACTCAAAAGTTCATAGTTCGCGAACTACACAAGCCTAATAAGCAAAAATGCTTACGAGTTTTATGTCTATTGCTTCTAACACTGTATATATTTATGGTCCGAAATAAAAGATTTTTGATTTAATTTAATTTATTCAGCCTCGCCTAGGTAGTCAAAAAATAATTTCCTCAACCGACTGTACCTCGCATTGCGGATTCACGGAACACGAAACAGATAAAAGGGGGGGTAAGCACCAGAATTAATTGATTGATGCTACAAAGGGAGGCTTATAGGTAAGGTCGCGATTCGATCCCACCTTCTCCGAGCGTACTATTGATTTACGAGCCGTTTTACTACGCAATTACATTCGAACAATTAATCCGGTGAGAATTTCCGCGTTTTATGAGCTGCCTACCGCGTTTGGGGAGCGTATTTTAACATATATCATTTTTCTGAGAACGCGACGTATAGAAACTACTTAAATGCTTTTTACACTTAAACTTATATTCACCTTAAGGTGTCTAGATTGTATTTATAAAGCGAAACGAAAGGTTTGGAAACCTTATACCTACATAATATTGCACTAAGAATATAGGTATCTACTTGCAGTGTGTAATAATAGTCCTCCTGGACGATTTTGACCACGGCGGCCAATCTCAACAGAGATCAGCCAACTACGCAGGAGATATTATAGTGCACAAGTGTGAGCGCAATACACAGGTGCACTCACTGTTCCTTCACTCTCAAAGTACGGTGAGACGGCATTCCGACATGACAAGGGAGAGATGAGGCGCAGGAGCAACGGCTTGACGTGCTTTCCGAGGCACGGGGGTGTAACACAGTTGCAGTGTGTAATAGGTAGGTAAAAATGATTATCCCTGTAGGTACATACAGAGAAATAAAGATAAGTGTACGCAAAATATTACGCATGAGTTCAAACGTGTTCCAAGCTATATATACAGCTCCCAATTTAATCGCCATAAAATATTTTTTATTAACATTCGTACACTTAAATTCTCATTCGTTTTATGTTCCAAAAACAATCCACCGCAAAAATAGTAGGGGCAAAGACTCTTCCGACAAAGTCCCAGTAAGAAGATCAATCTTAAAAAGGCTCGATACACACTGGAGTCTCATTTACTGATGGATGGTCCCCGCCCACTGAGGATAGCTTTAAATTTTTCAACAGTACGACTTTTGATAAAACTTTGGCCCCTCTTAAGAGTCTGCTGGGTAAGCGAATCGTATTTGAGAGAAAAGTTTACTTTTGAGTTTGGTTATCAAACGGTCAATGAAATCAAGTAATAATGAGGTAAGTTACGCCATGCGCGGAAAAAATATAGACTAAGATTAATTTTTGTGACTGTGATAAACGACCAGTTATAAGCAAGTTTTAAAATGTTCGAATCAACTTACTAAACATATAGATACCCAAAGATGCTAATGCAATACCTTTTTAGAAACATTTATGGCTTGGGTAGATTTCAATTGTTTTAAAGGCTTGCTTATAAGTCGTCGTTGTCTTACCATGCAAAAACACTGTACCCACACATCTACCTATAACTAGTGACTGAAACTGTTATTCTTATCAAAATGAAAGTCGCGAAAACCTCAAAAATTTTATATGCATAAAAAATAACTTGTCATTCCTTCACCCCCGGGGGCACGCTCGCATCTGGCCGGGTTTTTTAAATTTAAATTCCTCCCCTCATTTTTATTTCAGCGCAAAGTAAATAGTGCCTTGTTGAGACGTTGGGTTTTTGGGCTAAGAACGGTAAAGGTGTAGACATGTCACTGTTATCACTTCTTAAGAAATAAAAGGCCTTTATGTGAACACAATGTGTTTAGAATATCATTTGATACAATTGTTTTATTTCATTAATGATGAGGTATTAAAGGTACGGTTCGGACTTATCAACTAATTCTGCATAGCCTATATAGAGACTAATAGGTACTCTTATATATATAGTCCTCATGGATGATTTCGACCAACGTGGCCAATCTCAAAGGTATCAGCCAACTACGCAGGAGATATTATAGTGCACAAGTGTGAGCGCAATACACAGGTGCACTCACTGTTCCATCACTCTCAAAGTTTGGTGAGACGGCAATCCGACATGACCGGAGAGAGATCAGACGCAGGACCAACGGCTTACGCTTAACGGCTCAAAAACAGCTCCGAGTCGGGAAGTTGGCGGTGTTACACCCCGTGCCTCGGAAAGTAAATCTTATACCTATTTTAACAATATTTAAAATTGAAACATTAGAAGTATACATAAATAGATAACTATTCTTTCAGACAGTCATAGACGTATGTGAAAACTTGCCGATAGTTCTATACTTTATTCGGTCCCAAAATTTGGCGCTATTTTTTGCACACATGTAACCTTTGTCAAAGAAGACAAGAGAAGAGGGCAGCACTTTACCTCCGTCCTGGCCTGGCCTGTGCCAGAGAGAAAAGAGCATGATAGAGGTTGCAAGATATCAGTTAATCACTAAGCTACTTTTGTGCATAATAATAAATAAATAAATATTTCACAACAATCACACCAATTCTCTAGTCCCAAATTAAGCTACGAGGCTTGTGTTATGGGCACTAGACAACGGATAGACATACTTAAATACTTTTTTTTTTTGTAAATAAATACATATTATACATAGAAAACACCCAGACCAGTACAAACACACGTGTTCATGCACACATATGCTTGTACTGTGCGGGGATCGAACCCGCGACCCTTGGTTTTAGAAGTCCGACATGTAGACCACTGCACCAAACGGTCGTCAACAACAAAACTAAAATTGAAAAAAAAAATCTCGACATAAGCCATGAAAACCGCTGGTGAGCTTCAACGGCGGCTTTGACCATAGTGATTAAATTATCTTTCGAATAAAAAAACCGCACTGAAAACGGCTCATCCGTTCGGGAGCTACGATAACACAGACAGACACACACAAACAGAATCAGGGTCTAACTTAACACACCTCTCTTTTTCTTCGGGGGTTTAAAAAGGACTCATTCAGTTCCCTGAAGTGTCTCACTGAAATATAGCATATAACTTAATCGTTGCTTAGCCTTACCTTAATATTCGTGGTTCTATATTAGGTTTTAGCACAAAAAAACTAAAATCGATTTAACTTTGCTCTTTTGTTTCAGGAAAAGCTTACACCGATAATATAATCGACTTACACTCAACACAAATAAAAGACAACAACAAATTTGGGTTGAGTGAGCGAATCAGCTAACTAAATTAGAACTTACCTAATTAAGACAAATTTTCAAGTACCCATCTCTGTCATACACAAGAAAAACTAGGAGCCAGCAAAAACTGAAAATTGATAATACAATTTCTCATCCCTATAACCGACAAGAAGGAAGGAAAATTAAGAGCAAAAGAAATAAAAGAGTATTTATTCCGTTGCGGAAATCAGCCACCGTAAACTCGGAGGGTAGGTACTACTCAACCCAATTTCAGGAGCCGCGCATTCCACTATTTACAGAGGGACTTTGTAAGGGCTGCTTCACAATGTTAGTAATATGACGTTGTATTACTTATAATGATGTCATTTCGCACATCTAGTTCTTAAATTTCAAACAAACTAAAATTGAGATAACTATGCCAAAACTTTCCTCATATACGAATTTATTGAGTACTCAAAGATCGTTTTTATTAACTTTTTTGACATTTACGACTTTGAAGAACTATGTTCGATTTAATTAATTAAGTTACGGAATTTCCTAAAATTTTATTAAATGTACCACGGTGTCCACAATTTGGATATCAGTCATTTTTCTTTTACTCTAATTATGTTGTGTTATTTCGATATCAGTTTAATATCTCTAACGTCCTTGTAACTACCTCTGGCCTTCGCATAACGACTACACCCTATATATTCTCTTCTGCAGAACTGTCTGAATCCATTCTCAAATCCAATATTGATGAGTGTGATTCACCACTATACTTTAGATACGTAAGCACCGATGTAATTATGAACGCATTCAATGAAATAAATATGAAAAAAACCGAGGATCTTTGGGGAATATCCGTATGTATAATTAAAACTATTATTGAAAGCATAGCACCTCTTTTAGCGATCATTTTTAACAAATGTATTGATGAAGGAAAATTCTCAAATTTAATGAAATTTAGTAAAATAGTACCGTTATTTAAATCTGGTGACAAAAATAACCCCTCAAATTTTCGACCGATATCAATCTTACCGGTTCTAAGTAAAATTTTTGAAAAGATTATATTCAATCAGCTACTATTTCACTTCACATCAAACAATTTATTGCATAATAAACAATTTGGTTTTACAAAGGGTCGCAGTACTGCTGATGCTGGAGTCGCTCTGTTGAAACATATATTTGATGCCTATGATAGTAAGCATGATGCTGTGGGAATCTTTTGTGACCTCTCTAAAGCGTTTGATTGTGTTGACCATGAGACCCTGTTGAGAAAACTACGCCATTATGGTGTATCAACTAATGCATGTAACTTATTTAATTCATATCTCACTGAGAGAACACAAAAGGTTTCTATCAATGGAGCAGAGTCTCCTGGAGCACCTCTCACTATGGGTGTGCCCCAGGGTTCGATATTGGGACCGTTACTGTTTCTAATATATATTAATGACCTTCCATACTTTGTCGACGGTGCTTGTGAGATAGTGTTATTTGCTGATGATACTTCACTACTTTTTAAAACTCCAAGGGGTAAAGAATTGTTTGACGATGTAAATGGTACTCTCTCGCGAGTACTTCATTGGTTCACCGTTAACAATTTATTGCTTAACGCGACCAAAACTAAATGCATTAAGTTTACAATGCCCAATGTCCGACAAGTTCCAACAAGGGTTGTTGTTAAGGATGAACAACTAGTTACTTCAAATACTGCAACTTTTTTGGGAATTACTTTGGATGATAAGCTCCAGTGGGGTCCTCATATCATGACCTTATCAAAGAGACTAAGCTCCGCTGCATACGCTGTAAGAAAGATAAGGTTTCTGACTGATGTTGAAACGGCAAGACTAGTTTATTTTAGTTATTTTCACAGTATCATGTCATACGGCATCTTACTATGGGGCTCAGCTGCAGATATAGAGACAATTTTCGTATTGCAGAAACGAGCCGTGCGGGCTATTTATAAACTTAAATCAAATGAAACACTTAGAGAATTGTTTAAAGAAGTTAAAATACTTACAGTTTACTCGCAATACATTTACGAAAACCTAATTTACGTTCGAAAAAACTTACACTTATTTCCTAAAAATAGCGATTTGCATAACTTCAACACAAGACAAAAAAATAGGCTTGCCGTTCCACATTTTAGACTTCATAAAGTTGGTCACTCATTTATGGGTAGATGTGTAATATTTTTTAATAAATTACCTGAAAATTTAATTTCATTGCCTTTAGATAAATTTAAAACAGTTGTAAAAGATGTATTAATGTCGAAAGGATATTATAAAATTGATGATTATATAAATGACAAAGATATATGGAAATGTTTAAATGCAAACAATTACAATTATTGTAAATCAATTTTGAAAAGAGGCAATGACAATAGTGACTGAGTTTCTTGCGCCGCTTCTTCTCAGCACTGGCCCAAACTGTCCCGAAGCGGTGGTAGGGTCAATTTATATGTTGGGACGTGTAAAAGTGCTAATTTGTTAGCCTAATTACAAAAATAAATTGATTTTATTGATTTTATTTTATTGATTTTATTCAGTAATTTTTCTTTACCTACCTGCCTGTTGTGTAAAAATTTCAAAATAATATCAAACTTGTGTGCAATTAAACCATGTTTTACCTCTTACTGAATTCTCAATAGGTCATAGCCATTCAAACCTTTGCCACCGACCGACCAATGTGTACCCACCCTTAATCCGCCTACAAAGAGAGGCTCAGAACAAGCCAAGAGGAAAAAAGGAGTTATAAAGATTTACTATTACAGGAGGGACGATAATAATGGAATTTCAATCAGCCAAAGTCCATGCTTATTGGACTTTGGTGAAAATGAAGGCGAAGGAGCTGAGATACCGGAATAATTGGGTCAGAAGTACTGGTAAGCTATGGTTTAAGAGGACGATTTAATATCGGATTGCGTACGTTGTTCTCGTATTAGATATCTTGAGTTTTTTGCCGGGTTGTGATAAAAACCGTACTTGTATTGCAAACTGTGTATGTGAATAAAAAATATGATTACATATGATATTTTACCGATTATTTACTTTTCTATCTTTGTCGTGATGGCATCATCACGACTGCTTTCCGGCACTTTCAAATCTGTAGCAGCAATAGTTCTAAAACAATAACAATTTAGTTATTTCGATTTTTGGTCATGATTACGTCACGATGTATAATAACGAGTCGAGGAATTGCAGTTTATGTGCTATACCAAAGTAAGATTTCTGTTAATTTTACTATTTATTTGTGTTAGTAACCAGGCCAAATTCATTTATTACGACTTTAAATGGTAAATTATCAAATTGTCTTGTCCTATTTTCAAGACCCGAAACATCCCGCAGCTTACAAACGAACTCCATCAAGAAATTTTCAAAGTCTAGAGAAAATTTTAAGACGCGAACTTCGCTATTACAGTATTATGATAATGAGACCTAGATAGCGCTGTCTCATTATTTAATCGCGAGAATTGGGTATTTAACACCCTCAATCGTTGACGTACTTTTTATGAAAAACGCGAATCTGTATGGCGATAATGGTTTGTGACGTCATCATTTACCCGGTTAATTGATGTACCGATGATTGACTGCCTCCATGATGTAGTGGCAAAGTTTCTGCCTTACATCCGAAAGGTCATGGGTTCGAATCCCGGGTCGTGCCAGAAATTGTTTCTGAGATTTTCTGACATGAATTTCTCAAAAACAGCTCGGAGTCGGAAAGTTGGCGGTGTTACACCCCCGTGCCTGGGAAAGCACGTTAAGCCGTTGGTCCTGCGCCTGATCCCTCTCCGGTCATGTCGGATTGCCGTCTCACCGAACTTTGAGGGTGATGGAACAGTGAGTGCACCTGTGTATTGCGCTCATACTTGTGCACTATAATATCTCCTGCGGAGTTGGCTGACCTCTGTTGAGATTGGCCGCCGTGGTCGAAATCGGCCAGGAGGACTATAAATCGATGTAGTTTTTGTGTATTTTTGATCAATTAAAAATCTAATATTATTATTATGACGTGTTAATTTTGAGAAACAGGATTTTCGAATTTATTTAATTGGTGTCAAATACGTGATTTCAGCCATCTTTAAATAATAAATGCCTTATCCTAATAACTTCGTATTATGTGAATTTTTGTGAACATTGTTTCGCTTCAATAAGATCCTTGATTTCGAATTAATTGATATGGCAAAAGCTTATGGTATAGGATAAAGAGGTTTTTACGAAACAAAGTTCATCTTTTGTCACCTTGCGTGTTACTTTAAGTGAAAACTCTTAAACAAAAAAATATTTACTAAATAAATAAACATTTTCAGCTAGACTAATTTATCAAAACACACTAATTAGACGAACCCATACAAACTAATAGTTTTCAGACATGCATAGCTACTTTATAAATTATACTCATTTCTTGAGCAAATTAAGGTTTACAATCAACATGACAAATAATGGTTTCTTGGAAATATTTAGTAGGTACTATTATTTAAAATATTATTTATTAGCTTTTCGGTACTGAAAACTTAAACGATTTATGATAAAGAGAACAGATGAATTAATAAATTTGCTTTTACGTGTCTAACATTTATCACTCATCATGTACGATTTCTTAAAATAACCATGTAATGCAACTCTGTAATTGGCTTAAGTGATATATTTTGTTGTATTTATGTGTCAACAAACTGTAAAAAAGCTGTAGAGATTCTCAATAAATAAAAGTAAAATAAATCATTTTTTTATTCTACTTTAACACAAACAAACGCAAAATAGAAAACACTTGAACATTAGGTATTTTCAATAAGCTTTTTCTTAATATCAGAGCCTTTTGCACACATGTTTCGACTTTCTTCTGGCTGTATTAAATAATTAAATCAACAAAACTACCAAAACAATACGAATTTCCATAAAAAAGTACAAGTTTAATACGATTTTGGACCAGACGGCTACGAAGCGCCATCTGGTGGCAGAAAAAATAGCAAACACCCTCATTCTCACAGTTCTTCTCAAACATAACCCTAAATATTATTTCCCTTACACCATAAAGTAAGTGCAGTTAGTCCACGGCCGTTATGGTGACCATTAAACCTACGAAGATTAACAATCTCTGGGGCAATGCGTGCTCCGACCTGCGCCTGACCCGATCTCGACCTGAGACGAGGGTGGCCATGCTAGAGGAAACGCATGGAATAAGTGACGGTTTCTCGCTTTTTTTAAATGATTCAACCGTTTTTTAAAGCCGACCAAAAATAGTAGTGTTATATGTTTGAACCCTATGTCTGTTTGTGTGAGTGTGTTGTTGTGTTTTTGTATATTAAATAATAAAAATTCATTCATTTAAAAAAAGTCTTTTTACAATCATATTGTCGAGTTTTCCCATTAAGTTGTCATAAACACTTGTGTTGGGAATAACTCGCTCATTCCCTTACGGTTTGCTAAATAAAACTAAGGAACAAATAATGTGGACTTATTTTAAAGTGAAATTATGTTAAATTAAACCAATTAAGGTAAGTAATGGTTTAATTTGAGTGAAATATGGGTGGGGTGTGTGTGAATGTGAGTGATATGTGTGTAATGCAGGTGCGGTGTGAGTAATGCAGGTGAGGTGTCTGTGGTAAGGGATGTTATGTGTCTGTTGCATCGCAGCTCCCGAACGATGGTACCGATTTCAAAGCGGTTATTTTTAATTCGAAAGGTAATAATAACACTGGTTCTTAGCTATAGCTAGTAAAAATCTTTCCAGCCGTTGAAGCTAACTGGTGAGCTTAGGCCTCCCCCAATAATCTTCTCCGTAATTGGTCCTGCGCTTCCCGCATCCAGTGACAAACTCTAAAAGTGCTTAATTAAGTATTTATAAGTTAATAACTCAACCGAACTGGCAACCGATATGATCGAAAATGCCCGAGTCAACAGGCCGTGTGGTCACTCTACACAGTGCAACACGTGTTATTTATCATGTCTCATCGATGCCAAATTGCTTTTTATACATCTGAAGGCTTTAGACTACGAATAGCTGCCTCTTTTGGTAACACAAACTTATCAGGCGCTTTTTTTTTCATTATTAAGGTTTCCAAAATTAAAATTTGACATGTTACAATTCTTGAACTACTAGTTCAAATTTAATAGTTTTTTTTTAAATATCTTGTTTATACAATACTTGCTTAGCAACTGAAAATTCAGGTTTGTTGTTCAAAAAGGGCCTGAATGCTTCGAGAAAAGGTTGGTACGGCTGTGCCGCTTTTTCTCTCGACTTGGCGGGGGCACTGCCGTGCCCATAGTTAATTTAACAGTGAATTTAAAGTGTTTGTTACAAGCTTTCATTTTAAAGAGAGTATGCGGCTCATTCGTAAAAGATTTTTTCTTCAGTTTAATGACCTGTTTTGTCTCCATTATAGACTTTGGCTTTATATTGACTTTCTTACGTTTATGAAAGACTCTCAAACACTGTCTTGTTTATTTAAGGAGAGCCTGCAATTATACTTCTAATGTCATAAACGCAAAAGTTTGTAAGTATGGATGTTTGTTACTCTTTCACGTAAAAACTACTGTTTAAATTTTACCAGAATATTGCTAACACATCGGAATAACACATAGGCTACAATTTTTTAGCATTGTGGAGATAAAGAGTTTCCACGCGGACGAAGTCGCGGGCGGATACTAGTAGCTCAAGTTTACCCCCCACCCATGTCCACAGGAATACGCAACACGTGGTCACTCGCAAGATGGCCGCCGGGCCGGCAGTTGCCGTGTGACTAACGGCGCAATCCGAGACAGATCGTCTTGATACTGTACTTAACGTCGAGTGTAAGTCACTTACACTCAGGGTTAAGTGATTTGATGATCTGATTCAATGGATATCTATTAGATATTTTCTATCTACCGATTGTAGAACGCCTTGGAGAAGCCGTATTTTGAAAAGTGCAACTTGAATACTATGCTAACGTAAGGCGTAGGCAAACGGCAGCCATGATTAAAAAAATATAAATTTGTATTTTGGCATCACACGTATATATTTCCCTGTTTTTTTTTTAAATATAATACAGAAGTACTAGAAAAACTTCGACTGACGATCATCTTTTTATGTCAAAATTTCAGATGGTTCTCGAAAATATATTTAACTTTCACGTACAACCCTTAACGTCCTTGATTCGATTTCGTCTCCACATTAAAATTTCCCCTTTGACATTTTGGCCAAAAATAACCTCACACACGTTAACCCCCCTTCGGAGATGAAACTTCTTCAATCTCGGGGCACATTTACATTTTCATTAGTGATATGCATGGGGCATTTAACCCTTTGATGGTGCCTTTAAAAACTTATATGGGCAAAACCACGTAAAAGGTAGTCATCAGATATGCACCGGTAGGGACGAATCACAGCGAATGACATTTAAAGTAGGGTAGGACAACTCTTGGAAGGGTTAAATTTGTTTGGGATTCGATTGAGATAGTATAACTATTTATAACAACTTGATTTCGTATCCAACTATGCGTTCTCTTAGTTCTCTACATTATTTTCTCATAGGCGTAAGATTGGTCTACAAACTGTTTTGTATTCTTGGTATAACGTTAAATTGGATGGTAGGCTGTCTTCTGTCTAAAAGTCTAACAAATATCCGTATTTTGTTAAATATTTATTTGGGAAATATACAGTAACAAACAGTACATGACAAAATAGGTAATTAAGATACCACATAAACCAATTTAGTTTCCTCAGCTTAAATAATACACGCAGTTGACTGCCTCGTTGGTGTAGTGGCAAAGTTTCTGCCTTACATCCGAGAGGTCCTGGGTTCGAATCCCAGGTCGAGCCAAAAGTGTTTCTGAGATTTTCTGTCATTAATTTCTCAAAAAACAGCTCAGAGTCGGGAAGTTGGCGGTGTTACACCCCCGTGCCTCGGAAAGCACGTTAAGCCGTTGGTCCTGCGCCTGATCTTTCTCCGGTCATGTCGGATTGCCGTCTCACCGAACTTTGAGAGTGATGGAACGGTGAGTGCACCTGTGTATTGCGCTCACACTTGTGCACTATAATATCTCCTGCGTAGTTGGCTGATCTCTGTTCAGATTGGCCGCCGTGGTCGAAATCGGCCAGGAGTACTACTATTAATACACGCAGTTAACCAATTAAACATTTATTGATACGGTCTGAAATTAAGACAACTAAGGACAACCATTTAAAAATGTGAAGTCACTGATACCTCTGTACGTAAAACTATGATTTCGACACCTATAAATTTCAGGAGTCATTAGCAAAATTGAAAAGTTAAAATCTCTATCTCAGGAGCACACATTATGTACCTTATCCAATAAGCATATTTTTTAAAAGATACAATAACAATGGTGACCGACTTTCTTGCGCAACTTCTTCTCGGCACCAGCCTACAAATAGTCCCAAAACTGAAGTAGGTTCTGATGAGGCCTGTCTGTGGGTCCATTTACAGAAATAAATGACATTTTAAGACTAATAAATTAAGACTTTACAATTTAAAAATGACAAAAATGCCATTTTTTATGGAACAAAATAAATTTTTGCGTTTAATTTTCAGTAAGAAACTATCGATGTCAAAAGTAGTCAGTAGCAGAGTGGTACTGACCTGTGCCCGTCGCCTTTGCAGCTGCTGAAATTTTCATCCTGACCTAGCCTTGTGCTTAGGGATGTTAAAAAAAAAGTAAAGCATCGATATTTTTTTATAAATAGAAATGGGGCATGTACGTTAAGAGAATATTGATGAGTGCAGATTAACATTATAAATCCTAAAGTAACTCTGTCTGTCTGTCTGTTACACAATCAAGCCTAAACTACTGAACCAATTTGCATGAAATTTGGCATGGAGATACTTTGATACCCGAGAAAGGACATAAGTTACTTTATACCGCAGGAAAATGACGCATTCCCATGGGAAAATTCAGGTGGATCGACCGCTTTTTTATATGCAAAAATGAATTGCCGTTCGTTAGTCTCACTAACACTCGAGAACGGGTTTCAATAAAATGAGCCTTGAAATATTTGTGGATGTCCAGGGAAGGTGTAAACGATGAGAAAATGTTGATAAATTGCGAAAACAGTGGGCAGGACAGTGTCTGCCGGGCCCACAAGTAGTAAATACTTACATCATTATCGTTCCCTACAAATTCTTAACTTACTTAAATTATGGGGGTCAACTTTCAATTATGTGGCAAGCCGGAGCTGTAAAAACATTTTTTACATTTTATTCCTCAAATGATACTTTGATGTTTAGTTAGGGGCAGTTATCTATTTAATTTCCGTGTCTGTTTCACACACCTCGTTTCCCTCTGGTCAAACAGAGTGATATCATTATCTTAATAGGAAATTGTTTTTGCTGGTTACGGTATCGACATTTTCGCACTGACATCACTACTCACGCTAGAGTTGTAACTATCCGGAATGGCTGCTGTTCCTCCAGGGTAGGGAAGTGCCGGTAAAGGAACGCAGAGAAATAATAAACTACATTTTACAGTCGCTCCGGGTGCTAGTGCTTGCACTCGCCGAAACGCGTGGAGTGAATATTAGCAAGTCAGCTACTTGAAATAGAGTAAGCTAGACCAAGAAGTAAGATCGCATTGGGTTTTGTCAGACCTTAAACGTATCGTTTACAATAAATGGAACCATCGACAATATTATATGTTTCGACTATTTAAAAAATCGTAACATCATTTTTTTTAAGCAAAATAAATAATTACAAATTCGAGCGATTACCGGCACGCTATTTTGAACAAAGGAAACACTCTAGATATAACAGATTTGTGGGAAATGTCCTGTAACTAAAGTTTTGGGTAGAATTGATTGATTTTTGTATAAAGACTAGCTTCATCACAAAACATGTATGTTAATTATTTGTCGTATTGTGGTCTCCACCTTGTGAAAAATTGACTCATCTATTTCCGATGCTTTTAAGACATTTTGATAGCAAATCATCAACATATGAATTCGCAAGTCGTTGGGTGCTGAACTGGGGTTAATCCAATAAATTTTAGGGCGAAATTTATTTTTGTTTACATAATTTACTGAAAACCAACGTAATTCTAGCTAACGAGGTAATGATAAAATACCATCCTTATGAAAACATTTAAACGAATTTTGGTATCCTAAGAATAGTTGTGTTTTAAATAAAATTAAATAGTAAAGGAGCTTGAAAAAACTTGACAACCCTATCTCGTTACGTCTCTTAATATCTGTGGGTCGTTTAATATTTTATTCGTTACCTCGTAATTTCTGCAGAACGAATTTTATTCTCCTAGCCAAGACAGGAATAGATCTAGCAATTTTATAAAGCGAAAAGTTATACAGCTATAAGTTTAGATATGAAATTGTTCTCTCTGCTGGGCACAGGCCTCACCTCAACTATGAGGTGGTCCGAGCCATACACCAGCACGCGGGCTCAAAGCGGATTGGTGGAGGGGTGTTTGTAAGGTAAGTGACCAACCTTACTGTCAGATGTTATTAAGCCGCCCGAGAGCCTCTGATCAGGCTTAACGACTAATATCTATCGATATTAACCGGGACCAACAGCTTAACGTGCCTTCCGAAGCACGGAGATGCTTGTAAATAGACGTCACTTAAATGGTCAGAATGGTCACCCATCCTAAAAACATGACCGCGCCGTAACTGCGTAGGTTGCTTAACTTTAGGTATCAAAGTGCTGCAACCACTGCGCCACAAGCACCTTGAAATTGGTATAAAAGTTTTATGTGGGTTTTAATCCGAAAAGCAAAACTAAAGGAAGGGTGATGCAGAAAATAAACATTTCTGTTACTTGTACGTAAAAACAAGTACTATATATTTTTTTCGTAACAAACGTGAATCGTATTTCATCTTTCAGATCAACAATGTTCAAACCCTTAACACAACCCTATGCGCAATTAAAACAAACAGACAATTAATTACACAAACAAGGCGGACAATAGAACACGGTCTAATTACATACTAAATCCCAGACAGGATTCAGACATGACGTGAACACGACGCGAACCGAACCCGCGACCGCGACACGGCGGGCCTGGCGCCACGCCAAACGGGTCACCGTGTCGACAGGTCATTGTGGCACAGGTGGGGATTGAACAGCCAATTAATTATAATAGTAAAATTGTTCTTTTTCGATTAGAAAAACTAACTTTCCGGTTAGAAAAATCCCCAAACGAGCTAGAAAAACAGTTGGTGCGGCTGGACATATTTTGACCAGCTATAGCTAAGAACCACCGAGATTAAATTATCGTTCGAATAAAAAACCGCTTTAAAATCAAACAGACAGACACACATAAACAGAAATAGGGTAATATAAATTTGACCTTACAACCCCTCTTTTTCATCAGAAAATAAAAAATTGGCCAATTCAACAGAGATAAACTTATTAGGTACACTGTAGTTTATATCCCTAAGCGGCCAGTAAGAAATAGTTAACGTCATAATTGCAATACGAGAAAGGTCAGGCGCCGAAACAACATCTTATGTTCTAAATAATGCTTCAAAACATACTATTAATAGTCTTCCTGGCAGATTTCGACCACGGTGGCCAATCTCAACAGAGATCAGCCAACTGCGCAGGAGATATTATAGTGCACAAGTGTAAGCGCAATACACAGATCCCACTCACTTTCAAAGTTCAGTGAGACGGCAATCCGACATGACCGGAGAGAGATCAGGCGCAACGTGCTTTCCGAGGCATGGGGGTGTCACACCGCCAACTTCCCGACTCCGAGCTGTTTTTGGGAAATTCATGACAGAAAATCTCTGAAACAATTTTGGCTCGACCTGGGAATCGAACCCAGGACCTCTCGAATGTAAGGCAGAAACATTGCCACTACACCAACGAAGAAAAACATACATTAATTAATTAATAATCAAACTTTTTAACTTCGTTGCTGTTAAGTTATAGTCAACGCCTTTTTCTCCACTTTACTTTCTTTCAAACACTTACTTTCAAAAACTTAACCCACTTGTTTTGCTTTTCCGCAGTCGGATAAAAAAAGAGCAGCGCTGTTATTTTTGTGCTGTATAAACTTGCTGCAAGATTTTTGCATACACTGCAGTGAGTGACGTATTGGCTTTCTTTCTGGCTTTAATGGTGACGTCGACAACAAATCCATTACTATTTTAGTATTACTAGTTTAGTGAAAGGCTATATGACTGCAGGATGCTTATGAGTGCTAATGTTGAAAGAAAATTAGGATTCGTCAGTTAAACGGAATTCTTGAGAGCGATTTAAATGCCTAGTTTTTGCAGTCTTGCCACATATGAATTTTGCAAGAATGTGTTCACAACTGTAAATGTTTTATTGAAGCAAATCTATTTTTCAAACGCTAGTCAATCAAACTGAGATGTTTGTCTCAATGTGTCGGTAGATTTGATAGGATAAAGGAGTGTGTCTGAAATTTCATAAGTTGGCATCTAACTATATTCTATTATCAGACTTGATCAAGTGGGAACTGGATCATATGATAATGCATCTTTAATAATAATGATAAGAAATCATTTATTTCAGATTTGCATACATAAGTGTTAGTAACAAGGTTTTCTTATCCTAATGTTAGTAAAACAATAAATTAATACAATTCACAAAAATGAAACATAATAAAGTAAAACAAATAATTAACCAAAATAATTCAAAATTCAAATCTTTAGAGGCGCTTTCCCAACAATCTTCATTTTTGAACGAAGTTTATTATCAAAGGTGCAAAAATCAATGAGTGCGATGTAGGACAATTCCTTTACATTTTAGTGAGTCCAACAAGTTGTTTATTGTGGTGGCTTGTCGTGCAATAATGGTAGCAATTAATATAGGTTATGATGCGATGGGACTAACTAGAGTCCCAAAAAAAAACTCTACTATTGATCCACAACGGAAAATTTTCGATCATTCAGACGTGATAAGTATACAAAAAGTCTAAAGTACCTAGCTGTTGAGTTTTGTATCAAACTCATAAAAATAATTCATCCAATTTCAACAGCAATAAAACCGAAAAGCCATTAAGATAAACGGCAATTACACAAAGGTGTACGTTTACAAAATGACGCAGCCGTCCTTTAATACAATCTTTAATTAGGAGCAAATCAGGTGGCACCGGAACAAAACGCAGCCTCAGCTCGGACCCTACTCCGGTATACCCAATTTATACTTTTTATGCAGGGTATTATGTTGTCGTTCAAGAAAAAAGTTAGAAGTTTTCTAAATGAATAAATTGCATACATAAATAATATATATATATAAGTATATACATAAAAATATATACATAAAAGTAAATATTAAATTATATTATATATATATACTAATAAATACTTTTAGCATTAAGTCCACCCTTTGTACATTTCTTGTGCAATAAAGTTTTAAATAAATTAATATTATTTAAAAAACTGTAATAACTCAAGGGTGTAATCTTGCCCGTAAAACTGAACCAGTTTTGCTGGTCCTTCGAAACCTAGGTCGAAATCTAAAAAAAATTTTTTGCTCTAAACTAAGCTCTTTTAACTCGATCAGCTGATTGGCAATTTTGTATGGGAGGTCCGTTTTTTTTTCGAGATTTAGACCTTGGGAATGTTGTGCAGTTTTCCGGGCACAACATCACCTTTCAGTTATTACGGGCTTTTTTGTAACACTTTGTATTTTAAAAATTGGGCCCAACGTCACATAAATCTCTGTTCCCAATGTGAGTAGCTGAAGCACTTGTGTTATGCAAATCAGAAACAGCGAATGTTCTACAAGAACCAGACCCGTGACCAGCATAGAAAATGGTTCCCTAAATTGTCTCCGTCCGAGGATCGAACTCGGGACCTCAGTGTTAGTAAAATCTAAATGAGAATTATTTTAATGGCTTTCAAAAGCATTCTCGTTTTTCTAGTCAATAAGTTTCTAAGTTTCTCTCTCATAAGGTGCTTAGAGAATGAGAATTGAAGAAATTGGTAGATTCACACCCAGCAAGTTTATAAGCCATTTGTTTTACCTACCAAACTAATCGTAAAGACGTACCAAAAGACGTGGTCATGCTGCAGGCGTGGGCTGGCTCATAAGTACATACTTTGACTTACATAGTAGAGCCCCTGGGGTGGATGTTTTACGTGAAATTGCAGGATAGAAGGGGTACCACTTGACAAAGTACGAATTAGACGCGAGTTCAATTAGCGTGCCCAAAAATTGGGAATTTTAAAGGGTCTATGCGGGATCAATTATGTTTGTAATTCGTATATTCGCGCATTGAAGATTTCAGGGAAAATGATGTATGATGAAAAGTTTTTTTTTACATTGTGTCTTAAAAAAGTATCGTACTGATATTTAGCATGAAAATAAGCAGATAAAATAGCATTTGTGTTACGAACGCAAGGTATTCAAAAGAATAAAAAATATATTCAATTACTAAAATCCGACTATTTCTAAAAAGTCCGATCCAAATTTTTATTGATGTTTAAATGAAAGTCAAGGTCTTTTTTTTGTACGTAGTCGAGTACCAAGTTTTACACAAACGTTAAGCAAGTATCGTTCTTTAATTTGGCCTTAATTAGCATGGGATTAACACATCGATATCTCTCTATAAATACACAGCCGGCCCAGTACAAGTTCTACACATTACATTGGCTTCAGTAATCCAATTGTTCATCAAATATGTATGGCCCGTAATGCGATACGGCCGAGAGTGGATTATGAAGTTTCCACGACCAAAGTTGATGAGAATAGGAAATAACCTGAATCATGATTAATTCAGATTTTAAGCGAATGCTTTGTTGGGTACGTCTTTATATAATGCTACCTTCTAACGTGAATTAGGGGTTGGGTAGACTGAAATATCGTTGAAAGACTATAAAAAGAAGATTTCAATTATTTGACAGGGTAAGTTTTGTAAGCATGTGTTTAGGTTCAGGGTAGGTATTTAGTTTTATAATATTTGTAGGAATCAATAAACATCCTTGTTTAAATCTTCTCTCTCTGATCTCTCTTCTCTGAGAGAGAAGATTTAAACAAGATTATATAAATTTAAACAAGATTATATAAAATTCTCGTGTCACAACGGTCGTTGCCGTACTACTCCGAAAGGGCTTGACTAATTTTGTGAGCATATTGAGTAGGTCTGAGCATCGGCCAACATCTATTATTCATATCCCTTAGTGATAAGGTTTGTCCATAATAATTTATATGGCAAAACAACGTTTGCCGGGTCAGCTAGTGATTTCTATAAAAAGGAGAAAGAAACTCGAATAAAAGAAAAAAATAGCTGACACTTAAATATTTTCAGTTTAATCAAGCCCCAAACCTTAATAACGAAACAGTCGACATTTGTTAGATTGACAGTCCTTCCATCTCATTTTAATTAAAACAAAATCCAATTTCTAATCGTCGAGAGCGCGTTTTTCATAAAAGGACCCGCCAAAAACCTTCAGGATTCCATCAGCTAAGAAATAAGAATTGTTAATTTTAATTTCGAGGCTCGACGACATCAGAGGAACTCAATTATCGCAACGCCGATGAAAATAAACAAACATTCGGAAATTTATCCGCGGGCGAGAGGCGACCGTTCGTCTGACCACAGAGGGTGATAATCAGTGCTATAATTTTGGAAAATTGGCATGATGATACCTGTCTTAAATATTTTCAAGACCATGTCGTTTAAAAAATATAGCATGTTATGTTAAAACAACCAATATATTTCCAAAAAGCTATAGAAACCAATTTTAAACACACAAAACCCAAGAAATATTCGGTCAATTGACTTCGATTTCTGATACATGACCGTGACGTCACGTTCATGTATTCCAATACAAAATTTATGGAGGCAGACCGTTTTGACAGATAATAATAAAAAGTATGTCAACGATTGGTGGTGTCATCTAGCCTATTGTTTGTTGACCACGATTCTTGTAATCTCTTGTGTTAAACAGGAAGAAAGCATAGTAAGTTAAGTAAGCATAAGTTTTGCAATAAGCAAGGCATCGCAAGCGCAATCGAACCTATTGTAATATTATCGATTTTTCTTTACAATTTAAAATATTTTTTGACAATGATGCTGGTTATACAAATTATCTGGAAAGGTCAACTTGTGAAAATTTTACTAATGAGTGTTTCATTGTCTTAAATTTTTTTGGGTCTGTACTTTTCTTATGCAATAAATCTCACCCAAAAGTGCATCAACGCAAAAGGTAAATTAGATTGATCTACAGAATTCAAGTGGGTATTGACTCCGCTGTCACCATGGTGTCAATTTGATATGCAATTTGCAATTCAATTGACACTTATTACGTAAGACACAACTCTTAAAGGTACGTGGTACACTTAGAATTCACAAGACACTTAATATAATTCACAAACCATTGCCACTCCAGAAATTACACTATTGACCTAGTATCAAGCCATGCATATGACAGAAGACGCTCTGTGCAGATTCTGCCACACAGAGGAGGAAACGGCCATGCATATTCTCTGCTCATGCGGCCCGCTTATGAGCAAAAGAAGTATCCATCTCGGGCGGCACATCATGCGCCCGGATAAGATAACAGAAGTCACGCTCCAAAGAGTCTGGCAATTTATAGACTCAACGGGACTAAGCAGTGAACTGTAAATACAAAGGGCTGCCACAATAGATCAAACTTGGTCGAGTTGGCGATAAGAAGGCCCATAATCCCAATAATAATAATAATAGTATCAAGCCCACTGCAGTAGTAGTAGTTTTTACCGCATTGCAATAAATCTGCATTAAAATTCCTAATCGTAAATTATTTAATTGCTCGTACTAAAGTGTTGAATGAAAGGTCAATGATTCAATAAGCTAAATAATGAATAGCTACCTTACCAATGAATATCTATGGAATTCACTTCATTCTCTTATATATAAAAATGTATTGTTGTTTGTTAGTCTCGCTAAAACTTGAGAATGGCTGTACCGATTTTGAATTCTTTGTGGATGTTCAGGAAAGGTTTAAACATTAAAAAAATTTTTTTAAAAATGCGAAATCAGCAGGCTAGGACGACGTCTACCGGGTCCGCTAGTAGTTTACAAGAACCACCGAAATAAGAGAAAAAATATGTATGTGTATTAACAATTAGGTTATGTCACTGTCGTTATAAAAAATCAACACTATCCTATTTAAATGTGCTTATTTTTATAAATGTATTATTTCTTTTTGGCAAAGCTATTAACAATAAGAGGAGTCACTCAGATGAATATTTTACGGTCACTCACACTCATTCCTTAAGAAGCTTTACTTATCTACTGCCGAAGGTAAGGTAAAGTTAAACCAAAAAAATGATTCAAATCGTACTAGGATAGGATATTTGAACCACGAAAGTTTAAATATATTAGCACTGACCACATCAATACCGCAGTCAATACTATAGATACAATAAATATACTTAATAAATAAAATTTAGTCTGTTTCATCTTAACCGATTGTTAAATATTTGTAAAAATATGTCTCTCGGGTGATTTGAGGGTGTCTTCACAATCATTGATGAAACATACGCTGGCTCAAAGCGTTAGAAAGCACTTACAAAATTCAACAACTTCAACAAGGTTCTCGGTAGCTCAATTGGTTACAGCATTGGACCGGACTTCCAAAGGTCGGGGGTTCGAATACAGGGAGTATTGACCGGAGCCGAAAAGATTTTTTAAGTGTTATGTCTTTTCGAATATAGATACAGATTTACCCCACCGCAGTCTCTACTCTGTGGCCGACCAAGGGATTTCGTCTGTAATAGAATTTCAGGATTTCAGTGATTGTTGCCTCTAATAACGGCGATGAAGGCGCAGTTGGTTGTAATTAGATTGGCGATTGGTCCCCTAATTCGGTCTCCTTCGACCTCTCGGATTACTCAATCAACTATTTATTTCTGGAGGACTTATACTGATTGGTTCGGCCCATTTTTAACCCGCAGTGTCGGAGATTTTTTATGAGAGAGTTTTGGGGGATTTGGGTCAAGATATTCGAAGTCAGTTAGATAAGTTATCATGATTGACGGTAAATTGTGACTGAAAGGAAATATGCAAAAAAAGGCAAAGTTAATAATAAATAGATATGCATTGGTTCTACAGAAGAAAATTCAGTTATATATAAGATTTCTCCCAAAAAACCATTCCAAATAAAAAAGTTTTTTTTTTCAAAACAACTCGATGGTTGTATAGAAGAGAATGCTCTTGTTCGACCGCTTGAATTAACTGTTTTTGTTGGTTTCATTCATTTTGAGGTGTGAATTGCTGAGTTAACTATTAATTTAGAAATTGGTTGAGGGCTGACAACCTGAGATATAGGAACCATCCTAGTTGAGGTATCAGCCCACCTAATTTTTTTTAACTCCAAAATAATAATAAAAAATTATTCTATTGGATATTGGCAATAACAAAGAGGCAATAAAAAATATACGCGTATTTAGCACAGCAATAAAAAGTTATTACAATCTTACAATTATCCTTCAACTAATTGCGGTAGTAACAATCCATGATAACAAAGTAATTCCTTACCTTGTGTGCCTAGACAGGTCATTAGCTAGCTCCTGTTCATTACTTATACATCGGCTGTATAACGATTTTAGTTTATTAGTTCCGTCTATAAAGGGGCTGAAAGCTTCTGAGAGGGTTCGATACATTGTTTTTAATACCTCACATTTGGTACAAGTTTTGGGAAACAGCGTGTATTTTATTTATTTAAGCTCTGCACAAACATGTGTACAATGGTGGACTTAATGTCGAAGGCATTCTCTAACAGTCAACCATAGGGCCAAGCAGAGAAAATTCACGTGGTGAACATAAAGTAAAAGGGAAAAACAAACAATTTAAAAAACATAGTGAGGGGGGTTTCACTGCCATATGTCATCCGTGGCAACACACACTGGTCACAGACTTTTGTCTTGAGACATCGATTATCTCGCCTATGTAATTTGCATCCTTACATCAGAGTGGCCTTGCTGTTTTGCAATATACTCTGAAGCCTATAGCTTTTGTATAAGCTATTAAATTACTGCATAATGTCATCAACGAATAATCTCCTAACTTTGTACAAATCATCCACATTTAGTGATATTAAATATTATTAATAAGCACCCGCTGCAGGAAACAAAGCATTCGCGGTTACAATAAAATACATATTATACTAGGAATTATTTACCAAAAGCATTTGTTCGTTCAATCAAATATGATAGAGTTTGGTAACAAATTAATTAATTTGTATATTTGCTCCCATTCGCTGTTTGTAAAATTGTTTGGTTACAATTTCACCACATTGCATTGGGTTCGTTTTCATATTGTTATCATCGATTAGTCCTTAAATTTATTGTGTTGTTATTAAATTTATGTAACAGTGATGCCCTGTCTCCACTGGAACAGGCATTGAGAGAATCCCTCATTCTCGTATAATATTTCATATATATTCATTCTCGTTATAATAATATAAGACATAGTAAGATAACTTTTTAAATCTATACTAATATTTTAATTGCGAAAGTGACTCTGTCTGTCTGTCTGTTACTCAATCAAACCTAAACTACTAAACTCATTTGCATATAATTTGGTATGGAGATATTTTGAAACCCGAGAATGGACAAAGGCTACTTTTTACCGCGGGAAAATGATGCATTTTTATAGGAAAATTCAGGTGCGCCAATCGCTTTTACGCCTCAACTACTGAACAAATTTAAATGAAATTTGGTAGGAAGATAGTTTTAGACTTAAGAAAGGACATGAGTTACTTTCGACCGTGGGTAAACAACGCACTTTTATGGGAAAAAATACTTTCCGTGGAATCTGATCGCTTTCACTCAGAAATTACCAAAGATTTTAATTATATTTAGACTAAATTGGTATTACGGGAAAACAACTCATTCCAAAAAACTACATACGCAGACGAAGTCGCGGGTAAAAGTTATATATTTTGGTAACGAGATACTAGACAAAAGCTTATTTACTGAATGCACTAATAAGGATACGATTAGCTATTCAATCTCAAACATCAGATATGGTAAATCTGACCTTAGCGGTGGCGAGTATGCGGTAGGAGCGACGCGATAATATCAAAGAATATACTTTTATAATAGTGTTCAACGTGACGAAGCGCGAATGACATAGACACAAGTTCTGGTCGCATTGCGTCGCGTCGCACTAGTCGCTTTGCGTGGCTCACGTATAACAAAGTCCTTATACCGCTACAGCTTGTACCTTACATCTTTAATTCCCTGCTCACACTCAGCCACGTTTCAGTCAACAATTAAGTTTCGACTTTGTTGCAACGTCATAAAATCTACAATAGCACCTACTTTGTTATACCTACGTGTCATTTCCTTTCGTGATTTACCCAACCTGTGTTGTATGTTTTTTTAATAAGACATTGATTTTTTTTTGTTAATATTTTGTTTGAGTGCAGTCTGTCATTTGGTTAGGGTGAGCTTAGAGACACGATATAGGTATATGCAGTAGGATCACCTTAAATACCTGTTAAAATACAAGGGGGTATTTAACTAACAGACAAAAAAAACGATTTTTACATCAAAAATAGACCTTTTTTGATCTAAAATACTGATTGTAGGTACATCAATATTGGCTACTCAAACTAATGTAATGTTAGCAACAATGTAAGAACATGACGCAACTTAAATAAGTCAATTGTTTATCTTTTTTGTAAATACATATCCAATAATAACTAGTGCACAAAACACATTACATAATATAAAATTTGCGATTTTAACATTAAATGATTAAAACCCTTTTTCAATCAAAAATACTGGTTGTACATTAATTTTGGCATAGTTTCTGTACATAGTTAGTTTTGGTCAGAACATCGTTATTTTAGATTTTTCAGTAGTTTCAGCAATTTTATGCAATTTTAATGTTTAAACATTTACTATTACATCATAAATTTACTTGTTTATTTCAATTTAAATGGCTTAAACATATGTCCAGAGTATTGTTCAGCTTTACCGAGTGTAAGGAGTAATCAAAATCATAACTAAGTTGGTCAAATGAAGGTACTCAATTTAGGAAATAATGCATTACTTACTTACATACATAATTTGCGGACCGTGTTCTCCAAAATTTGAAGATTTATTTGTTGAGCTGGTTTCGATATACAACATAGAAATTGGAATTCAAAAATAGTTGTTTTTTTACCATTTTCATTACTCCGCATGTAGTAAGTTATTTGATGTACATCTTGTATTGATTGTAATTTTATTCATTGTAATTGTATTCATTGTGATTGTATTGATTGTATTTGTATTGACAATATTCTGACATCTTGTTTATCTGATAATGTATTTATAATTGTTTCTTTTAAAATACCAAATGAATATTTGCATGCTATTATTAATGGCTGAGTAGGCCGAACTTTTGAAAATTTGTAATAACTTCAGTGTATCCTATTCTAAAGCAAATAAATTATTCTAATTAAAATATCCCAAAATGTTATAACTTTATTTGTTTAGAATTTTTCGCGTTTACAACGCTATTTATTTAATTTCGAAAATTTTTTGGCATATGGCATAGTTTCTGTACATAGTTAGTTTTGGTCAGAACACAGTAATTTAGATGTGTCAGTAGTTTCAGCAATTTTATGCAATTTTAATGTTTAAACATTTACTATTAAACCATAAATTTACTTGTTTATTTCAATTTAAATGGCTAAAACATATGTCCAGAGTATTGTTCAGCTTTACCGAGTGTAAGGAGTAATCAAAATCACAACTAATTTGGTCAAATAAAGGTAATCAATTTAGGAAATAATGCATTACTTACTTACATACATAATTTGCGGACCGTGTTCTCTAAAATTTGAAGATTTATTTGTTGAGCTGGTTTCGATATACAACATAGAAATTGGAATTCAAAAATAGTTGTTTTTTTACCATTTTCATTACTCCGCATGTAGTAAGTTATTTGATGTACACCTTGTATTGATTGTAATTGTATTCATTGTAATTGTATTGATTGTATTTGTTTTGACAATATTCTGACATCTTATTTATCTGATAATGTATTTATAATTGTTTTTTAATATTTAAATTTAGACTGAACAATCCAGCAGTGGTGTTATTGAACCTGCTTCCATTATGGTGGAGATTAAACAGGGCACGCAATGCCGAGTGATTTGGAAGATTCATAAATAATTGAATAAAAAATGTAAAGCTTTAAAAGATTTCTTATGGATACGTGTACAGGGGTGTTAATGTTTGAGTTCTAAAACCGAAGGGGGAAACATTGGCCTTGTTTATTCAATCCTTCGTTATCTTTTTGTTTTGAAAACCGTAAGTAAACAACAGTGTCATTCATTTAAAATTGATGAACAACACACATTACGTGGGTGGAAGTTTGCTTTTCTGAAAAATAAGATTTGTTCTAAGATTCATAAAGAAAAAGCAACGCGATGTCTGTCGGAATATTGTCGCTATTATCTTATTTCATTATTTATGTCAATGTTTCTACAGTCTCTAAGAGTTTTGGCTGTTATTTAAACTGATATTTGTTTCTTCGATTTACGCGAAAAGTAGACATTGAAATGATACACTTTTTTACCTCAAGATTCTGTTAACTCATTTTGTGTAGATAGGAACGTAATTTTATATTTTGAGTGATGGTAGCTTACAATTTTTTGAAAACTATGTAATAACAACTAACACCTTAGTCTACGTGTGCCCACGGACGTTACAAAAGGGTCCGAAAAGTCTGGTTAAAATCAAATGTAAATAAATCGCGAAATAACCCATAAAAAGTGTATCATTTAAACTGATATTAAGAGACGACCATTGTCAATGTACAGATCGATGAACTGAACTTAATTTACCTTTTGGTCCATCGTTCTTTACATTAAAAATGTATTAACATAATGAATTACTTAATATGTATGTTATATAAATACGTGTTTCCTATTTTGTAACGGCTTCCGATTTTCGATTTACCTTCTAAAAACCAAGTTATCGGCAAAAAACTGCTAAGCCGTCAAAATTTTGTAATATGTATGTTAGTCTGTAAGGTATTTATAATATGGGCCTGTATTTTTATATCTGTTACCCGAAATAAATTAATTTTTATTATTATTATTAATATTTGTCGTAAGCGACCGAAACCTACTTGGCTTAAAAGTGTGCTGATTTTTTATATAAAGGAAAAAAACTCACAATGAAATTGCCGCACACTTGCTAAGCTCGTAAAATAGAGCCCATAAAAATATCCTACGTGTATAAAACCGCGAATACCACCATAGGCATATGGGTGGGCCGTAAAACCTTCAGGGGATAGACAGGTGATGCCATGTATAATGTATGTATGGAATTACCGGGTGTGATGAAGAGCTGATGCGGTGTAAATTAAACATGAGATTTTGGTTAAATATATTCGAAGTTTTTAAGATGGCTTAGACGTTGTTATACCACTACTGGATTGTTTCCTGAAAGCTTAACTAACGGATATATTACTGTTATTTTCGAATAAAACACGGTCGTATGTGGTAGATAAGTTTTTAGAAATTTGTCTGGTCAGGGAGAAAGATATCAACCCACCATGATAAATCAACTGAGTTTAAAATTGCACTTGGTAAGATAAGCGATAGATATATCAAATAGCTAAAATTAGGAATAAATTAATATTAAACTTTGAATCCTAAATCTCATATCTATTTTGGCTCTTCTTCTGGATAAACAGCTAAATTGTTGCTTGCAGTAAGTAAAATATCATCTCAAATAACTAAAATTCTGGTTAACATTATTCCAGACTGACCTAGTTCCAGCGCTGACATACTCTGAAGAAAGATAATTCCACAGTGACATGTATGACGTCAAACAAGAGGGAGGCTTGTAAGAGTAAGCGCACACACCTTTGTGCTTCTATTCTTTTGTAGTCATAAAGTTGTCACTTTATGTCAGAGGCTGTCACATCTGACAGTAAGTTCGGCATGGTTTACTTTCTTTACAAACAACCCCTTTACCAATCCGTGTGGCCAGCGTGGTGGAGGCCCGTGCCCAGCAGTGGGACTTATATGGGCCTAAACAATAAGGCATTCAAACATAACACAGCGTAAGACAATTGATGCTAATGCTAAGTTTAGCATAAGTAGCAAAATTTTGTCGACGACGACATGAGAAACTAAGTACATATCTACTTAGGTATTCACTTTTATTTCTAAAGAGATGATTTATAACGGCAAGATTGTTATTTGCTTTAGAAGCAGATCGAACAGTACTTACTTACCTATAGTCTAAAAGGCAAAAGGAAACAAGTATGTACACCTAGTTTGTTATGTAACTGGTGCTGTGTGCGATGGCCCTTATCCTTACACAAGTTGCTTTTTAACTCGAAGATTTAAAGTTCAAAATTGTCTACCACCATTTTATAGCAAAACTAGCATCTCTTGCACAACTTTCAGCTTATACAGGATGTTTCTTTTAGAGTGTCAAGCCGGTGCGGAGTGATAGCTGAGTACTATACCTATCGAAACCCTAGTAAGTTTTACAGTTTCAAATTATTTTCATATTTAACAATGCCTATTAATTGTAGTTTTATGTGTAAAATATATCCTTCCTTACATTGAAATAAGATACAAAAAAAAACGCATAGATATCGAAAAATTTTGGAACGATCAAAAACTACTTTTCGTGGCTTACCTTTACTAACTGCGCTATAGCCTAAGTTTTCATTTAAATACAAGAAAAGTTTTACTTACTGAGATATTATTTACTGAAATCGGTCTTTGAAAGCTTGAAACTTTAAAAGAAACACTCTGTATCAGGAGCTGACTTAATGTAGTGTTGTTTTCAGCTCAACTTTATTAATTTAAGGAAGTTGTTTTAATCCGTATAGTCCGTTGTTTGTTGCCGTTAGTCATTACTTATTAGTCGTATTCGCTGAAGTGCTGAATAAAAAAACAGGATGAAAGTGTGCTATTCACTCAAAATGATGTTATAATTTTATACACCTGAGGAAGAATAATGAAACCGGAAGTGCTCCATTTTACAGCGTAGAAAAGCTTATTTTAACAACTTTACTTTCCTTTGCGGCTTGTATCAGGACTAAACTAACCAGTTTTAGGCTTTTTTTTATTTATTTTTATTTAATCGATGGCTTTTGGGCTTTTTTTATTCATAAGTAAGGTATTCTATCCAATTTAAAGATATTCTGTCCAAAATTAAAAAGTCTGCATGGGCATTTGGGAAAAACTACTTTAAAAGAAAAGGGAATTAACCCATTACATTACTCGAAACGCTGTTCCATTATTTTAGCTGTAAACGAACAAACACTACAGTAACATGTTTTACATAACATTAAGTAAAAAAGTCAATAAAACTAAATTAATCTCTCTACTTCACCCCTCCTATTAATACTTCCCCGTGTGTACATACGTAGTTATTCAGATCCAATAATTATCACTCATGATTAAGCTACAAATAAAACTGCATATCCACTGCATACATTATTAAAATTGATGAACCGAATAGATTTAAAAAGGAAAAACAAAATTAACTAGAGTCCGCCTCTCGGCCAGTACGTCAGGCCGATGGAGTTAATTTAATATCAATTAATGCGAGTTCCGGGGATAATCTGTGGAATAGACTCCCGCGAAACTTTACAAAGTCTGTATGAGACGTCAGAATCACCTAGCATTGACTAATAAAAAGATAATGACTTAAAGTTTTCAAGACTTAGTTATTCCACACTCGAATTCATATAGACAGATGGATAGGTCCTATTTGACCAAAAGACGTCCGTACTGGCTGGATACTGGTACATATATTCCATAATTAATATATCAACTTATGTATCAGTTCAAAGTACATATATACAGTTGTGGTCATATAATTAAGAACGATTTGAAGTTCTAGAAGTTTTTTATTTAAATCATGTCATACACTTAAATGTGTATCTTCTGGGAGGCAACTAGTTATGTTATAAAATAGCCACATTAATAGAGCAACGTGCACTATGAATAAAGAATAAAATCACTAACAAATTTTTTTAACATTTTATTTTTTTTACCAAAGTAACACATTCAAATAGTACTGAAGCTGGACAAATAATTAAGAACGATTTATTAAACTGCTCGGGAATTGTTTTGTATGTCACTTACATTTAAAAAATCACAATAATAATAAGCGTGGAAAATTTAAAAAGCAATTTAATACATTTTTAATTAAAATTAATAGTTAATAGCATATCCACGGCTTTTAATTACTGCTTTACACCGGCGAGGCATTGACTCTATTAATTTTTGACATTTCTCAAGAGAAATAGAGTTCCATTCTTCTAAAAAAACGTCGTACAGCTCTCTTAAATTACTACACTGTGTATTTGAAACCTTTTTCCTTACTTCGAACCACAGATTCTCTATTGGGTTTAGATCTGGGCTGTTAGCTGGCCAGTCTAAGACAGAAACTGTTTGTGCTGTAAGAAATTCCTTTACGGTGCGTGCAGTGTGCTTTGGATCATTGTCATGCTGGAATGTCCAAATAACCGGTAAAACGTCTTCAGCATAAGGTAACATTGTTTCTTCCAGTATATTTTTGTATTGGAACTGATCCATGTTACCTTCTATCAACTTTACAGGTCCAACACCATGTCCAGAAAAGCACCCCAAAATTTTCACATTTCCACCACCGTGTTTTAATGCAACTTTCGTGTACTTAGGGTCGAATGCTGTATTCGGGGGACGTCGTACATATCGTTTCCCATCAGAACATACTCTGTTTATTTTTGTCTCGTCAGAAAAAAGTACATTTTTCCACTGTCGTACAGTCCAGTTTTCATACTTCTCGCAAATGCAAGTCGCGTTTGCCTGTGGCAAAGTTTCAACATGGGTACCTTTCTTGCTATCCTACCGTGCAAATTTTCTTTTACCAAACGTCTTCGAATAGTGCGTGCTGAGATTGCTGAAGGGTTGTTTTCATCAAAATATTCTTTTCTCAGCTCATTGGATCCTTTAAAAGGATTTTGTTTTGCCATACGAACGATGTTTCGGTCATCTCGAGGAGTTGTTTTTCTCTGTTTAGGTGCACGTGGAACATTCGAAGTAGTTTGATTCGTAGCAAAATGCTTTACAGCGTGGAAAACCATAGTTTTCGAACATTGCAGATGGTCGGCTATCTTTTTATAAGACCAATTCTTCCGGCGAAGTTTTATTATTACTTCCCTTGTAGATTTATCACAACTTTTATTTTTTCCCATTGTTTTTTCATAACAAGCAATCACTTTTAATCTTTTACAGCACTAAATGGCGCCAAAATTATACAAACAGTAACAAATGACTGAGTGTTCTCTATTTAAATTTGAATAAAGGTATAAACTATTTAGCGTTCTTAATTATGTGACCAGCCAGTAAATAGAAATACTATGTTTAGAGGTAGTGTAGTAGTAAAAGCATGCAATTAGTTTGCGTCTTAGTTTGAAAAAATCTTCCCTTTATATCAGCGTTCTTAATTATATGACCACCACCATTATATATATATATATAAAATATTATATATATAATGTAAAATTAATTAGTTTAACTAAGCAAAGTTATAACTGTTACACATTACTACGAGTATTTTGGGTATTGTTTTTTTCCTACCATCACCATTATATATATTTTGGATTTCACTAATTTTACAAAGCCCTTTTGCCATTGGTGGAAGAACATGCCAGTAATATTTTAATGGTAATGGTATAATGGTAATTTTAATAATAATTTTTAACTGTGAAAACAGCGATAAAACGAAAAGAACGATTTCATATCTGTAGTGAAATACTTCAGAGGGTAGTCTACGATGGCATCTATATCCTTAATTGATCTGAAAACAGTGCGATGTCCGATTATAAATTATTGATGAAATTCCGAAATGCATTGAACAGCTGATCGCAAATGCAGATTAGGTATGAATTATGCACGTGATTCATTTCGGTTGTCGCTAACGACTTAACGTTGTTATTGTTCGATTTAGTCAACGAAATAAGACTGCGATTAAACTTTAAGCTCGGTAGCTGCTATTTTCGAAAATAAATGTATTGAATTTGAACAGTGGTAAATATGTCAAAATATATTTTATCTTAGTATTATATATTAGAACGATAATTATAATATAATTAATAATTTGATAGTTAGTTAGCCCTCAAAATATTGCTATGCCCTGTGCAGGGCGTCACATGTACCAATATCATTAAAACTTTTATACCAACTTGATGTAATGTGACATGCAATAAATGATTTGAATTTGAATTTGAAAAGCTATGAAAAGATTTGCAGTGTAGCTGTAGCGTACCATAATACGGGATACAAGCCCCAATTTTCAAAATCGCTCAAATTATTAATGAAATAATTTATTCTTGGGAAACTTGTCTCAAATTTATGAAAAGTACAAAACGTCTTCTTCGATATATTAAAAGTATTAGGGTACTTTAGCGGACCTCTAAATTTTGAGACATCTATCACATATAGGTGCCCGACCGATATAAATTGCGTTTTGGATTGATGACTCACCGGAAAACTGCGCATATATCCTCCAAAATCTTTGAATTCATTTTAGCATTGCATGCTGTTGCAACGAGACATACAACTAAGTCAATAATAAACAGTTAGAGATTCTTTTGATAGATATGAAAAAAAGTAATCGAATTTATCTGCGAAGCTAATGTAATTAAAATCCGGTCTTCTATACCACTGGTTACTGGAACTCTGCTCCAAACACCTACTGCGTTACCAATACCTACTTCAAAGGCAAAGTCTCACACAGAGTGTCCTGGAAACACCCCCGCTCTGGTCATTGGCATCAGTTGGACCTCGTCCTTACCAGGAAGCGCGACTTGCGTGAGACACTTCATACGCGTACATTTCATAGCGCCGATTGTGACACCGACCACTCCCTTGTGGCATCACGGATCTCCTTTGTTCCCAAAAAGATTCACTCGTCCAATATTTCCGGTAAGAAGAAATTAAATCTTCAAAAGACTAGAGACGAAGAGTCAGTCAAAACATTTGCGGACATGGTTAAATGTGCAACTGCTTCCTGGGACGTGGATGCGCCTTTGAGTGACGAATGGAAAAACGTTAAAGGCCTCCTCACAGAAACAGCTGCCGCGGCTTTCGGCCATCAGAAAGCCAAATCTCAGGACTGGTTTGCTGAAAACATAGAGCAACTTAGACCTTTGCTCGAATCAAAACGTGAAGCTGTCTTAAGACACCACACAAGTCCCTGTCCGAAAACGCGTGAAGAGATTCAGTCTACAAAAGCAGCACTTCAGCGTTGCGCACGACACTTTGCGAACTCGTACTGGACCGAGCTCTGCCAAAGCATTCAGGCGTGCGCTGACATAGGTAATTTTAGTGGCGTGTAGGCCTGTGCCAAAACAGACAGCTCCTCTTAAAGAAGCGGATGGCACCGTTATAACGGACAACCAACGCCAACTCGAACGATGGGTGGAACATTACACCGGTCTCTACTCGCAACCAGTCAGCATCAGGCAAGAGGCTGGACAATGCATGCCCAAACTGGAAACTTGGAGCGAGCTAGATGACGTCCCCTCAATAGAGGAATTCATCAAGGCTGTCAAACAGCTTAAGCGTGGCAAAAGTCCTGGGAGTGATGGAACCCATGCCGAAATCATAAAACTCGAGTGCATTACACCTATCTTGTACAATCTGTTGGGTAAGTGCTGGGAAGCAGATCATGTGCCACAGGATATGCACGACGCTAACATTGTCACTCTTTACAAGGGGAAAGGTGACCGCGGTGACTGCAACTATTACCGTGGAATATCCCTCTTGAGCATTGTAGGCAAGCTTTTTGGTCGCACAATCTTGGGAAGGCTCCAGAAACTAGCGGATCGCATATATCCCGAATCTCAATGTGGCTTTCGTGCGCAGCGTTCTACAATAGATATGGTGTTCACACTTCGCCAGATACAGGAAAAGTGTAGAGAACAGAACACACCTCTGTTCGTGGCGTTCGTGGATCTGAATAAGGCCTTCGACACCGTCAGCAGAGAGGAACTGTACACAGCACTCGAGAGCAAAGGGTGCCCTCCAAGACTTCTCAGTCTTGTTAAGTCTTTCCACGAGGACATGAAAGGCAGCGTTGTATTTGACGGAAATACATCTGAACCGTTCGAAGTGCGCAGAGGTGTTCGCCAGGGCTGCGTGTTGGCACCTACCTTGTTTGGTATTTTCTTCTCGTTGCTACTAAAAGCAGCATTCGGCAACGACCAAAAAGGAATCCACCTTCATACTGATGGGAAGCTGTACAATACCTCGCTTCTGAAATCCAAGCGACATCGTGAGGATTTATTCGTAGACATTCTTCTCTTCGCCGACGACGCAGCTTTCGTGGCCTGTTCTACTCAAGGGCTTCAAACCATGATTGACAAATTTGCCCGAGCTTGTGACCTGTTCTCAATGTCAATCAATGCCAAAAAAACCGTAGTACTGACGCAAGGAAGCGCAGAGATTCCAGCCATAATGTTGGGTGGCACTCCTCTGGTAGTAGTTGACAAGTTTTGCTACCTAGGTTCTACCCTGTCGAACAATCTGTCGCTTGACGCGGAGATAGACATTCGTATCGGCAAGGCAGCGACCATGTTCAGGAAGCTCAGTTCAAGAGTATGGAAGAATAAACATCTTACCACTAAGACCAAGATGATCGTGTACCAAACATGCATCTTGAGCATACTCTTGTACGGAGCGGAAACCTGGACATCGTACGCAAAACAAGAACGTCGACTCAACACTTTCCATATGCGGTGTCTACGTAACATCATTGGCATCACCTGGGCGGACAGGATCACTAACGAAAGGGTTCTTGAAATAGCACAGCTGCCGAGCCTTACCGCCCTGCTCAAACAGAGGCGTTTGCGGTGGTTGGGGCATGTGCACCGGATGGAGCCCTTCCGTTTGCCGCGGTGTGTCCTGTTAGGCGAAGTAGCGAACGCAAAAAGAGCCGTTGGGAGGCGGATGCTTCGTTTTAAAGACTGGTGCAAAGCGGGACATGCACGCCTTTAACATCAAACAGGAGGGCTGGGAGAAGTTTGCTGATTCCAGGAACGAGTGGCGTAAACGTGTGAAGGATGGACTTAAAATTCACGACGATGCCTGGTTCAATGTGCTGGCTGACAGAAGGGAAAAAAGGCATCAGAGTGGCGATGATCCACCTGCCGCTGCCTTCCCGTGCCTTAAATGCGGAAGAGTTTGTCGCTCCCGGATTGGCTTATTCAGCCATAATAAGAAGTGCCTTGCAGCAGACACTGCTTAAATCGTCTGCTATAGACGGATGAGGCCTATGATGATACCACTGGGGCATCTATCTCGGTTTTGCCCTAGTTAAAACTACCAGAAGGTAAAAAAGGTAGGTAAATTATACAGAAATGCTACAATAGCCAATAGGGTCGTTGACACCATCATTCGTTGACGTACTCGTACGTTTATCAACTATCAAAACGCTTGTTTCCATAGAAATTTTGACGTCACGTCAACACAATTCGACGTCATCGCGTGCAATTCTGACTGATTGACTACTTTTAGATTTCAGTTCAAATAAAAATCGAAAATTTCGAACTGCACAAAAAGATCAAATAAAGGAGATCTTAGTTTTAAATTACCGTATTTCAGAGAAAAACAATACTTTTTCTTTTTGATATTTTCTTATTACTTTCTGTATATTTCTTTCATAGTGGAAACAAGTCTTTTGCACAATGTTTGGACTGAGACAGATAGAGTCGTAGTAAAAAAGATTACTTTTTTATCTTTATGGGTCCAAAACCCTAATAGCAACACACATGGATACCAATCGCTGTGACAATCTGTTCAGAAACTAAGAAATATGCACTTTAACTTACTAATCTTCTCTAATCCCATTACACGCAATCTGTGATTATCCGTGTCATGTCACCTTTCGAAACTCCATCAACCTAAGCATTGGGCAACATAGTATATATATTTCTATACAGTAACGTAGCTAGGCCTTTTTTGTTGACATGAACATTTATCAATAGTGTCATCTGCGTGTCCGAACGCGGCACGCGCGACTGACATTAGCATCGCAATAGGCTAGATGACATCACCAATCGTTGACATACTCTTTATTATCTGTCAAAACGGTCTGCCTCCATAGATTTTGTATGGGAATACAAAAGCGTAACGTCATGGTCATGTATCAGAAATCGGAGTCAATTGACCGAATATTTATTGAGTTTTGTGTTTTCAAAAATGCTTTTCTACAGCTTTTTGAAAATAAACTGGTTGTATTTACTTCATAGAGGCTATGTTTTTTAAACGCCATCGTCTTGAAACTATTAAAGATAGGTGTCATCATGCTTATTATCGCTCAGGAACCTTGTTAAGGCATGCGTTCATATGCGTGTGTCGTTTCAAGCATTTGTTCTATGCTCTCTTACTGTATAAATCTTTACTGTGACACAGGTATTGCCCACTTTCCCTGGCCAATGTCGAGATAATCCCACTATAGCTCAAGGCGTATTTCATAACATCAAAACAATGATTCTCGCTTCATCAATCATTGTCTAAGATCCATAAGTAATGAATGCTTAATGTGCCCCATACGGGATTGATTTATAAGTATGGTGACACGAAATCTATTTTTAAGTAGTGTTTTGTAAAGTTACTTTATTTTTTAGCATTAAAAATGCAAATTTCTTTACAAATTTAAATTTAAACACAATCAATAAAAAAAATAACTACCACAAGCGGAACTCAAACCCGCACTTCTCGCAAGCTGGGCGATTGCTCTCCTAATTCTGGCCGTTGACCAAATTTAAAAATGGTTAATTTCCTTTTCATAGCTTTAAAAATAGTAACACCTAATTAAGCAATTATAAATTGCAATACAGTTCCTTGATAATCTATTCTTATAGCAAAACCAGGTCAATTCAATAAAAACCGCGATGAATCCTATATATCCGCCTACATATATTTTTTATAATATCAGTAGGTACATAATTTTTGCCGTCTATACCCTGTGCTACTTACTCACTGTTCCCTGATATAGGTGGGACTTAACCGGCAGGTCAAGTGCCTCCACTCAACGTCACTGAACCACATTTAGGGGCTAGTGAGCTACTTGCCACGAGTACCAAGTGATAAGTACGCACAGATTATATTATTTAGGGGTTCCGTTTATAGATAAATAGTTACATAGACAGATAAATAGTTACATAGATAGATAGAAAGATAGATTAACACTTTATTGTACAACACAAAACCAAAAATTACAGACAATTTTAACAAAGAAAGGCGTATAATTTTCCCGTTCTTATTTTAAATATTTTTAAAATAAGAACGGGAGCGTTGGTCTAGGTACTAATAAATTACCTAAACTTGAACCTAATTTTTGCCAGTGTGCAATCAATCCTGAAAGATGTCAAATATATTACTCAATACGCAAGGAATCTTATCATTTAGTTGCACATCGAATGCACCTAATGATCAGTCAAAAATTAAAACAGATTTAAGTACATGGTCTCAAGCTATGTTGAGAGTATGAGAGGTTAAAATAACGACTAAATAAAAATAACAACTACCTAATGCTTCTTTTAAAGCTCGTTTGGGGTCGTCTGTAATAAGTTATTGCTCTTTAATCTTTTGTAAGTTTTATTTTCATTACGGTATAAAATAAATAAATATACAAGAACATCACATACATTGATATGACTCCGTGGTAAGTAGCTTAAGCACTTGTGTTACAGAAATCAGAATCAACAGTGGTATTACATATAAACTTAAATAAATAATAATATAACTTATAACACCCAGACCAGTACAAACAGACATGTTCATGCACACAAATGTTTGTATAGTGCGGGGATCGAACCCGCGACCTCTTGGTTTATAGTAAACTTCTTGACCATTACACCAAAGTGGTCGTCGTAAATTCTTTAAAAAAAACGTAACGCAATGTGGATCCCCAAACCTTATCACAGGTAAACCAAGCCTCTAGAAAAATTCAAGGTAATGAGATAGCAAAGAGTGTTCTTACTCTCGCTAGCTTTGTGAGATAGTCTCACAAAATATCTCTCTCGCAAAATATAAAGCGCCTTCTTTTCCCCTGAAATTTTCAGGGAAACTATATTACCTAAAAAGATGAGGCTGGAATAGTTTCAGACCAAAACAAAGTTGTTTCCTGAAAAGGTTTTGCGAGGGCGATGACTTGTTTCTTTTCGGTGATTAAAAGGTGGGAAAGTTCTTCTGAATAATGGTACTTTTTGTAAGGGTCAATTTTTCGGAAGAAATATGCGATCTTAGAATAGAAAAATTAAAACGTGAAACCTAAACTAGAGGTAGATCCGAGCCACAATAATGAGAGGTAACTTTAATGGTCTACGACGTCCTCTACCGTCGTAGACTAATGTAAGCGGGACACGTAGAGCAGCGTCGAACGTACTTCCGGTCGCAGCGGGTGTTCAGGTCGTGTTGGTGCTGTGCCGCGATGGTTCCGGCTTCCTCCTCTTTCTTTCGACTTTTGTGAAGCCCCGCTCGTCGCATATATCCCTCGGTGGACAATTTGTCGGAGTCAACTTTTTTTTCTTTCCCCGTCTTAGGTTAGACTTAGGCATAGTTTTTTTTTAATCAATATGGGTTCGCTCTTGACATCATTCTCCCTCTAGGAGTAAAGAAGATGTCGACGATGTAGCGAGCTTACCCAGAAGGTGCCTATTTACTTTCGCTTTGAATGAGCTCAAGTTATAAGAAAGAGGGAACACAGTCGGCGGAAGCGCATTCCATTCCTTGGCTGTGCGCATTATGAAGGATGAAGCGAAGCGCTTAGTGCGTATAGTAGGTATATCAACCAAGTATTGATGGTAATCCGCCGTACGTCTGGTGGCCCTCTGGTAAAATGGACTTGATGGAATGAGCATATGGAGCTCATGAGCACACTCCTCGAAGTAGAGTCTGTAGAAAACCGACAAGTAGGCAACTTTACGGGGCGGTGGACTATCAAGCTTAATTAACAAATTATAAAAAAATCAAACACGGCGTGCGTTTGATCCTATTTTTTTTTGCAATAAGTTAACTATATCTCAAAAGCACTTACCGCCTGTATAAAGAAGTCCTCGTGCAGCACGCTGACGATGCCAAAGTTGGTGAACTTGAACACCCTATCCATGATCCACATGAGGTTGGGCAGCACACCCGCCCGCGGGTTCCAGGCCGCCATCAGCATCGGCACGTCCGCTGTGCTCTGATGGTTGGCCAGGACGAGGGTTCTTCGACCGCTGCACGCTGCTGGCTCGTCGCCAGATTCGATTACTGAAAAGAAAAAGAGTGATTATTTATTTATTTCAGCTTTTTTGCGCAATAGGTGAACTCTACGCCATAAGGCTTTCTCTACCAGTGATTATCCTTTGGAATAAGCAGAAATGAAATGTTGACGGTGCGGGAACGGTAGGTACGAAGTTAGGTACTTTACAATAATAAAATTAAATACCTACTAATTATAACACACAATATAAAAATGAATTGTTCGTTAGTCTCGCTTAAACTCGACAACGGCTGAACCGATTTGAATAATTTCGGTAAGTAATAAGTGCAGGCAAGGTTTCAAAGAAAAAAAAAAACAATGGGCAGGACAACGTCTGCGGGTCCGCTAGTATTATTATTAAGTTGGTGTTAATATGTTGGCTTCTCTTGTGCTTGGTGAGTGGGTGAATAAAAACACGGGTGAATAGCACGGCTTGAGCAGTACGGTCCGTAAGCTTGCAGACCGCTAAAGATCAAGGATCTTCAAACCCCTTAACCGATTCGTGGCGGATGGCACGCATGCCGTGCCACTACTTTATTTTGCGTCTGGCGTTGTGCACGAGGGGCAAGTCATTTTGAAATCCTTGGTGACTCCTTCGAATTAGATGCTGGAAATGTGCCGTGCTATCAAGTGTGCCATGTCATTTTTGTTCAGCACCACAGTTACAAGTTTGCAAAATCAGACATCGCAATGAATCGGTTAAACACGGTCACACCACGTATTTTCTTGTAATGCGGTGTTAGTTTTTATTCAATCATAGCGCGGTAAACAGTTAAGTAATACTTGTGGACATAATTAAATTTAATAACTTCAGGACCTAACTCTTTCAAGTTAATCGACAAACACTCTAAATACTTCACAAAAACTAATAAATGCGAGAAGTGCGTTCTTATCGCTTACACTGCGTGCCTACTTAGAATTAAAAAGCTCCCTACTATCGTAGGTAGCTTTTTATTTCTAAGTTTTTTTGCACTACCCACTAAACTACCAACAATACATTTACCCCGCTAACTGTTCCGTAACAGAAACGTTAAATTAACGGAATAACGTAAACTTAAACAATAAATTCTCATATACTGTTTCTCATATACGTGGCCTAGCAAGCGAATGCACCAGAAACTTTCTAGTGCGGAAAATATCTGGCTAGGATGAAATAACACAATTTGATTTCAACTTTTTCCCGATCAAAGTGTAGAAACCAAAACCGAGTCCGAATCTCCATCATAATATTCATGGAAGTCAAATAAATGATATGTAACGAAAGCGTAAGTAAGCATTCTTCCTACGACTTCCAAAACATGATTTGCCTTATATTAAATAAGCGAAATAAATATGCGACTGCTCGTTTTAATGTCGGTCTTTCAAAGTCCAGTAAAAACTTATTCAGGGATGCACTACTAGTAATCTTACTAATTTTTGTGCAGTGCATATAATATTGAAGTACTGGAAATAATAATAATAATAAATCATTTATTTCAAGAATTCAACTTATAGAAACATACACAAATACATAGAGCTACACAGAAACACAAATAACATTGTCAAAGTCATTAGTTTATCAATTTATAAATTCACGTGCATACGTATAGGAAGTTATTAAGATTAAACTTTAATGTTGACATCGCCAATTTTGCTTTTTCAAATAAATACCACCTCACAGCTGTCAAAGATCACAAAAAAACCATTTTGCAACTATCGCAAAACAGCCATAACTACTTCATTTTTACAATTCCTAATGCGATTTATAAACGAAGCCGGTCTTTTTCTCTTAATTTCAAAGAAATCGTCGACGCTGTTCTCGGCAAACATTCCAGATGCGCTACAGAATAAATCATTTAACTTTGTACCTGAACTATGGTATGCGATGGTTATCAGTATGTTGTCAGTCAGTCAGTTCACACCGTTATATGAAACAAAATTATCGAAAAACTAGCTGACCCGGCAAACGTGGTTTTTCTATATAAATTATTTTTCTTATCACTAAGGGGTATGAAAAATAGATGTTGTCCGATTCTCAGACGTACTCAATATGCTTATAAAATTTCATGAGAATCGGTCAGGCCATTTCGAAGGAGTACGGGAACGAACATTGTGACACGAGAATTTTATATATATAAGAGATTTCATGAGAATCGTTCAAGCCGTTTCGCAGAGTACGGGAACATTGTGACACGACAATTTTATATATATAGAGATAATACTGGTTTAAATTACCTTACTCCCAAAGGACGGGAGTCCGCCTACACGGCACTTTACTATTTGAAACATTTATCCTGTATCCCACACTAGATATTTAGGTCACAATAAAGAATAATGGGCAGTTTTCAAACGTACTGAGATTAGCTGCGATCTAGTTCTCAGAGTTAGGTATTGCCTTGATTTATGAGCTAGGTTCTAGCTAGACCATAAATCGTTTGAAAGCACAATACATTTTAGGATTGGCCGAAATGCTGATTTCGTCGTGTCATGAACATGATATTGCCCATTTGATATTGACTGCCTCGTTGGTGTGGTGGCAAAGTTTCTGCCTTACATCCGAGAGGTCCTGGGTTCGAATCCCAGGTCGAGCCAAAAAATTGTTTCTGAGATTTTCTGTCATGAGTTTCTCAAAAACAGCTCGGAGTCGGGAAGTTGGCTTGTCACACCCTCGTGCCTCGAAAAGTTAAGTCGTTGGTCCTGCGCCTGATCTCCCTCCGGTCATGTCGGATTGCCGTCTCACCGAACTTTGAGAGTGATGGAACAGTGAGTACACCTGTGTATTGCGCTGACACTTATGCATCTCCTGCGTAGTTGGCTGATCTCTGTTGAGATTGGCCGCCGTGGTCGAAGTCGGCTAGGACTATTATTATTGCCCATTTAACGCCTTGTTAAGTAATCTGTTTTGCATTCGTTTTCATAGGCAAAATACTCGATTCGAAATATTTTACATCAAGGAATCAAGGGAGTCTGAATTTGTATAATTCAATGAACGGGAAACACATACGACGATCGCGATTCTAGATCGCTAACCAGTTGATATTCAAATTACAAAAACCCCCGACATGAGAGCCTGGAATACAGTTGGTGAGCTTCATGGGTTGGACGGATTTTGACCAACCATAGATAAGGGTGATTTCAATATATTGCAGATTTCATCACGCACGCGGGATCTCCCCGCATATGCGTAACACCCGCAAATGTCCTTTTCACACAAGTATTTATTGTAATGAATGGAATACGCACGCGGAATGTGATACGTGACAACAGCATCGCATGCGTGTCAATCCCGCGTGCGTGATTAAAATCCTGGCAAGGGAATTCTTGTTGATTATGGTTTTTAGGGTGCTTTTCTGATCCTTCCTTCTGCGTTCTTTTTTCGCAGGCTTTCAACGCGGCGACCAAATCATGAAATTCCATAACGAAAAAAATCTAACACATCGTTTAACGTCGTTTCAGTTCGGCAGACTTCGGAACTGTGTCTGTGTGCGTACGACTAGGTGTATGCGTGTAGTCTCGCAATAGCTTTACCGTGGCAGTCCCCAAAATACACACGTCTTTTATATTTACATTAGTAAAAAACAAAAATGTACCTATATACCGATACAGACTTTACGCAAAAGAGCGTATACGAATCATTAAATAGTTCTACAAAGCTTGTCAATACAATATTCATTTTTATTACAGCAGCAAGTCGTTTTGCAAGCATTCTGCATCACGCTGTTTACATTTCAAAATATACTTCATACGGGCCAGGACTTATTGCCAGCTAGACGACGAAACCATATTACAAACCGACTCAGTATACCTGCTTATACTACACTAATTAAAAACACGCAAATAAATTATATCTAATTCTAGTCCAAATAAAAATCTTTTGAACTCATAAAGTAATTCACATCAACATATTCTAAGCATTACCGAGAATTGTAACTTAATTAGGACTAAGTTAACCAACTTTAAAATGGCAGATTGAACTGAACTTAATACCCGTCTATAATAATAATTAATAATTATTAATTAATTAATCAATTATCAAAAAATACACACTCACAAGCTGATAGAATTTAAACAAGAACTCAAACCAATTTATTTTTTAAATAGGTAACTCATAAAATGGGTGAAAAAGTTTCCTCAGAGACAGTGTATCGATACTACTAATATTATACTTAATCGTGAAAGTTGGTATCAATGTTTGTTACTCTTTCACATCATTCAATTATAAAATAAATAAATAATAATAATGATGATAATAATAATGATAATAATAATAATTCGGACCCCGACTCCCGAGGGCCCGGTTTACCTTATTTGGCCCTCGCCTCTTGTGCTTGCCTTAACTGGCCGGCCAAGAGTGGAGACACCAAGAGCGAAACCTATGCTCCAGGTTGGAAGTGTAAAATGTCATAACGCCGGGGGACTGCTGGCCGCCGGCCACCTTCACCCCGCAGACTCACCTCTCGACAACCTACAGCCGCTTACACCAATGTTGCTGCCTGGCTACCATCTGGTAGCTTTTGATAGGCGGCCCATTTAGTAAGCGGCGAGTCACCGTCTGCCGTGATTATCAAGATGAGACATTTGATATGGCAGGCGTCCTGTTGTCTCATCAATATCCCATCAACCAATCCAGCAATTTCCCCTCCATAGACCCATTATAGTTCCCATCTTCTCTGCAATAGTTCTTGCACCTAGCGGGTGCTGTCTTTGTTTGTGTCTACTCAATAGTGCAGACAGATATAGTATCTGCTTGGTGTACACAACCCTACACATTAATGTATCACTAAGGGGCCTCTTCGTGTTGGATCCATATCCCCACGTACGCCTTCCAAAAGGACCGGCCTTGTGCTGTGATATCCTAGAAGATACTACAAATAATGATAATAATAATGATAGATTATAACACATAGGGTACTTTTTATCCAGTAAAATTTCTCCTTTCAGTGGGATACGTAGAAAACGGGTTCTATGCAGGTGGAACTGCAGAGCACAGCTAGTATTAGATAAGGCAAAGCTGAAAAAGTGGATTATTTTGCTTTACATTTCCACTAAACGGCGCCAGCGCAGGAACCAAAATACATCCAACTGTAATCACTTGAAAAATATAGAACTGGAAGTCGCAGGACTTACAATACCTACAACTCACAACGTGACACAAAAGATGCACCTGGAATCAAAATAATCCACTTTTTCAGCTTTAGTAATGAATTTCCGCGAAGTAACGCCTGATTCCATCAATTAGATAAGGTAAGCCTGTCACTACCGTCCCTATTCTCATTACTATAGTTACAATGAAAATCTATTTCCCAGTACATCTTCATCGTAACTCCGCAAACAAACTAAGCGGTCCCCGACAAATAAATATTCCACTGAAGTTCGTGTGTGCTGCTAATATTAAACAATGTTCATAGAGTACGTATATTTTTGTGCAATCTCCCGTATTTCAAATGGATATGAGTGATAACACAGATATAGGTAGTCCGTATCTTTTGAAAGAAATACACAGTCGATTACGAAATTTTCAATAAAAAAAAGAAATCATTAGAAACATCTATAATTTTTTTAAACCTAACAGTGTTTCCTTTTTAAAGCACTTAACATTAAACTCATTTAATATTAAAATATTCATGGTTCTTAAAATTTCAACATCCATCATCAACATGATAAAAATCTGCAAGAATATTCACAAATTGGTCGTAATTTCTTATTTTCTTACCACATTAATTAAATCTGAATCCCCCGAAATTGTGCTTAAAAAGCCACTTCATAATCTGAGATTCAATTAAAAGCACTCTCATTAATAAAGCTTAAAGCTCGTTGTTAAAAATGGTAAATACATTCCATAATCGGATATTTATAGCGCGAACCCATTACAATTGAGTTTCACCACTGGCCATAAAAGAAGTGGTAGCAAAAACCTCAGTACTCGTAGAAAGAATACTACTTATAAAAAATATATTACTGACTTTACCTACACGTGATAAAAACTTTATTAAAAATAAATATACAACAACATCACACACATTGATCTGACTCCGTGGTAAGTACTTGTAGCTTAAGCGCTTGTATTACAGATATCAGAATCAACAGTGGTATTACCTAAAAATAAACTTAAATAAATACATATAACACTCAGACCAGTACAAACAGACATGTTCATGCATACAAAATGTTTGCACAATGCGGGGATCGAACCCGCGACCTTAATAGTCAACTTTTTTACCAGCACACCAAAGTGGTCGTCATATTGGAACTCAATCCAAATAAAATGAAAATTAATGTAACAAACAATGCATTATTAAATTGAAATGCATATGTGTTAGTTTGGACAAGAGTGTAGAATATTCACCCAATAACTCTGGTAAGTATAATTTATGTACTGATTGTTGGAACTTTATTATTGGTGATAAAGTGAAACTGGTAGGTAGCATTTCAGACGACAGTAAGATGCTAACATATTTGAAATAGCCATACAACTATTTGTACGCATCACAGCGAAAAGAGTTCGAGGCAGTTTATTTATAAATCTTATGTCTTAAATACGGTAGGCTCATTACTTTAAATCGCAAATTTAAAGTAATGAACCTTCTGTATTTTCATTAAGTGTACCACCGCCCATTTGCTTCATTGCTATTTGTATTATCTTCTCACAAAACCAATTTAAAATCAACTTTAAATCCACGGAATAGGAGCTTCAAAGTGAAACGGGAGTGCTAAAGCAACGGGCGATTTTTCTTTTAACACCGTTCTTCGCTTCGGCAGAAGCCCATGCATTTTTTTCTACTCAAAATAAATAATGGTGGAGTATTAAGATTCAAATTACTGTCTATCTGCTTAAGCGCACTGCCTCCAATCCCGTTAAATAAATAAGCCTCCCGTCAGTCGAGTGAAAAAAAAAACCCTCATAAAAATTATTAACATTTTCATGAATTCACAATTCTGTTTGCGCGGTTCACTCGGAATGATTTTTGAGGGAATACTTTGCCAGGATCAGCGGAGGAAAAACAATGAGAGAGCCGAGAAGTTTTTCATTAAGATAGAAGTAGGTGCCGGTTTGTTTTGGTAGAATTTTGTATTCAAGGGAGGTGGCCAACTTGGTCTGCTTATAACACTACTTTTATAACAGTTTTATGTGACGGCCTTATAGGCATATGAGTCAATTTATCATTTTTGCTCTTACTTATTTGTTTAAGTCTCTTGTACTTGTACAAATAATAAAATGGATCTTTTGTTTTCCTATGTTTTCCATTGTAAGCTTATTTCATAATATCTACTCGGGGCTAGGGGTCAAAATAATGGCCTGTCTTAGGCCATATGCCTGATATATTTATATCTATAAATATCTATTATTTATATTTATAAATATATCAATATTGATATACATTTAGGCTATGTTTTCACTGAACTACAAAAATGATAAACAAGTATCTTTACATTGAAATGAGATACTTTCTGTATACTCTCTATCTCTGATATCTAACGAACACCTTAGTCTACCTGTGACTACGTACGCTTAAAAGGGTCCGAAAAGTCAGGATAAAATAAAATGTAAATAAATCGCGAAATATTCCGTAAAGTGTCTCATTTCAATCTCTACTGTTCGCTTAAACCGAAGAAACAAATAAGAATCTTTACCCTTTCCACATAATTCTAATACAAAATCCAGTCCTCTTGGTAGCTCAAATATTCCCTCAATAACTATTTTATTTTTATTTTATTTATTTAGAAAACCAACGGCGTTACAGTTTTATTTGTTAGTTGAGAACTTATGCTAAGTAAGGCTAATTATAGGTTTCCCTTAAGATAACCGTAGATGCTGAGGAATAAAACTAATACAACCATTATACACTATATCTACCTCTAATTCTATTCTATATTAATATTTATATATTATGCTGAAAACGTCAGATTACCTTAGGTATGTCCAAAAACCATTGACAAAAACAAGCGAACTAATTCACAAAACATTTTGCCAGCCACCGAACGAGGTAAGAAAACCACTAAGACCAGAATTCCCGTGTCGGCACATTATCAGTCCGCCCATAATGTAATTGAAACTGGTATGTGGGTGTAATGTCAGAGGTGAGTGTATGTTGGAGCAGTTAGAATTAAGGTCTGCACGATTTTAAACTGATATAAGTTAAAACTGTAATAGTACCTGAATCCAAGTCAGCGAAGTAAGTACAATTTTATTTGAGTAACCCAAAAGGATTAACAGAAGTTACAGAGAAGGTGCAGGAAAGGATTTTTCATCATCTGATGGTACGTTTTCATAAATTATTTTTGTTAATCTTCAATTTCAATAAAAAAGTATTGTAGGCACTGAATTCAAAAGTGTCATAACTATACAAATTTTGTAGAACCTAACTTTTATAATAGGCAAATTAACTAATAAGCAGATTACGGTGTGGGTAGGTATTTAAGTAATCGAAATAATTGTTTAAAGGTGACAGCGTATTTTCTGGCCCTACACAAGGGCCTTCATTAGTATTCAATGAAATTAGGAAAATATTTATTTTATTTTATTGTACTAGTGTACAAGGGGCGTTTACTTAAATATATTGCTTCATTATTACGAGTAATCAAATTCCGTCCATTTGTGGGATGTTTACCTATAGTGGAGAAAATAATGACACCAAATAAATAACTGTACTAGTGGGAATGGTGGCAGTTGAGTTTTAATGTCTGTACGTAGGCGAGTTAGTACTGACACAGTGTAAGGTTAATGCAGTAACGTTTTAACTACTTAAAATACTACATAATGTTATTATAACAGTTATTTATATAAGATTATGTTGTTTTTAAGCAATAATCCTGAATGTGTATCCTGATACAGGATCACCTGTTACACGATGTTATTATTTGTATCAGGATACGAATAACTTGTATAAGGATAATCATTTGTAAAAGGATAATAATAACATCGTGTTACAGGATAAAAATAGGTGCAGGAACCTATTTTTGTCTGACCTATTCTATTGTTAATATTTCTCCGTATGTCTACTCCGCTATGGACCTAAATTTCGCTAAACCCATCGTAATTGAATTGCTCGATTTTGACATTTCATTTATATTATAACGTCAAAAAGGTGAGGTGCTTGTGGCGCAGTGGTTGCAGCGCTTTGGTAGTGATTAGAGATTATTAGAGTTAAACAACCTACGGCGCGGTCATGTTTGGGATGGGTGACCGTTCTGACCATAAAAGTGACGTTTACAAGCATCTCCGTGCTTCGGAAGGCACGTTACGCTGTTGGTCCCGGTTAATATCGATAGATATTAGTCGTTAAGCCTGGTCAAAGGCTCTCGGGCGGCTTAATAACATCTGACAGTAAAGTTGGTCACTTGCCTTACACACAACCCCTCCACCAATCCGCACTGAGCCCGCGTGGTGGAGTATGGCTCGCACCACCTCATAGTTGAGATGAGGTCTGTGCCCAACAGTGGGACGTATATAGGCTGACGATAACGTCAAAAATCAGGCTTGTGAAAGTTCATACCTAGGTAAAGGGCATATCGAACGAACAAACTGCTGCTGCTGCTTCATACTAACTTATACCAGAAACTACCTAATGCTAGTGCCCTAACACTAGGGCTTGGTGAGTCATTTAGATAACATGTAATTGCGAAATAACTTCACTTAAAGGTAAATAAACGCTTTATCACAATGATAGACATAATTCTGGTAATAATTCGGTTAAACGTTCAACCATTGTGTTTTGTATTGGGGTATAATGACACCTGAGGCTTAAAGGTTTATTACAGGCAGGTCTAGACCCGCCTGATTAACGATCACCTATATAATCGTCAATATAAAAATGTACCAATGGCTTGTAGATAAATGTTTTATACAGTGAATGAATTTGTTAATTTGTTTGACATTATTTTTAAACAACTGAATTTATTATTATTGTAATCAATGTGGGATTGTCATATTAATATCGAATATAAATTGTAATTTTCCGAAATCTTAAATAATTGTACACCTCATCTATTTATATTTGCATGTCTGACAAGACAAACATGCTGAGCTTATATCTATTTGTGATGTCACTATTTTTACCATGTTTTGTGCAAATAAATATTTCATTCATTCATTAGTTCATTAGTTGTTACTAGTGGCCCCCTGCGACTTTGTCCGCGTGGAATCCAGTTTTTTTCTAAATCGCGGTCGAACGGGATAAAAAGTATCCTATGTCCGTTTCCTGGTTCTAAGCTACCTCTCCACTGATTTTCAGCCAAGTCGGTTCATCCTTTCTTGAGTTATAAATAGTGTAACAAACACCACTTTCTTTTATACATATAGATTTATTTATTACAAGGAGGGGGAGTAGCCAAACTCTTAATTGCGAATGTCTCGACTTGGTTTGGTTTTACTCTTCATACTTTTCGTTAATCAACTTCATACCAAACCAGCAAAGCAAAAGTCTTATTAAACTCAAAAATCCGTACTTTGATAAACAACGTTTCAAAGCCAAAGAAAGAAACGAATCAAACCACACTAGGTAGTTTTCTAAGGAGAAACAGAAAAATCTGCAAAATTAGTCCGAGCGAGTTATTGCCTAAGGATCGCATAAAGACGGATACACCACGTTTTATTGCTGAACTGGTGTATGGAGCGGACGACGCACAGTGTGAAATTTGGACTGACTTGCAGACATCCTGGTTTATTCCATTGGATATAAGATATTAGATTCCATTGGATATAAGATATTAGATTCCATTGCATAGATAAGATATTAGATTCCATTGCATAGATAAGATAAAAAGAAAGCTCAGACAACCCACAGCGTTATTCGTTATAGTTTTGAAGTAATAGCAAAATAGAAAACCTCATAGAAATTTTAGAAACGCTATATTTTTTAAGTTCTAGTTTATAAATTAATTTTAGTGTTACCACGTCATAGGAAAACCATTTTAAGGCATATAATATCTAAGGCAACTACGTTGTGCCACCGGCAACCGGCAGGGAACCCGAACCAAAATGTTTAAATACTTATAACTTTGAAGTTCTATACTTTATCGAGCTAATTTTTTGTGGTATTACTTAAAGTTGTTAGGTATTTTATGCTAGCAAATACAGATGCGACCACCATTTGGTTAACAAAATACGATTACATTTTCAGAAAATGTGCGGGTGGCACAAAATGATATTTTATAGATGTTATATGCTTTATTTATTTTATTGGTAAACTTCAGTGGTATCACTGAAATTGGTTTATTAACTAGGACTTAAAAAATATAGCGTTCCTTAGGTCTCTATGAGGTTTTCTAGGTTTTGATATTACTTTCATACTATAACGAAGTACGCTATGTATTCTTGTGCAAGCTTTCATTTTTTTTTATCCAATAAAATCATAAAACAGGATGTCCGCAAGTCAGTCCAAATTTCACACTGTGTGACGGCACGTTAGCAGTCCGTTTTAGGGTTCCTTAAACATTATAATAATAAAAAACCATCTATGGCAAAAAAAGTTTAAAGCCACGTGCTTTCACCCATATTCCACCCATTATGTCAGTCGTTAGAATTTATATGTTTGAACTTGTACTACTATTACCAACACTAACAATTGTCGACCCATCTCGTAACAATCGCAATCATGATTTATGTTTTTTTAGTAGGCTATGGGCAAGATCATAGTCATAGGAAGCAAGTGGTAACAGCATTCTAAAGATTATATGTCTGGCATTGTGGATTGTCAGATCCTGAGACAGATCCTATTTAATGTCGCTAGTTAATGAATTGGGCTTAACTGTAATGTCTTGTCAGTTTAAAGCTAAAAATGAATAATTTAACAAAATTTCCACGATTTTAAAGCAGAATAATTCTCTTTTTCTGCTTTAGTCATAGATTTCCGCAAAGTAACGCATGATTCCATCAACTATATCCTGTCAGTTTTACAATTATAAATGAAGTATCATAATAATAAATCATAAATCTTACATCATTATTAACAAATATGTACGATTGTTATCTGACAATTACAAGCTTGTTAAAACAATACGTAGATGTACGAAGAGCTACAGCAAAACTCAAAACCCGAGTCGAGTGTATGTATCTCATTTCACTCAATTACTCAACAATTTCTTAGTCTTAGTCATGTTGCATCTCATTGCAATGTAAAGGCTTTCCTCTTTACACGCATTTCCTGCACGAATTAGTCCCAAGATGAGGCGGTTCTAAGAAGCCAAGCAAAAAAACGTTTTGCTTGTGCATTTCAGAATAGTTCATAAACTTTACACCACACTCATTCATTTAAAAAAATCAAAAGAACACATATCAATAATTAGAGCGCTATCCACACGATATCTAGGAGCAAAAGAGCTTTAAATTTTCAAATAAGCTTTATGTTATATATACAGATATTCATGTTGATTGCTTCAGGGTTGCCATAGTCAAATATTTATCGATAAATCAATATGGCAGCATATACACATCAATAGTTTATTAGGCTTCAGAGGGTGCAACAGAAATATACAGTCGAGGAAAAAATAAACAGAACCCGGTCTGAAATAACGTTGCTAAGCTGTCAGTTTTTTTTTTAATAATGTCTAATTGTACGGCGACCAGTCCGTCGTAATGAGTTTTCGTGCAGTCGCCGCCGACAGCGCTAGTAGGGGTCACAGTATAGATTGAACCTAGAGCAGTACGGAGGCGATGCAGGCGATGAGCAATGTCCAATTGGGCTAGGTCAGGAAAATAAACTTCAGTAATAATTTTACCAATTTATTTCTATAGTCCATGTTCAATTAGCATCAATATAATCGGCACAACTTATTATCAGCCTGACAATATAACACTCACACAAAACACTGTCGATCTGTTCGCAGCTCAACTTCGACTGCCACACTCACCGAGACACCGACTAGACATGCGCAAAATCGTTCACTGAACTGAAAGGAGTGATATAGTTCAGTGGGAGTTGAAGATATGTATCACTCATCTAGTTCAATTAGTTCATTTAGTTCAGTAAATCTATAGAGGCTTTTATAACGTTCTATTGAACTAAATAATGAAGTAGTGTTAAAATTGCGTTGCATAATTATGTATTATGAACTATTGTTGACTATTCTAATGACTTTATTAATTTTATATTAGAAGCTGTCATTAAAGAATTAAAATTAAAAACTTATTATTTTTAAAAAACGTAAAATTTACATAGAAAACTGATTTTCCTTCATACTTATACTTAGGCTTGGGACTATCAGCCTAGAATTAAGCCACATTTATTAATTACACTAGGTTGGCGTTTTTAAAAACAAAACTACTGTACTAAAAAAATATATCCGTACGTTTTACTCTCATATCACTGAGTTACTGAAGGAACTACATTGAACTAAATGAACTGCTTTGAACGCAAGTGAGTGAGTGATATATGTGGACTAGATAGGTGAAGTACTTCAATTGAGTCATTCATTCAGGAACTACCCATGTCTAACACCGACTACCGAAAGCCTCGCTCAGTCACCCCAGTCCCCACCACATAGCGGTGGGCTGTGATTGGCCGACGCCTCCGATTGGTCGACGTTTTTGATTGGCTTATACAAAATAGTCAAGTTGACAACTAAAAACGGAAATAGTAATCAAAGACTTATAATGACTAAATATTTATCAATTGAGCATTTAAACAAATATGTACTTCAATTATTAATCAACTCGTAAATTACACAAAATAATAATAAATAAATAATAATTATAGCCTCCAAGACCTAACAGTCCTAACTAAATGATAAACACGAAAGAAGATGAAGATGCAAAAGTCTCTTTAGTGGCCCTAGGTAATGTTACTGTGCTTAGTCGCTAACAACTTCGTTTCTTAAATGACATTCGCTAATTCCTCGCGTGACTTAGATAAGGTGAATGTTATTTCTCTAATTAAGCGTCGATAGTGAATTTTTGCCTTTGCCTTTCCTTTGCATTGCCTTCTTTCTGAATGACCTTTAGGTTGACTGGCAGAAAATGCTTTTAGCATTAAGTCCACCCTTTGTTCATTTCTTGTGAAAAACTTTATTGAGTTTTAAATAAATAAATTAATAAAAATTTTATCGTCAACTTTAATTAATGTGTCTATGACCCAGGACCAGAGATGGGAATAACGTTACTAATAGCCGCTTAGGGCCCTGAGGAGACGTGCGTTTGAGTGCGTCTGTCATTCGAGCATTGGTTCCTTCCATACTGCATATACCTATTCTGTGCCGGGAATTTCTTTTAACGAGCTACGGAAATCTGGGGACACGTTCTATTGAGAAACACGAATAGGATGGGTTGTTAAAATGTTGCGGGTATAGAAACAGGAGGGATGTAGTAGTTTTTCGCGTTCATTAACTTTGGGAGTTGCAAACGTTCTTAGCCAATGGAGTAAAAACAACTTTCTGGGTAGAAATACGTCAACATTTAAAAGCCAACAGAGTGTGTTTTTAAGTTAGGCAATATTTTGAAACTGGTACCGCTACCGTATGCATTTTATAATACTCGTCTTAACCAAAGTCAATGAAAAAAAACACGATACATGGGTTCGTTGAAATGATATTTATTTATTTAAGCGTTATTGCACAACAATACTTTGTACAAAAGGTGAACTTAACGCCGTAGGGCATTCTCTACCAGTCATACCTTTGGGCTAAGCAGAAATGATTATAATAAAAAAACACGGGTTGCACTCCGGGAGTGCCGGCAGAAGTGAAAACTTAACAACCGTCTTACGGTTTTTCGATCAGCATCACGTGACCTGACGCGAGTTTCACAGTTTCTACCCATGCCACAAAAGTGCTCAACGCCGCTAAAGAAGTTTTCACTTCAATAATAGAAATGATTATGATAATTTATGAATTTAAAATATCTACTTCATTGACGAATAATTTTATTTGTAAGATTTCCATATTGACGGCCACTTTGGTGTAATGGTTAAGAAGTTGACTATTAACCAAAAGGTCGCAGGTTCGATCCCCATAATGTAGAAACATTTGTGTGCATATTTGTATTGGTTTTGTTTTATGTATTTATTAAAGTTTGTTTTGTAATACTACTGTTGATTCTGATATTTGTATCACAAGTGCTTTAGCTACTTACCACGGGGTCAGATTAATGTATGTGATGTTGTTTTTGTATATTTATATTTATAATGGGGTGATGCACGTAACAGCACTTACAAAAATTACAAAAAGTACAAAAGAATATTTTTTTCAACAAGTTTTTATATTCGAAATGTGTGTTTTCGTCGAAACTCTAAACGTACAAAATTTCATCTAAATCAGACACCGGGATGTGGGTAAAATTTAGCTTTCAAGATTTGATTCTATACAAGCGAACACCAAGACAAGAGGAAACTAAATAAAAGCTTGTACAATTGTATTTAAGGAAGAGCGGACCCCCAAACACAGAGTAACGTTGCTTCAATGAGAGCTCCAATGTACTAGTTTTGAGGCAATTTTGTTACGTACAAAATTTAAAACTTTATTAATTATTATTATTTATTTATTTATTATTAATTTTACAATCCGATTCAACTAAATGACGAGTTTCACGACTCAAAAAACGAAGCAAGTTTATGGGAAAATTGCAAAGCTGTTAATCTCACAACCGAAGGGGTGAAAAAGGGGTCTCAAAATACCCCCCCAAAAAATAAACATGGCGCTCCCAACTAATACCTGGGTTAAATTTAAATGAGAAAGGATACCCTTAATTAAACGTCTCAAAAGCGAGCTTGCTTAAGTAATTGAAGGTTGAATTTCTTGGGCGGATTTTAGAAGCGCCTCTAGCGATGGCAATGGGGAATGTGATACCTGTGAAAACGATACGAGGAATGTTTTGTCTGGTTAGGAACTATGCAAAATAGTGAGAGAAGAAGTCGATCTTGTAGCATAGCGTCGCCAGACTGCGGAAACTAATTTCATTAAATAAATATACTTGTAGCAATAGAGCATCGTAGGAAAACTTATTTTATATATTTCGCAAAACACACATTCTTCGTTCATAGGCGTTGTCCTACGTCAGCGAAGCAAGGCGACAAGTGCGACGCGACCCGATGGGACCAATTTTCTGTGTAAATGTCAGTCGCACTTCGTCACATTGGACACGTACATACATTTGATGTTGTCGCGTCGCGTTTCTCACTCGCATAGGACAACACCCGTTGTCCTCTCTCACACTTGTAATCAAACGTACCCACGTCTGATTTCGAGAGATAGAGAATAGTGATCATCGAAATGACGTGATCGAAATATTATATTGTAATATTTATTTAAAAAAAAACATTATCGACAGCTGTCTCAAGATAACTTTATCAACCTTCAGATAATTTCCATTTGTACACAAATCAGAATTTCATTGGACTCAGATTTTTTAAGTCATTGTAAAAATTATAATTGCCTTTCTAAATGAAAGAGCAGAATTTTATTTTGTATTTGAATCGAACACTTAAGAACTTAAGAATTAAAGTTTTAATATACCAAGGAACTTTTTAGAACTTTTCAATGAACTAGTTTCTTATAAATCTTTTTCAAGGTAAACCTTAAGATAACGTTTATAAGGTTACTTTATTATTTTGCATTAACAATGCAAATTTATTTACAATGTGAAATTAAAACACACCTTAAGAAAAAATTACTGTCCCGCCTGTGGCAGTCCATTTTTCTTAAGGTGTGTTTTAATTCCACATTGTAAAGATAGCGTTTTATTCTATGGTTTTATTCAGCCGCTGTAAGTGTATGAAAATCTTTATCAAAATAATATTTCAACTCTATTTCAAGACACCTGAACAAAAGCATTGTAACATATGTTTATAAAATTGTGTAAAAATACGTATAAATAGTTAAATTAATCATTTTTGGTGCCAATTTTTTTTTTCTTTCTTTAAGTTTTTGTTACAAAAATATCTTCACCTTCAACGATAAAATAAAATCTAACGATAGCAATCGATCACACAAATTAGGTATATACTTTAAAAAAAAACTGAAATTAACCCTAAAATGACTAAGTTTGCCGTTGGTAAAATGTTTACACTAAGTACACTTTAAACTTAGGTACAGTGGCCAGAACATCAGGCAGACAAAAATTGGTATTTTTGTTGCAAAACCGCCCTTATCACAAGGGCATAAGACACCGCAGTGTTTACCGTGACGTGCTGGCCATCGTACAAAATTGTATACAACACACAAAGTCTAGAAACTCAGCACTAAAAGCTTTTAAACACCAAGAAAAGTCTACATTCATCTTAATTTGCGCCAGACACAAATAAACTACTTAAACTGTGGCCCTTTTCATTTAAACTTCAAAAGACCTATTGAAAGGCCAAATTGTTTAGCTTCTTAGAGAAATCCAATAGGATTTAACCCCTAATGGGTACAAGCCACTGGCCCCGAGGGTGGCCCCCGGGTGCTTGGTGGCCCCCTGCAGGGCCCAGCATGGGGCCACCTTGACCCTTCTTTGGTACGTTACTTAATAGTGGTAATACTAGTTTGGTTTCATCTTTGAGTATCCTATCAATACGTGGTTACGTGTTGAAAGAAACCTACTTCGGAAATTTATCTTAGTGCACAGGTCCTGTCCTGTAGTCACAACTCCTGGAGATATATATACAAATAATTTATTTCATCAACTTAAAATAAATACATCACTTTGGTTAGAAGCTCCTTGTAAGCTACGACAAGCTTGTGTTAGGAGCATCTTCTCTTCCATAACAATGAATATATGATATCAGTAATTTAATTTAGTTTAATTTAATTTAATATACAATTTTTCATTTTTTATTTAGTCATCAGTAACAATTATATAGATTATGTTTTATTTAGCAGAAATTATAATTATAATTAAAGTGATTACAGAGGAAATATATTATGCATCTTCTGATTATATGTATGTATATATGTGCATGTATGTGTGTGTGTGCGTGTGAATGGTATATATATAGATAAGTGTGTTTACTTCACAGAAAGGTACTCTCTATTAGTAGGTAAGTTTCACACCTTTTTTCTCTTCAGCATTTTAAGAGTTTAATCATATAACATCGTTATTTTAACAATAGTAATGAAATAATACTAAAAACCCCAGATAAGGACAACGAGAGAGTTTAAATTTAAACGTAATTTAAAAAAATATTACCTCAGCCCATTGGATACATAAATATTACTTGTTAAACTTAAACTTTTAATGAGACTCACTTGATCCTACAGACAAACTGTGTAAATAGTTTTGTAGGACTTTGTTTATAAAATGTACGTGTTGTTTTCATAATAAATAAATAAATAAATAATAATAATAATAATAAAGGGCTTAAAGGCATTGATAATTCCTCAAACATAGCATCGCAAACAATTGAATAATACTGTCTGTCACGGAAATTATTTGATTCAATCACCACGATGAAAAAAAAAGATTCCATCGAAATATATACAAGAGAAACAACATCAGCCATCAGCGTTCTTGTAAACCTCACCTATCATGCGTTTTCTTTGCAAGAAAAACTTAAATGTTAAAAATAGTTTAAATGTAATTTTTGTAATGTTTTCAAAGTCAACCTCAGTTACATACATATTTATGCCCAGACCAGAAAGAATATTTTTAACATTTATTCAATACCGTGTACAGTAAAACCGATGCACTAACGTTCCACACAAATCTTGGTTCTGCGGAAAAACAAACCAGCGGCTTGTAATAAATCCTACGGAGGCCTACTCTGAAGCGATTTGTCTATCCTACTCACTTTCGACTTAAGCTATCTCCTTTGCTTAAGAGAAGATGCTAGGATCATACTTCAGTTCACTTAAGAACACATTAAGTTACAGGAATTCTTGCATGACTGAGTTAAAAAAAATTGAAGCAACGGCTTAGTAAATATATGGCTTTAGCACATTTTTGTGGAATTGACAAGTTACCACGGTCACAGCGGCCGATTTAGTTTAACCGAACATTTTAAAGTCCGCGAACTAGGGTCTTAGATGTGATTGTTTAATTATACGTACTTATATTAATTCTTAAATTAATCATCACCATCAAAAAGCGAAACATTAGTCGCTTAACATGGGCTTCGATTCGCTCAATTCACCTCGAAGTAGCATAGTTATCATATTACACACAGCCAGGACGCTAGGAAAAAATGACACACGCCACAGACGCGTGTCTCAATAGGGCAACTTTGCTATAATTAGGGTACTGTTGTTAGCGTGAAAGGCGTTTGGCAGACACATGCACAATATAAATAAAATATTAAATAAACAACAACATCACAAACATCGATCTGACTCTGTGGTAAGTACCTTAAGCACTTGTGTTACAGATAATATCAGAATCAACAGTGGTATTACAAATAAACTTAAATAAATACATATAACACCCAGACCAGTACAAACAGACATGTTCATGCACACAAATGTTTGTACAGTGCGGGGATCGAACCAACCTCTTGGTTAACAGTCAACTTCTTAACCATTACATCAAAGCGGTCGTCAATTGGCACATAGGTGTAGGTACGTTTCAACAAAAAGAAACCTAGTTGCGTTACACTGTATAGAAATACATATCTAGGCTGGTAGTATCAAAGTAAGACCTCAGAATTTCGTATTGGCCTTCGGACGGCCTTGTTGAGTGTAACTGATATATTATTTACTGCCTTGGTCTAGGACGAACTGTTGCAATAAATATCTGACATGACAGGTGTTTTCGTTGCTCAGTTTTCTGTAATGGTTTAAGTACTGAAAAATAGGTCGCCACCGACGTTATGGCAGTTTAGCAAACGTTAGTAATCTGTCAATCGAGGAAAATGATACTCAATTCGGATGTAGAAAGATAGACGGATAAAATAGATATGTGTGTAAGGGAGACCTGGTCACATCGCAGGCGAACTTATATGAAATACTAAACTCTAACGATTTTAATAAAAAAAAAAACATTCAAGTATTAATATGTCTAGTTAGTTGAGGTTAATATATGCAAATTTGGTTTAGTGTCCGAGGACAACAATTTACCAATAAAAAAGCAGTACAATCCATGAAGTACATTCGAGAACAGTTTTTTTTTTTACTAAAATTGTAAGGTTAGTTTTATTTTTTTTCATCTTTAATCAAATTTTTTATCTCTGTGTTAAAAAAGTAAAAACCATTTCAAATTTCATATAAGGAGTTTCCATATTCAGACTGATGCGATGTGACCGGGTCTCCCAGTTACACTGAAGTTGTGTCAATATGTGTGTGTGATAAATAATATACACAATATATGACACATAGTTCGGGGCACATTTGGAAGTCGCAGCTTTTTTATTATACAAAGTGTTTCAGTTATGCCTTTAGCTGTAGCGATACAATTTGATAATAATTTACTATGGTCTTCATAGTAATTTTCAAATTTAAAATATTGACGCTGATTGAGATCGCTAGTTTTAGAATTTTTTAAAATCGAAGTTATGAAATCTCATTACCGTCAATTGGAGGATGTGATTCTATTTACCCTGACCTACTCCATTGTTTGCTCATGTAATTAGTAAACAATAAACCCAATAATCTACATATATTGTAAACCCCTATTTGCAGCCCAACACAATGCAAATGCTAGTCCTATTAGCAGTAACTAATTAGATTACAATTAGTCTAGATAAATATGCATGAGCATGAGTTGCCGAATAAGATTGTAAAAATGTATTGAATAGTTTTGGCAAGATGACGCAAGTAAAAGTGGTGTTAGTGTTTGGTACAAGAAGTTAAGGATTTGACGCATATTTTTTATTTATTTTTTCCTTTCCTTTTTTACTCCTTACTCTTTGGAGCGCCAAAAATTCTAGCACTACGATTCAAATATAGTGACAAATTGGCAAGCGCTGAGAAGAAGAAGCAGTTTACTCTATAATGTTAAACCGACCAGAGATACCTACATAGATATTTCCTGGTGACAGTTTTTTTGTCCAGTGCAAGACAGGAGGTCGATTTAATGGAAACGTCCCGGTCTCAAACCTCTGGTTTACGGAAACAGTTCAAACCTTTGAACGTTATGGTACAGATAACTAAGAAAATATCATTATGACCGCCAATGTGTGTAGCAGGAGACCAAGAGAATGCAGTCCCAAAAGATGGTCTGACCAGGTGACTAAGGAACTAAATACAACAATGTCCTATGTTCTCCACCAAGCGGAAGATCGAAGTGCATGGAGAAATCTCTTGATATAGTTGATGGAATCAGGCGTTACTTTGCGGAAATCCATGACTAAAGCTTAAAAAAGAGGATTATTTTGCTTTACTTTCCACTAAACGACGTCAGCGCAGGAACCAAAATACATCCAACTGTAATCACCTGAAAAAGCTAGAGCTGGATGTCGCAGGAATTACAATACCTACAACTCTCAACGTGACACAGAAGATGCACCTGGGATCACAACACTGACACCAACAACGTCAAGAAACGCGTCGACTGTTTTTGTTCCTGATGTATTTTGGTTCCTGCGCTGACGTCGTTTAGTGGAAATTTGAAGCAAAATAATCCTCTTTTTCAGCTGAAATATCTTGAAACGATGCCGTCGAAGGCACGAACCTAAACAGTGAGGTTACGACTTAAGGAAAAGAAAATAAATAGGTCCTGTTCTTTACCTGTTTCCTGTCATGTTAAAGTGCTGTCTTTGATACGAGCTGATGCTCGTTAAAGCAGCACACTTACAACAAAACAAAAAAGATTTTAAAAGAAGAAAAATCTCTATCGTCTCTCTCTTGCACCATACAACACAAGGTGAGTCATATCGAGAGCGAAAGAGACATTACCGATGCAACCTGGCACCCGTTAAATAATTCATGACACGTGTGTCCCCCCTCTCCCCTCGCGTGGGTACTTCGAAAACTTAAGACAGAATTAGGTGGTAAGAATATTATCTTAACGTGGGAGGTGTTTCATATTCTTCGGCAATGTAACTTGGTATGTGTGAGCACTAAAACATTTGTAATATTAGATATGTTGTATTGCATTGTTTCAATAAAAGTATGTATCAATGTGAGAAAATAATAAACCTTTTTCTGCGTACTAAGATATGTTAGCAGAGAAATTGCTCAATTTTAACCGTTCTATAGGAGCATATTTCTACGTAAGAAATCCGCAAGACCGATAAAACTAAGGTTATCTTATTATTTATCAAGTTCAGACCTTTAAAAGAAAATGAACGCCGTGGTACAGATAATAAAGAAAAGTTTATTATCACCGAAATTTGGCTCGTAGACCAAGAGGACGCAGTCCCAAAATATGGTCTTACAAGTTGGACCTAGGAACTAAATACAGCTATGTCCTCAATTATTGTTTTTGTTATTCTTTAATTGCATATTTAAATCGTCTAGGTTTTCTTATGTTAATCGATCGTTTGCGTTCGTTAACGTCAAAAAAGAATAAGTTAGCAAACAACATAAAAGCGTGTTTTTTTGGTTTTTAATCTATTAGTTATTTCTATTTTTTTAGTTAAAAAGGATAATAGAAAACTCTTATCAAATAATTGCATTGTCATCGGTGCTTGATAAGTGTGCAAAGTTTCAAATTATTCTGATTCCTGGAAGTTGGTGAAAATTGTGCTCAAAGATTCCGTTACATACATACACACAGCCCGAGCTAATAAAAGCGTGGTAATTAACAGCTATTCCGACATCACAGGTGCATTGCAACAAGAAATGAAATACCAAAGGCACATTAGAAATGCAGCAAGACAATCGGATCTTCGGCATTGTGGTGAATGTAAGGTGCAGATTAAGTTAAGAAGTTTTCATTGTTAAAATAGAAGAAAAGTTTTTATGGCGTGTTACTAAAATACAAAAATTAACGTTTTGAACAAAAGCTACTGTATATACAGCAACATTCATTTTACCACACATTATATTAAGTAAAATTGTGTATACTGCACAAAAGATACTTTCAACAAGGGTAAAATTAATATGCTGGTAACATTCGTTAAGTCATATTTAAAGTTAAAAAAAGAAATTGCTCTTATCTATGCTGAAACAATGAAATCGATAATATTATGACTGAATAAGTCATTGCATTGTAGAAAAAGAAAACGAATTATGAGTGATAAAAAGAGCACTCGACTCTGGTTAGGGTTCTTTCATTTATACTCTTTTCTTCTTAATTCTCCAATTTGTTAATATGTTAATTTTTTCGTCGACACGCGTATAAAATAAGGTACTAGGTAAGGGAAATTATTGACTTTTTTGCGTCAGAACGGTCAAACACCATTTGGTTCACTTATTTACAATATTTTTCTTTTCTATGGTGTGCAATATAGCCTTTCCAGTTTTGATATATCTTTGATCGCTAGTCTATGATATTGTTTATCATTCCATTCTCTAGTCTGTGTTCGTTAAAAAAAACTTCAATTTGTCTTTGGTTACTTTGTGATGTCGTCGTCGAGTATCGAGTGTCGTCTTTTGTAGTTTTATCAAGGTAAATTATGTTTACTCAATCAGTTTTAGTAGTTAATTAGTTAATTCGCTGATGATCATAGTAATTTAGGTCTGAATTATGTTCTTAGACCTATCCAAACTGTTGAAAATAGCGTTCTTATATTTTCTGCGGCAGCCATGTTAAAATTTTGGAAGTTGGAAGTTTAATGGACACTTTTAATTATTCAAGCAGAGAGGTTTGCGATGTTAGGGCGAGAATACAAGAGTTGAGTGCAAAGTTATTTGTGCTTCTACGTGAATATGTTATTAATTAATTTATTTACAAAACTACAATTAATATTATATCTGTATTTTATGTTTATTTATTTTTTGCGTTATTAACCACAAATTAAAGCCTTCTTTCTGCATGTCCTTCGAGGTTGACTGGCAGAAACTGCTTTTAGCATAAGTCAACCCTCTAAACATTTCTAGTGCAATAAAATTTAAATAAATAAAATTGTAAGTTATCAAAACGTGAACATAATGTTGTGGAACAAACGAACGAATAGTAATTCAGTTAAGCTTTGGCTGCTTTGAAACTAAACTATTAACATATACGTTTTAGAACAGTGAAATTGATTTTCTAAGTTACAACCAAACATTTCGAGCTTTATGTCTAAGGTTTCGACTTCGTTCAACTTCACTTTGATCAATGATTTTAGAAATAGCTTTCACGCTTTGCGATTAACCAAACAAAGAAAAAAAGTTAATCTATAAAACATACGTGTGTGTACAACAACTTTATTTCTAAACCGTCTATTTCAGCACAAATGGAAAATGGAAAATAAGCAATGTAAAAGAAAACCTCTTCTGCAAATAAATTTTACGTGCAGAGGAAACATTTACTGTAACTGGCTCCTTGTGAATACTTTTAGCGGTAAACTTCTGTCCTTGTAAGGAACGCTACGATTTTAAATACAATCTTTATTGTCTACTAGCGGACCCGGTAGACGCTGTCCGTTGCTTTTTTTTAATTATCTTATTTTTTCAACCTTTCCTGGACTTATATATACACTTATATATACTGAATATTTCGAGACTACAATTATTCAAATCGGTTCAGCAAAAATATATATGTATATATAAATATTTATATATATATGAAGAAACAGATGATTCTAAATCGACTTATCATGATACATACATTACATACTTTTCATGAAATGTTTTGTCAGGAATAGTCTGATTGAAGGGTTAAAACAAGTTAGAGGTTAAAACTTCTTTTGTCTTGATCCAATTGTCATTATATCTCGTATCACTCGCTATTATTGTCTGGTTTCCCTTGTTTTAATTACGTAATTTTACGAGTCTCATATTTTGTAGAAAAGAGACCTCATTCCGTTCATAAAAGAAAAAACATGTCACTAATACCCGACCATAAGAGCGAGGGTTTCATGAATTTTATTTATCACACAATATCACGAAGACAGGACAAATTTTCCTGTAATTTGCCTCTGTGTCTGAGCCATTTCATCGGGTCTACCTTAGGGAAGTAAAAATATATCTAGCCAGATAACTAAGACCCATAGGCACACACTGCCTATCGTATTTTTCTGCTACGACAGAAAACAACACTGAAATCTAGGATTCAGGATTTACTGGTCGATTTTTCGTATGTATGCAAAGAGAAAAAATACTTTGTCCTGTTGTACAAAGATGGTCGTCGCTACGAAATACACTTTTGGGCATACGGCACGGGGACTTGCACAGTAAAGTGTCATGCAGTAGATTCAGTTGCCTGTTGGTATGTACTGAGGTTTTATTCATTGCATAAGTATTGCTTTTTCTTGATACACAACTAAAAATAAATAAATACTGATCAAAGAAGGACGAGAAATATGATAACGGAAATAACGTTATATATCCCGTAATAAAACGCTCTGCAAGATCTGTAATTTCATTTGACATCTACACTTATTTTCCTGCTACTTTTGCAATTTTTTCACATGTTCTTATCACTTCACCAATATTTCAAGACTAAAATTCGTAAAATCGATTAAGCTGATCTCGAGTTTTAGTGAGACTAACGAACAGCAATTTATATTAACAGAATGACTGGTAACTTGTGGCAAAGCCGGTAGGGGGATGTAGTCTCAGGTTTTTTTGACATGTATCACTATAAGACCTACTGTCAGTTCTTTTTCGAGGAAGCCTTTAGTCACCCTGTTTTCTACAGACCGAGGCTACTGCATCTTCCATAACGTGTGTCCTTCTATCTGGACCTTCGGCGGCCTTTCCTAAGATAGTGTTATCACTGGACCTCCGGGAGCAAGGAATGATTCGCTCACGAGAGTAATGATGCGCAGTCACGCAGATCCAAGATGGCCGCTGTTTGTATTTCTGACCTTCGTGTAGAAAGAAAGAAATAGAAAGAATACTCAAATCTGAATAAAGAAAATTCAAGTTCTGAAGACTATTGAATAAGAATACACAACAGTAGTGTAAAGAATTAAAAGGTTTCAAAAAGCTATTATTTAAAAATCGTACATTGACATCCAAACTGAACGTATTAACAAAATTTCAGCTCATTTAGACATGGGCAAGTGGCTGAAATTTAGCTTGCAAGATCTGATTGCAAGCAAAAAAACAATGATGAAATATGAAACCAAATAAAAGCATTTAATTATATACAAAAATGTTCTTGATGTTCACTTAATTGTGGTTATTTGCCACATTGCGCTAAATATTAATGCTAATCCTAATAATAATGTTTCATCTATTACAGCATACCCACCTAGTATTTTATTAGGTACTAGCTGACCCGGCGAACTTCGTACCGCCTTAGCGTTGCTATGATTGAACAATGTCATCGAATGACATTGACATTAGTTACGCGCGTTTTTTAAAATATGCAAAATTAAATGTATATTTTTCAATATTTCTGAGAGATTTTCTTAATATTTTTTTCCGTAAGAACCTTCTCCTAATAATAACAACTACAACAAAAAAAGAATTAGTGAAATCGGTCCAGCCATTCACGCGTGATGCCGTGACCAAGAAAAACGGGTTTCATATTTATATATATAATATAGATAAATATTTCGTGACTTTCTTGCAGGGTGACGAGGTAGGTACTTTTGAAGCGGGGAAGTCGCAGCAGGATGGGATAAACTCATTTTTATTTTACTAAATTCTTTATCGTGTTAGGTAGAAACAAACTCGATTTAGAAGACAATCACTTTAAAAAGAGACACACACACACACATTTGCTGCGCACATACGTTACCAGGAACTGTGTACAATATACTCACTCACTTCAAAATTTAAGTATAACTACAAAAAACACTGCACCGATCCAGCTACTCCGTAACAATTTCTTGGCATACCTTACCTTTCTTTAAAAACGTATTTCTTCCACAAAATAAACTTCCACTCCCAAAGAAATACTGTGTTACTAGTTTTTCTTGCGACAATTTCGCTGGCGCCCTTCGGGAACGATATCTCTGCTTGACCAGAAGTACTTTTAGGGTTGCCAACGTTACTTCAAATACTTGAAATTTAGTTATTACCACAAAAATGCCTTGCCTAAAATTACTTTTGTTCTACATAGACAGAACTTATTTTACTCAAACGCGTAAAGCAAATATTGATAGTAACAGCAGTCGGTTAATTCAGGTTTGGACTTTCTATTAATCAACTCTGGTCCAACAATATTTCAAAAAATATTGTATAATCTCTATATCTATAAAATTCTCGTGTCACAATGTTCGTTCAAGTACTCCTCCGAAACGGCTTGACCGATTCTTATGAAATTTAGTGAGCATATTGAGTAGGTCTGAAAATCAGCCAACATCTATTTTTCATATTCCTTAGTGATAAAGGTTGTCCACAATAATTTATATAGCAAAACAACGTTTGCCGGGTCAGCTAGTAACCAATAAATTATTATTTTACCCAGTACATACCCATTGCGTTAGAAGCGCAAAACTATCTTCCTCTGAAGTGTTTTTTCCCTGAATCTAGGAAAACCACTGAAGTTGGTAACCCTGCTTCAGCACTCCTTAGAGTCGAGTTTACTCTTCCCCGAAGGATTACCGGGAATTTGCAGTCGCTTGATGTGCCAATGTTTCTTTGACCGTGTTTAATGTTCATCTTAAAATTGTACTAAGAAGATCAAGGGCTAAAGTGAACGAATATTTAGGTAAAGAATTACTGTACTATATTGTGTAAAAAAATATATATTAGTAAACATTTCAGTACATTCTTTCACTAGTGCAACAAATCACTAATAGGTACCTACGAATCGAAAATTTTAATATAATAGATATCAAACATATTCGATCATTTTGCTCACAGAGATTTTAATTACCTTTAGAAATTTAGCTATAAAATAGGTAAATGCCTAGGAGATAACTTTTTTGGAGGGATAGATAGAGTAACACTTTATTGTACAACACAAAACAAAAATTACAGGCAAGTTTAACAAAGAAAGGTGTACATTTTAGACGGTCTTAACGAAAATTACGCTTAATAATTTGAATATCGGTCAAGGTGATTAATAAAACGATGAAATTCCTTCCTAAACATCCTTTCGGGTGTTGTTGGGGCTGCCGCGCTTCTGCAGCGCGTCGGGTATGTTCGCCGAGGAACGCACTGACGGATTTTACGCGATCATTCGCAAGAAACTGGCCTCGCTGATGAGCAGAGTGTGCGGTAGCTCCAATGCCATTTGAGGGTTGTGGGGGGTAGGCCCGAGTGTCCTATTGCTGATAATTGGACGGCCCTTTTGATTGGCTTAAAGAAGTAAACCATCAATAAATTGAAATTAAATTATATTTTTATTTTATTTTGACATTTCTTATTTTACTTGACATTAGATAATTGACATTCGGATTTTAATTATTATTATTTTAAATTGATTTGTATTAAATTGAACGCATTAAAAAATTACAATTAAATTTACGAACCTAAATTAAGGATCACTAACAATTTATATGGAATCTTATTCGGAAATAGAATATTTGAATTTAACTAATAAATAAATCAACACCAAAACTAGGCATTGGCCAACATTAAGCATGATTGAATACGGTCCAAAGTAAGTGCTGGTACTCCAATCAGACAAATTGGAAGGCATCCTTGGTGTGCGCTATTAACGAATATTGATCGTTAAGCGCCATTATTGGACCGGTCGCCATCAAAAGGTGTCCACTGAGTAATCATTATAACAGCGATGGAATTAATGTTGTTCAAAGTTTTCATAAGTAAACTAGAGGATGCCCGCGACTTCGTTCGCAATCCATGCAAAGTTTCTTCCCCACACCCCTTTATTGCTCCCCATCTTGTAAGTTTTTTATAAGATGATAAGATAACCCTACGAAAATATAATCAGTCAAGGTCACACCTAAAAGGGTCTCCAAGCACAATAAACATAGCAAAAGTTCAACATTCATTCATCTCTCTAAAACTATCAAGCGTGTCGCGAAAATGTAAATCATTGGAAAATGGATTTGTCCAAAGGTCGACTATTCAAACGAAGCCGCAGGATATCGCATGTAAAGTGGCTGCGGACAAACACTGCCATTGACGGGGCCACCCGCTAGGGATGGGCAATGGGATAAAAGTTATCGATATCAAAAGTTTTTTAGTCTAGTTTAGGTTTCACTGTTTTATACCTATAAATAGGATGCGCTTCATTTGATCGAAAATCAAATGACCTAATTTCATATGAAATAACGTTCAAATAATATATAGTTTTACTGTATAATCTAATTACATCTAGTATGAATATCATTTGGTATATTACTTCCTTCCTATAAAATCAAATAATAATAAATATACAACAACATAATATAAGTATACGTTATCGATATTACTTAGTCGCTGCAATACAAGATTTTCTTAGTGCAGCGGCTAAGGATTTCCTAGTTTGATTTAAAATAATTCAATAATTACCGTTCCACTACTAGGCCCAGGGTCATTTGGCATCAGGTTGCCATATTTTTTATGAAGATTTTGATAAACATACCTTGGATAGTAAACTTATTGCCAATATTAATTTATTTACAAAATGTGACTTTAATAATTTTCAAATTGTGTGAACATTGGTATGCGTGCGAACGTAAGTTTTCTTACCACATCATGTTTCTCTTACAAAGTCATAATATTAACTAACTTTGTCGTTTTTATGAGAATTACTACAGACAGCACTAAAAGTAAAAAAGGCGACTTATTAATCACTAATAAAAAATACATACTCTAATCAATTACTGTGCATGTAATTTCCCTATAACACTCTCATATCGATTTTTATGTTAGAACTCCACAATGCCAGTCGTGTCGTTTGAAATGTCTAAGACAGACGACATTAATTTTAACACGCGTATCTTTAAGGACGTACGAACTTTTTTAAAACCGTTACTTAACTGTTTAAGACTTCATTTTTTCCCTATTTATTATTTTAAAAATAACTTTATTATCTCCACCAGTGTCACAGTGAAAGTGTTGAGTGCATGTGCTACTATTATTTTCTTAGTACTCAACCTATTAAGAACTTTAGAAGCGTTTAAATCCTTTAAAACGTCCTTTGTATATCGTTCCCGTTGGGTATCTCTCTTTGATGTATTTTATTTTCCTTTATTATGTGGCTTTTATTACAAACTTTTCGTTTTCGACTCTCATAAACAAGTCAAATTAATATCAAGAATACAAAGTCTATCTAAGAGTGACCACAAATTTGCCTTGCCATCAAATTGTTTAGCATTTATTATATGTGTTTTAGCATTTGTTTTTGAATTTGCTGTCGTGATTATAAGTCAACAAACTTTTTTCATATTTTTTACACTTCACTTAAATCATAGTTTTGATGTGGGCGTTCTGTATGTATCTCGAATCATTCACCTAACTCGTCGCCACTTAGAATTATGGACAGAGGAACTAAGACTTTCGTCAGGTTTTTCACCAACGAAAACCATGAAGAGGAGAAACTCAAGAGTTTATTGGAAAGTTACTTACCAAAGATATTTGGAAATCATTGAAATTCTTCAAACAATTGAAAAATGTTTCGACAAAATGGTAAGTTACCAAACAAATTTGCTTACAAATTCATTTATGAAAGTCAGGCATCAAAAGTTTGGTCAGCTTTTAACGGGGAACTATATCAGTTATGTCAATAAACTGCCACAAAATATAGTAATCTATTCATAAATTTTAAATAGTTGTCAAGGACACGCAAAGCTACAGAGAATGCGCCTGTGTATTGCGCACACAAACATAATATTTCTAATCTAATCAAAACATTACATTTCCTCTTGTTGCCGTGTGATGTCATTCTTCTTTTCAGCCTAAATAATACCGAATTTATATTAGGATTTTATAAGGACAATTATAAGACCCTTTTGTAGGTCTTTATGCAGAAATACATACATTTTTTGATATTTAATACTTTTTTTACTTTACAGTTTTTCGTCTACATATTTAACATATGCTCACATTCATTTGTGTACATAGAACGAGGCATCAGTTATACCAAAATTATTTTTGGTGGTGCAAAGGTAAGGTTGCAACAAGACAGAATAAAATTTAAGATGAAATAAAACAAATTTAATTATACACTTATAAAGATAAATTAAGTTTCTAAGAAAAAAAAATAAAAATAAAAATATTTTTTTTAAGGTGCAGTTTATTTTTTACAGGACATGCCTCTAATTTCCTACACTGCCATAATGTCACCATTAATATGGATAATATATAAAATAATAATACTAGCCATATTCACATATGAGTGTGAAAAAATGTACATTTCTTTAGATGAAACTAGAGTAATGAGTTCTCTTCTTATACAGAAAAGTGATTGGTCAAGTACGTATACATCTCAAAATTTTAATTTGAAGTCAAGTTATAACCTACTATTTAGCTAATAATATGTTTCGTCGATTATTTACATACTTAATTTGAACAAATAAACCCTGTATTTTTTAGAAACCTTAGTCTTTTAGTTAGTACCTTTGCATATTTGAACTTTGAAGCAATTGAACAATTAAACCTAATAAATGTGAGTATTTTTTTTATATATATGTTTTAAATAAGATATATTTAAATTCACAGAACCAGTATACCAGCTTTGTAAAAAGATACAAAGTTTGACCGGAAGAGAGCCATTTCGCTTCACCGCATACGGCTGGTTCAATATTGATGCAGATTTTTACATCAAATTAACCGATATGATTACCATGTACACGATTGTGATATTTCAGTTTTTCCTATTTAATAATTAAATAGTGTTTGAATCAGCATGTTATTTGAATTCTAATCATTTGCGCACACAATAATACAGCTTTTATAAACTGTCATTGAACACCTTATGACAGGTATTCTATCGTTTAATTTGATATTCAATATCACAATATAGTTAAAAATAACGTCGTGTCATTATATGACCGTTTCATTTAAAATGACCAATTTTTTAATGTTCACTTCATATATTCTCAAGAGTACCGCCAAAAGTATTTCGCGTATCTAGTTTTTATTTTTTATATTATAATTTTTTGGGTAACATTTAGTTTTAACATTATATAACAAAATAGGTCATTAAAATAACACACTAATTAAGTTTCCTCAGCTTAAATTTAATGTTAGTAGTTTCGATTTATCGAGCAAATTTCATCGACCGTGTCCCATGACTAGCTGCGAGTCTACAAATATCGGGAGGACAAGAGGACCAGCGAGGGCAGAGGACTGATTCCGTTTACCCAGTATGTGATGTTATCGATTCGGCACCCAGATGAGTTTCAGGTGTTATACTCTTTTATGAGGCTTACTAAGAAACGATAACTGCACATACTTATAGCGAATCACTCGTGTTTTCGGTAAGGCATTGTTTGCAACTGAATACTAATTGGATTGGTTTTATTTGAAGAAGAAGAAGAAAAATATTTTATTTGGTTTAAAATTAAACATCACACAAGAAAATAAAATATAATTAACAGAACCAAATTGGATCTAAGATCCGAACTTAAATCGTTTTTCACCGATCTGATAATAGAATAAAACATATTGTTACGTTCTAGGGGTGTGGGATCTAGATTGAAATGCACTTCTAAACCGATGAAGTAGAGTAGGATTTATTGTACACACTTTACGTTACAACACTTAGTACACAAACACTTATATCGCACTCCAAATCTTCTTGTCGCAGTTTTCGCTCCGATGTTTACTCGTCGCTTTCCCAAATTAAACTCCAACTCGGACGCATTCCCGGGCTCCTTATATACCGGCCGTCAAGGACTCCCGAATATTCGGTAGGTACCTACTACCCAGTACGAGACTGTTCGGGATCCTTCCAAATGCCGTCTTGCCTAGCCTATACCTTTCTCGAATGTTCGGCATCATAGTGCTATCCCTGTCTTGTGCTGTCTCTGTCACACCTTTCTGGAATGTTCTCAGTATAGCTGTCTCTTTCTAATCGTGCTATCTCTTTCACTCCTACTAAAAATTACGTCATATACTGAAGTGGGCTTCAAAGGCCCATAAGGGGTCCTGAAAACGCCTGAAAACGGGTTTTCAGGTTATGGCGTCATCTGATAGAGGGTGGCCTGAAACGGACTGAAAACATGTTTCAGGCGCCTGAAAACAACAGCAACTTGGGTGAAATTTCGATAAACTAGTATGTGTTAGAGCACTCTCTGAAACGGCCTGAAATGGTATTTCAGCCTGCTGAAAACGCCTCCAAGGCACGGAAAAACACGATCAAAGTTTTAGCACTAGCCCACCGGCGTAACACTACCCCCTCCTTAGACATGCTCGTCCCGAGCATCATTCGTTCCATGGTACTTGGCCAACCGATCAACATGAACAATCTTACAGGGGCTACGTGCGTTGCGCTGTATCCGATAAGTGACGTCGTTGATCCTTGTGACTACTTTGTACGGCCCTTCCCAACTCGGCGACAATTTCGGTGACTTTCCTTTTCGACGCATAGGGTTATGTAGCCACACGAATGATCCTTCCTCAAACCTCGTCTGGTTAGACTTCCGGTTGTACGAGTATCTGGTCTTCACCGTTCGGTCCGAGTCCCGTTGCCTCCAAGATCTTTTTGGGCAGCTTGATTGTATGTGTCCTCTTTCCCCGCAGTTGTAGCATCGAGGCCCAGTTTCTCGAGGTGAAGCAATCGGCTCGCTGGCCGCAACTTCGCGCACCCTAAAGGATTTTGTTGAGTCTTGGCGTACAGCTTCCACCTCCAGGGCATGGGCGAGCGCATCCTTCAAGGTCCCATGGTGTCCCAGCCGTACAGCAGCCCTCACTTCAAAGTCCCGAATCCCATCTATGAATGCCTGTACTAGCGTTCCATCGATGAAAGTCGCTGCGGAACCTTGGTGCGCCTTCCGGACGAGCTTCTCTATCTCAAGTGCCCACTTTTGTAACGACTCATTATGCCCCTGAGTCCTATTCTTCAGCTGAGCTCTGTAAACGTGCTCTAGATGGCTGTCACCGAAGCGTGCCTCTAAAGCTTCAAGAAGACGGTCGTATGTCTTCTCCTTTCCTAACGCTTCCAGAACAGTGAGAGCTTCGTCCCGCAGCGCCAAACTCAGTGCCGTTTTAGCATAGTCCTTGCTCCAGCCATTCGCTTCGGCAACCATCTCGAATTGGAGCTTGTATGCGGCCCACGAAGAGGTACCATCGAATGGAGGTACCTTTAACTTTTCACCTCCTGTGGCTGGTGCACCTGATACACTGGTGGTGCCGTTGGCCACTTTGATCTCCAACTTCTGGAGGCGATTCTCCTGGCCCTCCACTTTTTCGTTCAGTCCATTGAGGCGCTCCTCGTGGTTTTCAACTTTTATTTCAACGCCCACAATTTTGTCTTGCACCTCAGCCATCTCCTTTTTCCATTCTGCAGCTACTTCGTGTACCTCACGGAGGACTTCTTTCAGGTCCCGTAGCTCTTGCTGCAAAATTCTAGCCTGTTCCTCCTGCCTTCTGGTCTGTTCCTCCTGCTGAACCCGTAGCTCTTGTTGCAGGATTTTGGCTTGTTCCTCCTGCTGAACCCGTAGCTCTCGTTGCAGGATTTTGGCTTGTTCCTCCTGCCTTCTAGCCTGTTCTTTCAGGAGGATCAGAATGGCGTTGACGTCTATCTCCGGCGTCCTTGAAGCTGGTACTGCTGTGTCTAACGTTCCGGCGGTGCCCGCAGAGTCTCTAGCAGCGGTGCGGCTTCGGGTCTGCATCCCCTCCTTCTCTTCTTCTCGCGGAGTAATCGGCATTTTCAATCCCACTTCTGACACCAAATGTTACGTTCTAGGGGTGTGGGATCTAGATTGAAATGCACTTCTAAACCGATGAAGTAGAGTAGGATTTATTGTACACACTTTACGTTACAACACTTAGTACACAAACACTTATATCGCACTCCAAATCTTCTTGTCGCAGTTTTCGCTCCGATGTTTACTCGTCGCTTTCCCAAATTAAACTCCAACTCGGACGCATTCCCGGGCTCCTTATATACCGGCCGTCAAGGACTCCCGAATATTCGGTAGGTACCTACTACCCAGTACGAGACTGTTCGGGATCCTTCCAAATGCCGTCTTGCCTAGCCTATACCTTTCTCGAATGTTCGGCATCATAGTGCTATCCCTGTCTTGTGCTGTCTCTGTCACACCTTTCTGGAATGTTCTCAGTATAGCTGTCTCTTTCTAATCGTGCTATCTCTTTCACTCCTACTAAAAATTACGTCATATACTGAAGTGGGCTTCAAAGGCCCATAAGGGGTCCTGAAAACGCCTGAAAACGGGTTTTCAGGTTATGGCGTCATCTGATAGAGGGTGGCCTGAAACGGACTGAAAACATGTTTCAGGCGCCTGAAAACAACAGCAACTTGGGTGAAATTTCGATAAACTAGTATGTGTTAGAGCACTCTCTGAAACGGCCTGAAATGGTATTTCAGCCTGCTGAAAACGCCTCCAAGGCACGGAAAAACACGATCAAAGTTTTAGCACTAGCCCACCGGCGTAACAATATGTTATAATAAATTTTGTATATTAGATAATATATTTAAAATGGGTTTGCTAATAAAATCCTTATATAAGTATAAGTATAATATAGTCTAGGATTATAAGGAAACCCATTTATATATATATATATATATATTCTAATATACTAAATATATTATAAAATATGTTTCATTCTATTATCAGCTCGGTGAAGTTCGATTTAAGTTCGTATCTTCTACTAATTCTACATACTGTGTGTTAACAGTACTGTTTGATAAATAAAACATCACCTGAAGAATGTACCTTATGCTATCATGACACACTGCAAAAATACTATTTGAGATTGGAAATGAAAATAAAAATGACTATAATTTAATGCGATTTTAAATCTCAATGAAAACTACACTTGTACAAATTCAAAGGAAGCTGCGGGATGTATGTAAAGTGTTTGCAGACATAAGTAGCATTGTCGAAATCACCTACTAGGGTAGGACACTAGGGTTGATTACCTGCAACAGTTGCAATGTTTTAGTTCACTTTACATGCATCCTATAAAATGAAAATGAAAGATCTCCTTTATAGTACGTATTTAATCCTACCATTCCACACTAAAGAAACGCTATTTTATATTCGAATAGACATAACACTTAAAAAAAATCCTTTCGGCTCCGGTCACCAGGGAGGATTTAGTTTGGGAGATATTTATACTGAAACTTCTGCTACTTATCGTGTCGACCTCGGCATATTAGGAAGACCAAAACTTAGTCGCCGACAAAGTGTTGTCAGTTGCCTTGTGGAGGTCCTTGCGTGTGTAGGGGCTGGGTCACGCAGGGCAGGACAATAAACAAATACTGGAATTGAAGGTAAAAGACGATGCAAAAATCAAAATGAATCGAATTGAATGAGAATTAGTCACTAGAAACGGAACTTGTAAATCCAAAGGTCCAACTATTCAAACCGCTTGATTTCACATTTGAAAAAACTGTGGACAAAAACTAGCATTGGCGAGAAAGCCACAGTAGGGCAATGAGTTGAAAACTAATGTTCCTTCAATCGAAGGTTGTCTGGAAGAGATCGCTGCAAGCGATAAGACCGCCTGAATTGTACACCTTTCTTTGTTGAACTTGTCTGTAATTTTGTTTTGTGTTGAACAATAAATAAGTCTAAAGGTGGCTGAACCTATTGATGCGAGGTCTTTTGAAAGGTTTTCAACCTTACCGTCAGATGTTATCAATAGGCAAATTAAATATATATTTTTTCCAATTTTAGTCATGACGACAAACGACAATATCGAAAGACAAATATGGCGATACTAATTTTTAGAATTTTAGAATCTTTTCAGGCAATATCATTTTACTCAAAACAATGTCATACCATATATTTACTAAATTTGAATTAATACCAACAGTGGTCAAAGTAAATCAATCGGTTTAGTTATTACGTTTTAATCAAATGTACTCATAGGTAAACTAATCAATATATGCGTGTAATTTTCCTTTACACCTTACATATTCATTGTAAGGTGAGTGGTACACAATACCGGTAGTGTCTTTGAAAATGCCTAAGACAGACGAAATAAATTTTAATACACATATCTCTAAGGACGTAAAAACTCTTTTAAAACCGCTCGTAAACTGTTTACATCTTCATTTTCTTCCTATTTACTATTTTAAAAATGACTTAGTTATCTCTACCAGTTTCACAGTAAAAGTGCTAAGTGCATGTGTTATTAATATTTTCTTAGTATTCAATCTACTAAAAACCATCGAATCGTTTGAATCTATAAAAACGTCATTGTCATACAGTGCTCGTTGGCTATCTCTCTATGATGTATTTTTTTTTCCTTTCGGATGTGGTCTTTATTACAAATTTATCGTTTTTGATTCTAATAAACAAGTCGAATTAATATCAAGAATGCAAAGCCTATACAAGAGTAACAACAAAAATAAAGCTCTACCATCAAATTGGTTGGCTTGTGGTACAAGTGTTGTATTCTATGGTTTGGAATTTATAATCTCGATTGTTACCCAAAGAAATTTTTCAATATTTTTTCTACTTCACTTAAATCATAGTTTTGATGTGTGCACTATGTACGTATCTCGAATCATTCAACTAACTCGCCACACCTTGGAATTATGGACAGAAGAACTTAGAATTACGTCAAGTCTTTCGCCAACAAAGTGGAGGAACTCGAGAGATTATTGGACACTCATGAACCTAAGATATGTTGAAATAATTGAAAGTCTCAAATTAATTGAAAAATGTTTTGACAAAGCGGTAAGTCCACAAACAACAAATATTTGCTTTAACATTAATATCCACAAACCAGGTATCAAAAGGTTGTTCGCTCTTAAAAATGGTTACTTTTTTAATAAATTTAAAGTTATTATCAAGTACACGGTAGTGCCCTATTCAATCATAAAGTTGTATGGAACAGCTTACACCGGCCAGAATTCAAATTATAACATAGCTAAAAGATATATTTCTACAAGAAGCATTGATAATGGTGACTGAGGTTCTTGCTCAGTTTAGGTATTAAAGGTTTTATTTTTTGGTATATGGGCCGTAATAAATGCCTTTTCTACTTTTAATTCTGTCATTACTTTACAGGTTTTATTGTACATTTTTAACACAAGCGTGCATTCATTGATGTACATAGAACAAGCTACTCGTTTTACCAAAACTTCTTTTGGTGACGAAGCGGTAAGGTATTAAAAATACTGAATAAAATTGAATATTAAAATAAAATATTATGATTAAAATATTACTTAGAAGATAAAAAACGGCATAAAAATTTATGTTAAATAAATAAACAAAAATTTTACAGGAGATGTCCTTATCGCAATTAACAGTTGTGGTGTCACCATTTTTATGGGCAATACATAAGATGGTGATGCTAGCCATCTTCACATATGAGTGTGAAAAACTGTACATTGTTTTGAATGAATCTCAAGTAATAAGTGCTATTCTTATACAGAAAAGTGATCGGTCAAGTACGTATTTACGAATATATCTCTAACAAATTAAAATTAACTAATATTATAAAATGACTAAAATTTACTTTTAAAATTATTAATAAATTTCAAAAATTGCTATTTTAGATGACCTAAATACGCATATTTAACTTTAAAGCGTTAGCTTTCTAAACTGCTAGTATTTTATGTAATGTTTTATGTAAATATATTTTTTCTTACAGAACCAGTATACCAGCTATGTAAAAAGATACTAAGTTTGACCGGAAGAGAGAGATTTCGCTTCACCGCATACGGCTTGTTTGATATTGATGCAGATTTTTACTTTAAATTGACTCATTTTATTACCATGTATACAATTGCGATATTTCAACTTTTCCTATTAAATGTTTAAATTCGATGTCGTTCATGAACTGAGTCGTATTTAATGTAATTTGAATTTAACTTATTTGCGCACAATCGAATGTAGCTTATAAAATACTGTCATCAATAAATAGATATATTCATGGTGTTTCTAGTTTCAAACAGGTCGGATTCATAAGATGGTTAAAAAAAAATGTTATTCGGTAATAACATTTTTTACCAGGCATAACGTACCAATTTCCCACTTCAATTTCGCGGGAGTGGGCGGGTCACATCTGCAGGATGCATCCAGAGAGGTGGGCCCAAGTTGTCACCAAATGGGTGCCTACAGACGGCTATCGCCGAAGAGGCAGACCCAAGAAACGATGGTGTGACGACTTGGTCAATACAACAAGGGACTGGGAAACGTTGGCAATGGACAGGGACAGGTGGAGAGATTTGGGGGAGGCCTTTGCCCAGCAGTGGGATGATATAGGCTAAATAAAAAAAAACGTACCAATTTACTAAAATATAAAACTCGAATGTGACTGACTGACTGACTTATCTATCAACGCACAGCCCAAACCACTGGACGGATCGGGCTGAAATTTGACATGCAGGTAGATATTATGACGTAGGCAATCTAAAAGACTAAGGAGGTTTTAATAAAGGGTTTAAAATGGGGGTTGCAAGTTTGTAGGAAACTCGCTGGCAAAAAAATAAGTTCACACGGACGAAATCGCGGGCGGTCGCTAGTTTGATATAAAATAATCGAGCCAATTTCATCGACCACGTCCCAACACTAGCTGCGAGTCAGAACAAAAATCGGGAGGACAAGGGGACCAGCGAGGGCAGAGGACTTATGTGCCCAGCCTAAGATAATATCGATTCGGCTACTTCGTTGGTGTAGTTGTAAAGTTTCGGCTAAATATTATTTGCAATTGAATGCTGGGTAGGTGGATGGATCTTTTTAGATCATTAAACATGGTTTTATCCTTTTTTTTTATTTGATGTAAACAAAACCTATGAAGTACGTCTAAATTATTTACACACACTATGAAAATACTACTCGTATTTAATTCTGGAACTAATAGAACACGATTAGGCGAAAAGCAAAACGACTACAAATGAATAAGATATAATCCATGTAAACTAGACTTGTACAAATCCAAAGGTGAACTATTCAAACGAAGCTGCGAGATATCACATGTTAAGTGGTTGCGGACAAATATTGGGGAGGGGCAATGTTATAGGTTATACTTATCGATGCTAAAATTGTAAACAAAGTTAAAAAGTTGCAAACAATAAAGTATTTGTAAGGTAAGCTAGATGGACAGATGACCTGAAGAAGGTAGCTGGTAGTGACTGGATGCAGAGGGCGGGAGATCGTGCGCTGTGGCGCTCCTTGGGGGAGGCCTATGTCCAGCAGTGGAATGTAACAGGCTGGATATGATGAAGGTAAGTGACCAACCTTACCGTCAGATGTTATCAATACGATGTAGCGATGATGATTTTGTTGCCCTTCATCTAATATAGACAAATAAGAATATCGATAGAAATACAGAAGCGAAAAGCTAAACACTTTCCATATGCGTTGCCATGGGAGCATCCTGCAACTAACATGGAAAGGCAGAGTAACGAATGAGAGAGATTGGGAGATTGCGCATCTTCCTAGCATTACTACGCTCCTTAATAAGAGGAGGTTACGTTGTCTAAGGCATGTGCACCGTACTGACAGAGCTAGTTTACTCATTAAAATCTTGCTAAGCCAAATTGCATTTGCAAAGCGTAAAGTTGATCGACCAAAGTTGCATTCCAAGGATTGCGCCGGAAGTGACATGATTTCTTTTGGATCGCGATTAGTGAACTAAGTAAACTTAAGCTGTAAATATAATAAGTTGTTATCTTATATTTCGAAGCGACGTCGTTACTCAAAAACAAGTAATAATCATCAATAAACTTGGTCGCTTTTAATTGAAATATTTCGGACAGCGCTCTAATTTAATCAATAGGTTTAATTATTACGTTTTAATCAGATGTCTACATTCTCTTATTAATTACTATGCGTGTGACATAGTATATATTACTTATCATAGTTATGTAAATAGAAAACAATATCAGTCGTGTTTAACAAAATGTCTAAGACATTTAATGATTTTAACTCACATATATGTAAGGAAGTAAAAAACAATTTAAGCCGATAGTTCACTGTTAAAGTCTTCATTTTCTTCCTATTAAATATTTAAAAAAAAAATCTTACTTTTCTTCACCACTTTCATAGTAAAAATGTTGAGTACATGTTCTATTACTATTTTCTTAGAATTAAACCTATTAAGAACTTCAGAAGCGTTTGAATCCATGAAAACGTCATTGACATACATTTCACATTGGGTATCTCCCTATGATATATATTTTTTTACCTTTTTCATGCGGCCTATATTACAAATTTATTGTTTTCGACTCCATTAAGCAAGTCTCTTTAATATAAAGATGGCAAAGTCTATATAAGCTACAAAAAATTATAGCACTGCCAGCAAAATGGTCAGCTTTTATTTTTTGTGTTTAACCATTTGGATTTGAGTTAATTCTTGCGATAATAGCCCAAAAAACTTTCTTAATGTTTTGTTTACTTTACTTAAATCATAGTTAGCGCCAGAGATATTTGGAAAGAATTAAGTTTCTTAAATTAATTGAAAAATGTTTCAACAAAGTGGTGAGTTTGCAAACAATAAGCGACACAGCCTCAAAATAGTAAATTGCTTTCACATAAATATCAACAATTCAATCTCCAAAAGGTTGGCCTGTATTTAATTGGGAAATGTTATACTCATTTTAAAAAATATCACAAAATATTATTTTCTATCCATAAATTTAAAGTAGTTATCAAAAACACTATAAAAACCGGCCAAGTGCGTGTCGGACCACGCATGAAGTAGGGTTCCGTAGTCAATTTTGGCACCGCGCTGTTTTGCATTTCTTGCATCATCATCGTCTCCCTAGCCATCAATGTCATCATTGTAAAGTATATATTTTTATATTATTTATAATTTCGAAAGTATTCATCACAGGATACCCGAAACAATTATAAATAAGAGTTTCCGTGCCTGTTTCTTAACGTGAGAGATTTGAAGTTTATAGGCCCAAGACTTTAGAAATTACAGGGGGGGACACCGTGTAAACGAAATTGGCGGGCTATAACTCGGGGTAATTTTAATTCTTCGTATTTTTAAAAATGAGATCTATATTTGAAGTATCCTCGAACCAAGTTACATGCAAATCAGTTCATAAACGTAGAAGATATTCTGTTGTGACAGACTAGGATGGACTGAACGATCTTATAAGGGTTCCTTGTCGGACTACGGAACCCTAAAAAGGTAGTTTAAATGTTAACGCTTTATTTTGAATGATAAAGTCTTAAGGTACTAAATTCATGTACCTTGTAAAAAGGGTACATTTTAAAAGTACGCATTTATAATGTTTTTATTTGGAAATGTATACGTACCCTTTGTAACGGGGCTATATTCATTAATAAATAACTTTTATTAGTTATAATCATCAACAAACTCTGTCGCCTTAGTTTAAATTTACTCGGACAGCGCCCGAAGTTAATCAATCGGATTTATTACAACGTTTTAATCAAATGTGTTTACATACAGTAATCAATCACTATGCGTCAATTTTCCTTTAACCCTTACCTATCCATTGCTGTGTGAGTAGTACAAAATACCAGTCGCGTCTTTCAAAATGTCTAAAGACGACGACATTCATTTTAACACTCATATCTTTAAGGAAATAAGAAATTTCTTAAAACCGCTTGTTAATAGTTTAAGTTTCCATTTGCTCCCTATTTACTATTTCAAAAACAACTTCATTATCCCCACCAGCACCGCAGTAAAAGTGCTGAGTGCATGTTCTTTTACCATTTTCTTAGTTCTCAACGTATTAAGAACATTAGAAGCTTTTGAATCCATTGAAACGTCCTTCATATATCGTTCTCGTTGGCTATCCCTTTGTGATCTATTTTATTTTCCTCTTGTATGTGGCTTAAATTACAAAGTCATCGTTTTCGACTCTTATAAGCAAGTCAAATTAATATCAAAAATACAAAGCCTCACTAAGATTTCTGACAAAAACATTGTCCTGCCATCAAATTGGTTAGCTTGTGTAATAATGGTTTTGTCATTTGTTTTTGAATTTATACTCGCGATAAAAGTACAAAAAACTTTCTTAATATTTTTTATACTTCACTTAGTTCATAGTTTTGATGTGGGCACTCTGTATGTATCTCGAATAATTCAAATCACTCGACACAAATTAGAATTATGGACAGAAGAACTAAAACTTACGTCAGGTATTTCACCAATAAAAACCATGAAGAGGAGAAGCTCTAGAGTTTATTGGAAACTAATGTGTCATAGATATTTGAACATATGTAATTGAAATTCTTAAATTAATTGAACAATGTTTCGACAAAATGGTAAGTCTGCAAGCGACATACAAAACTGCTTTGAAAATTAATTTAATAGTAAGATTGAGTAATTTGCTTTCACATTAAAATTCCAAAATTCGGGCTCCATAAGGTTGATCACTCTACGTCATTTATTTAAATAAATTTTATCAAAACATTATTCATAAATTTTAAAGTATTATTATTCAAAATATTACTATTTCATAAGTTATCAAAGACACTTTTAAGATTTGACATGAATACTTAACTTTTATGACTTTGAACTTTCATTCCTTTGCAGGTTTTATTTTACATTTTTAACACATGCTCACATTCATTGGTGTACATAGAACGAGGAATCAGTTTCACCAAAATATTTTTTGCTGGAGAAAAGGTAAGGTGACGAGAAGGCTGAATAAAATTATATAATAAAAAAATAAATCATAAAAAATATTATAATTCCTTTTTACTAGAAAGTAAGTAAAATTGAATTAAAAAAGTAAGTATGGAATCACTAAATATATTTCTTACAGGACATGTCGCTAATTTCCTTATCTGCCTTGGTGTATCCATTTCTATGGATAACACACAAAATGGTTATACTAGCCATATTAACATATGAGTGTGAAAAAATTTATATTGCTTTGAATGAAACTCAAGTAATAAGTGCTCTTCTTTTACATAAAAGTTACTGGTCAAGTAAGTATCCATCTCATAATTCAAAAATATATGACCTCCGTCCCCACAGACAACACATATTGGTGTGATATGATCGTTAATAGGCCATTTCTTAACTTATTTTATAACACGCTTTAATTAGCTCATGCTGTATTTACCTATGAATGTATGTTACGGCTGTATCTTTGAACTCGATTTTCACCAACTTCCAGAAATCGGATTAATTTGAAACTTTGCACACGTATCAAGTACCGATGACAAGCAATAATTTGATATGAGTTTTCCATTATCCTTATTAATTTAAAATTTAAAAATAAAAAATAGTATAAAAAGCTAAAAACACATGCTTTTATTGGTAACTAAAAAAGAGAAAATAATTTCTGAGTACAAAGAATTTGTATTACAGTAAAGTGAAAAGCGTGGGGTGCTTGGTATAGTATATATTAAAATCATTCTATTTTTGCAACTATAAAAAGAGAACTAAGAAAACGACATAAAGTGCACCCCACGCTTTTTACTATACTGTTATACAAATTACACGAGTACAAATACTCAGAAAACATTTTCACTCTTTCAGTTAGCGATAAAAGCGTGTTTTTTTTAGTTTTTGAAACTATTTTTTGTAATCTATGGGGTCGCGGTCGTTCTGAAACAACAAAGAATTTAACCCCTATTAAGAAACATTTCCATTACAAACGCTTTCAACAATTATATTTAAATTTTTAAAAAGCTGTATTTTCAAGTTGATGCAATTTCAAAGTGATAGCATAACAAAAGGTTTTTCATTGAAATTTTCAATTACTTTATGTTTTAATTTACAGAACCAGTATACCAGCTTTGTAAAAAGGTACTAAGTTTGACCGGAAGAGAGCCATTTCGCTTCACCACATACGGCTGGTTTGATATTGATGCAGATTTTTATGTGAAATTGACTCATTTTATCACGATGTACACAATTGTGATATTTCAATTTTTCATATTAAATGATTAAATAAAGGTCATTCATAGATTAAATCGTGTTTATAATGTTGTATAACTTTAATTTTATTTACTTGACTAGTCATATTACAGGGGATCGATCGAATTATCTTATCCTAGACACCAGCTAACGCTTAGTTTGGGGCATGGTAATTGGTGTGGTCGTTGAACCAATTTATAAATAAATATATGCTTTAGTATTTAATGGACGGTAACTTCTTACTTGTATTAGGAACAGGTTTGCTCTTGCCCCAAGACTAAGCCCATTATGATGATGGAAGATTATGTTCTTACTAAAATAACTTCATTAAAGTAGATGAAACTAAATTACAAAGCAAACATAAACAAACCTTTCTTAGCAATTGTCGGTATTTCCTTCTCTTCATCCGTCCGTTCGAGGAGCAAACTTGAATATTAGACGCGTATCGTTTCAATACAATACACGTTCACATCCTTATAAGCGATACTTGTAGGTGGTCTGTCTGTATCCACATCCCATTAGTAATAATTCGTCTTATGACCGTCGAATAAGATCCAAAATGGGGCAAACTGTACAGTAATGAACGTATCCTGCGTTTACCAATTGGTTAATTACGAAACCGACCTATTTCGTGAGTGCGCATTTGGTTCGTAATAATATAATAGGTGGTTGTTTACTGGGCTAGTAAACAGACGCAATAAAACCATGTCATGAAAAGCAAACCTTCAGCAAATTCAGCAAATCTTCAGAGTCACTAATGCAACACCTCCAACTCCTCCAAGATTTCCATATGAACTGATAGATAATAAGGAGTATCTTATTTACGCCAATTTGAACAGACAATAATAAATTAATTAGTGTTAATTAAGTTAGTTATTATTTAGTGTTTTTCTCATCATCATCAACATCAAATTACAGAAGATGGCATTATTTATGGAACAATACATGGTACCACCACCTCCACGACTTTACTGTGCTCATATTTCTAAGGTCGACTAGGTAAGACATATTAATAAAGCTTACAGTTTCACGAGTATAGCAAATTTTTACATTACAGTGATTTTAGTGTATAAAAACAAATGGTGTTGGTTCTGAAATTACCTTAACAATAAGTGTTGTGTAACAAACTAAGATGTCGATCTGAGTAAGTCGGTGGAGTTGCTGGTGTTTAGATATTGATTGCAGAGTAGCTTCTTACAATCGGCACCAAAAGTTGATAATCTAACGATTCTAATAAGACTAAACTATAAAACTTCTATTCCGTGATAGAACAAACAGCCAGCGCCATCTCTTGGCAATGTTCAAAACTGCTAGATCGCTTTATTTTCGCTAGTGGATATAAAACTCGATGAATCCGGCTTAATCCACTTCCCGAACAAGCATTAATCCCGATGTGTTTACCCTTTTAGCGGCGGCCCGGCTTTGGGGGTATTCAAATTAAAAGGCTTTTTAGCACACAAATACAAGCACCGTTTTAATCTCCGTACGTTAACGCGCGTTCAACGGTGACGAAGATCAAGAGCTAATGGGTTTTTGTTGCTTCGAAATTGTGTCAAGTTTACACTGACTAAAGAAATAAACAAAACCAATCTGAAATTGTTCAAACTCTTTCTGACGTATTGGACTAATTGGTGATATTAAAACAAAAACAAAGAATGAAGATGGAGCTTTACAATTCAGAAATCATCTCACTAAACTTAGGCGTTCTTTACAAAACTTTTGGAATGCGAATGCTAGCTTTTGTAAGATTCAAACCGTAAATACTAACAGCTGATAGCCACAATAGTGGTACTAAACGCCAATAACATTACCTATTGTGTTCGTCGTGTGGTGACTTGATACAATGTAGGAAGAGTCAGAAAGTGTGTGCAACCGAAAATACTGACGAAATCAAATTTGTGGAAAAATGTTCCTGTCTTCAAATACATAAGTTGTCACAGTGTTTAATTTGACGTGTTGACGTAATATCAACAAACAAGCATTGCAGAAGTATTGAATTTTGTTACGTTACTTAAGTACATCAAAAAAATCCGGACATTTGGTAGCTTTTTAAAAAGACAAAATTTCAAGTTTTAAAATGTTTAAAAAAAGATTGTACTTTCCTACAGCGACAAGACAGTACCTACACTTTTGACACGACTGAAATAATTTAGATAGTCGGGAATCCTGTAGATACGTGGTACACTCGATTATTTGGTATGTGCTATTGCATGACTTTGAATGTTGGTACCGAGCTATATTTTTGCAAATAATGTAGAATAGGATGCCATCCTCCAGGCTTTAATAAAAGAAAACTTAAAAGGGTACCAGCATTATCCTGCTCAAATGTTTTCCATCATCATGATCTCTCCAATTATTGTTTGACGGTCGCAGTTAGATTTCAACATTATATAGCATTTTATCCAGTTCAATCGCTGGTTATTCGGATTGAACCTACTGTCTCCAGTGTATCATGTACGGGGTCACGACCTGCCATAAGCCCGTATGTTCTAATCTGATTAAGTGAGTTCCACCGCCCTACCGATGACTTGACCGTATAAGCGGTCATTCAGTACTATTATGGTTATTGTGGATCTGTTGAGATGCACTTTTGTGGGGAGATGAGTTTAGGCTCTTTTTTTACTCAGATTGCATTAGTGTAAATGGTGTTGGTCTACTTTTTTTATTTGGGATAGGTTTGCTCTTGACCCAAGACTAAGCCCAACGAGGAATGGAATTACTTCGAAACTCTTGTCGGTAAAATTGAAATTGATCTGACTCCGTGGTAAGTAGCTTAAGCACTTGTGTTACAGATATCAGAATCAACAGTGGTGCTACAAATAAACTTAAATAAACTTAAATAAATACATGTAACACCCAGACCATAATTGTCAACTTCTTGACCATTACACCAAAGTGGTCGTTGATAATCGCCATTGCTTTTGAGATACTACAGTGTACAAATGGATGTGGCGTCTAGTCAAGCACATAGTCAGGTCATGTGCTTAACAAATAAACACGCAGTACAAAAGCTCCCCTTTTGATTGAAGTTAAATTGATAAATAAAATGAAAATGAAATACAAACTTTCCGGGGAACTCTAATCAATCAATGTCTTGAAAGCAATAGAATCAATTGACTGTTGATATATTATTCATTAAGTTTGTATTATGTTGGGCCTATTTCTATGATCAATGTAACTCAACTTTACATATAAACATTCTGTATTTGTATAAAGTTGTGCCAATACTACTCGTATGCATTTCTGGGTAACCAATCTTTTCACTAAACTTAATCTAGTAATATAAGTACGAGTATATCACTAAACTGGAACCGTTTTATAACTATATTCCTTGTGAGATAGTAATGAATCGCTTTCGTATAACTAACTATGTTACGGTATATAATTATATTACTAGGAATATTCCTATTCAAGACGAGCCAAGCGAAGCGCACGGGCACTACCTAGTCAAAATATGTGGCTTGGCCGTTCGTTACTACAAGAACTATTGTATAACACAAAAGTAATGAACAGTGAATTGATTTTTCACCTTACGCCGATGTGAATGTAGCGAAATGGCCAAGCCACATATTTGGACTAAGGTGTAGAGTTTGTGAAGTTAGGCCTTGTAGAGTTAGGGCGTGTAGTGTTAGAAGCTTGGCTCTACATGAGATCTGATAACTTTTTGACAGTGCGAGTCATATGGGCTCGTCTTGGCAACATTTAACATGAAAATGTTTTTGGTGGGATAACTATATTACGGCTTTATCTATCTTACTGCGACTGCGACATATATAACTTTTGAAACCACAATGGCGCTATTTAATTTCACAGCAAGTTCCAACGAATACTATTTCACATTTTCCATCTTGCGAGAAAATTCCCACTTAAATTACATTTTCCCTTTCATAAAACACGCGCAGGCATCCTTGCGGCCTTGGAGTTACTACTTTTATTTAATACCTCGATTCTAGGCACTGTCACGTATAAATTTGTCAGAGGGACAGCCTAAAAAGACGCAGTGAAGGCAAAGAATAAAGATTTCCAGAAGGCCCAATGTGAAAACAGAAAGAAAGAAAACATTCAGTATTACATTCTTTACAAAATAGAAAAACACATATTCAAATGCACATACACAAGATACTGAAACGAAATGTTTAGAAACGTACACTTTTCTTTGCTGTTACTGAAAGACATATAACTACTTGGATGCATCTTCTTTTACGTCATGGCTGAGGGACGTCACCACCATTGCTAGCGTCACGTGTCGTGTCTCTCTAGGCATTTCTGTTTTGAGCCAGATGTATCGCTCTCTGGGTTGCATAGTTGGATATCATTAAAAAAACTATCTCAAGGTTTTAATATCGATTCCTCTTGAGTACACGACTATTTTAATAAAAAGTTCTATTTGTTCATCTTCACGTGTTGTAGCAAATAATGGAAGTGATTTCAATATTTAATAACTGCTCAATTATTACGCATTGCGTTTAAAGAATATATGTAAGTAATAATTAACCAAAATATTAAAAAGCTCCTTCATCATTTTAACATCAGTCAAACCAACTCTGCAGTAGGCATAAAACTGAGAGTTTTACAAGAAGCATAAAGTGATCCTTCTATTAGTTGTATACTTTGTGTCAACAGTCATAACTTACGTGAAATTTAAGCCGTGGTAATAATGGGCCGAGTTCTTTATGACTTAGGGATAAGGGTCATATTTGCGGAGCAGCCGCGGTGGTCACAACACTTGTAATACGATAGGAATTAATTACGCGTGTGAAAGGACTATGGAAATAGGGTTATGAACCAAGGTAAAACACAAGATTGAAGTTACGGAAATAAAAGTGTATTCTTCTAATTATCTTTTTCACTAGGAAGCTAGTATAGATCCGACGCCTATGACAGGAACAAACGAAGTGATTGAATAATCGAATGAGAGATCCAAATCAACTATCTTCACTCAATAACTCGTTCTTACTAGTCAACAATCATTCTTTTAATTTTGATTTATTGTTCAGGCAATAACTGCCTAACTTAGGATTGGACAAATTAATTTTTGCATTTTATATTAAACAATTCAACACGCCCCCTCAAAAATTAATCAGTAATCTAATTTACATAGAAAACAAATCATATAATGTAACTAAACGGATCATATATAACTTCCCAGTGATGGCTGGGGAGAAATACAAAAATGGTCCAACATTTGTTGCATGGGTAAGGAAAACCCCAGTAAAACCTTACCAAACCACTTGACTTAATTACTAGTATTGTATACTATCAATGTAATAATCAAAGTACAGAAAATCAAATATAATACATTACTTTAAACCTATTTTACTTCTGAACTCATTAAAAGACATTGCTGGTAATGGTTTGGTCATTATATCTGCCAGTTGTTTACCTGTGGGAATATAATTTAATTGAATTACATTATTCTCGATTTGCTCTCGGGAAAAATGGTACTTGATGTCAATGTGTTTTGACCTCTTATGATTGGTTGGGTTATTAGCAATACTTATACAACCATTGTTGTCTTCAAAAATAATTATAGGATCCGAGATATTTACTCCAATACTGACCGCTAGAGACTTAAGCCACAAAGCTTCCCGAACAGCTTCATATAACGCCATGTATTCGGCCTCTGTGGAGGAGGCTGCTACTGACGTTTGCCTCTTTGTACTCCAAGTAATAGTACACTGGTCGAACAATTTGAATAAATATCCAGTCGTACTCTTTCTATCCCTAGTATCGCTGCCACCCCAATCAGAGTCTACATACCCACATAAGATATTGGTAAAATCACATTGTTTGTACACTAATTTCAAGTCGATTGTACCCTTTAAGTACCTAAGTACCCGTTTAAGGCATTGCCACAGCTCTTTATTGTTTTTATTTGTAAATCTACTCAAAATATTTACACTTGTACTTAAGTCCGGTCGAGTACACAACATTATGTACATTAAACACCCTAACACATTTCTACATGGTGCATCGTACATTTCTTCTTCATTTAGAGCTTCATAGTTAGGTTTTGTTTCTAAAGGGGTGCTTACGGAATTACAATCGTACATTTTAAATTTATGTAAAACTGATTTAATATATGCACTTTGATCGAGTGTAATCATGTCGTTACATCTAGTAACTCTTATACCGAGAAATAATTTTATGTCTTTTAAATCAGTCATTTCAAACTTACTCATTAAATAACTTTTGAAATTATTCATTGTTTGACTATCAGCACACGCAATTACTAGATCATCAACGTACAGTACAACGTATATATTTTTATTTACATGACCTTTATCCAGCATATATATACATCTATCAACTGATGAATTTTGGAAACCTTTTTCCCTAAGAGATTGTTCAAAAAGTTCAAACCAGCACCGGGCTGCTTGTTTCAGCCCATATAAGGCCTTGTTCAATTTACACACATAGTTGTCTTTGTGTAGAATACCTTCAGGCACCTTCATGTATATTTCTTCGCGCAATTTTCCATTTAAAAAAGCAGTTTTCACGTCCATATGATGAACTAATAAATTATACTGATTGGCAAAGCAAATAATAAAACGAAAACTTGAAATTCTGGCTACAGGTGCGAACGTTTCATTATAGTCTGTAAGATATTCTTGACTAAAGCCTCTGGCAACCAAACGTGCCTTAAAGCGACAAGGTTTCCCAAATTCATCATTTTTAATCGAAAAAATCCATTTACAATCGACAATATTTCTACCTTCCGGTCGCGGAACCAACGACCAAGTATTATTTATAGAAAGTGATTTTAATTCATCTTTTACTGCCGCTTCCCATTTAGGCCTATCAGGTCGGGTTTTAATTTCATCATAAGAAGAAGGAGCATTGCATAAAACAGATTGAACACACATCAAATAATCATCATCACTCTCATTATAAGATATAGGGGGACGACCTTTTAACCTATCACTCCTCCTAAGTTGATTATTTACATCTGTGTCTTGGTTATTTACATTTAAATCTTGATTATTTACTATAGACGGCATATCAAGAGAACATTGAGGTTCACTTTGTTGTGGGTCAGATACATCACTGGTTATTTTGGGAATTTTGCTAGGAGGCCCATCAGATTTCGAGTTACCATCTGATTTATTACTGTCGGGACAGCGAGACTTAATTGACACTGATTTAGACCTTCCGTCTCTATTATCAGTTTCGTCATGAGAATTTATGCAACTATTCTTTTCAGGCTTTAAAACAGGCCTGGACTGCAGAAAGTTTGTCTCGTCCACGATAACATCCCTGACAGTAACGTATTTTTCGCATTTAGGGTTCCAAACTTTGTAACCGTTTGGTTCATAGCCTACCAATATGCCTTTCCACGATTTATCATCGAATTTAGTTTTATTGGTTTTATCATGCACATAGACGGTAGAACCGAAAACCTTTAGGTATTTGATTTGAGGATTTTTATTGTGCCACAGTTCGTACGGTGTTTTAAATCGTTTAAGGGCTCGCGTAGGTGTCATATTTATTAAATTGACGGCAGTTAAAACTGCCTCGCCCCAAAAAACCTTGTCAAGTTTAGCACCGCTTATCATAGAACGAGCTTTCTCAGTTATCGTCCTAACCATACGTTCGGATACACCATTTTGTTGTGGGGTTCGCGGAACAGTCAAATGATAAGTTATTCCCTTTTCAACACAATACTCCTTCATTTCATTCGACAAATACTCCCCACCATTATCTGAATATATATGAACCAATTTGTAATTAAACCTTGCCTCACATTTTGCCACATAATCTTTAAAAGCCGCAAATACATCCGATTTATGCGTAAGTAAATAAACGACACAGTAATGAGTGTATTGATCGACAAACAAAACAAAATAATTTTTATTATCTACAGTTGGAGGTGTGATAGGGCCACAAACATCGGAATGTACAATAAAGAATGGTCGTTTAATATAATCTTTATCTTTAGCCTGATTAAAAGGAAGTCGCGACTGTTTCCCATTTATGCATGCTTCACATAAATTGTCATTTGGTAACACGTTTTCAATTTGGTTTGTGTCACTGAGCATGTTCTTACTTTTCAGTTCAATAAATTTATTTTTGCTTATATGACCTAAACGTTGATGCCATAAATCATAACTGTTTTTAACACTTTCGCATATTTGGGAAACAGGGCGATTAACACATACTACAAAATCCAAAGCAATTAGATTATTCACTGACCTGCCTTCCATTAGCGTTTTTCCATCCTTACATACCTGGGCACCCCGTTGGTTGAAAATTACTGTTGATCCAGCCTTCTGCATTCTAGACACGGACAGCAGATTGTACGGTACCTCTCGACAGAAAAGTACGTCCTCCAGAACACCTTGAATGCCCACGTTGCTGGTAACTTTCATCTTTCCTCTTTTTGTCGCTGAAATAAATTCGCCATGTTTAGCAACAGAAATTTTAAGCGGGGGATCTAAAACAGAAAAATCAAAGAGCAGATCTTCCCTGTTTGTGAGATGGTCTGATGCGCCGGAGTCCAATATAAAGGTAATCTTGTTATCAAGAACGTCTTCTTTTTGGTAATCTCCGGTCATAAATGCAAAGCCTGAAAACCCATCAGATGTCGAAGCTTGAGCTTGCGGAGTGAGCTCAACTGTTTGTACAGTCCTCATCCTATTGTCTTGTCCAGAGCTATTTTTTTGATTCATGCGTTTGAAATAATAACAATCCTTCTTCATGTGTCCACGCCGCCCACAATGATGACACTTCGAGTAATTTGTTTTCTTTTGTGAGAAGTTTCTATTGTTTTTCTGATTATAGTTGCTCGTAAAGTTATTCTTCTGATTATTATATTTTTTCGTGTTTTCTATTTTTCTTCTTTTATTATAATTTTCCGTTCTCGTTTCAACCTGCAGTACCTTGGCGCTTGTATCATTGTTTTCATTCCTCATCTTCACTTCATGATCCAACAGCCGCGTTTTAACGAAAGCCAGTGTTAAATTATCTTCCGATAATGTCTCGATCGCAGTAACAACTCCGTCGTAACTTGAAGGTAATGTTAATAATAAATGAGAAACCTTGTCCATTTCATTCAAATTTGCCCCAGCCGCCGATAATTCCGTAATGAGGTCATCGAAAACAGCAAAATGTTTCACCAAACACATATCACTTTTTAGCTTCAGAGTAAGTAGCCTTTTACGTAAAGCTAATTGACTTGCGCAACTTTTTCGTTCATAGAGGGCATCTAGATTTTGAAATATTTGTCTTGCTGTGTCATTTTCTTTAGCAAACCCCAGGAATGAATCAGCCAAATACTCGACTATAACGCCTTTTGCGATCCGATTATTTTTCTCCCAATCACTGTCTTCAACATTTTGAGCTTCGTCAATGGCTTTTAGAACGTCCATTTCACTTAACAAGCACGCATACGAAATTTCCAGACACTGTACTTCTCGCCATTAAACTGTTTTATATTACGTTTCGCCTTTATTTGATCCATTGTAACGAAGTATCACTCGCGAGAGAAAACAAAAAATAACGGCGGTAGACTTAAAAAAAAACTCGGCACTTTTATCTTCACTTTTATGATTTTACATGGAATTTAACCGAGCCTGGGCCCATAACCTATGGAAATAGGGTTATGAACCAAGGTAAAACACAAGATTGAAGTTACGGAAATAAAAGTTTATTCTTCTAATTATCTTTTTCACTAGGAAGCTAGTATAGATCCGACGCCTATGACAGGAACAAACGAAGTGATTGAATAATCGAATGAGAGATCCAAATCAACTATCTTCACTCAATAACTCGTTCTTACTAGTCAACAATCATTCTTGTAATTTTGATTTATTGTTCAGGCAATAACTGCCTAACTTAGGATTGGACAAATTAATTTTTGCATTTTATATTAAACAATTCAACAAGGACCACTTTTAGGGCTGATGTACAGTGGTATATGAAAGTAATTTGATTGCCAAAACAGGATAACCAAAAATCATCAAAAAAATTGTGGACACGTCCCACTGCTGGGCATAGGCCTCACCTCAACTATGAGGTGGTACGAGCAATACTCCACTACGTGGGCTCAATGCGGATTGGTGGAGGGGTGTGTGTAAGGTAAGTGACCAACCTTATTGTCAGATGTTATTAAGCCACCCGAGGGCCTCTGTCCAGGCTTAACGACTAATATCTGTCGATATTGGACCGGGACCAACAGCTTAACGTGCCTTCCAAAGCACGGAGATGCGTATAAATAGACGTCACTTGTATAGTCAGAATGGTCACCCATCCCAACCATGAACGCAAGGTAGGGACATACTTGCTTTAAAAGTACACTATAGCACTTGTGATAGAAAAATCAGCAAGGGCAAAATGTTCTACCGAGTTTAGTTCAGCTGGATCTAGTGTGAGAATCAAACCTGGACCTGGGAGATAGTTTGCGACACCTTGCAGACAGCGTGTGTCGGCGGTCGGTAGAGGAAAACAAATATTCAGATTATTTATTTCGATAAAGCTATTAATAAGTAAGAGCGAGAAGTAGACCTGATACCAGATGGGCTGACGAAATCGTGGCTGCAGCAGGTCGTGGATGGCTTCATGCAGCCAAAGTTAGGGAAAAATGAGGGAAGGAGGGAATTAGGGAATACTTTGGAGGAGGCTTTTACCCTGTCCATAGAATTATCAATGTTGTTTCAATTAATGTCACATTATTTTGGTTTGGAATTTTTTAATATATTATAACTCTTATTTTTTTTTACTGCATTATTGTATGGAATCAAATGAAGCTTATTATTATTATTATATTAATAAGTAAAAGAAATTGGCAATTTCAGACTGGTATTTGATAATTAGCCTTTATTCTGCGAATCTCACCAAATATCACGGGTCTGCTACCCAAATCACAGGTTTCAATTTATCTTAATTCTAAGGTTACGAGCGATCCTTTTCATGATTTATTACCACTTTATAATCGCTAGTAGTTAGAAAGTTCGCATATCTCCCACTGGAGAACGACCTAACAACATCACGTATGTCACTTTAGGTAAGGGTTGACATAACAATATAAAGTTGTTAGCGTACAAATAATAGTTCCATTCAAACGCAGCCGGGGTTTTGTTCGCGTTTGTGTTATAAATAAAACGAATATTTACGTAACATGTACTTAGATAAAGGTGAAAGCGATTTGTTAGTGTAACTTTTTGAGAGCAATTAATTTGAAACTAGCTTTTACCCGCGACTTCGTCTGCATTACGTAGTTTTTTTGGAATGCGTTGTTTTCCCGTAATACTAATTTTATCCAAATTTAATTAAAACGTTTAGTAATTTAGGAGTGAAAGGGATCATATTCCCTGGAAAGTAATTTTTCCCATGGGAATGCGTTGTTTTCATACGGTCAAAAGTAACTCATGTCCTTTTTTAAGTCTCAAGCTATTTCCTTACCAATTTCATTTTTAATCTGTTCAGTAGTTGAGTCGTAAAAGCGATCGGCCCACTTGAATATTTCCATGGGAATGCGTCATTTTCCCGCCGCAAAAAGTAGCCTATGTCCTTTCTCGGGTATCAAAATATCTCCATACCAAATTTCATGCAAATTGGTTCAGTAGTTTAGGCGTGATTGAATTAAAGACAGACAGACATACTTTCGCATTTTTTATATTAGTATGGATGGACAAGTCTAGACTACAAGAACACTTTTAATTATTGTAAAGGTTACAGTTTTATGAAGACCTTAGGCTCCTATTTTAAGGTAACACGTACCTACCTTACTCGTATTTCTGAGCTTTCGATGCGATCAGCAGATAAACGTGTACAGGTTCTCATGAAGTAGATAATTGACATTTCTAGAGCATTTTCCATGCCACAATTAATCTTTGGCTAAAATAAATAACGTAACACCGATTCTTCTCAGTTTTAAAAAAAACCTGACATAAAAAAACTTTTTAGAAGAATTTTTACATTTTTGCCATAATCACAACATCGCATCAAGCAAAACCCATATGATTCAGTCCATGTAATTTTATTTCTAGTAAAATACAAATAAAATTTTGAATTCATTCCACAAGCAAATATGTGTTTTAAGTAATTTATTTGCTTCAGACGTGACAATCGAAGTATTTCTTTGTGACCCGACGACCTTAAGCTCTCCTGAACGTCCTAGGACTTTGTGTTAATACTTCATAAAAAGAATATGTACTGTAGATTTACTTCAAACAAGTCAAAGTGAGTAAAAATGAGCAGCCTACAAAATAGAAGCAGTAAATTATCATGTCATGGTTTTAATTTCCATTTAAAGGCAAACGTTCACAGGATGGTATCGGACACAATCCTGGCAACAAAATATGACAAAAATTAAACGTTCTAACTGGTCTCAGTTTCAGGGGGTACATTTCTATTGTGGTCCATAATACTTGTTCAGATATTTCAATCGCACACTCCCGAGTGTGCTACACACTAGAACGTCTTTGAATATTTTGAATTGAAGTGGTAATTAAATAATCTTGTGATTGTGTCGCGCGAGTTCGTCCGCGCAAACGTGTTCATCCCAAAGGAGCATTTAATCGGTATAAAAAGTTTCCTATCACCTAAGTCATACCTTGTCTGTATACCAAATTTCATCAACATACGTCTAGTTTCAGCGTGATTGACGGACAAACATCCAAACAAAGAAACTTTCACATTTATAATATAAGCGTGATATTAGTGTGATAAAGTAGTAAAGTGTTTTCTATATAGAGGTATATATATTAGTTTGTAGCTGTAATAATAATATTAATAATGATTACAAAATAGAGTCAAGCCGACGCCCGGAGTTAGAGGACCCTAAGAGCCGACCTGTATCACCTACATTTATTTGCAGTGATTTTTTGTAGTTTTCTTATTACGATTTTATTTAAATTGGGTCCCAATGATTTAATGGTCACCGTGTGCAAATTCTGACAGGCCAACAATCAGTTAATTTTGAGAAAAAAATATCTGACATAAAGCTTTTCGAGACACAGTGACTACAAAATTATTCGATCCAATTTTTTTAATGACTACGAAAAATTGAGAAACATACATGGAGGTGATTCGGGTACCTCCTTTAGTGTTCTACCTACAGGCGTCAACTTGGCACATTTTTTTGGGACAACCTGTATGTTACTCCATCTTAGAGTCTGACCTTGCGAGCACCAGACTGGAAGATCAAACATACAAAGTCAAATAGAAAAAGTAACTGAAAATCATTCAAAAGTCTTTTAAATTAGTTGTTCGAGAGGCTGCAATATCACAGCTGTTGCTTATTGCAAGAATTGATTTCTTTTTACTATCGGTACCGAAGTTTAGTACTTAGACCTTTGGAACTTATGAACTGAAAACGGGAACCAATGTATTAAGTAGTTATTTATTTATTTTTATTTATTTTGATAGGTACACATAACAGAGACACAATCGTAACAATTAACATAAACATAGTTAGACATACAGATTTGATTGCAGCTCCAAAAGCATGCAAATCGAGTTAACATATTTCAAATAAAATTAGATTATTATCTTATTTTTGTGATTAGTTGTGATTTAGATGCATTTCATTGCATAATGAATTAGGTAATAAGATTTTCGGCAAAATTAAACTGTTCTACAAACGCGCAAATTTTTCAACGAGTCTTTATATGCTGTTTCAAATATGATTTTTTGAGGTTTGGTTTTTTGAAGACACTTTACTTTAAATTGGTGCTGTGTGACGCCCTTTTAGCTTTTAAACTTTGAAAATAATTATTGTATATTATGTTAATTTATTGTTGTATATATTTGACGACCACTTTGGTGTAATGGTCAAGAAATTGACTATTTACCAAGAGGTCGCGGAGTCGATCCCCGCACTGTACAAACATTTGTGTGTGTGTTATATGTATTTATTTAAATTTATTTGTAATACTAGTGTTGATTCTGATATCTGTAACACAAGTGCTTAAGCTACTAACCACGGAGATAAATGTATTCATGTTGTTGTATATTTATTTATTTCTATACTCTCGAAAATAAAAATACGTGCATCTATAATAAATTATTATTATTACTCTTCTTCTAATATTACATTGCCAATAAGAAGTCTGTATGTTGTAATATCGTATTGATTGAGCTAATTACAAGTAGAGCGATACATTCCGTTCGAGTCTGAGCAGTCTGAATATCAACTTGATACAATGTTACACGTAGCGTTTACATAAAAAATAATTTTTAGGATATTATTTCACTTGATGAATAATTTCGTGAAATCGTGATTATTTAAGCATAAAATCTGTTTAATTGGTTGAATACAAATTGTTTCATTTAATATATACAAACAATCCGTTTTTTTTTTCTTTTTTTTATTCGGGATAGGTTTGATCTTTACCCAAGACTAAGCCCAATGAAGCGAGCTCACGTAGAAGATGCCTGTTCACTCTATTCCGTATGTAAATGTTAAAATATGAATCCTGTTTGCTTATCAGCTGGAATGTTATGAAGTACAGAAACTCTTATCGAAGTAACAAAAATGTACGGAACGGTCACCCATCCTATCACAAATGAACCAATGCAAGTACCAGTAGGTTTTTCTCAACTGATGAAGATGGAATGCAAGTAAGGTCTCTAATATAGAGCTCGAGAGGCTAATCTAGAAAGGTATAGGTCTAGACTTATTAAATGATCAATCAAGACAGCTTAGAATAATCCGAGATATCCATCTGGTTTATAAAGATACGGGTTTTAATTTCGGCTAAGCAATAGACTTTCGCTACACAGGAATTGCAGAGATCAGAAGTATGGCGACAAAAGCGACGACCACTTTGGTGTAATAGTCAAGAAGTTGACTATTAACCAAGACGTCGCGGGTTCGATCCCCCCACTGTACCAACATTTGTGTGCATTAATATGTCTGTTTGTACTGGGCTGGGTGTTATATGTATTTATTTAAATTTATTTGTAATACCAGTGTTGATTCTGATATCTGTAACACAAGTGCTTAAGCTACTTACCACGGAGTCAGATCAATGTATGTGATGTTGTTGTTGTAAAAAAAACCCTGAGTTTTTTCTTCATCATCACAATCAGCCGCATGACGTTCACTGCTGTGCATAAGCCACCCACGTGAAATTCCAGGTTGGGCGGTAATCGTGCGACGTTTACAAGGACGTCAGTGCCAATATCTTACCTGTGGACGCACTACGCCTTTCACAGCTTTTCAAATTCAAATCTCGCCTCCTCGTCGTAAGCTGCGTACAGTACAATTTGATATTATAAGGTAATTCACATAAGACGACGCATACCGCGGTCGTAGGTCCGATAATTGAGATAGCTACCTGATGAAGTGCTCCTTACAACTATGGCTACATTGTACGGAATAGCTCGATAAATACCTAATACTGGCAGATTGGTGTGGCTTCCTAATTAATGTTACAGATATTGAGTTATTTGGTGCCTGAGATAATGTATGGTCGTATGTCTCACACAATATTGTCTATAGATTAGAGAATCTAACAGAGGTTAGAACTTAATTTAGGTATTTTTTGAAGAGCGTATTTGGTGAGCGTGGAAGCTTTGTAAAACCTTATAAAAACTTTATAGCGTAAATTCCTTAAAACTGCTTTTACGATTAACTTAGTACTTATACATTTACATTTACACCTACTATACTAAAATCAGTGTTAACCTACAAAATTAATTGGTTTATTTGGTGTAGGATAAGACACTAATCCTATAAAAAACAATAATAGGATTAACTAACATACCCATATTAGACCATGACCAGATATTTTAATAATCCACGCATTTTCTATTGGTTTTATTACTGTTTTTAACAATTTGGATTAACAACTAAAATATTTTAAAAAAAGAAAAAAATTAGCAGCCGTTTTAAGGAATTACAGCGTCCCTTTCTATAAATTATAACATATACAAAAATATGCCCTCCAATAAAACTTACGTAGACCACCAATATAGAGATTCCTCAGTAATATTTCAGCGTAATAGCCCATCAGCGAGGCATTACAGCATACCGATTACAGCACGGTAGATGAATAATTTACGGAACTGACCCAGAATCGGTTCTCAAGTCACTTCAAACTAGAGTCCTACTTGGATATGGAATTAGATTTTAATAGGTCGTTATCAGTTACCAGTAATATGGACTGATAAATAAATAAATAAATAAATTGTTTCAACGAACACACCAATTACCTAGCCCCAAACTAAGCGTTAGCTTGTGCTATGGTGGCTAGGATAACGGATAGAAATACTTAAATACATTAATAAACACCCATGACTCAGGAAAAATGCTCGTGATCACACAAACGTTTGCCCCTAGCAGGATTCGAACCCGCGATAGCTGGTTTTGTAGTCTGAACCAAAACTGATGAACTTGACGAATCAAAACAGTTGTAAAAAACCAATTAATTACGAAAGGATATCATAAAACTGATGATTATATAAATGACAAAGATATATGGAAATGTTTGTTTGTAGATGAATACTCGTAAGTGATGTAATTCAAATTTAAAAAGAGGCAATGTCCAATAGTGGCTGCGTAAGTTGCGCCGCGTCTCAGCCCTTATCGTCCCGAAGCAGTGGTACGGTTGATTTATACGTTGTTGAAGTGCTCCTTGTGGGTCTATTTACATAAATAAATAAATAAACATACAACAACATGACATACATTGATCTGACTCCGTGGTTAGTAGCTTAACTTGTGTTACAGATAAATCAACTGTGGTATAACAAATAAACTTAAATAAATACATACTCGTATAACATCCAGACCAGTACAAACAGACATGTTCATGCACACGTTTGTACAGTACGGGGATCGAACCTTCGACATCTTGGTTAAAAGTAAACTTCTTGACCATTACACCAAAGTGGTCGTCATAAAAAATATATATTATGTTTAAGATTTTATTTTAACTATTGGATCGAAATGGATGCAGGCCGCTTTTAACAGCTCGTACCTACTGAAAGTGGCTATGTTCAGCGGTGGACTTTCAGCGGCCTGGTGTTAACGCTAAAATAAATTGCTATATCACCGAACTTCGAGAGTGAAGGAACAGAGAGAGCACCTGTGTATTGCGCTCACACTTTTGCGATATAATATCTCCCGTGCAGTTGGCTGATCTCTGATGAGATTGGCCGCCGTGGTGGAAATCGGCTAGGAGGAAGTTTTCATTTTTACGATGATAATAATATGATGTAAAGTTAAGGTGGGTATGATTACTGATAGTAAATAAAGTATTGACGTGCAGTGAGCAGAACCGCTAACCGCTTAGTAAGAAGTCAATACGGTCGCACTTTTATCAATTAAATCAGCCTATGTCGCTTACGATAATAGCATAATCCATACTAATATTATAAATGCGAAAGTAACTCTGTCTGTCTTTGTTATTACTCAATCACGCCTAAACTACTGAACCGATTTGCATGGAATTTGATATGAAGATATATTGATACCCGAGAAAGGACATAGGCTACTTTTCACCGCGGGAAAATGGTGCATTCCCATGGGAATATTCAAGTGGGCCGATCGCTTTTACGCCTAAACTACTAAACAGATTTAAATAAAATTCGGTAACGCGATAGTTTGAGACTTAAGAAAGGACAAGAGTTCCTTTTGACCGCGGGAAAATAACGCACCAAAAAGTACTTTCCGGGAATCTCATGGCCTTCAGTCTTAAATTACCAAATATTTTAATTATATTTGAATAATTTTCGTGTTACGGGAAAAAAACCACCAAATGCGGACGAAGTAAGACGCGGGTAAGAAGCTAGTAGCAAATTATCCTTACGACTGCTAGACCATTATATGCATACTAGTAAAATTATGAACCAGTACAATTACATTGTTTCCCGTAGTCTCGATAATTCTACCTAAATGGTTGTTCGTTTCAGCTGAAAAAAAAAATATATTGTAAAAATCATCAGGCAAATATTGACGCCGTAATTAAATCAATTATAGCGTCAAGTTGTTTTAAATAGTATTCCGCTTGATTGAGGGCTACACAAATAATTGTGGGGCTGTCCGCGACCAAAACGACAATTATCGGATGACCCAGTTGGACTGTGGGGCCATGAGATTTGATGAGTCTACTTTTTTTATTAAGCTACTTTTGTTAGTGTTTATCATTGTTCAAAACATTAAAGTTAATTGCTAAGTTACCAAAATTGTAGCGCATTTAGAAATTCAAATTCAAATCATTTATGCAATAATCACACACACACACATTACATCAAGTTGGTATAAAAGTTGGTATTGGTACATGTGACGCCTTGCACAGGGCATTCTGAGGGCTAACAAACTATTATCGCACTAGTTCAAATACATAAAATATATTTTGAAGAGCTTTTGTTAACGAGGCAGGTAGCGCCCTCTTTGAATAACTGAATTAAATCAGAAAAGAGAGAGACATTGATCAAGTACTTAAGTTCTAAGTCTGTTGGTAAAAAGTTTAATATCCAGAAAGGTTACGTTTCAAAAGTAGTACACCAAATTATCATGAAAACACACCTGCACAGCTCAAACACAGATTCAAATATAAAATCAGGTATGTTTTTGATATGCAGTTTGTTATATAAACTTTAAATAACAAACTGCATATCAAAAATGCATACTTTAAATTTTAAAGTTTTTTACTATCAAAAAATAAAACATCAAGAAAAAAATGCTCACTAGGAAAGATACTCCTGCTTCGTATACGTCAGTTTTATCGGGATTTCAACTTTCATATTGCCGGGGGATATCTCAATGACTGCGTCTGAATAGTTTTAAACTTCCATCGCGGTAGGTGGCGTGCGCGAGGGAGTGTATCGTAACAAATTAGTTCCTTGTTCAACTTCGCGGCTGTTGCGCGTCGAAACTTTGCGATTCGATCTTCAGGATATATGCACACATAATTTTTAAAGTTAAAGGACATATATTCACTGAATAAGGATAGTATTATTGCTTCAAGTTCACCCTTCACCCTATGCTAGACTACTTTTTGTTTAAGAACTACTTATTCAAACAACTTTCTAACATTCGTATTTTGTAAAATGATTTTGTACTGCAAGTGCATTAAAAGTTAAATTAAGGGCCTTTTTTCTTTTAGTTGGCAAGATGTATGATTTAAAAAATAATCACTGCTAAATTAAACTGGTTCATCAATTTGGTACCATTACAAAAATGCGCCACTAATTTTAAAGTACAGATTATATCTAAAAATAAAACGGGGGTATCAGTACATGTTGCAATACATTGCGTAAAACCTAAATAAAACGACACGTTCACCACAAAATGATTACACGCTCACAGCGAATTAACAGGCGGACCTGCCCGCCCGTCTCCTGGCCCCACAGTCAGCCAACTCGTTTAGTTGGCCAACTCGTTAAGTTGGCGAACTCCGCTGAACCGCGCGCTCTAAAGTCTAATGGCCTTTTTGTGTTTTGTTTACATAGCTCTCCCGGGACGAGTAGCGTTTCTATTGCTACTATTCTAGGGAATTACTTTGTTAAGATGAGAACTCATCCCCTAGCCGAGTTCTACTCACGGTCGGTTTCAGTATTCTATTTACCTTTGACTAAAAGTTTATTAACAGTTTAGTTTATTAGTTTAGTTATCCTAACCACCATAGCACAAGCTAGCGCTTAGTTTGGCTAGGTAATTGGTGTGTTCGTTGAAACAATTTATTATTAACAGTTCTACACTTCTTCTTCTTCTTATTCTTTCGAGTCGGCAAGAACACTTAAATCTTACTTGTCCAGAAAGCGGCTACCGTGGTAGTCCTCTGGTTACTGACAAGTAAGTCCTCACGCGAGCAGGTGGTCGGGCACGCGGGACAGTTAATGAGGTGGACCATGGTTTGCAGTTTTATACTAAAAGATCTCTTGCTTACTGAAAGCTATTTAGCTAGTGGTTACAGCCGTTTGTTTGTAACTGAGAGTTATCTATGTTTCAGTTAGAGTAAGATAGAATTTTCATACCAGCCGTTAGGCGGCCATTTTAAACAAAGAAACGTCATCTAAGTGCACTGCACAAGTGTGTTCGCTTATAAGTAAGTGAAGTGCACCTATGGTAAAATGGTATCATTTTACAGGACAAAAATCAGGTGCACACAAGACCATACGATCATTTCATAGTATAAAACAAAAACGATTCCCGCGTCTCTCCCTATGTTTGTATGCTTAGAATTCTTTAACACTATTTAACCGATTTTGATGCAGATTTTATAGTAGATAAAGTGATTTACGAGGAAGGTTCAAAACTACAAATTTAATACGTGCGAACCGCGGGAAAAGCTAGTAAGGAAATAAACCGAAAACTAATTTTAACACTATCTTATAGATGATCTCTAGATGTTAAAAAACGAACATATACACACGTATTATACGGAAAATTGTATTCGGCCATCTTTGGCGCTGATGGCTTAATCCACCTGTGGAAAATTCAACTCGATTTACGATGACTGGCATAGTACAGATAGCTTTTGAAACTTAAACGTTACACGTTACAAAAGCTACCCGCTCCGTGGGGAAGCAAAACTTAGGTACTGGACTCAGATATACTAAGCTAGTGTTCATATTTTACTTTTCTCGTGGTAGGTACCTATATTAGTTTTGAACGATAAACTAAATTAACAACAAAGTTACTAGTTTATTAGTCCTAAGAAATACTTCTTTCTTATACAACCTTAGAAAGAAATGAAACGTGAAACTTTCTTTACGCCTGACAATAAGTAATAGACACGACACCTCCAAATAAAATCTATGGTACCTTGGTCAAGTTAATGCTTCTCATCACTCATTCACTGTTCCACCCACGCACGGCCTATTGATTTTGGTTTCATATAACTTCAATGTAAGCTGCATACTTTGATTAAAATAGAATACAAATACAAATATAGAGCAACATACATTGATCGGCGTTGTAAGTGGCTAAAGCTCTTGTGCTACAGATATCAGAATCAGCAGTGGTATTACAAATAAACTTAAATACATACATATAACACCCACACCACTACAAACAGTAGTGCACACAAATGTTTTTACAGGACGGGGATCAAACCCGCGACCTCTTGGTTAATAGTCAACATCTTGACCACGACACCAAAGTCGTCGTCAGAATAAAAAAAAATAGTTGCCTGTAAAGTCGGTATACGCGCGAAAGTTTTACGTGACAACGACTCTGAGTGGTAAAATAATTTTAATGTGAATATTCATTCGTATAACATGAACCAAAACGTCACGTCAAAAACAGTATATAAGTCAACTTGCTCTTGACTTAAATATGGGCCGAAAAAGCTGTTCGTGATTTCTTTCCGAATGCGTCAACTTTATTTACGACTCTCTCGTCGTTGCGACCATTAATTGAATTCTAAATATCATGAGCATTCAAATAATTACGTACAGGTTCTCATTACTATTGACTACTTGACAACCACTTTGGTGTAATGGTCAAGGTTGACTATTAAGCAAGAGGTCGCGGGTTCGATCCCCGCACTGTACAAACATTTGTGTGCATGAACATGTCTGTTTGTACTCGTCTGGATGTTATATGTAATTATATAAGTTTAATTGTAATACCACTGTTGATACTGATATTTGTAGTGCTTAAGCTACTTACCACGCAGTCAGATTAATGTATGTGATGTTGTATATTTATATTTATTTATTTATTACTATGGGAACTTAACATATCTTCCTATATTTAACTTTTTTTTTAATCAAAGATCGCCTATTAATTTGGTCTTTAAATGATTTCAATGTGCGTTGCATCAGGCATTGTTTCGAGATTATCTGTCACTCTCATTCTTGTAATAAAGGGTTCGAGAAGGTTGGAGAAGGTTCGGTCCGTTGACCTATCACGGTTAGGATTTCAACATGGAGACGACGAAGGTATAAACGTAGTGTAATAAATCACTTGATGAATAACGAACTTATTTAGGTATAGTCAGCGTTATATACTTCTCTCTTCTCATCAACCTATATACGTCCCAGTGCTGGGCCAGAGGACTCACCTTAACTATGAGGTGGTCCGAGCCACACTCCACCACGCGGGCTCACTGCAGATTGGTGGAGGGGTGTTTGTAAGGTAAGTATCGAACCTTACTGTCAGATGTTGTTAAGATAAATCTATATGCACTGTCATTTAACAACAATTACATTATTTTCCTGCGTTGTACGCAGTTGCATGAAACTAAAGCAAAAACTGAAAAAGAGGTTTTTCTTTCGTGTAGACTGTAGTTAAGACATTAATTGGTTTCTTTTTAAAATTAAACCACTTAAATACACTGTAAATTAACTCAAAATAATAGGTAAACAAGACACATCACTTAAATTAAGCAAAAAGTGACTGGTAAGTAATTAATTTGTGGAACACTAATCATGTCGCAATTGATGTAAATATAAAAATATTTTTATAAATAAATATTTATTGAAAGATGCGGCATTTTATATCCGAATGTTACAAATGCAGTTTATTTTAATAAAAAAAACAATCCGGCATGGATTAAAATGGGTTTGATTTTGACTTCGGCATGCCAGGGTTCAGAGTAGGTTGGTCAGCACGTCACGGTAAACACTGCGGTACCTTATTAAGCTTGTGATACGGGCGATTTTGCAACAAAAATGTATGGCCTGATGTGCTGGCCAAGAATTTATTATCTGTCATAACGAGCGTTTAAATTTTGACTGTATTTTGGCATCAAAAAAACTTAATAAGCGTTTGTCTGTTTCAGTGTAAGTAGCTTTTGTTACCGTAACACTGAGATTATTAAGAACGATGCACACACCATTACAATGCAGTGCCGGAAGATATTATAGGTGTTATGACGTCACTATCTCCCTCCGTTTCCACTCCATTAAGCGAACACCAAACGTGGCGTAATCTCAGCCAGGAACTTGGAACGTGTGTACTGACCCCTTTAGGCGGTGACAGTGTGTATTAGTTGTACAATAGCCTTTATAATTTAAGAGAACATCGATAGTGGTTTCAGTTTCAATGTGTTTCACTATCACCGTTGTACTCAACATTTTCAGGGAGAGGGTTATGATAGTATGTATGTATATGCTTAATGCCTATAGAAATATACGTTCTGCATTTTTTGAGCTATTTAATAATATTTTGTATATTTTTGTGTAATATGCAATGTATATATGTATAGGTAAGTAATTTAGGTCATAAGCCAATTCAATGGACTTGTGAAGTTTTATAATAGGCGCTATTTCATTAATTTTCATTGAATGATAGGAAGGTAATGTGCTCTTTTTACAAACGTTCTTCAGTTTAGCGGTCCCAATGTTTGTTCTTTTGCCTGTTTTGGATATCTGATGACAATGCACATTTTCATTATAAATGGTTGTTGAAATATATACTCTCAAGTTACTGTTACTCGGTGCAATTTCTGCTAGTATGAGCCAGCTTTACACCATTTCAGGCAGTTGACAAGCAGGGCTGGGCAACAATCTGACATGCCTGTGAATAAATCAACAAGCACCACGGTTTTCCTATTCTCTAAGCCTTAGTCCGTAGATTCGGATGTAAGCGAACGCGCTGCTGGCTATGACATTGAAATGATACTCATGTTACGGATTATTTCGCGATTTATTTACATTTTATTTTAAGCTGACGTTTCGGACGCTTTTCGGCGTTCGTGGTCATGGGTAGACTAAGGTGTTAGTTGTCATTACATAGTTTCGGATGTAGACATCTTTGCCACTCTTACAAGATTGACCGTGCATGCACACGTGCTGGCATGACATTGAAATGATACACTTGTTACGGATTATTTCGCGATTAATTTTACATTTAATTTTAAGTTGCCTCTTTGGTGTAGTGGCAAAGTTTCTGCCTTACATCCGAGAGGTCCTGGGTTCGAATGCAAGGTCGAGCCAATTCTGTTTCAATTGTTTCTGAGATTTTCTGTCATGAATTTCTCAAAAACAGCTCGGAGTCGGGAAGTTGGCGGTGTTACACCCCCGTGCCTCGGAAAGCACGTTAAGCCGTTGGTCCTGCTCCTGATCTCTCTCCGGTCATGTCGGATTACCGTCTCACAGAACTTTGAGAGTGATGAAACAGTAAGTGCACCTGTGTATTGCGCTCACACTTGTGCACTATAATATCTCCTGCGTAATTGGCTGATCTCTGTTGAGATTGGCCGCCGTGGTCGAAATCAGCCAGGAGGACTATTACACACTATTTTCAACTGTATTTTGGACTCTTGCTATAGCTTTTGTTTGCACGGCTAAGTTAATAGCAGTGAAAGGGATACATTGATTTGAAACAAAGTATATAAGCTTGGAAAGGAAGTAGATAATAAAAGTGCCCTCGTGAGTGAAATAATGATTAGGTACCAGTGACTTTTGAAGTAGGCACCAAATAAAAAAATATTAATATATAACATAAGTACAGAAAATATTGTGTCGTCATACGATATAATAATATCCAAAATTGACACAGAATAATAAGTATAGTATATAGTGAAGTGATAATTGTTCGGATTGGCCAAAAAAAAGAATTTTCTTATTCTTCTCTATTTATTTGTTTCTTAGTTTCCAGTTAGATTATTGGATTGTAATAATCTCCAAGTAAAAGTGCGATCGCTAACATCAATGAAACGCCCGCCACTGTGATTAAGATTCACGTCGCGTATGGCGTCCATCCTCAAGGGCCTGGGTTCAATGTATAATTCTGGGTAAATACTCCGCATTTATGTAGATGCAGGGAAAAAATACTAACCTAAACATTTTTACAAAAATCGTTATAAGGCCTCAGATCTGGCTTCATTTTGTTTCAGACCCCATCTATCATTATATGTGCGATACGTAGCACCATAGCGTAATTTAAAAAAAAACATATAGTTCAGACCAATTACGTCCATTTGTTAGTAACAATATACTTAAAAACTGTCAGTAAGATTAACTAAGTACGAGAAAAAAAAAGTAAGCTAGATAGGTTCACCTCTTTACACATTTAGTTACATGCAAAGCAATGAACCTACTGAGGACAACAGAGCCCATTCTGTCCTCAATCATCCTAAGGATCTTATTGTCGCTCCCACGAATATGCAACAAGACAGCGGCAGTCTTTTTGCGCATAATGGTATAAATACACCAACACCGGCGTTGGCCAACATTATTTATTTTATTTTATTTTATTAGGAAAACACTACAGTATCATGAAAACTAAATTACTCGCTAGACTTGTCACTAAACAACATTTACGTGTTTCCACATATAAATTCTAAAAGACTTTTATACATATTGACTTAAACTTTGAATTTTTGAAATAATAATGAAAAAATAAAAATAAAAAACAATCAGTAGAGTTGGACATTAATACGCTTAGTCAAAAGCTGTAGTAGTAAGCTATATCCAGTCAGTGCACCGCTTCAAACCATCTTTTAAAAATAAAATTAATTATGAAACAGAATTTGTGGACAATATGACAATCGAAATTCAAGGTATGACTAATGATACGGCAAAGCGTGAATATTTTCACGAGATATTGATTTGACGCAAAGTGCCATTAAGTACTTGATCAAATGAAATGATGTACTTAGTGTAGATGATCAATTGTTTAAGCTTGGATTTTAAGAACAGAGGACTACACCAGGCACAAATGTGCCTGGTGTAGTCCTTCGTAATTCGCCAATGATCATTATCATTTCAATCTTAAAAGTTGCCGCTGTGTTTATCTAGTTACTTTTAGGTGGTATTCTCTTTAAAAATCTAGAATAGCAGGATTTTATTAAAACATTTATTTAATCTACTTTCGATCCTGAAACTCTAAAGTTGTAAAAATAGTAGAACAGTATGGAAAACCAGACATTTGGGAAGCCGCTATTAATATCAAAATCACGATGATCGTGGTCTCGTGGGAATCCAGAGATATTCCTATTAATCCATGAAATTAAATCATTTGGATGGTAAATAACTTCATCGCAATAGAGGGTCTTGTCTGGCATTAGAGTTTATTAGCTATTATACTACTTTACGACTATCTCCATACCTAAATATCCGATCTAACGGCATTTGAACTGCGCTCTGACGATCATAAAACCATTTGTGCAAGGAAATTGCACGACTGGTACCTGTTTATTTTTATATCATCCGGAGTGAACGAGTTAATACCAACGCATATAATTGTATTACAAAGGTATGACTGGTAGAGAATGCCCTACGGCGTTAAGTCCACCTTTTGTACATAGTTTTGTTGTGCCAAAAGCTTAAATAAATAAATAATTTAAAAATAATAATAATAAAAAAGGGTAGGATTATCGTTCAATAGGATATTTGTTAAAACACTTATCTAAGCCTATACTGTCACTTCATAAAAGGGGTGGGGAATAAAATATTCTAATTTGAATTGAATTAGTTCATTCATCTTCTCACTTCTGATTTGACATGAAATAAGAATAAAACAAGGATTCCAACCAACACTCCCAGTTTTAAGTTACCAATTGGAAACTTTGATTTCTTATAAGAACTTGCTTACGTGCATATAAGGCATAAAAAAAATAGTCACTGCTATTTCAAGCGAAATATCGAATATCATCAGAATAAGATAAGAACTGAGAGAGAAGTTTATTATCGTCGATTAATTAAAGAAATACGCATCAACTAGTGAACTAGTAATGTATTATGCAAATTTTAAGTACTTATTATAGGTACAACTGTGAGTAGCAGGAAGATATATACCCAAAAAGTTTAAGTAGTTAACTTATGTAAATTAAAACTAAATGTTTTTTTCTAATATAATTTGGTTATATCTACTGATATAGGTCACTGTAGTCAAATTTTCTCTAGGAGTACATGATTGATTGATTATTATTTTACGAGAAGGAAGTGTTAGCGCCACATTAATACAGAAGGCTTTCTCTAAAACACGTTCTCCATATTTTTGAGTGCGGTCATCGCATTCGCAAGCACAGTTAATTTGACACGTATGATAAGGACAGGTATATTCGTTACTACAGATAAAGACGTACAGAATAGGCCCTTGAACTCTAGAGCGGTCATTTTACGGGTTTATTCAACTATACGTATAGTTTCCTGTATACCATATCCGGAAATGGGTTAATTACTATCACCGTTATAGTCGGACACCTCCAAACGATATTGTCATAAATTTTTGATCGCATTGACATTTTGAGGTATGATGGATGGCTTATAAAATGTTTGGGTCGATCGCGCCGTCTTAAATTATAATATTTTTGATCTATTTTATGCCCTTTAAGGTACTTAGTAATGGGAAGGAAGGTATTTGGTACTTTAATCAGTTTATATTTGTTTCTTCGGTTTACGCAAACAGTATACATCGAAATTATACACTTGTTACGGATCATTTCGCGATTTATTTACATTTTAACCTGACTTTTCGGACCCTACTCAGCATCCGTGGTCACAGGTAGACTAATGTGTTAGTTGTCATTATATGTATAATTTCTAAAAAATTGTAAATTACTCAAAAATATAAAGTTACGCTCCTATCTACACAAAAAGAGCTTACAGTATCTTGAGGTCTTACAGTGCAAATCGCGAAATAGTCTGTAAAAATTGTATCATTTTAATTAGCAACTTTAACTAAATTAAATCGACGTTTAACAATTAATTTAAGTCATTAAATTGTTACGATTTACCTTGGACGACACCACGGTACTCCGTGCTACCTATTTTCGTTGTGAATTGTTATTACAAAACACAAGATGCCGCAGTGTATAGCTTTGCGTGATGCCGTCTCTACATAGACATGTACGTGAACATCCATACATATACAGTTTGTATACAATATATACATGCATACAAGGATGGATGTTTTGTCATGCTGTTGATTTTGTTTACTCGCAGTTTACTCATAGGTGACGTTTGCTAAAAACGAACGTATATTTTAAAGTTTGAAAGAGCGGAATCTCCAAACACAGATATTTTTACTTAAATGAAGACCCTAGCCTCTAGTTACAAAAGATACTGAATAAACATACATTTATTTTTGTTTTATGCCAACTAACCTACAACTCCATCTCCTCATTGTCTTTTTATTCCCTCCTAAATCCCGCAAGAACGTTGCTTCCGCAGTGCAATTTTAAGCAAATCTGCAGACTTAATCAACAGTTTTATTGCACCCAACTCAGCGAGCAACAAATCCTCGACTAGCCGCGATGCTCCGCAAAGATTTATAAAATGGCCGCAAGTTGCAACGTATTGTGTGCGACCGATCGTAAAACGCGAATAAACAACGAAGTTAAGTATAATAATAATAATAGTCCTCCTGGTCGATTTCGACCACGGCGGCCAATCTCAACAAAGATCAGCCAACTACGCAGGAGATATTATAGTGCACAAGTGTGAGCGCAATACACAGGTGCACTCACTGTTCCATCACTCTCAAAGTTCGGTGCGACGGCATTCCGACATGACCGGAGAGAGATCAGGCGCAGGACCAACGGCTTAACGTGCTTTCCGAGGCACGGGGGTGTAACACCGCCAACTTACCGACTCCGAGCTGTTTTTGAGAAATTCATGACAGAAAATCTCAGAAACAATTTTGGCTCGACCTGGGATTCGAACCCTGGACCTCTTGGATGTAAGGCAGAAACTTTACCACTACACCAACGAGGCAGTCAAAAAAGTTAAGTATATATAAATATATAAAACTCAAAGGTGACTGTGACTGACTGACAAAGTGATCTTTCAACGCACAGACCAAAGTACTAGAAGAATTAGGCTGAATTTTGGCATGCAGGTAGATCTTATGATGACATGGGCATCTGCTGAGAAAGGATTTTGATAAATTCTGTAGTGAATAAAGTAGGGGATGATTCAATCATTTTTTATTTTTGTTTTCTAAAGGTATGTTACCCATGTAATTGCTATGGAGAGCGAGGATCTTCTAACACAAGTATTTCCTTACTTAAAAGAAATCCTCAATTGTCAACCTGAACTGTAACCCTGCCTATGAATCAAGAATTTGTATTTGTATGAAATTTTGTATGAAACTTTGTCAATTTTAAACCGATTGGGCTGAGACTTTCCATGATGACGTAGGCATTTCTTATAAAATGATTTTGATAAATTCCACTCCCAAGGACTTAAAATAGGGGTTGAAAGTATTTATAAAAAAAAGTCCACGCGGCTGAAGTTTTAAAACTTAAATTGAATTTAAAAAATCTAATTGTTCCTCAGTGACATTATGGCTGAATCAATAATACAAACTTGTGTCTTTTCGGTACTGATTTATTTTATTCAGAAAGGTACGCCAACAGTACACACATTACATATTTCAATATCATTCAGTGTTCTTATTGGTAGCTGCTACTGGTATCTTATTGGTACCTTTCATAACAGGAGTTAGTTTTGTTATTTCACCGCGTTGTAGGTAATTAGTCTCGTTTCACACCGGAAAATACTACACAAATTCCTGCACCGTGGGAGAATCCCGATCTTACATACCCATAGTAATATTAAACTTATTACATTATGTACCCTCTATCCTTGTACCATAGTGCAGCCGGGATCAGATCGGTGTAATGTATTCGGAAGCTATTACTTTGTTTATGGTCGTCGTAAAATTGTATCATGTTTAGTTAATACGTTGCTAGCTCAGTGATGCCGGTGCCGCTTCTAAACAATTTCGTTCATGGTTCAAAACGTAAAGTGCAGTTGGTTTCATATTATCTATAGATGTACCTGTGCGATATGTGAGATCAATCAGACTACAATTAATAATTTCAAGAGTCGATGAAAAGTACAGTGGCCAGCACATAAGGCTAGACGACCACTTTGGTGTAGTGGTCAAGAAGTAGACTTTTAACCAAGAGGTCGCGGATTCGATCCCCGCACTGTACAAACATTTGTGTGCGTGAACATGTCTGTTTGTACTGGTCTGGGCGTTTTATGTAATTATTTAAGTAATAAACTTAAATAATTACATAAAACGCCCAGTACGTAATACAACTGTTGATTCTGACATCTGGAACACAACTACTTAAGCTACCTACCACGGAGTCAGGTCAATGTATGTGATGTTGTTGTATATATATATTTAAATTTATTATATATAAAAAAGGCTACTCATTTTTGTTGCAAAATCGCTCGTATGTCAAGCGCATAAGATATACAGCAGTGTTTACCGTGATTAGCTGTCCACCGTAATATTTTGTAAAGACTTGAATACCTATGATAAAATATCTCAGCAGCTACATTCAAAAAATTCGTAATCCTAAATAAACGTTATTTTAATTCACTTAATTGGTTCAAAACAATTGCTAGCCCAAAATAAATTCTTAGATATGTATTATCGTCTCAATAATTCAACGATTTCGTATGCTTCCTAGAGCGTCTCATCTTTATCAGGAAATTCCGAACTTCGTTGGATCCACATCAGTTACCCGACTCTGGGGTCCTACCCTAGCAGTAGCTGCTCTTATCTATATATATAAAATTCTCGTGTCACAATGTTTGTTCCCGTACTCCTCCGAAACGGCTTGACCGATTCATATGACATTTGTGAGCATATTCAGTAGGTCTGAGAATCGGCTAACATCTATTTTTCATACCCCTTAATGATAAGGGTTGTCTACCCTTAACATTTGTATGGCAAAACAACGTTTGCCGGGACAGCTAGTATTTTATATAAGACATAGGAAACACGAGTGTAGTAATCTTGCTTGCGGCCAGCCTATTTAGTATTTCTGTATTCTTTTTAGGGAGCTATCAATTTCTACGGTACATGACGACCCCTTCGGTGTAAGGGTTAGGAAGTTAAGAATGAGAAAAATCAAATTGAAACAATAATATTTAATGGAAAATGGCAATGGAACGAGAAAATGCGATGCCTGATGACAAAAAAGCATCCAGAATCTGACGCGGCTTTCCTAATAGAGCACCATTAGATACGCAAAGCGAACGGAATCCTAATGAAGCACAATAAATCTAAGAAAGCGACGAGCCAATAAGCGCGGCAGATAAAGAGCACTAATCGGCTTTACGTGAGAACACCAGTTATGGTCATGGAACGAGTGAATGAGATGTCTTATGTCAAAAACGCAGCTCGTATCGTTTGCGGCTTTCTTGGTAGAGCACTATTAGATACGCAAAGCGAACGGAATCCTAATTAAGCACAATAAATCTAAGAAAGCGACGAGCCAATAAGCGCGGCAGATAAAGAGCACTAATCGGCTTTATGTGAGAGTACCAGTTATGGCAATGGAAAGAGCAAACGCGATGCCTGATGTCAAAAACGCATCTAGTAACTGACGCGACTGTCTTGGTAGAGTACCATTAGATACGCAAAGCGAACGGAATCCTAATTAAGCACAATAAATCTAAGAAAGCGACGAGCCAATAAGCGCGGTAGATAAAGAGCACTAATCGACTTTACGTGAGAACACCAGTTATGATCATAAAACGAGTGAATGTTATGTCAGAAACGCATCCAATATCTGGCGCAGCTTTCCAGCTAGAGCACTATTAGATACGCAAAGCGAACGGAATCCTAATTAAGCACAATCAATTTAAATAAGCAACGAGCCAATAGTCGCGGCAGATAAACAGCACTAATCGGCTTTATGGAGACAATTTTTAATCGGAGAGCACCAATTGTGGTGAAGAACTAACTGTATATAATTATGCTAAGATTACATGATGATGAATTTGATAGTTCAAGAAATATGTATGTAAACTCATATAAATGGTTTTTTCTTAGTTCTAATCATAATTGTTAGTTATGCTGAAGTGTGAAGTAGAAGCGATTTATTCCCAACTGAAGTAAAAAAAAATGATAGACAAAATCATGGTTTATTGGACAAGACAGTTTAAGAGGTTTTTCATTTAAATTTAAATTGCCGATAAGAACCTCATTTTAGTCAGACGTAACTTTGGCTTTGAGAATCCAAAGAAAAATTTTGCAGGCACGTCGTAAAAGCTAGATTTTCAATATATTTCAATGATTTTCTTAGAATTTAAAGTTACACGAAGCAATCAAACTTTTCTCCAACACTGGTGCATTGGCAACAAAAGTAAACTGATAAAACGTTTCCCACGACGTGAAACTTTATGGCTAATTACGAGATGTAGTAACAAAACTTTCGTTTTAACATTCATTGTGTACCTATACTTTGTGTATTCCTATTGCGCTCATTTTGTTTTTTTTTTAAATTGACATGCAAAGATGAACATTTTAAGAAAATAAACTTCTTAATCACTAATGTTGGAACATGCCACTTAGCCTCCATTGCTAAATTTATCGCAAGTCACATTACTACATACTTAAAATGCAACTCATATTATTAAATTCTTAGTCTGCAGACTAGAAAATAAATAAATAAATAAAATAAAAATTGTTTATTTCAGGCATTGCCCATAAAGAGTGTTAGTAACAATTAAATCTTATTAACTATGTTAGTACATTGGAAATCAAATTTTAAAATAAATTAATAATATTACGAGTATAATAAATTAAAAATTAAAATAATTTACCCTAGTGTCTTTGGCTAGGTGGTAGCGTGTCCAGTGCTGCATGATGGCACTGTCCACGTCCAGCCTCGCCGCGACACTTTGCAGGAGACTGTTGGAGCTGCCACGTACCCTGTGGATCAGGGACGCTATGCGGTTTCGCACAATGCCGCAAAACTATCAACACCTGCTTCCGCCAGCATCCTCGAAGCACTACAATAACTAGAGGGAGGGTGCTAAATTTTTTACCACATGTAGGTATTCTGCTTGCAAACTTTATTTTTCTCAGAAAAAAATACTATTTATTCCAACCGAGATATCCAACCAATTCGAAATGTATGTTTAGTTGAGATTACTTAATTATCACAGTGCTGCATTCACTTCCAAATGGCCGTCTTTTATTTTTAATACATACAACTTGGTTTACATTTTAATAATCAGATGAACAATCACTGTATGTAACATAAACAAACTTTTTTTGCTGTAAAAAGCTCTACTCTTGTAGAAGAACTACATAGTTTTAGAAAACATACTATTATTTTATCCGCATTAACAGCTCGTAACCAAAAAAAACTGCTAAACCGAACGCTTGCAAAAACACACTCGTTTAAACCTTATCTTTACATTACGAGTAAGTTGCAACGGTCATGTTACATACCAACTCCGCTTCCGTCGCTAAATCATGTTTTAACTTGTCCAACTAACAGCACGACAAGTTGAGACAAGTGCAACACAAAAAAAACTTCCTTTATATACCCTCACAAAGAAAAACACAAGATGAATGTACCACGGAATCACTTTTGAAGTATGTCGCGCGACTGTCGTGATGGAAATTTGAAGAAATCCTTTTAAAACAAGGTTGAGATTCGTGTTTAAGTTTGACGGGGCTTAAAATGTAGGGTTTCATGGTACAGGGCGATTGTAAAATGAGAAATCGAACCAGGGCGAAGGGTTCCATTGTGAGGACGGAGGCAAAAAAAGGTCCCATTGGGAAGACGTTAAAATGGGCCCGACAGATTTAGATACGTATCGATGCTAATTGGTCTCGAATAATAACGTATTAGTTTTACAAGGCGGCTCGATTGAGCTCGGCCATTATGGTAAAGAAATAAAACTAGAAACTAATAGGTACATATTATGATTTTGATTTAGTGGGATGAAGCTACTAATCCTATAGCGAATATACCTCCAACATAGATTAAGCGAAATATTTCATTATTTTATGTACAGACAACAGCACAATAGGTTACTTTTAACTTGTAAAAGATATAATAAAATTGATGATTATATAAATGACAAAGATATATGGAAATGTTTGAATGTCAACAATTACAATTATTGTAAATCAAATTTGAAAAGAGGCAATGACAATAGTGCCTGAGTTCCTTGCGCCGCTTCTTCTCAGCACTGGCCCAAATTGTCCCGAAGCGGTTAATTTATATGTCGGGATATTATATGCGTGTAAACGTGCTCCTTGTGAGTCTATTTACAAAACTTTAACCTTGAGACCACCGCTATTCCTAACGCAATAAAAACTATATTCTTAGTTGACATGGGTAACCTGACGTGCTTTCAACCGTATCTTACGTCACATTTGTCGTCGCTGATATACAATTATTTTTTAAGACGCATTAGCTATAATGAATGAAGTTACTCAAACATCCCAAGTCTCGTTTAATTCGTGGAAAAAAAATATTGCATTTTATCTCATTTCACGCTCATCTAGACATAAAACACTAGGCTCTACATTATCATTGTTTCCCCACTTATTTGCTTTATTGATCGAATCTTCTATATATCGTCGACACTGCCGAGGTACAGAGTTTTTCTGAACAAAATCTGTACTGTTTTTTAACATCTTACCACCTAAATGGGTCATAGAATGTAATAACGGCTTCACATCAAGCTCCTCATTTTCGTTACAAAATCACCCTTATTAGTGTCTAACTTGATGTGTGGCCGTGCATACATATTGACCATTACATTACCCGTGTACTTAGGAGTTCTCAATTCTATTTAAGATCTATTAATTTATTTCTTATTCATTTTTGTAGTACCCGCGTTACGATGTACACTCTCATTTCAACCGCAGCAGGTATTTTTCCCACCGTCGTATAAGAAAGAATCTTTTACAAGTGCCAATAGCGGGCGACTTAAAATATTCGCAGCCGATACGAGTACACCGCAAATTGCATAATTCCGTGCCGTCTACAACGCGCTCATAATAACAACACGACACAATGAGATAAGGTGCAGTGCAAGGGAGAAGGGAAGAGCGGTAACAATCAGCTCTTTGTTTTCTTATTATTTGGATAGGTTTGCTCTTGACCCAAGACTAAGCCCAACGATCGAGCATCAAGTCTACGATAGAGCGAGCTCACCTAAAAAATGCCTGTTCACTCTAGCTTTAAAGATTCCTAGGTTATAATTGCAGGTGATTGCAATAGGGAATATGCATAAAATTTTAAATGGCCTAAAATATTTTTTTCTCGAATACTTATTATCGTAATATCATAATGAAAAGATTTTTTTTTTTATTTACTTATTATTTAAACCCCTAAAATAATATTCAAAAAGTGCAAAATAAGGGAGCGAAATTCAAACTTCCAAAACGCGCCACCATAGATCGAACGAAATGTGACGTCATCTGACACGACATTGTATTGTAAAAATTACGAAGTAACTGAAAAGTCCATAGTAAACACTAAGGTAAACACTCACTGGACGTGTCATGTGACGTCACGCAAAGCGCGCGCAAAATGGCAGCGTTTGAACTGCTTAAATTTTTTAAAAGTTTTAAATTTCATTTTTAAAAATATCTAGAGTATTTTGAAGCCCATTAATATTTTTTTCTATGTTATAAAATAGTAAACTATTAATTTAAGACAAAAAAGAAAAACATGAATATTCCCTATTGTACTTGCAATTTTAGTTTTGAACTCAAGAAAAGGAGAACAAGTCCAGTAATAATCTTTAGCGCGTTTTGCTTGCACAAACTATACCATCGTGTCGTCGTGGTATGTATTCGTTTTATAAAGATGACTTTGTTGCATAAAATATTAAAAACCATAGCATTTAACTAAAATGGGTCTAGAAACAATGTGAAAGCAATTGTATAGGATCCATTAGGCATGCTAATTTTGATAAATTGATGCGTGAGCCCTGCGAAATGCCTTAAGCTTTATTTAATTGACACCTAATTTCACAATCGCCCTAACCTCACAGCTTAAAACCAAACAAGGCACGAAAACCGATACAATCTCCGGGACGATACGACAAAGAAACTGCCGTTATTTCCCACGGGTGTGAATTCTTATCCCCTTTCGGACGCGGTCATTCATTTCTATCCCCGATAGATTATATCCCGGGTAGGGTAGGACCTATGCGGTATTACCCTTGCGGCAATGGAGCTAGACGTAGAAACTTCCAATCTTAGCTACACAACAAACTTACATTGTAAGCGTATGATAAAATCGATCAACCTACAGCCGTCCCCATTATCAGCAAAACGTCAATCTCTGAACAACGAATGACTGTATACAGATGTACGTATTTCACTTAAAAGGAGAACCTCGAAATAAATTGTAATTGACCATTTAAGTAATTAAATAAATTTTGTATTGCATTTGTACTGCACCAAATGGAATCATTCTCTTTTTATATGTAAGTATAAAAAAGACTTAGTATATTTCACTGTATGTAGATAGTATACAGATACACTGTTTACAGATTATATTTCTGTACCAGATGAAATTTTAGCGCCATACGCATGAAATCCAAAGTAGCAGGAGACGCAGCATTTAAAGAAAAGATCATAAAAGATTCAAACATATTTCGGCTCCCAAACGTCGCTCCTGAATCGTGACTCAATTTAAATTTGATTCACTTCAAATCTGCGATCGGCGTAAGTCTCCTGTCAATCTAGCCGTTGTGCCCCGTTATTATTTTTTGTTTATCTGCTTATCAAACACATAACCTAACGAAAAAGGTAACCCTCAAAATGTTTCTTATTACGGCGGTCCTACTGTCTAACACTTCTTCAGCCCTTGGATTACCATACCACTCAGCCTTTCGCCTGAACCCTCCCAGAGAATTGAGTCAGCTTTTAAGGGAGTATAAATCTTTTGGGACGTTTCGGTTGATTTCATTTTAACAGTTGTATCGGCAATGCCTATGCAATACGGCTCTTTGAAGTACCTACGCGGAAGAAAAAGATTTCAGATTTTCTGGATGATTATTTTAATGGCATTTGCCCAGTACAAAACGATCGCGGCTTGTTAATTCTATTAAAAATTACTTAATTTTAAGTTAGAACTAAAACAGACTTGAACAAATTCTGCTTTTATTTCGCCGTCCTGCATTCACACTCACTTGACTGGTAGCAAAGATAATTAAATTTGCTGGTAGTGAAAATGAGATCTTACCAATTGTACTTTTTTGGTGCAATAAAGTTAAAATAAATAAAACAATATTTGTTTCTTCTGTTTACGCAAACAGTAGACATTGAAATGATACACTTTTTACGGATTATACTGACTGCCTCGTTGGTGTAGTGGCAAAGTTTCTGCCTTACACTCGAGAGGTCCTGGGTTCGAATCCCAGGTCGAGCCAAAATTGTTTCTGAGATTTTCTTGTCATGAATTTCTCAAAAACAGCTCGGAGTCGGGAAGTTGGCGGTGTTAAAGCCCCGTGCCTCGGAAAGCACGTTAAGCCGTTGGTCCTGCGCCTGATCTCTTTCCGGTCATGTCGGATTGCCGTCTCACCGAACTTTGAGAGTGATGGAACAGTGAGTGTACCTGTATTGCGCTCACGCTTGTGCACTATAATATCTCCTGCGCAGTTGGCTGATCTCTGTTGAGATTGGCCGCCGTGGTCGAAATCGGCCAGGAGGACTATTACTATTACGGATTATAGGTTGTCTACCTGTGACCACGGACGCTGAAAAGGGTTCGAAACGTCTGGTTAAAATAAAATGTTAATAAATCGCGAAATAATCCGTAAAAAGTGTATCATTTCAATAAATAAAACAAGTTGTTTTGCTCTGATTTTCGCTCTGATAACCTATCATAACACTGCAAGCGCAAATGCTATGCCATTGCGAATTCCTATTGCAAAGCCGATGGATATACCGTTTCCATACATCAAACGAGATGCAGAATTGGCATGACATTGTATGTGGAATTGGATGCATCAATCCGACGCCAAATGTATGGGAGTCTGAACGCATTTGAGATTGAGCAAACGTGACTTTGGAAAGCCAAAGTGTAGGCTTCAGCTGATCTGAAGAAGTTGGAGAATCATCCCTATTCCAGTCACGTAAGATGCTGTGGTATATAGCTTGATCAGCATTTTCGTTGGCAAAATGGTTTTACTCGGGCACTTACCGGAATCTGTCTCGCCGTTAAATGGAATAGGTGTGGCATTAAACTAATCCGTTCACTTACCTGTAACAAACATAATAAATTTAAATAAAGATGAAGAATAAAGATGAAGAAGAAGAATCATATCAAACCAAGATTTTTTTAGCTAGATCAAGTAGCTTCCAATAGAACAAATTATGTAAAGCGTTTCCGACAAGTACCTGTAACAGGAATGTTTATGTACCGTTCCAATAAAACAAGATTGAATAACAAAGTTGTTTAGGCATTATTATCGTATATCAAGAATCTTTTATATTTTTTACTTTGGAAGCCCGACCCGCTTACTGTGAATATAAGAATTGACTATCAGAAGAGATATTCCTTTAACTAACTAAAGACTTCATAAAAAAATCCTTTGAAGCAAAAGATAATTTATTACAAATTCAGTCCTCTTTGCTTTCAAGAGGTTAATGAACTTAATTACATAACAGATTGTACATTTCCGTCAAACGAGTATATTGCTCCTATATCTGTGACACTAACTAGTCTCGTTACATCGATACCTCATGTCTGTTCAGTTTAAGGCCCCCATAAACTGTCAGCGCCAGCCCCTTGTTAATTAATGAGTTCATTAGATAGCTTTTAATTACATCTCGTGTATATAGTAATCGTAAAAAAAGGTTTGTAGAATAGGGGACGCAATAAATTGGTGTCGTTGGTTCAATCTGGCTAATTGATAGAACTGTCAGGTTTCAATCATGTATTGCGAATACTTAAATTCTAAATTTTGAATTAGTCTAAATGTCATGCGAGTTGTAAACATGCATTAATATAAGCACTACACCTCATTCGTCGCAAAATCAAAGATTTATTAAAAAATGTTAACCGCTTTATACTCTTATAATTAATGTTATTTACATGATTTCATTATTGGATAGGTTGTCTTCCAAATTTTCATTTTCTTCAACAAGCGAAGAAGGAGGTTAATTCAAGTTAAATACCTCGACGACCTCTTGGTGCAGCCGAGGCGAGGGTTCGATCCCCGCACAGTACAAGCATATGTGTGCATAAACATGTGTATTTGTACTAGTCTGGGTGTTTTCTATATATAATATGTATTTGTTTACAAAAAAAAAGTATTAAAGTATGTTTATCCGTTGTCTAACTAGTACCCATAATACAAGCCTCGTAGCTTAATTTGGGACTAGAGAATTGGTTTGATTGTTGTGAAATATTTATATTTATTTATTAATAAAAATCTACTTGCTTGCTTACTAGCTGCAAACAAATGTTTCCTTTTTCATTTTTAACGTCTCCTACTGTATAATGTTCACATGATTTCTAATTGCGCTTAATGAAAGAGATAGTGAATGATTTACTGACCACTACTGTCGTTTCTTTTAATTAGCAACTCTAAATCTTCCCATTGTCCGCTTTGTCTTGGATTAACAAGAAAGTAGTTTTGTTTTTGAACGAGTTCGCTTATTACAATAAAGACGTCTATTGTGCTGTTGCAGAATTTTCTATATTTGGCTCTTGCCAACAAGCGCACTTCTTTTAAAGTAGAAATTACAACCACAGACTCTTGGCCTTTTTTTAAATTGCTTTTTTTTGTGTCGATGGATAATAAAAGCGCACTTAGTAAGTATAGATAATAAAACAACATAAAAAAGTCTATTTTTAAATAACTTACTCAGCTAACACTTGATATGTACTTAAGAACGTACAAAATAACAAAACAGAACGTTAACTAAATTCTTTCGCCAACGGATATTGAACAGTAGCCAGCACGATACGGTAACCACTGTGGTTACTTATGAGCGTGTGACACGGGCGGTTTTGCAACAAATATAGATAGCCTGATGTGCTGGCCATTGTACATCCTTTATCTTTGTCGAAATACAGTTTCAACTGAAACTTACATAAATCAAGGTCGATCGAAGACCCACTCGAGACGATACGGTAATGGAAAAGCGATTGCAATACTAAAGGGATCTAGACCACCCCTGGGTGGGTGTTTAGTCCTCTGTCTCGACCTAACATGGAGGATTGTGGGAAGCGGTGGTTTATTTTGAAACTAGTATTTATTTACCCCCGGCCCTAGCTTCACTGGCATTGAAAAAGGAAATTTTAAACAGAAAGAATTGTGTTCATTCTCGAGTAACGTAATTCTTGTGACATATGGATGATGGGGACGTAGTAGAACAAACGAAATACAAGTAATTTTGTTAAGACTGCGACAACTCCACCGCAATAACCCAAAAGAAAGAAATATAAGCTCTTTCTAGCCTGAGATACAGGTTTAACCTAGTTCAGACAAAGAAAGTCTTCTATCTCCGTGCAATTTCAAGCTGTAATATATTAACTTTTGTTAATTGAAACTGAATAAATGATTTATTACCTATTATTAATTTCACCGCACACCAACAATATCAGTCAAAGTTGCGGTGAAATTGTAACTATTTTCTATTCTTGCTGTCGTGCGACACAACAAATGTTTAAGTAAATAGCAGTAGGAAGTAGCATTTGACAGAACATTCACCGACTTATTTCAAGGCATCTAGTTTTAAAAGATACAAGAGACCATTTTCCAACAGAGGGATCTGTCACGTCCAACGGAAAGACAGCTGAAACACCCAATTTCGAAATGTCCTATAACATTGGAAAACGATAGACACTGTTGTTTTACAAAACAATTTTCAATTTTAGCAAGGATCAAGTGCCCGACGTTGAAAAAGAATTGAAGTATTTGGAACATGTAAAGGTTTATTTTTCAGCAAAAGGATTTAAATCTTCGTCGTTCACTAGAGTCTTACATTTTTAATTATAGATTTTCGTCGTTACCTACATAATAGATAAATAAATACATTACATTGTTAGTTGAGCATAGTTCTTAAAATCATCCGACCGGCAATTGTTCTGTTATGTTAAGATTAATTAGTTATGCAATGGTTGCTTGCCGAGAATCTCCCGCCTGGACATGATCTACCATGGTTGAGCTGGAAGTCCTTAAACAGGCTTCGGACTCAGGTTGGTCGAAGTAAGGAGAACATGGCCAGGTGGGGATTTTCGGCAAGCTCCGATGTGGACTGTGATTGCGGTGCTGTGATCCGCAATACAAGTGGCTGAATTCTGGGCTGCCACGGTGTAATTCCTCGTGTTCCATCGACACGCTAAGAAGAAGAAGAAGAATGGTTGCTTGTGTGTTACTGTGCCTTTGTAAATGAAATAAAATAAATTCTAAACCTAATTTTAATCAAATAATAAAAATTGGAAACAGTGACAGAGATGCTTAGGTTGCTCAATGGTTATTCTCCTAACTTTTCAAATTTCTTTAATTATTTACTACAGTTGTGAATAGTTTTTAGTAAATTGGACATTTACTTATTTAACTCGCTTATGTATTCGTGAATAGACATCAGAGTTGCATCGGCACGTCCCAGGTAAGTAGTAAAATAGTAATAAAATGAAACGAAACAGTCGACGGCAGAACTATTAGGAATTAAAAGCACAACACAAGATTTTCCCTCGACGGGCTAAGATCGCTATTTGTATAAAGGCAAATGGAATGGGTTGCTTGTTGGTGCGACATTGTAAGAATTGTAAGTTTGAAGCAATAACGCAGCAGAGCCCGGTGGGTGAGCACGTAGCAAGCAGTGCTGGGAGCTGCTTGCAATACTGTTAAAAATTGGGACGTCCCTATTCACTTTTATTTCAACTTTATTGCACCGATACGGAGACAATTGTCAAACGCGTGGAAACGAAGTAGAAATCAATTGCTAAGTAAAAATATCCAGGTACTATAAAATAGATAATAATAATAAGAATTGTAAGTTTCAACAAGCAATAACGTTGCAGAGCCCGGTGGGTGAGCACGTAGCAAGCAGTGCTGGGAGCTGCTTACAATACCGTTAAAAATTGGGACGTCCCTATATGTTTTTATTTTAACTTTATTTTACCGATATGGAGGAAGAGGAGAACAAACTCTTAGTGGCAGAAAGAAAGATTTTGCGGAAAATTCTGGGACCAACAAGAGGAGAAGATGGGGTATGGAGGCGTAGGTACAACCGAGAGATAGAAGATCTAGTGTCTGAGCCGAACATCATCGGAGAAATAAAATCTTCCCGACTTCGCTGGCTAGGACATGTGGAGAGGATGGGAGAGGATCGAGCCACAAAAAGAGCCTATCTTGGACAACCTTCCGGGCGCCGGCCGGTGGGGCGTCCAAGATATCGCTGGAAGGATGAGGTCGCCAAAGACCTGAAAGAGCTAAAAGTGCCCGACTGGTCAGATTTGGCACAGAATAGGGAAGAATGGCGCACTTTAATGTCGGAGGCCAAGATCCACTTCGGGTCGCTGAGCCAGCGAAGTAAGTAAGTAAGTAAGTTACCGATATGGAGACAATTGTCGAACGCATGGGAATGCAGATAGATAAATGGTGGCGGAAACAAAAAACGGCAAGTAATAATCAATTACGATGTATAGATAGATATGCGCGAGCCGCTCGCCTGTGCATTTTGCAGACAATTAATTGACGCACCTATTTACAGACAATTCTGCATGTTTTACTTTTACTGTCTACTTTAAGTAGTTCGCACCTCTCGAAATTGTTATTTAACCCTATACCCTTCATTATCTTATTATTAAGTTCTCATGTAATAGAAATGTAATTATTTCTTTTGAGAATAAATATAACATACACTAGATATATCATATACACTAGATATCCAGGTGCTATAAAATAGATAATTATAATATTTACCGTATTACGCTGTAAGTAAAAACCATGCCAATAGTAGAAAGGTCGTCATTTAATAATGTGCTTGGCGATACAAAAAATAAATTTACATAAGAAAACCATGTGAACATTAGTTTGAATTGAAAATGACGGACTTACAACTGGTCAAGTTCTACTGCTTTTTGTTATGCAGTGGAAAATCAGCACGTCAATTTGTAACAAAATCATTTAGCGCTAGTTTACTGCGTTCCCAAAACGGATCGAATCTAACGATTTTAAAGTGACAAACTGTTTCAGTTGGAAACAATCATAGGCGGAGCTTGAAATCTTTAGCTTGCATTAAACAGGGTAAATTTAAGTGAGTGTTTCCCGCATCAACCCTTTAAATACTGGATCTATTGTTTTAATAGATTTATTTAGCTCTCCATATTGCAAGCGCGCAGTGAAAATCTTGATTGTTTTTGTTAAAAAAAATCTCTTTAACTACTAAGATCATGTCACTGCAGTAAAACAACCACAAAACCGAAAAATAAACGATTTTTTTTTAAATATTTAGCGAGGTCAAATCAGATCTCTTGGGACGTCCCAATCACAGCCAGCACTGGCCATCTCAGTTTAAACAAGTTCCGCGGTAAAATTTCGCTCACGGATCTTTTACATTTTGCTGGTTGCATTCCAGCGAGGGCCTTATTTCGGGATCGGCCACCTTTGTTCAGACGGTGGTGAACTCATAGTGGAAATTGGCCGTAAATTTTTACTACCATGCCAGTTGCGGTCGCGAGGTATGAGGTAATTACTGGTAAGTATAGCGTATATGCGTGATATGCAGAAAAAATAAATAATTTTGATACTTTTAAACAGTGTGTGCGTCTGTTTTTTTTTTGTGATCTGTACATATAATCAGATCTCTTGGGACGTCCCAATCACAGCCAGCACTGGCCATCTCAGTTTAAACACGCCCCGCGGTAAAATTGCGCTCACAGTTCTTTTACATTTCGACGATTGCATTCCAGCGAGGGCCTTATTTCGGGATCGGTCACCTTTGTTCAGACGGTGGTGAACTCTTAGTGGAAATTGGCCTTGATTTTTACAACCATGCCACATGCGGTCGCGAGGTATGAGGTAATGACTGGTAAGTTTAGATATGCAGAAGAGCGTCTGATTTTTTGGTGACATAATAAAGTTGAAGAGGGAAAAGACTGTACATGGAAGATATTAAAATAAATTGGCTATTAAAGTACAGGGTAAAATTCTGTTGATGTAAGAAAGACAAAGATAAAACTTTGTATGTAAAACCCAAATGAAGGGGCGAACGAAGTCGCGGGCATCTAGGCTATCACAAACATGTTGACCATCGGAAAAACTTTCAAGAATGACTTTGATGCGGGTGATGTCTTTTTAATGCAGTAGATCACATTCTCATCTCAAGATCAAAAAATAATTGAGTGCAGCATTTAGACATGAGATTAGCCAGTATGATAACTCGATAAAAAACTTACACGTCTCTTTCATATGAGAAATGAGAAAGTGATGAGTTATCCCGGTAATGCACATAAAGTAGATTGATAATCATATCAAATGTTACATGCAGGTTTCCAATAAAGATGTTTCCGACCCAAAAGTGTAAATAAAGGGAAACTTAGATTACACTGATCACACACCCGGAAACTAAAACGCGGTTTAACTCGAATTCAAACTTTAAATTGTTTTCAAAGTTTAATTTAGGTTGAAACTCCCAGATAAACCTGCAGACTCCAAAACGAACCAGGACGCCTACTACGAAAAACGACTTCCGACTAAACGAAAATGTTTCTTTCGTTGTACAGACGACAGACATTGCGCTCAGATTTTATAGCAAAAATGCCTTACTACTCGTACATACGCATAGGATGACTACGCGATGTCGATGTGTACAAAGAAAAAACTGTTACCGATTCGACGGATTTCGTTTTTCGTAGTAGGCCTTCTGATAGGATATATCTGAAAAATACTGCATATTCTAGATTTTCAAGGATGGTACGGCATAAAACAATTACTATACTGAAACGATGAATAGCGAACTGAGACGACGTAAACGAAAAAATATTTATGCTCATATGACACACAAGAAATGTTAAGACAATTATAATTTTCTCGGGATTCACCATGACCTTAGTCAAAAAGTTAGTTTTATATCTCTATATATATAAAACTCTCGTTCACAATGTTCGTTCCCGTACTCCTTCGAAACGGCTTGACCGATTCTCATGAAATTTTGTGAGCATAGTGAGGAGGTCTGAGAATCAGCCAACATCTATTTTTTATACTCCTTAGTGATGAGAAAAATAATACAACGTTTGCTGGGTCAGCTAGTAATTAAATTTAATTATGCAACACTCTTACAAGGTCTGCACTGTAAGTTTCTTTTCTAAGGTAAAATTGTGTACAAATCGCATTTCAATAAATAAATAAGAAATTCAACTGACATTACAACAAATTCAACTGACTAAAAAGTGTCAGCGTTTAACAAACGGTTTGATACAAAGTAATTGTCTGCGTTTCTACACGTTCAACTGACACTAGTTGTTCATGTGTAATCCCCGCCTTATGTGCTGGTGATAAGAGTGAGGTCTGCTCCTTCCACCCTACGAAAACCATTAGGGTATGTACACAATGGTAATAAAACACAAATTAAACACAGTTAAAACACAAATTAAACACACACAAAATTAGTTATTTTCCCGGTAAATCAGAAAACCTACTGATATTTACCTTTTAAAGTTAAAATATTTCCAGGTAAATCATTTATTTTTTGTGTCATTTATTCAAACAACACAAACAACCCTTATAGCATGACAATATTATGAACTAAGCTTAAACTAGATTGTAATCCTAAAAGTGCTCGTAGCAAGTTTAATATTATGATTTTTAAGTATTTTACTTTATTATATATTTCTACTATGAGTAGTTATAAATAAATAAATATTTCACAACAATCACACCAATTCTCTAGTACCAAATTAGGCCGCGAGGCTTGTGTTATGGGTACTAGACAACAGATAAACATACTTAAATACTTTTTTTGTAAATAAATACATATTATACATAGAAAATACCCAGACCAGTACAAACACACATGTTCATGCACACATATGCTTGTACTGTGCGGGGATCGAACCCGCGACCCTTGGTTTTAGAAGTCCGACATGTAGACCACTGCACCAAACGGTCGTCGTAGTTACAGAACTACAACCTATATGTACTTTGGAAGCGCAAAATTTCGATTTGTCCTTGTATTTCCGAGTTTTGAATGACTCACAAAAACTTTTAATCTGGTATATATTCTGAATTTCTGATTGAGGTCTTTGTATTGTCGATATCTGTTGAGTGAAAACCACAGATGACACTCCCTAACTTTGCTCAGACCATCTCCGATTTCCACACTTTACAGTTTCTATCTAGTGCCGAACTCGGGTTTTCTAATCTAGAATAGGCTAGATGACACCACTAATTGTTGACATACTTGTTATTATCTGTCAAAACGGTCTGCTTCCATAGATTTTGTATGGGAATACATGAACGTGACGTCACGGTCATGTATCAGAAATCGGAGTCAATTGACCGAATACTTATTGAGTTTTGTGTGTTTAAAAATTGGTTTCTATAGCTCTTTGGAAATAAACGGTTGTATAAACTTCCGTCACGTTCATGTATTCCCATACAAAATCTATGGAAGCAGACCGTTGTGACATATAATAAAAAGTATGTCAACGATTGGTGGCGTCATCTAGCCTATTCTATATTAGAAAACCCAAGTTCTCTGTTTTTTAAACGCCATGGTCTTGAAAATATTTAAGGTAAGTGTCATCATGCCAATTTATGCTTCGTGTGCCTCCACCCCAACTTGAACACCGGGTGTATTCGACGGATTTATTTCGCGCCAAAGTGTAAAAGATTGTTTTGGAGTACTGGTACGTGTGTCGAAGTTTTAGAACTGCCCGCGTTGTTTGCAGTGCGAATGGCCACTTATGACATTTTAACTATACTACAATTTCTCATTGTGAGTGGAATTTCCACTAGGAAAATAGAGATGGTGCTACGATTTTTGGAGTTATTTTAAAATTTTTGGTCACGTAGTGTTTGGACAATTCAGTGAAAGAAAGGTTTACATCGAACAACCTTTTTTACTAAATTAATCTGCTTACCTGCTTATAAGATGATAATGACAACATCATCATCATCTTATTGACCTTTAATATGGCTGATACTGTCTGAACATCTTGCTAACGACGATGATACTTAAAATTTTGACAAGCTGTCCAGCGGTTTGGCTAAAAGGTTTCATTCCAACTCCCTAAAATCCCGTTTGTTGCTATCGTATTAATTGTCAGTTCACCAAAGTGCAAAATACAAAGAATACGTTAGATTAGATCTAACTATTGACAGTATCGAGGTAAAATATTGTTTGCCTGAGATCACTATATAGATAGTGACTCATGTAAAAACGGGGCAACAGAATACGTGTAGCGTCATCCGGAATTTCCCTATTTCTATTTGTTTGATTGTCGCGTCCAATAACCGATTCGGTGGCACACTTTGCGTTTTACTGCGTGTTTATGGTGCATTTTCCAACTTGCAAACAACGATATCAGTCGATAGGGCGCCAGCAGTAGGGTTGTCAACGATAGTTGCAGAAATATGACTTGACTGTCTCGTTGGTGTAGTGGCAAAGTTTCTGCCTTACAACTGAGAGGGTTCGAATTCCAGGTCGAACCAAAATCGATTTCGAATTTCTCAAAAACAGCTCAGAGTCGGGAAGTTGGTGGTGTTACAACCCCGTGCCTCGGAAAGCACGTTAAGCCTTTGGTCCTGCGCCTGATCTCTCTCCGGACATGTCGGATTGCCGTCTCACCGAACATTGAAAGTGATGGAACTGTGAGTGCACCTGTGTATTGCGCTCACACTTGTGCACTATAATATCTCCTGCGTAGTTGGCTGATCTCTGTTGAGACTGGTCGCCATTGTCGAAATCGGCCAGGAGGATTATTATTATTAATAAATATGACTTGTCAATCATCATCGTTTATTAAGGCTGGATGTGTAAGAAATTTGGATTTCCTACTAAATACCAGCTTGAATCACGGTGCATGTGTTTATTCATTATAACGTTGAAATATTCTGAAATGCCCAAAGCAATGGGATACCATTATCAGATAACCTAATTAGCCAACTAACTACTAACTTGTAGACTGTGGCGTACCTAAGTTAGGTTAAGCACTAAAAGTCACTGACGTTTACTACTACTACTTACTATAGTTGATAGAAACAGCTCAAATCACGATTCTTCTACAGATTTTGTACAAAAATACCAAATCTCTGACGACACATGTGCCAATAAAGAGATTATGAAGGTTCATCATCTAATAAACACCTATTCAGCACCTTTATCTTGAAATATTTATCATTACCAATGAATTTTAAGAACTTATTCAGTTATTTTGCTGACCATTCGTTCATCATCAGCCTATATACGTCCCACTGCTGGGCACAGACCTCACCTCAACTATGAGGTGGTGCGAGCCATACTCTACCACGCGGGCTCAGTGCGGTTACGTGGAGGGGTGTGTGTAAGGTAAGTGACCAACCTTACTGTCAGTTATTAAGCCGCCCGAGGGCATCCGACCAGGCTTAACGACTAATATCTATCGATATTAACCGTGACCAACAACTTAACGTGCCTTCCGAAGCACGGAAATGCTTGTAAATAGACGTCACTTAAGTGGTCAGAATGGTCACCCATCCCAAACATGACCGCGCCGTAGCTTAGGTGCTTAACTTTTGGTATCACTACCAAAGCGCTACAACCACTGCGCCACAAGCACCTCGACCCGCGTTTATTTATGCAAAACCCATCACATTGACAGCCCTAAGCTGGCGCCAGCTCAACCAAAGGAATGGGAGCAAGCGGCCCCGAGGCGCAAAGCTTGCATTTGTTACGCAAAGTATGAGTGACCTTTATACCGATGGCTAATGCCCTACTGTGTTCCTTGAATACCCTGCCCTACTGATAACTAATGTTAGGTGATTTTAAATAGAATCATTTCAGTCCTGCTAGTTCTACTGCCCGAAATCACCGGAAAAGTAGCAAATAAAGACAACGTGCTCAGGACTAGTATTCCAGATTGAAGTGCGTTTTATCTGTATCTTTCTTCTTAAATCTATTTTTCTTGGACATAACATGAAATGCGAAACGAAGGATCGATACTCCGCTTTATTTTGCTTTTTTTAGGTTTTTGAAAAAGTTGTAAATAATTTAAGAACAGAGTTAAACAGGGTTTTTAGCGGTGGAGCAGAACATTCGCTTTGTCTTTCTCCGATTATTGCAAACTGCCGTCTTATGGAAACTTGAGGAAAAGAGAATCAGAGAATGTATTGCCAAAGTATTTGTGTATTCGTTCAGCTTATCTCTATCCAAGTTGGATCATGTAGTTTGGTATTTAGGGAATCAATTCTGCGAAATACTTAACCGAGTGAAACTCGATAAGTGTTTAAATAGGGCTTGAGTCACGAGCCATTCAACTGGTAAGCGCAGCAATGGCCAACTGATAAGCTATCAACGGGTCAGGGGTCACAGGATGAGATAACGAGCTAGACTATACGACTGGGCAATGTTTTGAAACAATTAATTTACATTATGCGCAGACGGACACATCAGACTATTTTGTGTTGCAAAATTGTAAAAGGGATAGATACAATAATGTTTTAAAACTACTATAAACATAATAAAGGATACCTTTACTTAGTCCAGAAAAAAAAATCATATCAAGAGTTTTTCACCCTAAGATGAATATCAGGAATGCTATACTCCTATTGTGCTCTATTAATGCATAGCTCAAAATAAATCGGGATACAAAGCAAAAACTATCTGCATTAATTGTTTGAAATAAATTAGTTTTGTTTCAATAGCAACAGCAGAATCAAGAACTGTGTCAGCCAGATGGAAAATCGCAATCAATAATTAAAAAACGTGCAGAACGTGAGTTCAGTACACCAAAGTTTATTTCTAATAATTTTCTAATAAAGCTATTGCAGCATAAACCGTTAGGAATAGCTGCAAAGTGAATTTGATTAACTTTCTTTACCTTGATTGTTTTCTTAGAAGCGCCTTAAGTTTTGATCGCGTGTTCATAATCTTTGGTACCTTTAGTCATTAGGAATGTTTAGGGATCACACGCCACACCACATTTAGTGTAATTATTGTGTGCATTAAACAATTATTACGAAATACCTTAAGTCATTATAAAGAGAACATATTTACCTATTAAGGTCTCTAAAACACAGTAAACGTGTGTTTAAATGAAACATTTTACACCAAGAGGAGAAAGGCTTGTTTATGTTTCATGTTTCATTTTCAAGTCAAGCATAATATCAACACAAGCAGCACATTTTGTCAGTATAAAAAAGCATGAAAACGGTAGTAAAAGAAAAATATTAGTTTCAGTATGTTACTTATATGAATGAGCTTAGACAGACGCCCAAAAGGCAACTTAACAACATCTAGACTATTTACAAACACTCCTCCACCAACGCCCACGAGGAGGCGTGCTTAAACCACTTTGTTTGAGGTGAGGTCTGTGCCCAGCAGTAATAATAGTCCTCCTGGCCGATTTCGACCACGGCGGCTAATTTAGTTATTAAAGCTTTATTTCACTAAGACTTTGTACAAAAGGTGGACTTAACGCCGCTAATCTCAACAGAGATCAGCCAACTACGCAGGAGATATTATAGTGCACAAGTGTCAGCGCAATAAACAGGTGCACTCACTGTTCCATCACTCCCAAAGTTCTAAAGTCTCAAAGCCCAGCAGTAAGACGTAGCTGTTTTATAAATTTTTGTAATAAATTAATTTTTGTATTTACTCGTAAGTAGCGCAAGTTCAAGATCTTTACCTATTATCTGAGCGCATGCTCATTATATCCTTGAGACATTAGCCACACATGTCAAAACCATCAAGATTGGCGATAACTTGCCATGTTTAACCCTAAACGAACTTGACCCGAAATCAGCGAAGAGGTTATATCGTGACCGAGCCAGTGACATTGACTTTGAGCCTTTGAACAGCCGATTTGGCAGCACGCACCGTTTATGAGCTGACATAACTGGGAGCCTACTGTGAACGCGCCGGTGTTAAATTCCCGAGTGTTGCCGTTATTACGAACGGCCTCCTTTTACTTCTTCCAATTTCTCTTATTCATTGTCTTTGCTTCCTCTTTCTTTTTGTGCATGTCTTGTAATTGTCATTGTGGTATGTTTCCCTTTTTCTTCTCTTATCTGCGGTTTTTGTATTTTATTAATTTATATCATTGATGAATTATCATTAATGAATGAATGAATGAAAAAAATTATTTCAGAAACAGTTTCCATATATTCTTAACCTAAAACCAACTAAAGATTGAAAATAAAATAAAATACATAATACACTTAAAAACAGCCCGAAACCAAGCTTCAAGCTCTGCTTAATAGAACTTGAAGCTAGGATTGGACCGAACGTGGATTGATGCCCAGTAAGCGATAATAGGGTAATACACCCTATACTTGACCTCGCCTTTTTATTTCCCTTCGTAACAGCCGTCTTTCTCACTCATACAGACTTGGTCGAACGAGCGAACAGGATCGTCATTATTACATGTATAATCAGCCACTCTCCTCGCTAAAAATCAACACTTCTCCAGGAGAAGCAGGTACTACCGGCCACCACCGAGTTTAATTCGGGTATGTTTAAAAGGGCGCTATTTATCAATCTTAAACTTTTCTGCCTTAACGATATATAGTTCTTCTGCCAAAAACAATGCGTGCTCCCGAGCCAACGAAATGGTTAAACAGTTGAAAATACAAACGGACTAACGGAGTAGAGACCTGCGTTATTGTGGTGTTAAGACGATTATGGAAATAAAAGAGAGAAACAAAAGAGTCGAAAAAGAAAGCGTCGATAACACAAACCAATAAGTTTATCTACATCAGTTGCCGAAATGCGGTTGATTTCGATAGTGAAACCCGTAGCTATTTAATACAATATTTCGAGGTCTTATCCACATTATTCTTCGTAATTGGCTGTAAACAATATAACAATATAATGAACAATACAATGAAATTATACATATTAAACATCTATAACAATATCTTTATGTTTCCTAAATGTTTCAGGAACACAAATTGTTCATTACATTTATTAGATATCATTCTGACCTAAGAAGTGTGACCAAAAACTGATTAGTTATTATGTTACATTAATGACTTTCGCCGCATATTTTTTCTATTTAATCATAGCGCAGACAAAGGTTTAAGAACAAAAGTCCCGAGATCACAGTTGTCCCAATTAATGTAGGCTTTGTATCTATTCACGTCCCGTTTTATGTCCCAGATAGAGATGGGCTCTGGTAAAAACCTGCGTTTGGGTAAAAAATGTGTAATATCCATACATTTCTATCGCCTGTGTGTTTTCCAGACAAGGTGGATACGGAAGGTTTGCTTTAACTTTTTATGTTTAACACAGTTTGAAACTTATAACAGCACCCTTTATAGTTGGGGGTTAAAATTCATTCCGTACATAGATTTTATCCTATGGTAACGGCTATTTATAATATGTATTTATTTACAAAAAAAAAGTATTTAAGTATGTATATCCGTTATCTAGTACCCATAACACAAGCCTCGTAGCTTACTTTGGGACTAGAGAATTGGTGTGCTTGTTGAGAAATATTTATTTATTTATTTATTTATTTATAGACCGTTTAAATCAAGATTTATTAATTTTACGTACTTGTTTAAATTTTTACCCGACAAAAGTCCCTCCTCTAGTCCCAGACAATGGTCGGGCTGGTAATGACGTGTATTACCTCTGAATGCGACATTATTGCCCTCACTTGTTACGGGTGTTACTGTGTTAAGAATATTTCATACCTTAAAAAGGATTGGCGAGAGGTAATTTTGTTTTATACCAGTTGGTTGGTATTTGTGGACTCTGATTTGTTTTAATTCAAATTTTATATTTTCGTTAAAATTTTAATGTATTGATGGTAAATGTTTAAATAGCGTACACCTTTGTTTGGGTGAAAAATTGTGATAGTGGAAAGAAATGACTCGCGAAATTATTGTTCGATTATAAACAAAAAGAAAATGTCGAACAACTGCATTCCCGGTGCTGGTGCAGATTTTCCGAAATCGTCAGCATTATTTAGTAGTTTAATGGTTCTTTTACTAACAATTTAATCCAATAGATAATAAACAATCAAACATTTTATTCATTAAAGTTTCCTAAAGTAACGGTTACATTTCGTGGAAAATAAATAAGCTGTTACTGGAGAAAGACTTTACTGGAAAATAGAGTTGTACCAAGAAACTTCAAAACAATAAATTCTACGTATCCATTTAAGTTTTAACAATGAAAACAAAATAATATGGTCCAAATAAACCGATTCATTCCAATTCTTAGGAATGAGTCACATTTGCTGTATAAATTAATAAACATTTTCGAGCACGGAATGACAAATACCAGGCTTTTCTCAGAAAGTTATGTGAAAAAAATTGGTTGCCTGTAAAGTCGGTATACGCGCGAAAGTTTTACGTGACAACGACTCTGAGTGGTAAAATAATTTTAATGTGAATATTCATTCGTATAACATGAACCGGTGTGTATGCCTATCTCTCTCTCTCTCTCTCTCTCTCTCTCTCGCTCTGTCTCTCTCGCGCGAAACGTGAGCGGAGCAGCGTAACGCAGTTTCTTGAGGTGTCACCCGGCAAACCAATTTATAAGACGTTGTCACGTCAAAAAGATTTTCTGTATGACAGACTGGCTAGTTAAGCTATTGTGAAAATATGATTCCGATTCAGTACAAAAAGATTTATTAAAAATTTTGAAACTTCCCTCTACTTTTATACGAGCCATTGCAAATTATCGTGTCTGTCTGAAACATTTTCGCGCTTTGTCTTTCTATAATTTTGAATAGTACAGAGGGGTGTGTGTAAGGTGAGTGACTAACCTTACTGTCAGTAGTTATTAAGCCGCCCGAGGGCCTCTGACCAGGCTTAACGACTAATATCTATCGATATTAACCGGGACCAACAGCTTAACGTGCCTTCTGAAGCACGAAGATGCTTGTAGTAAGAAGTCACTTAAAATGGTCAGAATGGTCACCCATCCCAAACATGACCGCGCTTTAGGTTGCTTAACTTTTGGTATCATAGATATCATGATAGTCCTCCTGGCCGATTTCGACCACGGCGGCCAATCTCAACAGAGATCAGCCAACTACGCAGGAGATATTATAGTGCACAAGTGTGAGCGCAATACACAGGTGCACTCACTGTTCCATCACTCTCAAAGTTCGGTGAGACGGCAATCCAACACGACCGGAGAGAGATCAGGCGCAGGACCAACGGCTTAACGTGCTTTCCGAGGCACGGGGGTGTAACACCGCCAACTTCCCGACTCCGAGCTGTTTTTGAGAAATTCATGACAGAAAATCTCAGAAACAATTTTTGGCTCGACCTGAGATTCGAACCCAGGACCTCTCGGATGTAAGGCAGAAACTTTGCCACTACACCAACGAGGCAGTCAGAGCAAAGCAATAAGAAGCTACTTAAATTAGTTTAGTCCTACCAAAACTGTTACATTGTTTTTATGAAAAAACTTTTCTTCAACGAAACGTATCATCACGCAAGCTGTTTTCAGTGACATTTTGATTAATAGCTGTAGAAGTTAAAAAAATTCATGCTTTGTCACAGCGAGCGTGACCTAACGCGATGAAATTCCAAGTGTGTTTTCTCTATTTTGGCTGTTTACAATTTTTTTAAAAAATAAGAGACAAAAAACTTTTTTTTTTTCATACTAGCTTTAGCATTTTATAGCATAAAGTCCACCCTTTGTACATTTCTTGTGCAATAAAGTTTCAAATAAATTACTTTTTTAATCAAATTGTGTATGTTATTAAAATGTTTTCGGCTTAATCGGACTCCGGGAATCAAATTGAAGATCATGCATGTTTTAATTACAAACTTTTCGAAACATCGGAACAGGTGAATAAAAGCTAAATAAAAGCTTGTAAACAGTGGAGTTGATTCCTTAAATTTTTTCAGCTCGGCAGTGCAAAGGCTTTGATCAAACCAAAAAGCGGCACATACGGAAAAAGCTAGATGCGCGTGATTTTTGTGTTTTCTCTTTAATTTATATTGTCACACCGCCCACTAATCTTTTCCGATTAGCCTATAGATATGACTGGTAGAGAATCTTCTACGGCGTTAAGTCCACCTTTTGTACATAGTTTTGTTGTGCAATAAAGCTCAAAGCTGTATACATATCAAATTGTCGTGTCACAATGTTTGTTCCCGTACTTCTCCGAAACGGCTTGACCGATTCTCATAAAACTTTGAGAGCATATTAAGTAGGTCTGAGAATGGGCCAACATCTATTTTTCATATCCCTTAGTGTTAAAGTGTGGACTACCCACACTTTACATTTATACGGCTAAACAACGTTTGCCGGGTCAGCTTATAAATAATAATAAAAAAATCCTACTAAACCGAGTCCAGTGGACCTGCTCCGCTCCTAGACGTCATCACTACTGCGAGTTGTTTAAGTTTATTTGTTTATTTTATTTCTTAAGTAGTAGTATTAGTATTCTTAGGTAGTCTTAAGCTGATGATTATAATAACGTACCGTATCTTCCTCCGTTTGGTTTGATCTAAGGTACAAGCCAACGGACTTAACGTCAACAGACCTTGCGAAATTGGAACAGTAAACAGCCGGTTAGTCACATCTTCATTGAATAACTCATGCGCAGACTCCAGACTGCGGTTTTCCTTGTGTCCTGTTAGGAGGTCATTGACACAGACTAGTTACAATACATTCGAGAACAAAGGGATGAGTAGGATGGATCTGGTCTGGACTGATGAGCTACTGGAATTAGGTTGAAGTATTGTCTTATATTGACGCCCACGCACTTAGTATTTTGACGACCACTTTGGTGTAATGGTCAAGAAATTGACTATTATTAACCTAGAGGTCGCGGGTTCGATCCCCGCACTGTACAAACATTTGTGTACATGAACATGTCTGTTTGTACTGGTCTGGGTGTTATATGTATTTATTTAAGTTTATTTTTAATACCACAGTTGATTCTGATATCTGTAACACAAGTGCTCAAGCTACTTACCACGGAGTCAGATCAATGTATGTGATGTTGTTGTATATTATTATAATTGGAGTGACGAATACATACATCATATCAGATGTACCTGTATTGATAGTCACTTGTGTTGCAGTTGCTGTATTACGATAAGTTACATTTATCTGTTTTGAGTTATGACATCACGTTGCAAACTAAAAACAATATTTTTGCAGTGGAAAAGTATTTTTGCGGATTTGATCCCCGCCGATATTTTTGCAGTATAAATTAAACATCTGTGTGGATTTTTTTTACTGCAAAAATATTGAATTATATTTTATTTTTTCATCACATCATATAAATGGAATGATGAAACAATGTCATCTCAAGCAAATTTATTAATAGCTATTTCAATGCTTTATTATCGCAATGGATCTCATCAGCCTATATAATGTCCCACTGCTGGGCACAGGCCTCACCTCAACTATGAGGTGGTTCGAGCCATACTCCACCACGCGGACTCAGTGCGGATTGGTGGAGGGGTATGTGTAAGGTAAGTGACCAACCTTACTGTCAGATGTTATTAAGCCGCCCGAGGGCCTCTGACTAGGCTTAACGACTAATATCTATCGAAATTAACCGGGACCAACCGCTTAACGTGCCTTCCGAAGCACAGAGATGCTTGTAAATAGACGTCACTTAAATGGTCATAATGGTCACCCATCCCAAACATGACCGCGCCTTAGGTTGCTTAACTTTTTGTATCACTACCAAAGCGCTGCGACCACTGCGCCACAAGCACCTCAATCGCAATGGATGGAACTCAGATATAGGTAAGCCTGATATTTTAAAATGTAGATTCTTACGTAGCAGTATTTGTTACGGGTTTATAAAACCAAATCGAACGTAGGTATTATAAATAAAAGGTATATGAAACACAAAATAACGCGTAGACTTTTCTTACTAGACTTCACAATAGAATAAAATAGAATATGCTTCATTGAAACCACACATAAAGAAGATTACAAAACATTCAATAAGACAGAAGTTGGACAATTTAGGCGGTCTTACTTTTGGAAGAAATTTCTTCCAGACAACCTTTGAGCAAAGGGCATGCTTATGGAATGGGACGGCGTTGAAAACTACGTAGATTTTTTTTTAACTTAGACGTCAACAATAATTGATTCAACAAAATGGCCGAAGTCCACCATCAATAAAACCGCTGAAAGTTAGGCAGTAGGCACAAAAAAGCTACAAATGTAGCGTATTATGAGATCCGCGGTCACGGCTGCCACCAGTCACCCTGACCTCAAGGTCGTACCAAACGACTGGGTGACGTATCCTAATCGCTGATGTTGACAACTGAGACTTGTAGACGCCAGATTTTGAGCGATCTATTCTATCAACCATCATTGATCGACAAAATGCCAGAAGTCCACCATCAATAAAACCGCTGAAAATTAGGCAGCAGGCACAAAAAGCTACAAATGAAGCGTATTATCGGATCCGCGGTCACGGCTTCCACCAGTCACCCTGACCTCAACCGGGTGACGTATCCTAATCGTCGATGTTAAGATCACGGACAACTGAGACTTGTAGACGCCAGATTTTGAGCGATTTATTTTACAAAAAAAACTCACAAATCGGTAGGACATCATCCAATTTGCCAACTGTGTTAACATGTCGAACAAGATACATCCCATGTCCTTACACAAATATAATGAGGGCTCACATAGTTAAAGGACTAAATATGTCAAGGTTTACACATAAAACAGTGGTTGCCTGTAAAGTCGGTATACGGGCGAAAGTTTTACGTGACAACGACTTTGAGTGGTAAAATAATTTTAATGTGAATATTCATTCGTATAACATGAACCGGTGTGTATGCCTATCTCTCTCACTCTCTCTCTCTCTCGCTCTGTCTCTCTCGCTCTTAGGCGGGTTAACTGTGCTCGAGTGGAAGGGACGCGTGCCTTTCACTTTTTATGTCTGTCTCACTCGCTCTTAGGCGGGCTAACCATGCCCTTTCATTTCACTGACGCGATGACGTCAAAAATCAGTGATTCCGATTATTCTGTTATGGACAAATCAGGGCTTCCTTATTCTTGAATATTGCTGAAAATGGTGTAGCGAATGAAACATATAAAAGTATATATTGAAGAGTCTATAATACTCAGGTGTCTATGGCCCGAATGCCTTTTTTGTAGCCGATACTGTCGAGTCGGTCGACGTCTGAAATATTGCCAGAGCTAGCCCAGAAAATGAAAGTGGGTGTGAAATATACGAGGTTTACAATATCTGACAATATGAGTCCAGAGCAGCGATACATCATCCTGTTTTTGGCGAGAAAATTGTTATGTAACAGTTCCGAGATCTGGGTAAGTGTGTGTAGGTATAAGAATATGAACAAGTAACAAAGTTATTTTTTGCGATTTCATAAAATTTCAGAGCAGTCAGGACAATTTCGAAAAGACATAACACCTTAAAAATTCTTCGAGGGGGAGAAATCGAACACCCGACCTTTGGAAGTCCGGTTCAATGCTCTAACCACTGAGCTACCCAGAACCTTAATGGAAGCGTTGAATTTTGTAAGTGCTTTTTAACCCTTTGAGCCCGCGTATGTTTCATCAATGACTGTGGGAGACACCCTCAAAACACCCGACAGAAATATTTTTACAAATATTTAACAATCGGTTAAGATGAAGCAGGCTAAAATTTTATTTGTTAAGTTTTTTTTTCGTTCACAACGCTATTTTTAATTTCGAAAAGACATAACACTTTGAAATTCTTTTCTTCGGACCGGAATTCCAAAAGTCGGGGGTTCGATTCTTCCCCGATGACCGGAGCCGAAGAGTTTTTTTTTAAGTGTTATGTGTTTGCGAAATTAAAAATAGCGTTGTGAACGCAAAAAAAACTTAACAGTCAGGACAATGTTTTAAAGTCTCAAGAATTGGCGGCGCTCTGGAAATCAGAAGCCAAATAACTAAAATAGCCGAATCCGCCTAACTAACCTACACAAAAACTTTATTAAAATAATAATTGTTCGAAGACAACTTTTTTAATTCAAATAAGTTGTAATTCGATAATATCCGTTTGTATCCGCCTCTGCCAAATGTTGCCCAAATATCGGATATCGACACTAACACAAGGGATATCTTATAACAACAGTATCGGATATCGGACTCACTTTCATTCCAACAATGTGAAACCACATTACTCGGTTCATTGTAAACGATTTTTGAGTAGTGCAGTAATTACTTTCTAACTACTTTTGGTGATTATATCCGTTGTATACACTACTCGCTTTCATTTGTGGACAAAAGTTTGGTCAAATGAAGTAAGTTTAATATAGCATTATACACGATAAAGATCAAGAAAAAATTTGTGGATAACCATTAAAAAAAATCGTTAAATGGATTATTGCTTTTTCTTTTTGAGGCATAAAAATTAAGATCCAAGTCACAAAGATGACGGTAACTCAATACCTAAAACTCAACGGCTGAAAAAATATAGAATTTGTACAGGAGCAAAGAGCTATTAATGCATCATATTGTAGCACCACCCAATTCGCGCCTTGCCAAATTGCAAATTTGCGTATTCCCGCTAACTGTTGCAAAACAACAAATTAACTAACATCTAATTCTGCGAAATTCGAATTCAGCAAACCTAAACAAATACGCACCTAAAGTTTGGAATCCATTAATACAATAGTCTAATGCCCCACCTCAAAATTATCTTCCTAAAGGTCAAGCCAAGCACCTTCCATATTTATGCCTTCGACCTATAAACCGAGAGATTGGTCTGCGAATTCCAAAACCGTTAAGTGTAACATTTGCTTCGACCACTCTAAATAGACCTACACGATACCTCGGCATATCTTCATCTTAAACCAATTTTAGATAAAACGAAAGACCAGCATGTTCTTTAATGAATTGGTCAACGTCCTAAGAAAGGTTATAATTGGCAAACAATACAATACAGGCTTTATTATTCCGTTGTGCAATAACAAAGTCCGATGCAATGCCATACGCCATCACCCCAAGGGTATACCCACGACTTCACTGAAGATAAATTTGGCACAGCCAACTATGGTTCAAATGCCATCGAAATAGGGTTCGACTTGGGTCTTAGCTTGAGTGCAGGGGCTCTGTCGTTTCAACACGAAATCCCGGGCCGAGAAATATTGGAGGGCCTGCGTCCGATGCAGTTCGGTCACGATCAACATAAATAAAGCTAGAATCTCAGCATGCCTTCGAGCCCCATACCAGAATCATCTTTAAGCCCGTACACTTAAAGTGGCTTATGAAAAATCTGTGTTAGAGATCAAGAGATGCGCGTGAGTGTAGAAAGCCTTGATCGTCCGCGCTGGAGTGAGACAAAGCTACAATTTCGTGGAACGGTCGACAGATTGCGCTCCTTACATCTTTGTTTGGGATTTCAGCTTAACTCTGTATGGGATGAATGGATTCGTGACGCGGGAAAGAGACGGCAGGCTTTTTTACCGTTAACATCAGAAAAAACATGGTCGATGAGTTTTTCTGATGTACGAGTATTAGAGAGATTAATCGCGGCGTGACAACGCATTGTAGTAGATAAAGAAGGGCAATCGTTCACTTTTTTATGTCACGTTTATTAGGATAAAGGCTTTTGAATTATTGCTTTTTTTTAAATAAAGAACTACTTGCGGGCGAAGCCTGTTTTATACTTATCGGTTTGATAGAGTCCTTACCCTGCCTAAAATTATTAAGATTCGTTTGAGGGATCCATAGCCCACTTAAAACAAATACCTTTTTTACATTAGGAAACATGGAGTTTAAGGTCGGTTTCGATATTTTACTTACCGTTGACTGAAAATAAGATAAAAACTGCCACTTGCATATAAAACGGCTTACACCTCAGATAGTTTTAAGTATGAAATTGACAGTTATCCAACTTCCAGTCAAAGATAGATAGGATATTGAAAACGTCCAAAAGTATTGAAATTGCCTCTTTACCAACAATGCTTAGCGTATCTGATTGTCTATCAGATATCACGATTTACAATAACATTCGAAAAGTATCAAAAGATGACACCCGGTAAAGTAGTGTACTATATTTAACTACATCATTACCATAAAATGCGAAAGTCCGCCTGTTCCACTTTCACGGTGAAGTATTGAACCAAAAACCATAAAATTATGGTATTGTGATGCAAATTGCCGTGGGATAAATTTAGTGTCTGCGCAGAATCAGCTTTTATACGATCGTTTGAATTTACAAAAAATCGCATGCAATATTGCAATAAAAGATTCTGACGTGCTTAAAAATTGCAAAAAAAAACTTGCCGATACAAGTTAAATAATTCTAACCCTGCAAAAAAATTAAATCGAATCATTACCCAAATGGCAAGTTTTAAACCATTAAGGTCTTCGCACACGGACGATTAGTCGTTGTCACGCTCGATTTAGTTTTTGCAGTAGCAAGAAATTTATTTCAATTCAATAGGTTTTATTTATTCGTAAACTACCGTTATGCTTCTGCTATCACTCATCAGCCTATATACGTCCCACTGCTGGGCACAGGCCTCACCTTAACTATGAGGTGGTCCGAGCCATACTCCACCACGCAGGCTCAGAGCGGATTGGTGGAGGGGTGTTTGTAAGGTAAATGGCCAACCTTACTGCCAGATGTTAAGCCGCTTGAGGACCAGGCTTAACGACTAATATCTATCGAAATTAACCGGGACCAACAGCTTAACGTGCCTTCCGAAGCACGTAGATGCTTGTAAATAGACGTCACTTATATGTCAGAATGGTCACCCATCCCAAACATGACCGCGCCTTAGGTTGCTTAACTTTAGGTATCACTACCAAAGCGCTGCAATCACTGCGCCACAAGCACCTCATATCGTCTAATAAGATCTTAACAGATGTGTTGTGTTAGTCTAGAGCACATTAAAGCAAGTTTGTGACAAATTGTCAAAAGACAACCGTCACTAATAGCGGAGAAAAAACATCAGAATCTCTAATCATTATAGCGAAAAAACTAGAAGAATAAAGAGGAAGATTTTACTAAAAAAGCTTGAATAAGTATGCCTAAAGAATATAGCAAAAAGCTAAAAATTATTTATTTATTATTTATTTTATTTTACATTTTTGGAAGACTTACAACTAGAAAGATACTTAATAATAGTTTATATAAAAAGAAGGCCATTTATACGTCTCCACTGAGAGAACTTAGAGTACATAAGGAGAAAGAGAAATTAAATTTATAAAGCTTACTCACAAAAGTATAGGCAAATATATAAACTAAATACAATATACTTATGTACAACTTTAGTACATATTTGTAGTAAGATAAGCGCAATAACTCAAACTAAACAAAGAAAAGTTGAAGAAAGTTTACTAACTATAATGGCACAAGTCGTCACCGATCCAACATTTTAGGGACTGAATTCCAAGGAATGGAACCAACAACTTTAAGCTTTACGAATACGGACATAGAATTGTGATTGAAAAATGAAAAAAAAGAAATCACATTACATTTTACGATACAAGAAAGTATGTTCTCAGCGAGAGCGTTATATGGAGACATCAATACATTTTTTACTCGATGTCCAGATGGCAATAACATTCTAAGAAAGCATACTTTTCGGTAACTTTATGAACGAAGTTGAAATACCAATTAAGTACAAAAATTGGATAGACTTTTGTAAAAGTTTAATATATAGTAGTAATAATAATACAGTGGCCAGCAAATCATACTCATTCTTGTTGCAAAATCTCCCGTATATCTTCAGACCATTTTTACTGGGGCTTATGTTCGAAGTATCAGTATTGCTCACCAACGTAAATAAACTGTTATAAACTTTAAATTTTCCGGTTAAGTACTGCAGTTTAGAAGGTTAATTTAATGGCTTGTTATAAATAATGAAGACATTTTTATTTGTTTTACTTTGTTGCTTAGAAGTTCGGTTTAGTTTGAAGTTTATAGTTAAAATAATACAAACAGTTCAAGCCTGTTAAATTGTTCTTATAGGTTAGTAGGTAACAATTCTTTCTATGTAACTTTATGTTCAAAAATCAAAGCGGAAAAAAGGTTTATCCATAATAATATAATGGTAGAAAGTAAAGTCAATGTTTCTTTTATTTATTAAGTACTTTTTGGCGTTCACAACACTATTTTTTTTTTAATTCGACCGATTCGATAAAGAGCATAAGACCGGACTTCCAAAGGTCGGGGATTCGAATCCTCCCTGATGACCGGAGCCCAAAAATATTTAAGTGTAATGTCTTTTCGAATCTAAATGTTTCTTTCATTCTTCTTCTGATAGGTGGTGTCAAGAAGCCTACTTGGCCTCTGAACAGGCTTAACTTTCAAATTAACTGGAAAAAAAAGCTTTCTTAGAAGTTACACATGACAGAAAATTTATTATATTTTTCTTTTTTTGAGTTTTTTTGTGGTTAGTTAGTATGACAATTTAAAAATTACTTCTAAATCAAAAAAATACTGAAAAGCACTATGACGCCAAATCAAATTAACGGAAACCATAATGTCTTACTCCAACAAACAACGCCGAAAGCGTATCTGGGTTGGTCCAAATAAAACATTGTAAAAAACCCCACACATTAACCCTCAAAAGACCGTGAGAAACCGACGTTCGATTACTATATTTGTCCGGTATTAAGGGCCGAGGGGTTTAATCGCTTTCGGCTAGGGTTGACACGAATTTGGCGAGACTGATTGGGTCGGAAAAGGTTTAATGATCGATTTGGACCAATTTGTGAAAGGCCTAGACTTTTTTACGTGAATTTCAATCATTAAACAAATAGTGTAGTGATTTGGTGGCTATTTAAATAATATGTAGTTATAAAAACCTGTGCCTGGGTTAGAGGTAACATACGCAAAATCTAGTAATGGGTTTTTCTGATATGACATCTACCCACAATGAAGATTTCATTACAAGATTTAGATTCTTGATTTTGATTCTATGATTTAAATATTATCAGACAACCAGCTCAATAAAACAGGTAGATCAATTGATAATAAAATAATGTCTGATGATCCAATCTCAAAATGATCCAACTCTCTGTATGACCTAAAGGCTGACTGACATGAAACACTTGAAGCACTAAAAACACCTTTTGTACATTTTTTGATCCCGCAATAAAGTTTTTAAGTAAACAAATAAATATAAAATCAATTCCTGTAGTATCGTAAATTTATAGTAACCCTACTGCGCTGTGACTCCCCAAGTCGCCCTTGCCGACTCACGCGCAGGTTCGCGGGGAAACGCTATGGCACACACTTTAAATCTTAATTTAGATTCACGGAGCTCTGCGCACCCTTTTAATGCGACTTTTGAGCAGATTTGTGTGCACTTTGAAGTTCTGCTTTTGCATACTGCGATCCTTATGCTGATTTTAAAAGTGTTCATACTTTATTGTATTTATTTATTAAAAACTTTATTGCACAAGAAATGTACAAAGGATGGACTTAATGCTGAAAGCATTTTCTGCCAGTCAACCTCAAGATCGTTCAGAAAGAAGGCAATGGGTGCAGTGAAAATTAAATGAGAAAAGTAAATTGTGGTACTCTATACATGTGTCAAACGAATATCTTACGTCTGAGAACGTTCGAATGTCTATCTATTCAAAATAATTGGAATGCCTGCGATTTGTATACACAGGGTTTTTTTTAAATCGTAGCCTGAGGCCTACTCTTAAAACACAGCCTTCCATCTAAGTCAGTACAGCCTCTGTTTATGTGTACGGTATACCTAAACAGAGGCTTTCGACTGTAGGGTTAAGTCGTGAATATTTCTGGGTCCAGCACGTTCGCTTGCCAAGTCTAGCTTGAAAGCGTAGCTGGAAAGGCTATGCTTCATCTTACAACAGAAACTACTGACAACGGCTTAGAGAGTATCCTGCCTCATACGGCTACCTCGAAACCACGATCAACAGCTTTCCGCAAGTCACCACAGTTACACCTAAACATTTCAAGAAACCGTTACCACACACTGTGTTATGTCCCATCAAGCTGACGTCAGCACTCGGTCACGCCCGCGCTGCCGGTGCCCTTTGGCTAAGGGATCCTTAGCCGAGATGACTTAGCAATATGGCTAAGTATTAATTCATTGTAACACAATGAGTGGGCAGCGACGGATCAGTGGCTGTTTCTACCTTTATACGTCGGGTTAGGGAAGTGGTGATATTAGGTATACGTGTGTCGATAAAAATATGTTCATTAAAAACTTAATGATGTTATCGATATAATTTAAGGTATAATTAATGAAAATTTATTTTACTTTGTCGACATTTAAATTAATGTTTATTGGATAATGTTTTTAGCATACTGTTTGACAAGGCAAAATAGGTTTAAGCACTAAGATGACCAACAAATCAGATGTTAATCGCACCCTATTTACTCAAATAAGAATTTGTAATTCTATACAATCTATGGATTTCATTTTGTAAATAAGCAGCAAGTCTTTCTAATCTAAGACGACCGCTTGGTGCAGTGGTCCGTTTAGTCTGGTCATTCAGTTCGATTCCTGCACAGTACAAACATAAGAGTGCATGAACATGTGTGTTTGTACTGGTCTGGGTGTTTTCTATTTATAATATGTATTTATTTACAAAAAAAAAGTATTTAAGTATGTATATCCGTTATCTAGTACCCATAACACAAGCCTCGTAGCTTACTTTGGGACTAGAGAATTGGTGTGATTGTTGAGAAATATTTATTTATTTATTTAATTAATTTTCATTATGAAAACTCTTTCCTCTTTCATCTTAAAGTAAGACGTGATATTTGGTAGAAATTTTGTAGGCTACAATATGGCAACATAAATTTAATTAGCTTTCCAAAACTATGTTTACGACTTATGTCTTGGTCTTGAAATGATAAGTAATGAAGTAATTTACAAACATTGTTTATGACAAAATGTAATCAACATTTAACCAAGCTACTCGGAATCACTTATCTAATGACTGGTTTAACTATGAATAAATAGATAACTGGATAAAAATAATCGCCAAAATAATGGGACTCGTCATATTTCCATATATACTCGTAGTTTCGCTACCCTAAGCGTGATCTTGTGAGTTTAGTCATCCCTAAATTGTAATATGTATTAATATTTTTTCCGGCGTAAATATGTCTTTGTGAGCGTGAGTGAGGGGTCCATTTGGCCCCACATTGCTATTAGCGCGACGAAATCGGGTTGAGATTAGAAATTTTTGTACAATAGTTGTGAGGCAAAAAATATAAATAATGAAAATCATCGCGATAGATATACATACCTACCTATAAAATTCTTTCACAACTATACGATATATAATTAAGTAAAAAAGTTAAAATAATAAAAATTATAATATAAAACAAAATATGATTGTATTATGTTTCTAACAAAAACTTTTGCTTTTTTTACTTACTAATAGGTACCAAAACTACTTCATATTTTATTTCAAATCCTAAAATATTATTTACACATAACCACAATCACTTTCACAATCAATCATATTAATTTGAACAGTTAACCCAGAAATATTTTTGGCAATAAGCAGCAATATTTTGATCGTCCGTGCGTGTCGAACCGTTTTCCATATTATAATAATTGGGTCTCGTAGCATTCACGAGATATGCAGGTACTTGTCATGCTAGATAGAAGATATTGGTGCAACGCAGAAATTAATGACATTGTTTTCTAAATGAGACATTAACCCTCTACTAGAAAAGAAATTGGCCTTATCTATCCCTTGTTTAAATAAATTCCAACCAACTTGAAACGTATACCTCCTTTAGGTCACTTTGAATAATATAAAACGGCCTGGCTTATATTATTTAAAACTTAGTCATTGCTTATTGTTTTGAAGTCCCTCTACTTCATTAGTAAGTATGGCAACTCTTTCATTAAAACATTTGCGTCCAAAAAAGTCGAGTCGAGCAGAATGCTATGGGCTGAGCCGAAAAATGCTGTACTCTCTGATCATTCATGCTAATTAAAAAAGATATAGTTCCATTACCTGATGTGAAACCCTAGCAGTCTAACGAAACTGTGAGACGTATGAATATAACGCCATAGAAAAAGTTACACAGCCTGACAAGCACTTACGACACACATAACAAAAACGAAGATCCTGGATTTCTTGACGTGGCCCTGAGCAGTCATGCTAAGACTTAAAAGGTATAAAAATAACACCTTTGGAGAATGTTATCAGCGGGTTATGCACTTTCTGATAATGTGTAAAAAACCCAGAAGATGTGAGGTGCTATTTTTAAAGCAGATCCTTAGAACTAGTACCTAAACCTTAAGTCATGATTTTTATTTGACATTTTTAGTGATAAACTGCATTGTGTGGGATAGAGAGCTTGGCCGGTTTCCTAATAAAGCATTGATGAATCACTGTTCAGACAACATAGGGATCAACCCGCGCGGCAGCGGGAGGGGAGCGCAGGCAGCCGGCCGAGCAACTACAATTCCAACCTAGGAATCTTCAAAGCTAGAGTGAACAGGCATCTTCTAGGTGAGTTCGCTCGCTTTGCCTCGCTGGGCTTAGTCTTGGGTCAAGAGCAAACCTATCCCATATAATTATTTTTTTAAAAAAAAACATACTTCATCTCGCGTGTCATTACTACCTCAGCCGAACGTTCGCCATTTGCCCATACGCACACATCGCCATCGCTGGTCGCTTACTATTGTCGCGCGATTCATAAATTTATTGTAATAGGGCGAGTATATAGCACCTAAATTTACATTACAGTCCGCCTTTTATTCAAATAAATAACCGAAGGTACTAACAATTTGGTCCTTCGAGCCGGATTTATTACCGTAGGTACTAACAATCACGTTCTTCTATCAAACACCTCCGGACAATAATTAATCTCTATCAAAGCGCTGTATTTATTTAGAAACATAATACCGGTTTTTTTATGAATCCAATGCAGTAATGCAGGTCCTATAGTCGTGATTTGTTGGCAATAAAAACTGATGTACGGGCTAGTGAGATTCAAATTAACGGTTCGAGTGTTTGTAACCTTTGTAATCTTTTAGATTTATAAATTGGAGTGATACAGAAATGCGATAAGTTAGTAACCTGCTTAAGTGGTATGAGTCTCGTTCTGTGGATCTCGTTCTTCTGAAATTAATGTTGTATGTAGTATATGAAAGTAAGTTATTTTATTGAATAACACTCATAATTATCATGTTAATTTGAAGACATTTGTATTTTCATGTTTAGAAATATAAAAATAAATTCTAATTTAGTAATCCTTACTATTCAATCGGGTCACCATCATCACAGCCGACGGAAACTTAATTTGACTCATAAAATTTCTTATCACTCTTTTTATCACCTGTACAATAATAATAATATAGCAAATCTTTCAAAGGTTAACCTTATTTCTAGCTGCTGAGGTTCAAATCTAATAATCTGAGGTATTCAAAGAGGATAAATAAGTCTAGGGTTGCCACCCGTACTTTAAAATAATGTATTGTACGTTATTTCAGGCAATTGTACTCTGTACGTTATGAGAACAATAAAGTACACAAATATCTTTTATTACGCATGATTTGTTTACTTTGTGATTTTGAAGTTGAATTTTAGTCGTAAGTATTAATATAATTATACTTTGGAAGTATAATGATTTGTTGAATTTGTTTTTAAATATAATAATAAAGAAAAATAAAGTGTACTTTATTTTGATACTTAGTAGGTACTTTTGACGTGACAACGTCTTATAAATTGGTTTGCCGGGTGACACTTCAAGAAACTGCGTTACGCTCCGCTCACGTTACGCGCTCACAATGAGAGCGAGTGAGAGGCACGCGTCCCTTCGACTCGGGCATGGTTAGCCCGCCTAAGAGCGAGTGAGACAGACATAAAAAGTGAAAGGCACGCGTCCCTTCCACTCGAGCACAGTTAACCCGCCTAAGAGCGAGAGAGATAGAGCGAGAGAGAGAGTGAGAGAGATAGGCATACACACCGGTTCATGTTATACGAATGAATATTCACATTAAAATTATTTTACCACTCAAAGTCGTTGTCACGTAAAACTTTCGCCAGTATACCGACTTTACAGGCAACCAATTTTTTTTTCGTACCTATAATAACCAATGTACTTTATTTGCAAAAAAAAGGTGGCCACCCTACATGAGTCCATAATATGTTTCCAAGTAGAAAAGTATCGCTTCATTACGGTAATATTACCGTGGCTTCATATCACAGGTAGCGACAAGTCATACATTTGTATTGTTTTGTTTATCAATTGTCTGAAACTTGTCGTGACTTGTTTGTATGTAAGTATGTCACTGTTAAGAGTGACCTGTTGTTTAGATTATTTTTTTATATTTGATTTAACATTGTCTTTTACACACCAATTGGGGGTTTCTTCTAGGGTCAAAATGTATAAAAATTACTCGTCAGTGCTATGGAACTTTCGTTGTCTCATCTTAAAATTTTTTTTTTTTATACTATTAGTACTAATTCGCTTTGTCATCGACTTGCAATGTATTAATTTTGTCTAGACAGAATTCTTGTGATTGTCAGTCGGTCAAAAGGGTTTGATTATAGTAACTAAGTTAAATTGTTTATGTAAGTACAAGGAAGTTTCAAAGTTTAACTAATAATCGCACAGTACTAACGTAGGCAGGTAACAAAGTATCGTATATATTTTACTTATTTATGATACCACAATTCAAACCACAAAATCAACTCAAATAAACCACGATAAAAAGCAAATCAATGAACGGATGACTTTGTACATAAATACATATTGTTTACCTCAATTTCAATTCTAATTAAAATACCTATGTAACCATAGGTACACGAAATCCAATTTGGTAGGGATTAGGCTACGGCACGAGGTCACATCTTAACCAGGCAGTCAAACAAGAGTTAGCAGACGGCTTTAGCTGTGAGACAATCCTGGAGTTACTAGCTGGATGACTGTTACACCATCGTGTAAGATAAGCTTGTCTTTATTCTGTGGTTTAATAAAGCCTTTTTTCGGGTTCCTACTAATTATGTTATTCTTCTCTGCATTCAATGACTTGTGTTTGGGATTGAAGTCCTAGGTGAAACAAGAAATTGAAAAAGCAACAATAAATTTAGTATTATATGCCTATGAAAACGAGTAAATCGTTAAGTCCACCTTTTGTGCATAGTTTTGTTGTGCAATAAAGCTTGAATTAACAAATAAATTCGAGAAGCATGTTAAGCTTGGAGTCTGAATTGAAAACTACAAGATACATTGATGGACACTATCTCAACCCTGATTCAATGGAAACTCTTCGAGCAAGGTGGAAGGGTGATGTGCCGCATGTTTTTTTTTTTTAATTTTATTGGTGAGGAACAATATAAGTCCCATTAGAATAGTTATTGAACATGGGGTTTTTACAACATACCTTTTTGTTTCTAAATTCCTGATGTAACCATGGAAGTGACCATGTAAGTTTAAAACAATATACAGGGTTTTACAAAAATACTGTAATAACCGAAGGGTGTTGTCGTACCCGTCAAACTGAACAACTTTCGGAAAGAAACCTAGGCCGAAATCTAAAAAAAAATTTTGGCTCTCCCATACTAAATCTATCAGCGGATTGGCAATATTGTATGGGAGGTCCGGTTTTCTTTTGAGATTTTGACCTAGGTATCTTTGTTGTGCAGTTTTCCGGGCACAACAACACCCTTCAGTTAATACAAGGTTTTTTGTAACACAAAGGTTTGAACAATTTCTATGTTTCTCAAACTTTCGAAAAGTCAGTTCCTTCTGGTGTGATACACAGCCTTCATCTCGTCCCAGTAGAATCTAGTTTAGGGCCAACTCAGCGCGTATATCAACAGTGCCCCTACCCTAATGAGATTTGATCCGAAACTGGAATAGAACTAAATAATTATTCATCGCGAGTCCGAAGCGAATGGGATATTCCTGGAATCGGGCTTCGATTCAAAACGTCCATCTCTAATTGTTCGAATAATGATATTAGTGAATTTTAAAAAAAGTAAAAAGCTTTTTGCGATTCTGATTTTGTTTTATGCGATTTTCAATAACGACGTTAGTCAGTACGAATTTATAAAAATGACAACTAGTATAATTTGATTGGCAGGCACATAAATAGGTAGAAAGACCTGGAAGACTCTACATTTCGCTTTGTTTAAATAAAATTGCTAAGTATGTTTTGGAAAAACATTTTTTTTATTAGGTGTAAGGTTCGTAGCATAAAATGTGACCATTAGAAAAAACTAGACAGAGAAACATAATCGTCAAACATAAAACATGTGAATGTACATTTTATCTTGTTGATATGACATAAGCGATATTAATCACAGTGAACATTTTATCATATTTTTATGAGTACTATAAGCTAATCAAAAATATTTATCATATTACATCACACTCTGTAACGTTGTGAAATTTTGGTTATTAATAAGGATAGTACATTTTGTGTTATGTTTTCGATGTATGGCATTTGATCCCTTTGCCCAAATAAAAAAAAAAAGAAAGTGGATTTGTGACAGCTGTGTTGTCTATGTCTTCGTGTTTTGACAAGTATAGGGTTGCTGTTTAGGGAGTTTTCCCCAAAAGGTGGGAACTTTAAGGATTACAGATATTGGTAAAGTTCAGTATTTTGGCTTAGTTTAGATAGAGGAGATATGATATAGTAATAACTTTGATTAAAACAGTATTCGCCGTTTTACTCTGTCTAAATTACGGGATAGGGTAGGAAGTGTTGGCGGTGGGTTTCTGGTCCATCAGAATATTAGACATTGAGAATTTGTTTCGGGTCATTGGTTGCCATTATGAATATGCCTTATATTCAGGTAAACCGGAAGTGCCAAAGGATCCAGTAGGTTCTGGAAGGTTCGAGAAAATGGGAGATTTTTCTGAACCTGGTATCCCTACATTCCTGGAGAGGTTGATTTCTGTGTTGAAAGGACGCTGGGGTCTGACGCTGCAAAAGTAGTATGGCGTGAAGAAAAAGTTAATAAATGACCCCATAGAATCCTACAAAAGTGCCCCAGGGTCATGCCTGTTCCTTGGTGAATTAGTTTCGGCCGCGGCACATATTTTTTTATCATGGTAAGTTTATTGCCTTGAAATTTGGAGGTGACGCGTAGCGTCATGTGTGAAAAAAAAACAATAGTTAAAACATCGATTTTTTTGTTTCAGATTTTGTTTTAAAAACCCTAAGTAATAAAATACAGCAATTGTTAAGTATTGGTCCAGGTATGTATTTCAGGAAATTTTATTCTATAACCGAGATGTTGATAAAGAAAAAAGGTAATATCGTAATTCCACATGTTCATTATTTCAGGTTGTTCTTGGCACATTAGTATGTTGAGCTGAGGCTTGGTTCAGCAAACATGTAAGGCAGCATCATTTAGTAACTATATCTGAAGTTGTTGACTAAATTCTTAGCATAAAGCTCGGGCGGGAGTGTGGACTAATTGTACATTTCTTTCAGTGGCCTTCCTTATTTGGTTCTTCTTCTCCGGCTTCACCTTTTGGCTCGGGGCTTTATTTCTGGAGTTTGCCCTGGGCGTTCTTATGAAGAAAGGAAAAACCTCTACGGAACGTCTTCCTCCGTGAAATTGTTGGAGTTCGAGTTAGCTGTTAAAGAGGCTTCGTTGGTCAGCTGATTCAGTCCTGGGAACTCAGCTAAGTGTTAATAAACTTTAGATTCCAAACTTATTTCAATTTAGTAGCATCTGAAATTTAAAATTTGATTGTATACGGGTATCAATTTATTAATTTATCAAAAATAATTGGATTTCTTGATATAGTTTAAAGCAAAGACAAGGTGGTTTTTCTTTATTAGTCATATAATGTACTGAATTTCTTAGATAGCAATTTTCTATAGAACCAGACCCAGTATCTACCGTTCTGAGCTATCTTTTTAGTTTTATCAGAGGCCTTTGGCCTATGTATATTTTTCAGGTGTTAATGGTGTAAACACGGGTCTGATAAAATATATCCTACTAAATGCCCATCTCGGCTATTATTCAAAACCTTTACTCCTTTTAACACACTTTGTCCGGGGTCAGCCGAGCAACCCTGTGACAACTCTTACAGTATGGTGCGTGTAATTTAAAACTTAACATTTGTCAAATCTCGAGGGGATCTTGAGTAAAAAATCTAATTAAAATATGATAACAAGTTGAATGCTTTATGAGATTTTTTATGCTGTAGTGTTGGGAACGTTTTTAATTTATCGACGTCGATTGTAGACCTTTTTTTTATTTATTTAGGACAAAAAACAGTCTTACAATGCATTATTAATAATACCGTAAGTAACAGAATATAATTTTATTGTAGAACCAACAACACTGTCCACATATTAATATTATTAAAAAATTAACGATGTTAAGAGCAAACAATACAAAATGTGTAAATGGTATTCAAAATGCATAAGAGAAGTTAAGTTAATGAATTCAGAATTGAAACAATCTCAATCTTGAATTTGAAATCTTGAATCTTAGTTTTTAAGTAATGTATATCTAAGTCAATAAATTTAGTATTAAATATTTTGAATAACCTATTAAATGGCTAGCGTAGGCCGGCATTGGTACGACATTTCGCAAGTGCAAATGTTCTAACTTTACGACAGGAACGAAAAGAAGCATTTCTCGGAACTGAAAACCGCAGACTAGTTGTTAGTTCGTTTCTATCGTACTTATTATGACATAAATCATATAGTACAACTACACAACAATCATATAGTAGACTTTGATTTTGATGAACAAGCCATGAGATCGAAATCTATGTATGTCCTTAAAAAACTGGCGGTATTTAACATGATAAAAACTTGAACGACTTGTGATATAGTTGGAATATGGTATAACCACAGATTACTAAATAGTCACTACGTAACAGATAAATTACTCCATATAAAAATTCCGATAACTACAGCGTTGATAGACTACTTTTTCTGCCGCGTACAAAAATGCACCTACAGCTCTGAGTATAAAGTCACTATTGCTTCGCAGCTGCGCGAGACCACGTGACGTGAGACCGAGTGACAATCGAACTAAGGTTGACACTTTCGGTAAAAATATTTCAACCACATTTTTCTACAATGGTATTTGATTGACTGTTGTTAAAATAATATAACATTATTTAATAACAAATGTGAAATAAGAAATTCAGCTGGTATTAGGTATAACAAGCGAATTATGAGCTACTTAATTGTGACTCTTGCTATCTCTTTCTAAAATCTGTCGTTTGTAGATTATTAGTAGGTAGGTACATTTCGAGAATCGGTCAATTTTATTGTCAACTATGTAGGTACCTAGTCATTTCGCTAATTAATGAGTTTAGTCATTAGTCGACTAAACCACCACGTCGAGTAGGTAGGTAGGTAGGTACACACAGTTCGTAAGTGGTGCGCAGCCCATAAAAAGTAGACTAATAGGTATATTAGGTACTTATGTATTATTTCAATAAAGTAACTGACCTATGTTTCACTGTTTCATTTTAATTCAATAAAGCCGAACCCCAATTTACCTAAATTTATCCAATTTACCTACGTAGGTAGGTACCACCTACTAATTTGTTTTCTTTTTTATACTTTGTAAATAAATTACTAACTTACCGACCGGGTAATAATTAGATTTTCTTCATTAGCTGGTAGACTAAAAAAAGAAAGCGTTTTATTTCTCTTAGTATTCGACCTACACCCATCAACAGCACATTCCACCACCAGAAGTCATTTTTCTTAAATAAAGCTAACGTTTAACAAGCACAGATTACTTAATTGGTTCGTATGAAAACTAAATTGATAGTAAGCGTTACACGAATAATTATAGTGCGTCGTGAGCGCGTCCGACGGTTGTTGGCAGCCCACTGAATTCGCACCGACGTCGGTGCGGGCGAGAGTAGGCTATTACCGCGCGCAAGTACTTCGAGTCAGAGAGGCCTGGTATAACAGTTACATTATCTCGATATATTATTCTTGAAAGAGCATTCCTTTCCCACTAGACTATGTCACGGTGCTAGGGCCTAAAATTATCTTTGAGGAAACCGTTTTAAAGATCTTGGCGAGTAGATTGGACCAAAACTCTAACATATGCTTTAAACTTGAACGTGGAAGAAGTCGCGGGCGGCTGCTTGTACAATATTTATCGCTCATTGCGTCCAATAAAATATATGTGAAATTATGTTATTTTATTTTTTTCGCACTTACAATGCAAATTTCTTTACAATGGACTTTAACGTGAAATTAATCATAATAACCACAGCTTTATCGATCCCTTACACAGTTAATAGCTTTTTTATAATTTTTAACCCTGTCATATCTCTATACCGCAACGATTACATCATCGAAAAAGTATCGTCACATTTTTTTGTTAACCATTAAATCACTTGTCTTGGAAGCGACGCGTGGGGTCCGCGTCACACGTGGGACAATAACTCCCCTAGAATCAACCCCTCGCAACTCCCACCAACGCAACATGGTCTATTGTACCCCTGGTTTTTACAAACAAACTTATAAAAATAAGGTCGAAGGTTGGGTAACTCGGAGGCCAAAAATAGGAAGCATTGAAAAAGTAACAGCTGTTCGTCGAAACAGTCTTTCGAGTAGTTTACTTCACTACTAATAGTTTGATACGTGATCTATCTGGCGTGCAGGTTCACAAACTTTTATAAACAGTTCGTGTTTAATAGCCAACGAGTTGGTAATTTGTTCTGCCCGAATATCCGTTGGGCGAAATTCTTTTAAGTTATCTTTGAAGAGGGTATAGTAATGGTAGATTCAGGTCAGGATTCGCGCCGGTCGATAATACGTCCGATTGGATTGCTGGATAGAAAACTGAGGTTGAAGATGAAATAAACCTTGAACTAACCCAATAACATTATTGGACAAAAGAGAGAAAACAATAACAAGATTAGATTAGACAGGAAGTCAGTCGATAGTTTGAAACCGCTATAGTAAAGCTGGTTACAGCAATTTCTATTCGGACAGATAAACGATTGAGCATATTTATACTGAAATCGCAATTTGCAGATTGCCTTTGCTTCGAATAATTGCAAAATTTTGCAATTGTACGATAATGACAAGGTACATCGAATGATTACAATGGCTGTCAATTAAAACCTCCAAAGCGTAACGTTTACCTATTCACAATAAAATAGCTCATGTTTTTGTGGGGAAATCAATTGTTGCATTTCCAGACTGATTGTTGTTATGTAAGGGTGCTACTGGTATATACTCATATGTATCTACATTAACGTATATTTATAAATACAAAATTACTCAATTTTAGAGGTAGGTTTCACTAGATTATGACGGTCTGTTTCGTACATTTTTACCAGTTTTCATTACAACATCAAATGAATAAAGCAATCAAATAAAGTTAAATTAACACAAAATCAATGCAATCGGTTTCAATTAATAGTAAATAATCTCTTTCACGGGTATTATGTTTTCAATCTATCCAGTCAAAAAAGTGTGTCTAAACGTATCTCAACAGAGCTTAGTGTCGGATGGGTGGCCGCAAACAGATCAAATTATTGGAGGTTGATCCTTTCAGATTTCGGAGGTCCTAGTATTAGCGCATCGCTCAAACAGAAAACATCCCATTAAGTAATTTTTTCTGCCCAAATCTAATGTTGAGGGTGGCGTACATATGGTCCTCTGGGATGCATTCTACCCACACAGTAAAAAGCACCCTAAGACCAGCTAGTGGAACTGAAAATTCCTATGTTACAGTTGATAAAAATAATGCGCTATGTTCACCCCAAGTTGGCAGGCAGCTGCCATCAAATGCACTATGCCATTCTAAGCCCCCGAATGCAATATTGTGTAATAATAGTAAATCCACGAAGACAAGGCGTTATGCTGGGGCCAGTAAGGGTTGCGGCAATTATCGCCGTGTTCCCATGTGTAAGAACATGGCGAATGACGATTGGAATACGCATATCGAATGGAATGACGATTTGAAATGCATCGAGACTTAATGTCCCCTCGAAAATCGTAAGACGAAATCAAATCTGAACATGCCTTGACAAACTGCTGATATATCTTACGCTTAACATCGTTCGTTCAAATAACAAATACTGGTCAATTTTAAGTTAGATACGAACTAGCGACGGAGCGAATAAGGAACTTTTTGGAGATGTACGTTACAAAACATCAAAAAGGGTTTGGCTTTTGATGACCACCAATGTATTAAGATATCTCTTTAGATTTAGTTCAACTTTATAATCATCTTTATCTAGGATTTTCTGATTCATAACCATTAAAGAAGTCACGATAAAAATATATATTGATTAATCGATTTAATAGAAATGCGTTAACAGCTTAAGCAGAAACTTTAAGGACCATATTTCACATATACTTTGAGACAGCATAACATAGAGTAGGTATTTCCACGCCAACCTGTGATCACTTAAAAGGAAAAATCCATAAACATCTCAAAAGATTTTCATACTTGTGCCCACATTTAAAATCTCTTCGATACCAGAACCGCTCTCCATAAGAGCTGTATTAAAATGCATTGTGTTCAGAACTCTTTGACGAGGGCCATACACATCTATAATTCACACAGTAGACTCACTTTGAACTGATTCAAATTACCATCAATCGTTTATGCTCAATCGAATAAGCATGTTTAACTAATGCCTAATGCTGGCCACACACCATAATTCCTTTCGTCCAATTGGCATGACGCAACCTATTAATAAATAAATAAATATTTCACAAAAATGACACCAATTCTGTAGTCCCAAATAAAGCTATGAGGCTTGTGTTATGGGTACAACGGATAAACATACTTAAATACTTTTTTTTGCCAAAAAACAAATACACATTATACATAGAAAACACCCAGACCAGTACAAACACACACACACACTTATGCTTGTACTGTGCGGGGATCGACCCTTGGTTTTAGAAGTCCGACATGTGGACCACTGCATCAAGCGGTCGTGACACTTATTTGGTCAGTTAATGGTGTATGGCTAGCATAAGGCTCATAAAGGTTATAAGAAGCGCTAGTAACTTTCCAGCTAGTATTCATTACCCTCCTCGTGTAAACAGAACTAGGCAACTAGATAATTTTAAGGCCAGTTCTCTTAACTTCTGTTTTGAAAAAGATGGAGGAACTTGCTGGCTCACTAGAATTGCTTCCTGTCATGGCACTCCTAGCTTTAGAACAAGCATCGTGTATCACATACTTGTACTATCTAGGATTAGTGCTGTCGACAATACAATTTCGGATTGCTATTACGTGAACAAATCAAATTTATTTGTTTTCAAGGATTTATTTCCGAAATGCGCCAAACGGCTTTAAGTGGATTCTACCTCATACTAGTCTTTTGTGAGCAAAACCACGACAGTGCTTACACCATAATCTATTTGCACAAAGCGTCGCCTCACAATATGAACCCGATTCACAAAAGAGTGTTTACTTAAACCCCTTTCACACCTCTATTGTTTGGTGTCCAACCCAGAAAGAGCTCTGGAGACACGTTCAAATGCCCCATTGTGTTGATGGTCTGACGAATAACAGGAGAACAGGGTAGGTCACGGTTCACTGGTCATTGAGTGAGCTGAATGGCTGTTACTCTGAGTCGGTCCCTCTGAGCCTGAATGCAAGAATTTTGTGCGCGTTGGCATTTTTTCATGTTTAATATGAGTGTCAACTAAATGGCTGGGCTTTTTGAGTTCTCACATAGAAAACATTTGAAGAATGAAGAATGCCTTCGTAACACTGAAGGTGTCTTTGAACAATGTAAAAAATGGTGTGAAATGCGAACCAGCACTTTGGAGTGTTTTTTTTTTTGAATATTCTCATGGAAATTACTTTTATAAGTTGACTAGATCATTCTGTACGAAAGTTTTATCTTTCATGATGATATTGGCTGTTTAAACTTGGAGCTCCTAGTAAAAATTGTCACTAAAGAATGAAGTGTAAGTACAAGAGTAAGCAAAAGATACAGGAGTGAAAAATAGTCAAGTTTTCAACTTGAATATTTAACACTTGTTGTCACGACAATGTAGACATGCTAAACATAATAAATAAACTTCTAAAATATACGTTAAATATTTAACCCAACATGTCACACTCATGACATGTTTCATTGTTGTGTATAATGTATTCAAAACGGAATAAAGTAGTCTGAATAAATCAAGCTTCGTTTTGACATCAAGGTCTTATTTGATGTGAAATAAGATCATAGATACTATGATAAAAATATTAAAATTATTTTTACTATGCACAGAAACAGCAAAGAAATCCGAAGAAAATCTTACTTTGTAATGTAGGGACGATATGGAAATGTAGATGGAAGGCGGCTAAACAGTACCTATGAGATACCTAAGGCTGTCGAAAATTAAAGCTAAAAAAGATAACTTGGAGACACAACAACGCGTCGAGTGTTTTGTTGGTGTCAGCGTTGTGTTTCCAGGTGCATCTTCTGTGTCACGTTGTGAGTTGTATTGTAAGTCCTGCGACTTCTAGCTTTAGTTTTTTCAAGTGCTTACAGTTAGACATATTTGGGTTCCTGCGCTGGGGTCGTTTAGTGGAAATTTAAAGTGGACATTTGAAGAAAATTAATTCTCTTTTTCAGCTTTAGTCATGGATTTCCGCAAAGTAACGCCTGACTCCATCAACTGTCTAAAATTTTTGACTTTGAATTAGATGATCGTTATAAGGGCGATATTTTTTCTTACAATCAACGATCATATTTTTAGCCTCAACTAAAACCATAACCACAACAATGCTACCCATAACTAGGGAAAAGTTTCCATTGTCGAGCGCTCGTCTCCACAACACCAATGTTCGGCTTGATTTGTTTTGTAAATATGCGCTAGATGGCGCAAGTCGTTATCGCCATTGTTCAGGATAATACAATGCGGAATATACACGCTATGTATATCAGATTCCATGTAGAAAACGACAAGGGTAAAAGCAAGGGTTTAGACGATGAACAATACAAATTCTCTAGCATCTGTGAATAGTAGAGTTTTTTTATAAAGCAATGTTTTTTTGTTTATACACATTTCTTATTGCAACAGCCATTACGCATGTGCCTTCAAAGCACTTACACTCAGTATTCATACTAACAGTGACACTAGAAGAGCCATTAGGCTCTTCAGATGTTACCGTTGGCACTGGTTCTTGATTTGAAGAGAGGTCCGGTGGCTACACCCAGAAAACTTATCAGACACATTTCACGTGCTACTAATAAATCGGTGCTGTACATTATCTACAGATAATTTCATTTCCCATAAGCGATTTGATACTGATGAAGTAATTTTAAAGATTACAACGTATTACCGGTAAAACACCGCTCAACGGTTATTGAAACTTCCTAGACACGTGAAGCCATTTTAAGCGCAATGTCTAATACACTGTTTCTCAAACTTTATTCATATTTTCACGTAGGTACCTAATACATATCTACATACGTACACAACACGTTAGTTAGTATTAACAAATTAATGATTAATTTACAAATCACCTTATTTTAAAATTATTAATGAAGAGATATCATGTAGTAGTACATATGTATGTTAACACTTTGACGACCACTTTGGTGTAATGGTCAAAACGTTGACTATTAACCAAGAGGTCGCGGGTTCGATCCCCGCACTGTACAAACATTTGTGTGCATGAACATGTCTGTTTGTACTGGTCTGGGTGTTATATGTATTTATTTAAGTTTATTTGTAATACCACTGTTGATTCTGATATCTGTAACACAAGTGCTTAAGCTACTTACCACGGGGTCAGGTCAATGTATGTGATGTTGTTGTATATTTATTTATTTATAACACTTCAGTAAATTATTATTATTATTAATTATAAAACCAGTGAATAAAATACTAGATACAGCAATATATTGGCGTCTTTAAAATATTAAGTTGTTTTTTTAATAACACATAGATACACACGTCCCTAATTAAAATATTTTTCTAAGAAATTATGAGTAAGACCACCGCATTTGCATTTTTGTTAATACAGGTTGATTTTCAAGACTATGAATTTATTTGTTTCACATCTGATTTCGAGCACCTTGTATTTGTAGCTGGCAATAGTTGAGAACCACTGATCCATTTAATTGGCTGGCCAGACGGACAGACGCCCTAAGAGGACTCACAGAAGGGTCTTAAGACATCGACCGACCATCGAAGCACTATAAATTGTGCATTGAGGAGGAATCAATCTTCCCATCCCCAAGGCATTGGTCCAGAACATTCTGTGTCCATTCGTATTTGTTAATCTTATTTGATTTGTCCTTATGTCGCAATTATTGGATATCCTGAATACTGTCCATTCAATTATTAAAGGACTATTGACATGATGAGATATATCAGAGCTAGTTTGTGATAGTGCACATTTCATAAACATTTGAATCTCTGTAATAGTTTAAAAGTAGGTAAATAACCAACCTGTGTGTAATGAACTTAGTTCCATGTTAGGTTTTATAAGTCTTTGTCTAGTTATAAATTAATAGTAGGTAAATACTTCTATTCGTTTTAGTTTTAGACGAGATCTGTAATATTTTAAAAGTCGATAAATAACCAACCTGTGTATAATGAAGTTAGTTCCATGTTATTTTTTTTAAGTCTTTGTTTAATTATAAATTAATAGTAAATACTTTGTCCATTCGTTTTCGTTTAAGACGAGATAAATTCACTGAGATTAGCTAACTTTTTACTGCACACCAAAATATACAAACAGATACATTTTACATAGAAAGATGTACAATTTAACAAATGTACCTATGCCATAAACCGCTTAAGTATACAAAATTGGAAACAGTGGGGTACTAAACAACCATTAATTGAATATTCATTGTAACGGTGAAACACGAATTAACCGATACACGTTTTAAATAATATAATTAGTACAAAGCGTTTTGTAAATCACAGCCAACCGTCAAATACATGTGTACAGACAGAATAACTCGTTTCGGTGGGTCTGCAATTAACCATTAACTAGTTTAGATGGATAATCTACGATAGGATACAACATGCCAGTCGAAAAGAAATTCGATTCAATCTTTGAATGTTATGAACGCGAAGTTTACTAGTCGCGAACCCATTGTTTAAATTTGGTACCTAGGCAGAAAGATAGATTGAACTAATAGGGACCTACGAGTATTTTCCTTATTGCTGTGATATTCAAGTTGCTTGAGCGCAATGGAACAAAAATCTAGTATGGCATTGATTACATGTGACAGTTTAAATATCAATGGCTTGCATTTACATATTATTACATGTATACCATGTTTTTATTTTCTATATGTGTATGCTTATGATGTGACAATACATTTATGTAAGTAGTTAGTAGGTATGTATGTTTATTAATTGTTCTTGTTATACATATATAGTAAGAAGATAACCATTTTAGTTATATTTTCTTTTTTCTCTGTATGTGCACCGCCTGTATGTTCTCTGCTTGGACATGTAAATTACTAGTAGAGAACGCCTCCGGCATCAAGTCCACCATGGTACACAAGTTTGTGCAGAAATTTTTAAATAAATAATTCCAAAAATTTGAAGCGCCAGTAACATAGTCCAACGCAACACGTCTTTTTTATTTATGCAATGGTTTTCGGATAATGCTGTAGAAATGATGGCACAGATGTCATCTTCATGCAATATCCACATGTGTAGATGATTGAAGCGTGATAAACAAAGGGTAGCGATAGCAAACGGTTAACTATTGCTATAAACTAAACTGGAGATTAGCATAACTGACAAGCGGGTTTGTCAGCATTGTCGGGGCCCCATAAATAGTAATATTGTTATTGAAACAATAATTCCATTAGACCTCCTGGCAAGATAGTTAGACGTGACAAGTCAGTTGAACATGGAATTCGAGATCAGGGGCTAAGACATGGAGTTAGGAAGCTGGTTTATGTACCTACTGAGGTAACGATAGAAATTATTAGAGATATCGAAACTTCATAAATCGTCGCGGGTAGAAACGGTGCTGTAACTTAATATGTAACAAAACAACAGGCTAAAAAAAAGTATTTCAACAATACTATCGATTGAAAACTTTTCAATGTGATATTAATTTCAACGTGTGGCGACCTCTACCATTCGCCATCACAAGTGCATGCCTAACGGCAAGCATAACAGCGCGAGCTGATACGGTTCCATAGGCTAGGTGGCGCTGTTAGCCTAGTACCGGCCAAATGATACCGGCCTAGTACCGCACATGAACCGCGGTATATAAGATTTCGAACCAGAATAATATAGATAGACAAAACAAGATGATGTCTATCGGACCTTGGTCCCCGACCATAAAACCCGGTCGGTAGGAAGCGCTTCCCTTTAGCTTCCTAACTAGAAATCTGTTGCGCCAAAAACGCAATTACGCACTTCTAAAAGGACTTTGAAATTAAACAGCAACCTAGTTAGAGTTTCTTTTTTCCCATTGAAAGGTTCATTTTCATTCATACCATTCTACACAATATTATGAAGTTTTTAACTCAAAGATACAAATAAGACGTTACTCTACAAATAAGTCGTTATTTGTCCTACGTCAATTACTATTGACTCGCGTTCCAACCACAAAAGCAAAACCATCCTCAGCCTTATAAAACACATATGGGATATAGGTACTAATACCATTGCATAACTATTTACTAGTTACTAAGTCAGTAGCTACCGCATCACGTACAAACTTTATTAAACTGAAATATTACTTTGTAAATTACTAACGTCAATCACAATTGGAGAAGGGCGAACATATTAAATTAATAATCAATGTACTAAATAAACTACTGCGTTACAACGTTACGCTTTCAATACCTTTAAAACAACGTTATTCACATAACTTCAACACTTGACAAAAAAAAATAAGCTTGCCGTTCCACATTTAAGGGTTCATAAAGTTGGTCACTCATGTATAACCTACATAATTTAATAAAATATCTGAACATGTAATTTCATTACCTTAAGATTCATTTTAAACAGTTGTAAAAGACGCATTAATGTCGAAAGGATATTATAAAAGTAATGATTATATAAATGACATATGGAAATGTTTGGATGTAAACAATTACAATTATTGTCAATCAAATTGGAAAAGAGACAATATGTCAATAGTGACTGAGTTTCTTGCGCCGCTTCTTCTCAGCACTGCCCTAAATTGTCCCGAAGCGGTGGTGGGGTTAATTTATATGTTGGGACGTGTAAAAGCGCTCCTTGTGAGTCTATTTACAAAAATAAATAGATGTTATTTATTGATTTTATTTTATTTGAACCAACAAAACAATCAATGCTTGCTTTAGTCTGATTCCGTGCCATTATATGAAAAGTTTCTTCGATAGTTTATAAAATGGAAAAAGCATCGATACAATAATCTAATGCATCATAAGAACGAAAAAGAGTATACTCGTATCTAATAGTAAGATCAGTGAGAGAGAAAAGGATAGCAAACGTACCTTGTCAACAATGAAAGATAGAGTCCATGTAAAGTGAGCGTTGAATGGACATGGATACCAAACGATGCATTCACTTGTTAAAGCAACTGGTGACGTAATACAAACCTTAACGTTTGGAGATAGAGAACAGACAATATTTTTGAAAGGTATGTGAAATGGTAGAATCGAGAATGCACGTGTCATTGACTCATTGATTATTATCATATTCGACCTAGCCTAGGTGAAGCTAAGTGCAGGCATTATGAGATCCAATGCATACTTGCAGTAACAAGCTATTTCGTTTCGTAGAGTTGTTAGGGCATAATATCATCAGAGTTTTTGTTCGCCATCCGTGGAAGGATACTTTTTTTCTAATTTCACAGAGTTAATTGCTGTTATTGTGTGTTATTGTTGTCATTTCTGCTTAGCCCAAAGGTAGACTGGTAGAGAATGCACTACGGCGTTAAGTCCACATTTGTACAAAGTATTGTTGTGCAATAAAGCTTAAATAAATAAAACAATGACCCCTGTCAATGCAAACACTTGTGTACATGAACACGTCTGATTGTACTGGTCTGGGTGTAATATGTATTTATTGAAGTTTATTTGTAATACCACTGTTGACTCTGATATCTGTGCTTAAGCTACTTACCACAGAATCAGATCAAAGTATGTGATGCTGTTGTTTATAAAAATAAAATAATAATGTCTCACCTACATATTTTTATAATTTATACACAGAAGAAGAGTAAAAAGAAATACGAGCTTATTACTTAAAACAACTACCGAATAATTGGTTATTAATGGTAGGTACTCGTAGCACTGAGCTCCCGCTTACGCCATGTCATCATACAATTAACTTGGTCAAGAGCAGCAACGAGTCAAACAAAAACTACGGTCAATTGAATTTATAATTTTTTATTATACTCGTATTAGTTATTCAAGTATTGCATTTGAATCTATTATAAATAGCTATCCATGCCCCAGCTATCATTACCAATTATTCTATGCAGACAACCCTATTTACTCACCATTGTGTGCACATAACCATGTTATTATTCGTAAAACTTGGTTTCTTTGAAAGCCAAACCATTCTTTATAATGCTTATAATGTTGATACTGAAATTATTGAAGAAGGCTACTAGGCTAGTCTTAGAAATACATCTTTGTTTTATTAGAAATGTACGATTTATCTTGAAGGATACAAATAAAAGTCAAATGTTTCTAGGATAAATGTAAATTCATTAGTCATTCATTATTCACAACAACTTTGTATGTTATAATAGGATCTGTGGATTGTGTAAATAAATAAAAAAAATAAACAGAGACATTTTCCATAGAATTTTGGTGATCTATTTTGGTAAGGGAATGCTGATTTCGAAGTATAGACGAGCTGTCTTGTTTAGTTATCACATATTACTATCGGGTTTCTGTTCTATCGTGGTATCTATCGTATTCGGGTAATCACACCCGCATATCAATGCTAGATACTGGATATACAGTAAACTTCTAAGACTTTTGTTTAGGCGCTAACCTAAAAACTTTCACTCAATTACCCAAGGGAGGAATAAGAATGAGATCGCATCGCAATAGTTCAGCTGAAAAGGTCACAGAACGTTACAGATCCAGTTTACTCATGGATCTAATCAGGCGAGGGGATCTACAATCGGTTTTAGCATGCAACAGCTAGCCAGGCCATCAATAAATCCAGAGTTGCAGATATTTGTCGCGTATTAATTTAATAACGAGCTGCAAAGGGCTTAAGGAATGTCACAAACGGATACAAGCGCTTGGTAAAATTTTATTATTATTCTATATATTAATAGATTATTCTCTCGGGGGGTATATTTTTTTTAAATATACAACAACATCATATACATTGGTCTGACTCTGTGATAAGTAGCTTAAGCACTTATGTTACCGATATCAGAATCAACAGTAGTATTACAAGTAAATAAATACATATAACACCCAGACCAGTACAAAGAGACATGTTCATGCACACAATGTTTGTACAGTGCGTGGATCACACCCGCGACCTCTTAGTTAATAGTCAACTTCTTGACCATTACACCAAAGTGGTCGTCAAGTGTTATAAATTAAACAATTGCACTTATAAATGGTAAAATGTCTGCAGGTTACCTAACCTTGGTAGAGGAACAGAAAAATAGTCGAGATACCTATCTCGCCTATTTTTCTGTTTACCTAACCTAACTGTTTTGCTTGTTACATTACCTTAATTTCGAAGACGTATTTTTAGAGAATCACGAAAGAAAGGGCTGTCATCGTATGTAGGAAGTATTGGAGGTGCACTCCACAATTTAAGCACAAACAATGATCTAGCTTAAAACCAAGACCAAATGTAAATTGGCTATACGCTGACGTATTGGAAAAAATTTATCCCCATATAACAACAAACTTCAAAATCTGTGCAAAATTGGTCAACAGGTCGTCTGCGGTGCCCTTAAAAGACATAACTCAAAGAACAGAACCTCCTTGACCGCACATTCGTGAGATTGCGATTATTTATTGCTGCTCGGATGCTTTTTGCATAACGCCAGCCTCCAGCGAATACTCCAATGGGGCTACAGCTCGGTGGGAAATTGTAGTATGGTAAGAAATATTTCCTTTATTGGGGTTATGTTACGTTTTCCAGGTACGAAAAAGTTTTAAATGTTAAATCTTGTATATTACGCTCACACTTGTCCTCTATAATATCTCCTGCGCTGATGGCTGATATCTGTTGTGATTTGCGGCCGTGGTCGAAATCTGCTAGGAGATTATTATTTTTATTAAATGTTAAATCAATATCAATATCATCTTGCAATATCTAATTCTTCTGTCAGGCATAAAGACAAATAAAGTTTTATTTTTATAGGCGTAGTTATCAATCGTAATTCAATCAAGAGTTCCAAACGTCTAGCAATAATAGCTTTGAATCACAGTAACGAAATACAATAGATATTTCATAGTTAAGCACGTTAAGCCGTTGGTCCTGCGCCTAATCTCTCTCCGGTCATGTCGGATTGACGTCTCACCGAACTTTGAGAGTGATGGAACAGTGAGTGCACCTGTGTTTGCGCTCACACTTGTGCACTATAATATCTCCTGCGTTGTTGGCTGATCTCTGTTGAGATTGGCCGCCGTGGTCAAAATCGGCCAGGAAGACTATTATTATTATTATTATTTGATAGTTACGTCCTGCAAATAAGTAAAATGTAAAAAACAGCCTCTTGACCCCACTACCGCTGCACCTAGTTTTGTAGCCCAATGGCCACAATATCAATGTCCAGTCCACCTCTCAACAATAATAGCCAAAAGCCATTCAAATCTGGCAAAGCCATATCGTTATCAACCACCAAACCGTGTGTAGCCGCGGCAAAATAATTTCGCCAATTGCAGTGGCCCCATTAAAATTAACATTCGCGGTTAGCGCCACGACTGATGCAAATCAGTATCTGTCTGCGGTCAATAGTACTACAGCCTGTCTGCAATAGGACCCTACTCCGTAAATTCAACCACCTCTGTAGACTTAGTCTTTAATGTAACCTATTTTCTGCATTAGGACTCATTTGAGTACGGTTAGCGTCAAAAATATATGGATAATTTGATTTTGTTGATATCTGTCCTATGTGTGTAGATAGTACCATGGTACTAAAGTGATGTCAAAGTGACAGAAAAACACTTTAGTCTCGGACTTTAGTACATTTTTTTTAAATATACAACAACATCACTAACATAGATCTGACTCCGTGGTAAGTAGCCTAAGCACTTGTGTTAAAGATAACAGAATTAACAGTGGTATTAAAAATAAACTTAAATAAACACGTATAACACCCAGACCAGTACAAACAGACATGTTCATGAACTTAAATGTTAGTAGAGTGCGGGGATCGAACCCACGACCTCCTGGTTAATAGCCAACTTCTTGACCATTACATCAAAGTGGTCATCTAACTACATACATACATCCACTTTAGTCTCGGTCTTTAGTACAATTTGACTTTGTTGATATGTCACTTTGACATCACTTTAGTACCTAGTAACACTTTAGTACAATCACATGATTGTCTTGTGTTCTGGTATTGCAATATAAGAAAATCTGCGTTTAGGGCTTCAAGGAGCAGTGCATTATCTTTATCGCGTTCAGCCTTATCAAAATTTAAATCATGTGTGCTAAAGGCTATCACGTTGTGAAAAAGCGTTTCGAATCTACGGTCCCTACGACTCATGCTGCGATTTACACCCTGCGAGCAAACGGGACGGCTATAGTCGAAGGGCAAAGTGTCACAGAGTAGAAATATCGTTTAGCCCCGGGGATATAGTGCCGAATAAGCTGCGTCGGACGTTTGATCAATTTATAGACATGGGATGTGTATAGTAGTGTATTTTATCTGAGAACAATTCAGGATTTTGAAAAACGAACATAACATTGTAAATTACAAGATTTATGCAATTGTCAAAAGAGAAATAAAAAAATAAACATTTTAAACCCTACATTTTTTCTCTAGATATTTTTTCCCTGACGTTGAGAAATTCAATAGGTAACTAACATTAAAATTCGCTGCTCAAGAGAATCTTAAGTGTCGACAAGCACTATCTTGTCGACTATCATTTTGAAGCGATCATTACCTAAAAATCTTTATATCTTTTAATAATCACTGAGGAAAATGCTTAAAAATCTAAATGAGAACCGATAAAAATCAGTGCTACACTTAAAACTAGCACTGATTTTTCTCAAAGCTCTCAAGCTCAAAATCAGGCAACAAATAAATAATCAAAAATCAATACCAACTCATTTTAAATGACTCAGGTAACCAAGTCAATTAACGTGAACATGAAATTTGTAGCATACCTAAATCAATGTTCTTATATCGCTCATAACTCATATCGCAGCAATAAAATACCAAGTACTAATAGAGCTGATATACGGCCTCTATACGGCTTAAAGACATTCAATATTCCTCCAAAGTGCTATAATAGCAGCAGTGATTTAGGTGCGGTTACATTACCTCTTGTCACTCGCTTATTAATGGAGATTTATAGGGACCGACCTATAAAGAATACAGTGTGACCAATAGTTAAATAAAACAGCTATCTCATTCCGACATAAAAAAATACAAAAAACGCAACCGTCAAGAGTAAACGGAAACGTACTATCCTATCCTACTATTATTTTAAAATTTCTTTCTTAATTTAAAATTTCAGAAAATATATAGATTATACCCTGGATTAACACGTAGGGTACTTTTTATTCCATAAAACTCTACAGTTCCTGTGGGATACGTAGAAAATTGGTTCTCTGCGGGTGATACTGCAAGGCACAGCTAGTGAGATATAAACAAGGATTTTGACTTAAAAAAAGTAATTCGCTATAGAGCCTTATTATTCTGTAATTTGTGTATTTCGTAATTGAATGAAATGGCTGTATTAAACATAGTGTGATGTCCTCTATGCTGGGCAGAATCCAGGACATTATTCGGGTCTTTGTGCGTCCTTTCAATGTTTAAATAAGCCAACAATACCCATTCAATTAATCTCATGATGTAATAGTCTCGATACTATTTGGTAGATGAAATAAACGCTCATCGTGACTCATCAAAATAGTAATATACAACAGTAATATGTAAAATGGAAGTGTGCCACATTCGCTGACTAAAAAATCAACTGTGAATGTAGCGGAAAATAACTTTAAAAATTTCACCCTGAATGCTTAGCTTCGTAAATAAAACAACGGTGGATTTGTTCTTCCAGAAGTTTAGGCATTCTACTTTTTATAAGCCCAAAAAATATTATATAGCCTAGCTCCTTAGCTTTTAAAATAAGCCTTTAAAGGAAATTGCAAATATGATGCATAGCAAGAAGTATGGGAGCGAGGAAATGATATATCGATAGGAAAATGTAATGTAACAGCATTATCATAGAGTGCTTTGCGATTTATAAGAGATTGAACGTTGAAAAGCACGGAATATATTATTATTTGAAAAAGGATTTCAGTGCTTTATAGCTAAAATTTAATTAAAAATATTTTTACACAATTTAGTTCACTCTACAAACCTAATAAAGAGATTCCGTTTAAATGGATAAGGTATGTTTAAGACTATCTTTCAACAACTCCTCATCTAAGTACTTGTGGTATCGCAATTGAGATGTCAGAGTTTTTTTGAGCATAAAATGAATGATGAGAATTATTTTTACCCAAAAGCCAGGAAGGCGTTTAGATGGCATTTAGAAAATCGATACACAACTAACTGGAGAGACCTAAAGTTTGACTAGCAGAAAATGCTTTAAGCATTATGTCCGCCTTTTGTACAATTGAATATTGCGCAATAATGTTTTAAAATAAATTAATGGTAACAAAAAATGATAATAAATATACAACAAAATCACACACATTGGTGTGACTCCGAGCTAAGTAGCTAAAGCACTTGTATTACAGATATCAGAATCAACAGTGGTATTACAAATAAACTTAAATAAATACATATAACACCCAGACCAGTACAAACAGACATTCATGAACACCCATGTTTGTACAGTGCGGGGATCGAACCCGCGACCTCTTGGTTGATAGTCAACTTCTTGACCTTTACACCAAAGTGTTCGTTAATAGGAGACAATATCTAGCAATTCTCATTTCAAATACCAATCCATTCAAACATCAGGTTTTTTTTCCGCCATATTGCAGTTAGGCCGTACTTCATCAATTGCGCCAGCAGTCAGCTCATGTCATGTATTATGTCGACTGGAAACTATCTCCTATCGTATCACCGTTATCGCGACGTGTATCACATTGTTGTGATTGGGAACTGGTGCTGCGGTCATATATGAGATTTAAGTTGGGGCCAAGGTTGGTCGGCATCGGACATGTTGGATCCAAGATACTTTCATCCTTCTTCTATTCACGTTCGAGTTGAAAGGAGCCGGCATTTCCTTCTTGAACTTATCACTCTTAATAATAATAAAATTTTTGTTTCGTAACAAAGTTACCTTAAAACTAGTAGTACATTGGAGCCTCCATTTAAATGTGTTTAAATGGGGGTTTAATTCAAAATTTACCTGTGTTTAGGAATCCGCTCTTTTTTAAATATATTTTATTTTAACATTGCAGTTTTTGACGTGACAACGTCTTAAATTAGGTTGCGGCTCGGAGTCACTCATGAAAAAGTGTAACGCCCGGTAACGTAACGATGAGTCACCGAACGAGAGAGAGGCCTGCCGGACCGGCGAATGTCTTGCGTCTCTCTCCCACTCATCAGACATGTTTCTTTATTTTTTATTCTTTTAACATCATTACATAAAGTGAGTTAATCATACATGTTTGTGTTGGTGTGTGCACTTAATGTGCATCTCGGAAAAACTTAGTATTCTCAATCTGTATAGGTTTTACGTTTGCTACTGCTACGACATGACTCATTCGTAAAGATCCTGATTCAAAATTGGAGGAATAAGAGGAAAAGGAAGACCAAGGAGAAGTTTCATGGAACCACTAGAGGAAAAAGTGGGAGTCGTGTCATGTCATCAAGGAGGAGGCGCACGATAAGACACAGTGGCAAATTCTCCACCGACAAGAGCAATACTCTTCAATTTAAAGAAGAAGATAGGTATACACACATACACATTAGTACGTATGTCATTTGTTCGTTCAATTGATGGAAATTGAGCCAGTTGTTTTCTACGACCCAAATTCTCCGATTTATCTTAAAGATAAATTCTCTTATCTGCATGCTTCTCACGATAGAAACATCCGCTCCAGTAACACTCTCGCTGTCTCTCCTCACATATCCGATTTCATGTCCGACTTCTTCACACTCGCAGCGACTCGACTTTGGAAGGGGCTACCCAGGGATGTTCAACGGTCTACCTCGAAACTGTCGTTCAAAAGACCTCTGCGGGTTCACGTCAAAAATGAACTGTCCCTTTTGTCGCAATGACATCCGTTATTACTCGTATAACATTTGTACCATCTTCATTAATAATAGTCCTCCTGGCCGACTTCGACCACGGCGGCCATGCTCAACTGCGATCATCCAACTACGCAGGAAATATTACAGTACACAAGTGTGAACGCAATACACAGGTGCACTCCCTGTTCCTTCACTCTCAAAGTCCGGTGAGACGGCAATCCGACATGACCGGAAAGGTATCAGGCGCAGGACCAATGGCTTAACGTGCTTTCCGAGGCACGGGGGTGTAACACCGCCATCTTCCCGATCCGAGCTTTTTTGAGTATTTCATGACAGAAAATCTCAGAAACAATTTTGGCTCGATCTGGGATTCGAACTCAGGACCTCTCGGGTGGAAACTTTGTCACTAAATCAACGAGGCAGTCATTTTAACTATCATGTATATGTATATGTCTATGATGTAATATATTTGTTAGGTATATATATTTATGTAAGTAATTAGTAGGTATGTATGTTTATTAATTGTTATTTTTTTAATATTAGTAGTAGGTAAACATTTTACTTGCATTTTCTTCTTTCTCTGTATGTGCACTGCCTGTATGTTCTCTGCTTGGACCAGTGGTTGACTGGTAGAGAATGCCTCCGGCATTATGCACATAGGCCATTTACACACAAGTTCACAAGTTTACGAAGAAATTTTTCAAATATATAAATAAATATTTTTTTTGTCTAAGATATCCATTTATATTGCGTTAGTGTGACCGCAGGTTTAGCTAAGGTGCCGTGTTGAACTGCCATGTATGGCTGATTGAATGTGATGCCGATGTTATCGAAATCACAGTGTATTGACGTGATGAATGCACTTTTACTTTTAACTAATAAAACAGATGTAAGGTAATGTAAGGTAACCTAGAGGTTGTTGCCAAGTATGTAGCTATGTATTTGTATTAAAAAGTAACCATTTATTCTAGGTACTAGTACTCAGAAAGTATTTTTTTATTATCTTTTATTTTTTAGAGGCTTTCAGATTAGCATGTCAGCCCCATCGAATATTAATCTAGGTACAGATTGCACTTAAATACTAAATTATTCTACATGAAAGAATACTAATTATGCAAAATCATTTCTACCAACAATCTTGCAGCCTCGCTTGTTGGCTCTGCCAAGATGAGAAAGTATAATTTAAAATCCTTAAAATCGTTACAACAAAAACGTGATTAAGAATAAATTATTAGAATTTGCTATTATAGATTAGGTATGTAGACACTAGACACTGGCCATAGAACGTAAGAACTCGTATCTGTACTACGAAAAAATCAATCATACATTGAAAACACTTATTTAATTTGCCATGCGCAGGAGTGTATGTCCCAATGGCGCCTGTAAACAAAAAATACTAGGCCGTCCGATAGCCGAGTCACGTCGGTTGTACGTGGAACGTGATGACAATCACAATGTCAACCTTAACATCATACGAATAAGGCGACACGTAATATCACGTAACACCGACCCGCAAGGTCGTTCGGAGAGACTCATGAATAAAAAGCGGTTTGTGTGTGTGTGTGTGTCCGTGTGTTCTGGTTAAGACAATAACGCAAGAGGCAGTAACACCTTAAATGTATAATAAAACAATGTATCGCACATCTAGTTTTTTTAAGTCATAAATTGTCAAAACATTTAAAAAAATGATTTTTAAGTACATAATAGATTCGTACAAAAGCTAAGTTGTGGCATAGTTAACTTAACTTTAGATTTTTTGACATTTATGACTTTAAAGTGCTAGATGTGCGGTATGTACGTACAATACTAAAACCCAGTGGGGTCATGCGTCTTGCTGTTCCGGCTTTTACTTAAGGGAGACAATTTTGGCACACAAACTTATATTTTTATTTTTTATATTAACGCATTATTTTTAATTAATGTGAGCGCCTGAACCACTGACTGTTTGTCCACAATAACAATCCTAAAGAGTCCAGAAGAAGACTATGCGTGCATGATAGTCTTCTTCTGGATGCGTGATGCAATCGTTAATTTTATACCAAAATGACGAGAATTGAGGATCAATACAGAAGGAACAATTTGATAAAGTTGAAGTTGTTGAGGCAATTGATCTATAGTTTTAACGTCAAAGCTGACCTTTTGTCGGTTACTTTTAAAGGTGTATGGTTAAATGATCGACGGTGCCCTTACAGACATCGAAATGAAGGAAGGTTAGACAAGTTTCTTTTTCTGACCTTTTAAGCTTTAAAACTAATAAGTGTAGGTATACCTACTTTAAACTTCTTCACCAGAGTGGGCTTACTCACTCTTCCTTTATTGTGACCGAAATCAGCTTTGTCTGTGTGGGTGAGTGTAAGCTTACAACGCGTAGGCGCAGGACAAGCCTGATGTTTTATCTTAAGTTTTTGTTGGGAATGCGATCTACTTGAAAGTCAAAGTCAAATATGGCTGCGACTTTCACGACCTGATAAATATTGGATGTTTCTGCCAAACGGTGCAGGAATGCAGTCGAAAAATTGCAACCGGTTTGTGAAATTAAATTCGCACTCCTTACGCGGAACTTGATATAAAAAGCGGCAGACATTGTTGGAATTCTTTAAGAGTAACACATTCTACGTTTAAACGTACACGATATAATACCTACATTTTTTGTAATAATGAGTACCTATGCCATGAGCTAAAATGTCTCCAAACATGCTAGATCTTTGTATGCTACATTCTAATCCAGGTTTTAAAACTTTTAAGTTAAGTAAGGAAAGAAAGCACCACACTTTTTGCTTCTTATACTTTTTGCTATTTTAAGGGTTCAATCATATTCATAAATCAATGTGCTGCAAACTTCACCCAGCAAACGCACTTCGGATAAAACAAATGGCAACTTAAAAGGTTAAGTCAATCAGCTATCATATCAAATATCATTATCATGTCACAAATTAGAGACTGCTAGTCAAGGAGTATATGCAGAATGCCCATAATAATTATAGCTTATGTGATGAGTTCTATGTCAACTGTCATACATGACATCATCACCCCTAATTATAAATTTGGTTATTTAAACAATCATCTCATCAGCCTATATACGTCCAACTGCCCGGCTCAGGCCTCACCTCAACTAAGAGGTGGTTCGAGCCATACTCCATACCATAAAGCACGTTAAGCTGTTGGTTCCGGTTAATATCGATAGGTATTTGTCGTCTAGCCTAGCCTAGACTAGCCTAGTCAGAGACACTCAGGCGGCTTAATAACATCTGACAGTAAGGTTTGTCACTAACCTTACAAACACCACTCCAATCCGCACTGAGCCCGCGTGGTGGAGTATGGCTCATGTTCAACATTACTTGATAATAATTATACTTAGCAGCAATGGTGTTGATAGTGGGCGTAAGTTAATCGTGTTTTATGTATTGAGCAACACATCAGTCAGTTACTATCAAGGTACCAATTATTATATGTGTAGGTGGAAAGGTTCTTAGGGATAAGATGCTCTATAGTCGAAAAATATGAATAAAACTTGCAGGTTACTGTTTTTAGCAATTAGATATTATGAACGAACTATGAGCACGTTTTAGGAAAATAATTTTCGTAGAATATCCTTTGCAACTTTCTGAAATTATTAGGTCCTTACCTATGAAATTGGCGTTTTGTATGGGAGGAACAAAAAGTCGAAATTTTTTTATATAGCATATTTATTTAATCAAAGTATGAGCCATTGTAATCTATGCACTTTTGCCATCTCATAGGTAGTTCATTGATCCCTTTACTAAAAAAACCATTCGAACGGGAATCAATAAAATCTTTGAAGGCGACTTGGACTGCCCCATCTGAGTTGAACTTTTTCCCTTGCAAGAAGTTATCCAAATTTCGAAAAAAATGGTAATCTGTTGGAGCAAGGTCCGGGGAGTACGGTGGATGCCTTAGAGATTCCAATTGAAGTTCTTCTAATTTGCTAGCCGTCTGTTGTGCAGTGTGTGGTCTAGCGTTGTCGTGAAGCAGCAGTGGCGTAGAGCGATTGACCAGCCTTGGTTGTTTAGCAACTAGCTTTTCCATCATGGTTTGCAATTGCTGACAATAGATATCTGCCGTAATCGTCTGGCCAGATTTAAGAAAACTGTAATGAACGACACCGGCGCTAGTCCACCAAACGCTTACAAGTAACTTTTTATTGGTCAATTTTCGCTTGGAGCAGGCTTTGGCTGGCTTGCCAGGGTCCAGCCATTGCGATGAGCGCTTCCGATTATCGTAGAGAATCCACTTTTCATCACAGGTAATGATTCGATTTAAAATCCCTTCGTTATTGTGCCGGTCAAGTAATGTAACGCAGCAGTTGACGCGCGTTTGCCGGTTTGCTTCACTCAATTCGTAAGGAACCCACCTTTCAAGTTTTTTAATCTTCCCAATTTGCTTCAAGTGGATTAAAACAGTTTTATCACTAACGCCAAAGCCTGCAGCTAACTCGGACGTGGTTTGCGATGGATCCGCTTCCACAATAGCCTTCAATTCTTCATTATCAACTTGGGTCTCCGGCCGTCCACGGGGCTTGTTTTGCAGGTCGAAATTTCCAGAACGAAAACGTTGGAACCAAAAACGCACTGTTATTTCTTTTGCGACACAACCGCCATACACATCATTAACCCTTCGAGCCGTTTCCGCAGCACTGGTGCCACGGTGGAACTCGTACTCGTAAATAACGCGATATTTCAAATTTTCCATTTTGTAAATTGAGCGATGCAAACAGAAAAAAGATAAGTAAAAAAACAAATGAATGACGGTTTACGAAACACAACTACATGTGGAAATAGCTGTATAAATTTGAATTTCGAATTCCTAACCAAATAGGAAAAATTTGTGATCAAAGTGGCCAGTACGACAAAACGCCAATTTCATATGTAAGGACCTAATATTAAAGCTGTTCTGGCAGGTTGTGTGAAGTTCAGTCTTAGATGCACACACTTCATTTCTGCTTAGCTCAAAGTAATGACCGGTAGAGTCATGTTTTAAGAATATGTGGTTTAAAGAAGGTCACTTTTGGGCAATGAGGTTATTTAATTAAAGAAATTGAGAAACAAATAAAAACCAAACCCCATCTGCAAATTCACTAACAAAAACGGAAGAATGGAACCCTAAGCGCGAGCAATATCTAATATCTTCAGATTCCAACGTCCAGTTTAAAATTCCCGTTTCCCGAAGTATTCCTCAATAAATATCGAGAAGCCCGATAGCGCTATGTTTATCTCGGTGCATTCACAATACACCGTGAATTGCTGGACATGAATAGGGCTGGCACTCAAAAAGTTTGATCTCAGCGACGGCTATTGGGCTTCAGTTAAAAAAACTAAAATTTTAAAATCTCCCGACCACGAGCTGGTGAGCATCAACGGCCGGATGGATTTTGAGCAGCTATAGCTAAGAACAATCGTGATTAAATTATATTATCTTTCGAATAAAAAACCGCAATGAAATCGGTCCATCCGTAACGATGCCACAAACAGACACACGCAAATAGAAAAGGGGTCAAATTTATAACACGAACACCTCTGTCTCGTTCGAGGTTAAACCAGATTCCCTGAGTCATTATAACATCAGGCTTATAAAAACTAAACATGTAGTATCCTAATTCCTTACAACTTTGTTGGGAGGCCCAAAAGCAAGACGATCTAAAAAAACTTGATTGTCGCTGCGTATCTCGATCACAATGAAAACCACAACTGAAGTAGAACTGTTTTATTAGAAACTCACAATGATATAAGTCAATCTGAAAAATTCGATCTCTAACGCGAATTAACACCGTACAGCGCCATCTAGTTTGATGAGATGGAACTAAATAAATGATTATGGCTAGAATTTACGGATTACTTATTATTTGTGTTTTTAAATGAAGACAAGCAAATGTTTTAATTTGGAAACGGAATTAATGCAGAATACATTTTCTATTAGTTAACATTAGGGGAATATTAAGAAAACAGACAATTTGAATATACATACTTATTTCGCACTAAACATGATAGTAATGCACGCCTAAGTGCAGTATACTTACTTAAATCACTTTCTCAAAACGCAATGATTTAAAGCAACTATCAAATACGTTACACTTTTATTTAAAAACAAACGCATCTCTGCAATAGGAATCGGATAGGACTCTTATTTTAAGTATGTGAGGAGTTCCGATCATCTTGGTCCCAAAAATCAAGATAATTCCACCTAGCCGGCCCTACGGAGTTTTACAAATTGTTGCATACCGTACGTATTTGGCGGTGCAGTTCAGAGTTTATTGCTCAGGGGAAAACCTGGTGCTGACACGGCACGACATTATCGATCCCGGTCAAAGGTTATGCACTTGTGACGGACGGACAACGGGCTGAACGGTATACTGTTCAGAGGGTAGATGGGATATTGGCAGTGTGATAACAATATCCCATGGCACACACAAACACAAACAAACATAGGGGTTGAACTTATAACATCCCTTTTATTCGTCGGGGAATAAAAACAAATTGTAACAGAGTACTATCTGCTGTATGTATTTATTTAAGTTTATTTGTTATAACTTTGTTGATTATGATTTCAGTAACAAAAGTGCTTAAGCTACTTACCACGGAGTCAAATCAATGGATGGGAATAAAAACAAATTTTAGCAGAGTACTATCTGCTCACCGGCATCTGTCCGTTGCGATGTAGCCACTGAAAATGTCGATCCGACTTTTTAGTCGACTTTTTAGTGTAGGCATCAGCGGAACTAAGCAAATATGTATATGAAAACTGCAAAAATCTCCGCCTAGGAGGTGGAGGTATCCTCACTCAAATAAATCCAATTCTTTTTTATTGCTGACTCAATTTTATCTAAGCTTAAGGATACACGTGTAAAAAACTTTAAGACACTTGCAGAGTTTCTTCATATTTCTCTTGGCTCCACAATCCCGCCAATCCCGAACGGGATCTCGTCATATTATGCTTCGGGATTGATCCCGGAAACTACACGGGATCTCGCGAGATCGGAACCGCGCGGGATCGGGATTGCATTCCCTAGATGGCATATAGTATGAAGACAAGAACATATTAAAGCAATAAGAAAGTCTAGTTGCTTCTGGTTTCTGTTGACTGTGTCAAATGTAAGAAAGAGAAGATGTGAAGATTAAAGCCCGCGGAAAGTGTAAAAATAAGTATGATTAGTTATCAAGGACCAACAAAGAATGATATGAAGGACTTAATCATTGAATTCTTCATCATTAAAACAAACTTTTTTTCTGTAATCGCTTTTAAACTGAAATCTTTATTTTAAAATGTTACATCGTAGCTTCTTCAGCTATTGAGTAGGTTATTTTGGCTACTGGAGTTTTATTATCAACTAGTGGCTCCCAGCGACTTCGACCGCTTGGAATACCTTTGTTTTTGAAATAGCGGTCGAACGGGATAAAAAGTATCCTATGTCCGTTTCCTGGTTCAAAGAGAGAAGCAAACAGTTGTTCAAACTCAGACAAGTTTACACACCTGTGTCTACGATAAACGATGCCTTATAAATTGGGTCAGCCCTTCCCAGCCATACACTGACATTTAGGCAAAAGTCACAAGTCGTAAAGTGTGTGTGACTTTTAAATATCAAGTGACACAATACAATCGATAATGGAATTTTGATGGGAAAATAATAATATACATAAGGTTTTGCAGTTAGGTACATTGTTCATCTTACGTGTGTTGAATGCCTAGCCTACGTAGGTACGAGTTAGTAAGGCTCTTTTGGAATTTGATTTTAAAACAGAAGTCCTCTATCACATCTGATTTCACTCTTTAAAAAAATTGTTTTCAGAGCTTATTACACGGTACACTTTGAGATTATAATGGTAAAAAAAAATATATTTAATAAAGGTTTCATGTAACAACTGAAGGAAAAAGTTTCACTCAGTAGTACCAGGAAGTCAAGGAGAACGACGACCTCTTTGGTGTAATGGTCAAGAAGTTGACTATTAACCAAAAGGTCGCGGGTTCGATTCCCGCACTGTACAAACATTTGTGTGCATTAACATGTCTGTTTGTACTGGTCTGAGTGTTATATGTATTTATTTGTAATACCACTGTTGATTCTAATTTCAGTGCTTAAGCTACTTACCACGGAGTCAGATCAATGTATGTGTTGATGTTGTTATTTATATGTTTAAAGAAGGCGCTAAATCGAACACAGAGAAGAGCAAGGCTCTTCATTCGGTCTTTATGCCCCTGTGTCTTGTCGGTCTTGAAGAATTTGGTGAAGAAAAGGTATGTTAAGTTACTTAGATCTTTACACTTTTTCAGGTGGTCACTGTTGGACGTATTTGGGTTCCTGCGCTGGCGTCGTTTAGTGGAAATTTAAAGCAAAATAATCATCTTGTTCAGCCTTATTTCTTTCGATTTTGGTTGCCCTAATCTAACTGGTTGGACTCAGTATTACACACATGTAGTGTCAGCACCGCTATCTATGCATTCAAATAATTCATTAAACTTAAGTAATCTGCGTATGCTGTGTTTTTTTTGTTCAATATTTTTTTCATGTAAGCCCAACTGTTCGCGGCTTTGATTAATTAAAACACAGGTTTTGACGCCAATAAAAGCCATACGGTTCGAATGGAGTTCCGCAAATAATGAGTTTCATTTTGTATTGAACAATACATATCCACTATAAGCTGAGCTCCATCAATATGCACCGCTTGCAGATTGGCAGTTCAACTTATAATTGATACAAAACATTCGAGTCCACAAACCAAGCTATACACGACCACTATAATTAGATACCCATCAATACTGAGCTCATATGTAATGACAGGTCAGTTAACAGTGGAGATCAATAGTTTGACTTAAGCCCGTCAGTACAATGGGGTCTCAATTTTTAATTGATTTAATTATAGTTTGCACTCGATCGTGACTTTTGTATTGGTCTGCGGTTTTCAATTGATTGCTTTAGATTTGAACGTACCGATACTGGGTTAAAGTGGAACCTTTAATTCAGAAACATGTCCATATTTAACTTTATTATTAATAAAATAAACATACATTACACCACCACCACCATACATTTCGCCGGTTTAAAATAGGTAGCTCCTATGTTGGTTAGGATAGATCGGCCTTACAATCCATTTTTTGTTAAAAACAGCTTCATGCCTTCAGTAGGTATTGATATCTTGTTAACACAGAATATTAAATTGCTTTATTCTCTAGCATTTACAATGCAAATTCTTTACAATGTAAAATTAAAACACACTTAAAGACAAAACGGACTGCCACAGGCGGGACTTGAAACCGCACCTCTCGCAAGCCGGGCGATCGCTTTGCCAATTGAGCTACCGTGACACTTACTGTTTCATTTTAACCGATTGTTAAACAGCTGAAAAGGTGTTTCTTTTGGATGTTGTAGGTGTCTTACATTAACGTTGATTAAAGGCTGGCTGCAGCCTAAGGAGCACTTATAGAAATTCGGACCGATCAGTAAGTGCCACGACACACGATAGCCCAATTGGTAGCGCAATCGCCCAGCCTGCGAGAGGTGTGGGTTGAATCCCGCCTGTGGCAGATCGTTTCTTTTTGTCTCTAAGTGTGTTTTAAAACAGGTTATGTTAACGCATCAAAAATAAATAATCCCGATTTGGCACATTTGGATGTTAACGCTAAAAAAAAAAAAAATAAGCACTTCGTATCGTAGTGATGGAAAATAAACAAACCGTCATTAGTTGCCATTGACACCTTGACATGAATCTAGATATCGATTACAGGTACCTAAGCGTCCACTCGTAATCTGTCGAAGCGACATCTCCTGAGGATGCCACGTGTAGTGGCGAAACGCGTCGAGTATTTTGTTGGTGTCAGTGTTGTGTTTCCGGGTGCATCTTCTGTGTCACATTGTGAGTTGTATTGATAGTCATGCGACTTCCAGCTCTAGTTTTTCATGTGGCTACAGATTTATTTGGGTTCCTACGCTGGCGTCGTGTAGTGGAAATTTAAAGCAAAATAATTCTCTTTTTCAGCTTTAAGCATCAAAAAACCTGCACCAGACGCATGGCTCGTAACGGATTTTAGTTTGACTTGTATAATTACTGCGGAACAGTGGACGCTGTTGTTGCCAGCGATACGTCCGATTCGTACGATGCGGGCTTGTGAACGCTTACCTTACAAAGATGACGTTGACGTCTTCCTACGCGGTTAGCATTAGATTAGTGTCTGTACTGTCAGTAAAAGAATCAAAAATGTTTAGAAGCGCAAAAAAATACATATGTACCTAAAATCGACGCGCTCAGAACTGCACCTGCGTCTCATTTAGCTTATTTTAATTCAGCTTATTTATTTTTTTATTAATTGAATTGAACCATTTGGTGCAAAGGTCTACATGTCGGACTTTAAAACCAATGGTTGCGGGTTCAATCCCCGCACAGTACAAGCATATGTGTGCATGAACATGTGTGTTTGTACTGGTCTGGATGTTTTCTATGTATAATATGTATTTATTTACAAAAAAAAGTATTTAAGTATGTTTATCCGTTATCTAGTTCCCATAACACAAGCCTCGTAGCTTAGTTTGGGACTAGAGAATTGGTGTGATTGTTGTGAAATATGTATGTATGTATTTTGACGAATATGGCGTCATTATACAGATGGCGTTCTCTTGTGTCGCAGGCCAAGACACACTGTGCTTCGTTGCGCCAAAGGAGTAAGTAGCAAGTATATTGACGAATATGGACCTCACTGCAACCATTAACAAATTTTTATCTTCTACTTTTAAAAACCCTACCCAATACCACAGCATAGAGAATGAGGTTAGGCTGTGCTAATATTCCACGGTCTACCATAGACACAAACTGATTCGATGTCGTTGTTAACCTCACTCCGAACTTTATGCCTGACAATAACGAAATCGTTAGCGAGTATTAATGACAGACACTGATAGAATTTACGGTTGTTATGGTGTATAAAAGCGATTTGTCATGACATGCCACAGGCTAAATGATAAAGCCCAGGCATAAGAGTATGAGATAATAAAATGAAGAGGCAGTGAAAGTATCTTTTAGCACGCTAGTAGTATTCTCCTCTAAAAGTACGCAATATCTTCAAATAATTTTTCTTGCAGTCATGTTTTCTTTATGGAATGAACCTTCAGGAAATCTTTTTTAACTTTATTACAGAGGAAAAAAAAGGAAGGATATTTTCTTTCCTTCCTAGGAGAATACTACTAGCGAGCTAAAGTATACTTTCACTGCCACAACCTCTCTTTATCTAAATTTATTACTTAAGGGTAAAAAATGACATGTAATTTATTGATTATTAATGGTTTCATTATATTAATTTTAATCGCATGACGACGAACGATTTGCATATCATCATGAAAAATCGATAAAACATGCTCGGCCATTTTAATTTTTTAACATCTAAAAACTGTATACCATGTTTTATGTAAATAAAGATTATTCTATTCTATCTCATGCAAAATGCAAAAATCCTTTTCTGCTAGTCATGCAGATAGATAGAATTGGTGCAGTTTATCTTAAACAGAATGGTTTGTCTGACTCTTTCAGTCTACGCGAACGCCAATAGGCGATCGTAACCTTTTGATAGAAATATGAAAGCGGGCCCGTATCAAGGGAGGCTGTTACCATCGGCACAGCCAGTAATTGCCCCGCTTCAGTACGCTTTACACATTTACCAATAACAACCGACAACGCTGTTTCGACTCTCGTATGCGTTATTCAATTTGTGTACCACAGTAAGAGGGGTTTTCTGTAAACATGCTGTAATACAGGGTTACATAATACAGCTGTCGAATAATTGGTTGGTGGTGTCAAATACCCTAGTATTTGACACTATCAATAGTTGACGTACTTTTTATAAACTGTCAAAACGCTGCTGCCAAAATGACGATACTAGCTTGTGACGTCATTATTCACACTCGTTAATCGGTGCACTTTTTGTGAATTTTTGATCAATTAAAAATCAAATATTGCGAGCAATTAGAAGTGCTAAAGAAATGATAGTTTTAAATTACGTGTTAATTTAAAAATAGGGTTTAAGAATTTGTTTTGATTGATGTCAAACACCTACAGTTGCATTTCAGAAGCCTGGAACACAGCCATGCTGGCAAACCTTGTAGTCAATTTACATTACATAAAATGGGCATGAAAAGCTCCTTGAACTTATTCCAATTTAATTACCATGAGTAGCTTTAACTGAAAAACACCAACTTAAAAAAAACTCCGATTTGTATCCTGTATGTATGTTTGTTTATTATTTTATTATTTATTTATTAAACAAACAACGTTTTAAACTAAAAATGACAATAGTCCCACAAAACTATTTACATAGTTTGTCTGTGGGATCACGAGTCTCTAACATATTAAATCAAATTATTTTTTTAATTTTGCTCTTGACCCAAGACTAAACCTAAAGAGGCAAAGACTGAGTCTACGATGAAGCGAGCTCACCTAGAAGATATCTGTTCACTCTAGCTTTGAAAATTCCTAGGTTGTAATTGCAGGGAAACCCTGACGTATATACATATACCCTATGTCTCCACGTCACGAAAAATTAAAAGTGTAATTCGTAATTCTAACATTTCAACGTTACGAGCGAGTGATTAAATTAGATTACTATTTTTGCACATCATGAAAAAACTACATTATAGAGCAATTATACACGCGAGATATTCTACTTTGATATACAGAAAATTTAAACTTTAATAAGTGTCTAGCTAACTAAAACCTTAACTCATAGTACAAGCTCATTATAAGTTTGATGTCTCTATCATCTCCAAACAATACAATCGGAAGCCTTGCGCGGGGTATTAATTAAACAGTCTGCGTTATGCTGTATTAAACTTTGGTCGATCAAAGATCCTATAGATAGTATTGTTTCGTTGTTCCTTCACTTGCTAAGGAAATGTTTGGGAATCGCCTTGTTAGCGACTCACTTCAGTTCGTGTTTACATAAGCGATTAGAGTAGGTAATGATTAATTAAAACTCACGCTGTGACAGGTTAATTTTATCAGTAGATCGATTTAAGTTGTCAATTAAAAGTTTTAAAACAGACCAATACGCAGCTTCAAAACTAAGTAAAGTTGTATGTTTTTAATAATTTTAGTTATATAAAAATAATAAATGCCACAGCTGAATTCCGCACCGATGTCGCGTGATGTTGCCAGTCATGTCGAGTGAAGTCCGGCAACGTCGCGCTACTTTACCCGACATCGAGTGAGGTGCCCTAGTGTATCCTTGCCTTAATTGCTTAAATTGGTTTCAACATTATACTCGTGTCTGTACTTGACTGAAATATAGATAAATGTCAGTTTCATACAAACGACTGTGCCTGTAAGCGCAGATAGTTTTTAGTATGACACTATCAGTAATGTTACTTTTAGTCATGGGTAGATAGTATATTGAAACCGACCGTTATACGTCAGAAAAGTGATATTTTACACAATTTTATTATTATTTTCTCTATTGACCTAGTCTACCTCTCAGTTCACAATACACGTCAGCTGAACAGTGGATATTTATGTCACGTTTACTTTTTTAAATTAACTTAGGAAATAACTAACCCGACATTAATCGACACCTGCAACAATCTACAATGGACCATCACAATCAGATGTGCTCATAACAGCAGAAATAAATGAGTTTTTCTACGGCAATCCTATCAGAAAATCAGGAAATTAAAAGCATTCAGTAGCCACATAAAGAGTTCAATATAAGCGACAATGAACAAGAAATTAGACTGTTAGAAACGCTTTCAACATTTATACAGCGTTATCTTTAACATCGGCCTTCACACTCGACCCGCCAAATGTCAGTCCACATCAGATCAATTAGCCACCAATTGTTTACTCATTACGAAATAACGTGCTACTGGGCATGTAGGGTAACAAGACTTAAGATAAAAATGAACTAACTAATTTTCCAGTAAAAACCTTCGAATGAGCCAGGAAAGTTGCTGGTGGGCTTCAACGTCTGGAAGGATTTTTACCAGCTATAGCTGAGAACCAACCTGATTAAAATATCGCTTTAAAATCGGTCTATGCGATAAAGAAAGACCATGTTACGAGAAAAGGTGAGGACGAAGGAAAAGATCTCCGTATTCTAGAGTGAGCGAGAGACGCTTATTCCCTGAAAGTTTTTCATCTGTTTACAGACTATCTAATTCAGCTGTAAATTTATATTCGTTTAAAAAAAACGTTACCGTTACTAAGGATAACGAAATATTGAACGAATAAACAAGAGACGCCTGCATGTGATAGTTTTCTTAGTAATAAGTAGTGAGTTAGATTAAAACTTATGTTCGATTTTTTCGGAAAAATCCGTGTTAATTTTTCTCAAAAAAAATAATTTTTAAGCATAATATCCATTTCCTCAATAAAACATAGTCACCGTATTCATTACGCAGATCACATTCTCACAATTGGCATCCGAACGACTCGCCGTATATCGCACTTTACGACCTGCCGATACGATTGATTGTCGACTGACGACGACTCATCCAATGACCATATTTGCTGATGCACCGTTTACTCCTTAAATATCACATGAGCAGGTGGTGACCATACTGCATTCTTACTTGCAATACCAACAGAGTCCCGCTGCAGGGTTTTTCTCGACTAAATAATTACAACAAGCTTATAAGAAAGGAGCTAGTACACGTAACAGCTCACAGGTATGGAACTAGTATGAGTAATAGGTTTTATGCGTGATTGCGGGACAATTCGATGCGATATGTACTAACAACAAACTTGGAAGGTTGTCGGCTAATGACGTTTTCTTGTGAATATATGACGCACGAAAGCTTTCGAGTTTGTGTTTGACGAATGTTAAAACAAGACTTTGTTTTAGGGACCCTAATTATGTAGGTACAAAAGGATTGAACATTTTTGTAGGTATAAATCAAACAAATTGCAAATACCGTTGCACAATCGGCAAATAAGTGCGTATTTTAAGATTCAAACAATGCTTATTTGATTGACGTTACAAAACTAATTTTACACGATTCGCATTCTTCCTAAATAATAATTGAACAAAAATAATTTTAAAGTTGAATCAATTCCCATCACAAGAAGAAAACTACCAAAGTCTAACACTTTAACTTCAAGCATTCACGTTAAGGTGCTTATCAAACCACCACTTCCATAAATTATACTATTAATATAAATCAAATGATCCTATTAAAGCTCAGACACTTCCCGCTGTGTCCACACCCCTACTTTATAGTATAATCAAGTCCAATGAAATGAATCTTGAATCTTTATTTCGAGACATTAACATAACTACACGTGCACACAGCAGTCCCATATCGACGACCACTTAGGTGTAATGGTCAGAAGTTGACTATTAAACAAAAAGGTCGTGGGTTCTATCTCCGCACTGTACAGTCATTTGTGTGCATGAACATGTCTGTTTGTACTGGTCTGGGTGTGTATTTATTTAAGTTTATTTGTAATACCACTGTTGATTCTGATATCTGTAACACAAGTGCTTTAGCTACTTACCACGGAGTCAGATCAATGTATGTGATGTTTTTGTAAAAAAAAAAGATATTTGTCCAAAAAAAAATGACTCACGCTACTGGCAGAAAGAACTGATAACCTTAGGTTTAAAGATTCTTTATTTCTCAAAGAAGACATTGAAATCACTGACATGAGAAAAAATATAAAATAAAAGTAAGTATGCATTTTCGATAAACAACGTTCGCGTCGATCCAAACTAGAACGTTGCACTAGTTATAATAAATGTTAATTATTATAACAAACGAACCCTGTGATGGTTTTCAGTATTCTGATGCAGAACTAGAAACAGGTCGCCTGTAAGGCTTCGTGTATAAGGCCGCAACCGCACCGGCGCCGGCCCGGAACCGCATGTTTATAAATGCGGCCCGATGAGTATTCGGTGTCGTACCGGCTCTTCAGCGGGAAATTCCTTCGTATACGCGGTTTCGGTCCACCGTCGTGCGCGCAAGCCTAAAACGTCGACTTGGAATGGCATCCCTATGGGTGGGATATAATGTGCAGCAGTGCTTGTGACATAGGTTTCGTATGGTGTAAAATTGTATAGAAAAGCATGCCAGCAAGACTGTAGTTTTACCGCCTAATATGTGGTCATCTGATGATGCACTCTCACAAGTGTCACTCTTTGATCCTTTTACTCCAATGGTTTAATGAGACAGCACCTGACATAACCGGAGAGAAATTAGACCTATAGGCAACCAGCGCACGGTTACAAAAAAAAAATATTATGTTACCCCACAATCGAATGCACTTTCGTTTTTTTTGTAGTCTTTAGAAATATACCTATCTATGGGATGGAAGGTTGATAACCTGAGATACAGGAACTATCCTAGTTCAGGTATCAACCCACCATAACCACTTTTTGTAATGTAAGTTTAAGTATTAAGATAGTATAATAATAATAATTCGTTTAATCCTCGCCATTTCATTACAATTCTAACTCTAAAACTTTACTACTAACTCTTACTATAGAACAATGAAAATAAAATACAATTTGGAATACATGCAATTAAAATTATACATTAAACATTATCATTAATTAATCAGCAATTAAATAAATACATTAAAATTCTCAATAACATCAATAATAATTTAAATTGGTAATACAATAAAAAATAATAACTAGGTACCTACATATTTGTTTTAAAATAGTATGATTGTTTATATGGTGTCAATAAACAAATTAATTATTATTACAGAATTACGCACTACTGGCCGACCTCGCGATTACAATATGTCTGACAGTCAAAAGCTACCACTGCGTTTTCTCATATTGTGGTACGAAGACTTGCCCGCTCAGTAATATATCTTAGGAAATCCAAATGACTGCTAATAAGAATTGCGCATAAAGTGTAACTTCGTTACTGCCCATTGCGCCTTATCTAGGCAATAAAGTAGATATAACAGCGCGGACTTTAGACCCTCGTTACAATTGTGCAGCCAAAAGCGTTAGGCTCGCCGCACACTGTAGATAATGAGCTACGTTAAGTAAGCGACATTTCAAGTTATTCAATTTGCAAATTTTCAAAAAATCTTTCATTTTACAGCCTACTGCAAGGCCGACAGGCAGCGAATCCAAATATTTAGTACTAGATGACCCCACAGAAAAAAGTGACTTGCCAAGATTCCTGCTTTATCCCAGGGGAGCATTTATTCGAGATTAAAACTATCGTATCACCCAATTCAGCTCGCATACCCTGTCTGTTTACCAAATTTTATCAAAATCCGTTGAAAAGTTTCATTGTGATTGACGGACAAACATCCAAACATACAGACCTTTAAACAGTGAAAATTTCTTTGTTATAAGATTAGTGTGATGTGATTTAATTCCTAAAAAGATAACATTAAAAGAATAAACCGCATAAATCAGTGGATAATTGCTGTAAATAGGAATAGTATTGTATTATTTATGTTGGTAGGTGTAAGGAAATGTGAGGGAAATTGAGAACAGGTATAGGTACTCGCTTTTTGAGAGCTTGGCTTTATAATGCCTCTGCAAAACAGAGAATAACTCATTTAAAATAGTTTGAGATATGGGTTTTATTTAAATGACCAACAAAAAAATGCGATTTTGACATTAAAAGAATCCCTGTTTTAATCAAAAATACTGATTGTACATCAAAATTGGTAAGTCAAACTAATGTGATCTTGGCAACAATTTAGGTACATGACCCAACTCAATTTATTTGAATGTTAACCTCTTTTAAGTATATCACATATCACAAAATTACTAGTGCACCACAAACATTAAACCTTTTCAATCCAAAATACTGTTTGTACATTAATTTTGATACATGGTTAGATACGTAGTTAATTTTAGTAAAAACACTGTAATTTTCGGTTTGTCTGTAGTAAGATAATTAAAGATTTTCTTATTTAAGGCCTCAACTTAAGTCCAGAGCATTGTTCAGTTTTAGCAAGTAAGGAGTAAGAACATTTTCAAATTAGTTATATAATTATCAATTATCCTTACCGCAAAATTACGGTTGATGGCCAATAATAATGAACCATGGCACGTTTTAGTTAGCGGGCTTAGCGAAGTCTATTATAAAAAAGAAGTAGGCGAAAAGAATACTATTTATTACAAAACCAACTAAACTTCAAGCCTGTAATTGTTTTAAAGTTATTGTTGAATATTTATCAATAATCAGCTTTCGTGGGAAAATTTAATTTGTGATCGTAAAATAGGGTAGAGTTGAAAACCAGATAAGTTTAATGTAATTTTCATTAATTTAAAAGTTATCAAACATTTTGATGTGTTTATAACTAAAATTAATTTTGATGGCCATTTCATGTGCATGATAAATATTCATGAAAACCTTTGTAAAGTAGGTAGCTGCATAATATTTTTTCTTGCGTAACGATAGGTTACTACACTATTGGAACAGTTTGTAATCTAAAATGTAATAATAATAAATAAGACATGGGCCAATGACGCGGCCTTTAATCACTGAGCGTTTTTTTAACGAAGCATTCGTTGCACAGTTGATATGAGACACTTTTTTACGGATTATTTCGGGGTTTATTTACATTTTATTTTAACCTGACTTTTCGGACCCTTTTCAGCGTCCGTTGTCACAGGTAGACTAAGGTGTTAGTTTGTGCAAGTCTGATTCGCACGTGACCGGTATTTTTTTCGTTTCTTAGGCAAATGGTAAAAAATTAAGAGATAAAACTTGTGCTTTCCTTGTCTATTCATCCGTACGCGGTTCCTACAGCTTTCTCTAAACTTTTAGGACTCCACTTAACTTGGCAGGTAGATTTTTAACCAAGTAGATAACAACCTGTTTAAAACTATAGTCAAGCAAATTAGAATAGCACGTTACCAGTTATTTTTTTATACAACGGGATCCTATCGTGTGTCAAGGGGTAGGCTCCTTTAGGAACACAAAGGCTTACTCTACGCTTTAAGATTACAACCCGGTTGGCAGGTGTGAGATCAAATTATTCCATCATAAGTGGAATAACATGAACATGTTTATGCAATACGTCCGTAGACGCGTGCCCGTGAATCAAGAGGCAAGGAATATAATTAAAATAATTAATTTTATTTATTAATTATCTCATAGTTCAACTCGCGGCTACCAAGTTACCGCCTACTAAAGGTTTTCAATTGATTCTAATTTATTTTTAGTTTATCTTTACATCAAAGTTTATTTTAATTTCCCGTGTGCCACAAAATTAACTGTAACGGCTAAACCACAATAACCTATTTATAACGGTTTTCAGGCGTTGTCTGATTAAAAGTTTGAGACAGCACTGGACACTGGTTATGTCAAGGATCTGGGAGAAAATGCATCAAAGATAATATGTCACGCTAATGGAGTCTTACTTGATTTGATTTGGTACGATGTCTTTTGGCCAAGCTTTAAACATTTCATAGTAAATAAATAAATATATAACAACATCACATAAATTGATCTGGCTCCGTGGTAAGTAGCTGAAGCACTTGTGTTACAGATATCAGAATCAACAGTGGTATTACAAATAAACTTAAATAAATACATATACGAGTAACACCCAGACCAGTATAAAACAGACATGTTCATGCACACAAATGTTTGTATAGTGCGGGAATCGAACCCGCGACCTCTTGGTTAACAGTCAACTTCTTGACCATTACACCAAAATGGTCGTATAGTTTAGTGTATTTTTGGATGTTGGTTCATTCAGAAAATACATTCTATTTCCGATAATGCATCAGCTTGTCTGTTGTTCACAATGTGACCTACTTCGGATGCAGTTAGATGCAATATCGGGCGAATATTTGCCAGCTCCCGTCAGCAAAACGTACATCGGTATTTTGCATGGTAAATGTCCACAATAGGTTATTGGGTAAGCCAGTAAGCTTGCAGTATTTATATTAAAAGGAATCAACACGCAGATCCTTAAACCATCACCGGGTACACACCCTCACTACGTGCTTGGACGATCAAGTAATAATAGTCCTCCTGGCCGATTTCGACCACTGCGGCAAATCTCAACAGAGATCAGCCAACTGCGCAGGAGATATTATAGTGCACAAGTGTGAGCGCAATACACAGGTGCACTCACTGTTCCATCGCTCTCAAAGTTCGGTGAGACGGCAATCCGTCATGACCGGAGAGAGATCAGGCGCAGGACCAACGGCTTAACGTGCTTTCCGAGGCACGGGGGTGTAACACAGCCAACTTCCTAACTCCGAGCTGTTTTTGAGAAATTCATGACAGAAAATCTCAGAAACAATTTTGGTTCGACCTGGGATTCAAACCCAGGACCTCTCGGATGTCAGGCCACTACACCAACAAGGCAGATACAATGGGACCATCAAGTATTCGAGAAGTTGAAATAGCATTTTTGAAGTCAAAGGGTAAATCGTGGCCCAATCGTAACACAATCGTGGCATCTATTAAATTTGTAGGGCCAGTTTTTTTTTGTCAAGTGCCTCTCTAGAAGTGGTTTTAGCACATGACACAATCTTTGTCGGTGTTTCATCGAATGTTTTTACACACCACATGATTTTTTTGCTTATACCAAAATAGTGAACCTTAATCGTAGAGCGGAGATTCTCGGCACCTACGATTACAAAATCTATTGTTAAATAAGCTTAAGAATACCATGACGAATAACGATTTTGCAATATAAAATAAGAAGTCATTTTCAAAAAGTCTCATTTTAACACTTGAAACATACTTGTGTACCATTTTGGTAAATGTAAAAACAAAACTTAACAGTTGGTCACTGTGGTGCCAGTGCTCTCTTTGCTGCGAGTTACCTCCTCAAATCTGTCAATAGAGGAGGCTTTTCGCCTATCACATACACTGTGGCACCCACGTATAATCTCGTACGTACTGTTACAGTACGGATCAGCAACTGCCAATAGCCGTGTCGGACCGAGTATTGGATACTCGGACGATTGTTCAATCTGACTGGTGATTGAATGTTTTTTATGGATGTAGCTGAAGAGATTTATGTTACTTAATGTTTACCACAAAATCAAAAAAAACGTGATTTGATTTCAAAGAGAGTTCGATCATCAATGCCTTATCTTTACTTTCCTACTAATATTATTAATGACAAAGTCAGTTTGTTTGTTTGTCTTTATTTCACGACGCAACGGAGCAATGTAACGATATGTTTTTTTTAGTATAGAGGTAGGTAAGAGGCTGGAGAGTGACATAGGCTACTTATTTCGCGACAAATCATCTACATTCCATGTAAAATTTGAAAAATCAACTCATAGGTTATCGATAGATGGCGCCACTCGGTTAAGTGTGAAAATATTAAGTGTGAAGATAAAGGGTTTCATGATAAAATAAATGTAGTTTTTTGTATTGATAAACCTAATCATATGTCTTTGCAATTATAGTTTAAAGAATTAACATAAAATATTTGGTTGCGTATCCACTGTGCGTATTGTTTATTCCAATTTTGATATTACACCTTCATTGGGACTAAGAAAATTACGGGTTACAAAAACTTGAATGAATACCCTATAAATCATTTGTAGGTGTTATTACCTAACTTGCACAATGTCTGTCCAGGTTTTCACCCATTTAACCCAAATTTCCAATTCGATTGCCTAGTATTCTATTCACAATTGAATGCTTTCTTCATTCCCTTATCCAACTTGTGGTTATAACTCAAATAAGATAATCTACGTCGACAGCTCTTGCTTATAAATTTGTGGCCGGCAAATCTCGACAGCCTTTAAACGAGTAGCTTGTCTGTTTGTCTATGGCACGGTAATATTATCTATACAGTATTCCATCTTCATATAAACGGACGACGCGCGAGCTATACCTACGCGCCCGGATCTTGGCATGCGCTTGGCATGCTACAGTCGCGAGTGCGCGTAGTGACGAACGGACGGTGTGCTGGTTTTTAATCAGTAACCGCCCGAATTTTATTTAGAAATAAGTGCAAGTAGATATTTAACATGACAAGTAGAATATATTGTGCTGTTTTTGGATTGTGGATTTTTTAAACACTCAAATATAATAATAAATCATTTCGTTCATACGAGAATGATATTAGTAATACAATCAATGCGCAAATATTTTTCGGTCGCAAATTTATTAGACCGATTTGTTAGCAAGTAGCTATTAAACATGACAAGTAGAATATATTGTGCTGTTTTTGGATTGCGGATTTTTTATACACTCAAATATAATAATTAAGCATTTCGTTCATACGAGAATAATATTAGTAATACAATCAATGCGCAAATATTTTTCGGTCGCAAATTTATTAGCCCGATTTGTTATAAAGTCACACAATCATGGGTTTTCAATTAAATCTATCAATTAATAAAACAACTTACATTTTAATTGAACACTTTTTATTCAATTCATAAAGAATTTTATGTAATCATATAAATATTTTATATTGTTTCTAAGTATCTGTGCTTATAAATAAAAAGTAACAAATTTACAATCTCAAACCAAGATAGAAACTCAAAGTAGGCAGATGCAATTAAAACGCTGTAGGTAGGTGACAGCGAGTACAGCGACAGCCCTATCTCATGCTTACGTACCACGCGGAGGTAGGTACTTATTTTAAAAACACGACTGAGTTGGAATACTGTATGGATAATATTACCGTGTCTATGGTTCCTGGAATTGATCAACCATAACTTGGTATTAACTGCTTCGATAAACTACACTTTTGGATACTGCGTTAGGTGAAAACTGTGTCGCATTAGGTGCAACTTTGCCATACTACTTGACTTCATGAGCGCATAATCACAATCTTAATCACAATGAAATGAAATAAAATATTGTTTATTTGCGTTTGTATAGGGTGACACAGTAGTAAATGAGCGCCTATCCAGTCATTGTGAATAGCAAGCAAATACTGAACCTATTTATTATTGTCTACAATCAGTATTGAAATATGATAATTTTTATTACTATTATTAAGATATTAATTATAGTTATACATCAAGGGCCATCAGTCGTTTTCAAGCAGATAAAATATACGTTATACCAAAAGCTATAATATGTTATAAGTATCCAACATCTTTTGTATGGTGTGCTAGATCCTCAGGCGTAGGTAGTTCAACTATCAAATCCTGGTATTTATAGAACGACACCTAATCAAATCTAAAAGCCTTTTGCTATGGCAAATTACGATTTATTATGATAATCGGTATACTTAGTTGAAATTGCAATTCATTTTCAAAAGTAAGTTCTCACATCTTCGATTAATCTACTTTTGCTAATTTCATGTTTGATATCAATAAAAACGGGACAGACAAATTAATTGTTTATCTATCCATGACTAAAGCTAAAAAAGAGGATTATTTTGCTTTAAATTTCCACTAAACGACGCAAGCGCAGGAACCGAAATACATCCAACTGTAACCACTTGAAAAAACTGTAGTTGGAAGTCGCAGGACTTACAATACAACTCGTAACGTGACACAAGATGCACCTGAAATCACAACACTGACACCAACGAAACACTTGACGCGTTTCGCCACTCGTGGCATCCTCAGGAGATGTTGTCGCTCGTAGTCTGTCGAAGCGACAACATCTCCTGAGTATGCTACTGAGTATTAAATATATTTGTCATATGATGTGTTTTACAACAGATAATATTTAATTAGTTTTATTTCTACCTATGACTGAAGAGTCGCATTCCTTATCATATCTATACTCTGCGGAAATTAACAGTGAACGTAAGCGATGGCCGTGCGTAGCGTGTCCATTTGCTTTTCAACGTACCCCGGGTAGCCAACCATTCCGTTATCTGCTCACTCCACGCCATAACTTAGGGTAGATACCATCTACCTCCTCTATAAATCTGTGGTCGGCAACTTGAAGGTAGCACTGCCAAGTAAAGGTTTACTATTGCTGACGTACGGATTATTTAACCCAGGCAGTGGTTGATGGCAAAATGACGGACAGTTTTAAAACCCGGCGAAAACAAGGGTGTTTTAAGTTTGACCCCTGTGTCTGGTTGTGTGTGTGTGTTTGTTTTTATGTGTGTCTGTCTGTGGCAGCGTAGCTCCTGGATGGATGGACCGATATCAATGCGATTTTTTTTATTGGGAAGATAAATTTAATTACGATGGTTCTTACTTCTTAGCTATGGCTGGTCAAAATTCGTTCAGTCGTAAAAGCATACCAGCTGTTTGAGTAGCTCATGTCGGTTTTTAACTGTTCGTTTTTTGTCATAAGTAGCAAATGAAGACAGGTTAACGAAACTTAAGTTCAAGAATTGTAATTGTAAGTTTAGCGTAAACCTACTCATTCCCAAACCTCGTACTTTTATTTTTAATCTCAAAAACAGTTGAGACTTCCACGCTAGATTTGGTGGCAATGAACAATGAGGTTAAAATGCTCTTAGTTAAAAGTTTCAGTGTGAAGGGTGCTACAGTAAAAAACATTATTTCAATCAAACTGCTACATTAATACCATGAACACAACATTTAAAGACTACTATTTCAACAACTAACCAAGTCTATATGGGTCACCTACTTAGCTTTGTTTCACAGAACAACCGCTGTCTGTTTGTCGAAAGTTCAAAACCGACATCTATACTTGTCGATCGAATAGTTCCATATTCAAATGGCGTGTCAACTTGTCCCATGAGTTATTGTCGATGGATTGACAGCTCCGATCGCTTGTGTAGGAAGTGTTTTTAGCTGGACGTATTTTGTTTAGGGAATTAATATGGCTTGCCATAATAAATGACAAGTCAACTTTTATTGTTCCAATTTACCAGATTTACGATTAAGATTTTATCGACTTTGTAGATAGGTACTGTGAGCTTCCATAGAAGGTCTTATTTTGTAGTGCACGTTTTTATGGGTGGATTTTTAGATACGTTTAATAAATAACAATACATTTTACAACAACATCACATACATTGATCTGACTCCGTAGTAAGTAGCTTAAGCACTTGTGTTACAGTTATCAGAAGCAACAGTGGTATTACAAATAAACTTCAATAAATACATAAAGCACCCAGACCAGTACAAACAGACATGTTCGTTCATGCACACAATTGGGATGATGACACCTATCTTAAATATTTTCAAGATCATGGCGTTTAAAAAACATAGCCCCCATGAAGTTAATACAACCAATATATTTCCAAAAAGCTGTAGAAACCAATTTTAAACACATAAAACTCAATAAATATTCGGTCAATTGACTCCGATTTCTGATACATGACCGTGACGTCACGATCATGTATTCCCATACAAAATCTATGGAGGCAGACCGTTTTGACAGATAATAAAAAGTATGTCAACGATTGGTGGTGTCATCTAGCCAATTGTTTGTACAGTGCGGGGATCGAACCCGCGACCTCTTGGTTAAAAGTCAACTTCTTGACCATTACACCAAAGTGGTCGTCAGAAATAATAATAAATGACAAGTCAACTTTTAGTGTTCCAATTTACCCGATTTACGACTTAGATTTTATCGAATTCGTAGATAGGTACTGTGACCAATAGGAGGATTGATTTTGTTGTGCACGTTTTTATGGGTGGATAATAATAGGTACGTTTATGTATAAAGACCAAATCATCGATCAGGCCTCAACTTGATAAAACTCCACAATTCTCTTTTGTTAGTGATTATTTATGTAGTAGAACATAATTTTGTATGTATTTATGAGTTTAAGTAGTTGTAATAAAGTTTAGCCCTATATATCTTAGTTGTTTCGTAAAAATTGTTTTGAATTATTCATATATATTTTACTGAAATTCCCCCTTCCTGTTAATTAAATGTTCCTTTAACAGAAGGTTGTTTGGAAGAGATCTCTACAAGAGATGAGACCGCCTAAATTATACATCTTTCTTTGTTAAACTTGTCTGTAATTTTGTTTTATGTTGTACAATAAAGTGGTAATCTACCTATCTATCTATAGGCGTAACAGCATAGCAAACTATCCCTCAGTATAAACTTTCTCGATTTTGCCAGAAATCCAATATTCGATATCCCATTCAATGTGTAGATTGCATCGACCTCCTGAAAAGGCCATGCAATGGCATACCCTGAAAATGGCGGTTTAAATGCAAAACACCAATAGAATGTTCGCGCGAAAACTTTGAAAACATGCAAATGGCCGCCCATTTACAACTGTGTGCTAGTGTTATACTGATGGTGTCCCGTCCCAACTTTGGTGGACTACGGGACGCAAAATCGACCATATCTTGATTAAGGAAAAAAGGCACCTTACATTGAAAATCTCGCAACACACCCTGATGAATCACTTATAAAGTACAGGATAACAAATCAAATGTTTATTATTATTGGTCAAATTAGATTAGCTTAGTTTCTTCCGAGAGCAGAAGGTCCGAGGCTTTTTCCAAGTAGGATGTCGAAAGTAAAAGAAACGACTTAATGCCAACGAACAACAGACGTTAAAATGGAATACCTTAGTTCAAGGAGAAAATATGCAGTTGGGATACAAATACAAGTCTTTTGTCGCTAGGCAAGCATAATAATTATCATGAGGCAAATTTCTAAATAGCGCATCATTTGAAAAACAGTATTCTTATTGCCCATTATCCTGATCTAGTCCCATAACAATGCGTCCCGTTAACGATGCTTTCTGTGGCACATCACTAGCGATGACCTATTTCCAGTTATTAGTTTCGGGACGGACGCTAGACCTCGGATATTGGGCTTTGATACGTTTTCCATTCGTCTGTTCGGTTTTACTATTTTCCAATCTCGTTATACAGCAGTAAAATTGTTGGATATCCTTGTGTAGGACAGTAAATAAAGCACATTAAAGTTTGGAATTAACTGCTCACAACGGAAAAATAATGTAACGAATGTCTATGATTATGTCACGGAAGACTGGCTGCAGCCTAAGGAGCACTTGAAGAAATTCGGACCGATGATCAAGTGTCACGGTAGCTCAATTGCAAGCTTGCAAGAGGTGCGGGTTCGAATTCCACCTGTGGGAGTCCATTTTTCTTTAAGTGTGTTTTTATTTTACATTGTAAAGTAATTGGCATAATTTATGCTAAAAAAAATAAAGAAACTTAATGTTACGGAAGATTTTAACATCTTAATGACTTTTTTATTCGCTTTATCTACTTATTTTCTTACCTACCCATATTCTGTACTCAGAGTTTTATTTAACCCGTTCGATGCCACATTGACATCACAGACACGATGACAAATCTAAATAATTGTTATCTCGGACCAATGTGCGTACTTTTCAACGAAACTGTATGAGGATGTGGGCAAAATTTTAAACTATTCTGTCTACCTCTGACGATAAATGATCTACCCATCGTCAAAAAGCGTCTAAACGAACTCATTGTTAACTAGCACCACAACTAGCACTGAACTCCGGTTTTATGTTTAAGCCCCAAAAATAATTTCAAACAACTCTACTACTTACGTAACCCGACACTCACCAGATTTTGTCATAAAAACCCGACTCTCAGCGGGAGTCGAACCCCGAATAGCCGGAGAGGATGAGCGACCACGCCGCACCGTGTCAATTACTGTTGTTAAGATGGTAATTAGAAAAGTTATGGGAGTTAATTCTGAGAAAGCGCTTGTAATTTTGTGAAATATGGTTTTTAGGGATTTAACAACTTTATTTTGGAAAGTATCTTTTTAAATAATGACTAAACTTTAGTATTCTTATTCGTTTTTGAATATTAGGTAGGTAAATAGGTTTCTTATTCGTTATACCGTGGCCAATCAAATGTGACTATGGCAATAAGCCAAAAAAATTGCTTTTTCCTTGAAGTGACTTTTTTAGGTATAAATATTTTGCAAACGTTACTTTTGAGAAAAATTACTAATGTAAAGCAGAGTAAAGTATTACCACTAATATAATAAATAAGTGAAGGTCACAAATCCATCACCAAAAATTAACTTGGTGAAATAAAATATGATTTTTAATCGTAACTGTACTCAACCGTCCTAAACCTGCACCTAGTAACCGACATCAATTTTCAAAAATTCAGATCAATGTATATTTAAACTTAAAGCTTCAAAGCTTTAAGTTTAAATATACATTGATCTGATTCCGTGGTAAGTAGCTTAAGCACTTGTATTACAGATATCGAATAGACAGAAACATATAGAGAATCAAATCAACAGAGGTATTACATATAAACTTAAATAAATACATATAACACCCAGACCAGTACAAACAGACATGTTCATGCACACAAATGTTTTTACAGTGCGGAGATCGAACCCGCGACCTCTTAGTTAATAGTTAACTTCTTGACCATTACACCAAAGTGGTCGGCAAAGTTAAAGTTCTTAATTTTTAACAAAAAGCTCGCATGTCCGGTATCACTTACATGAAAAAAAAACTTATCCACGGTTGTATTTCTCCAATTAATAAATACACTGTAGACGTCGGAATGCGTATAACGTGACCATTAACGCTTTGAAGATGGGCCATACGGCCATACGGCACACGCGAGTTGAACACACTCGAATTTCTACTCTACAAACCTCACAATACGGCATTCTTTTGATTTTTGACATGTGTTTTATCAGTTAATCGCCAAGTCGACTGGTCAAGTCTCAGGTACCCTACTCCGTATTACCGTCTTTAGTTCGAAATGTAGCCATCCTTGTCGCTCTTGCTAGTGCGAGCAAGCGGGATGGACTAAGGCGAAAATACAGATGAGTTGATACTGATTATCGAGTATGGGCATCAGGAGTGAGTCAGAGTTACATCACCACGAGTTGGTGATTTGGGCACAGGATATAAATATATCGTTTACCAAACACACGATGTGACACTTTGTCTTTGATAAGGGGTCTGTTAAACTGAAACCTAAGTTATGAGCTGTGATATTTCCGCCATACATGGTTAAAGAGCAAGCACGCTGGACACCTGTAAATGATTCCTTACTATTCTTCTTCGTCGTTCCCTTAATGCTGAGGATCGCGACCACACAAAAAGTTCCCCTAAACATTACGACCGAATGAGGCATGGACTACTCGGTACAGACTGGCAATAAGTACTTTAATGGTGCACTTTTAAAGATTATGAGATGCCACGCGCGATGACAGCAGCGCTGCTATGTTCAATTTGCTTCCGCTTCTATTTGGAATTGAAGCGGTGCTTTTGGGCGGGAAGCAACATGGCAATAGGTCCCCAGTTCTTTGCCACTATACATAACATAGAACTTTAATTATATCTCGTCATTTATTTGATGGTCTCATTTCCTTACTTCGGTCGTAGAAACATCGTATGAATGACGTCGCCTTTCTAGCCAAGTATTTCCACCATGATAAAGGCAAATATTACGATGCTATTCTGCCGTCTTAACTTGATTTCTACATAAAACCACGCCGAGGCGTTAAATATTCGCTCCTTAACGTCACCTAATAAAGTCCTGTCGTTTATGAGCAGCACGTGATGTCGTGGCCATAGAGAATATGCCATAAGTCGCTTCTGTTTGACCTCCCATATCCATTTTTATTAGTCAATTTCACCATTATTACCTAGGCTTATGAGGTGACCTACTGCGTCTGTTTATGCTTTGATCCTGAGCTTTGATCCTTTGTGGTAGGTATTAATATTAGGTACTTACGTTCTTAAGTAGGCAATTAACGTTTGTGTTTGAATAGAAAATAAAATCAAGTTTAACGAAAGCACTTTCGCTGACCACAATCAAGTGATCACAAATGGATCCTACAATAAACAGAAACCTATTTAAGTCACGTTTGTGGTACGTATCTAGGTACCTATCAGATAAAGAGACCCCTATTTGAACATTTATTCTATTCTTGTGAAAATGCTATTCTAGCTATCACGGGTCATATTATAATGTACAGGCTAGTGACAGGCAGACGCAGAAACAGGATTCCGTTTTTTAAACTCTACAAATGCTTGCCTAAGTTGCAACAAGGACACGGGCAAGATTAAAATGCTAAGCAATCAGTGTGGTATTTTATCATGAGATCAGAGTAACCGTCATTTCTAATTATATGACTAATATAGCTAAAAGTACGTCACAACCAAGTCACAATGTTGTGTTAGCTTCGCAGTCATAACAGTGAGTCAGTAGCGCATACGGTGAAACACATAAGTACACTTGCAGACTCATTGGAATCGACAGATGTGAAAACTAAGTAATAATGGGTACCTAAGTTATCAGAATATGGTATATGGAAAAGTATTTCGATGGCTCATTGTTGAGTTTAATTTTTTATTTTTTCGGTCACAGACATCGGAATTTTAATTTTAATTTAATCAACATTGGTTCGTTATGATATCGATACTCCCAAAAAAGCTTGCATTTAAAATGCCTGATTTTCGCGAATACGTAAATGGCAACCACTTAATAAACCAATAGTTATTAGAAGAAAGAAAGCATAAAATGTTAGATATCACATCACCTGGATATACAACCGCTATTAAGCTACTTTACCATCCTCACCGCGTCCTATCACATTCTGTTTCGAATTGTCTGCTTATCAGCAACCTCTGCTCGTTATTGCAAATATTGTAAGTTCTGTAAACGTAAGATAACCAGGGTCCTCACCCCGGAGACTTTATCAACTCGATAGCCTACCAACCTTCCGTGCATTGGGACCACAGATTTACGACGAAGCTGACACCGAAAGTTACTTTTTAATCGGGGTATAGGTAATTATTGTTTGACATTTCTGTCCGGGACCAAAGATTATGACTTTGCGGATACAGCAAGGTGACATAATCATTATCGTCTTTTGCTTATTTTTGCAGTGTTGAATAAAAGTTTACCTAAGTTTGGGATCCCTTTTATTTGCTTTTAATCACATTCGTTCAATTTCAATTTCAAATCCATTTATTTACTTAGAAACACGGTACATATACAGATTTACATTACATTTATAGAACGTTCATGTTATTGACACGGGTAAGTAAACTTCGTAATGTCACTTGTTTGAGTCATCATGTTAATAATTTAGTGCCTACCTTACAAATTTTTTGTACCTACAAAACATTTTTTTTTACACAATGTTGCCCGAAAACTTTTTCATTACACACTAATTAAGAGATAATTATGAGTACTATGGATGTACACACACCCACAAAAGTAATTTGTATTGATGCCCAGCCCATGACCCCTGGTGCACAAAATACTATTTATTAGCCAAACAGTACGGATGGGTAAGCCCATTACCCTCGAAGTGCTTATCCTTCTACTATGTTGAACCACTAATGCGATTACTAAACTTACAATACCGGCATGCAGCAATAATGTACAGAGTCTGTACATTATTGCTGCATGCAGACCTGTACTACAGACCTCAGTACATCACGCTAGACTGGAATGTAGGTACCCTATGAAGACTATGATACACTAGTAATGGCATGCAGCAACAATGTACGTACAGAAGGCTGCACATCTTTTTAGACTGTACTGCACCATGACTAGTTAACTAGTGACCACCCGCGACTTCGTTCGCATGGAAACCCTTTATCTTCATAATTCTTTATAAATTGTAGCTTAATTTTGGGATCCCTCGTTTTTTATTTGCTCTTAATCACATTCGTTCATATTAATGACAAGGGTTAGTAAACTTCGTAATGTCACTTGTGTGAGTCAACCTGATAGTAATTTAGTGAGGACTTACTTGTCAGAAACCAGAGGGCTACCACGGTAGCCGCTTTCTGGGCAAGTAAGATTTAGCCCTTATTGCCGACACGAAAGAAGAAAGAAGAAGAATTTGATGCCTACTTTAAACAATTTTTTGTAGCTACAAGACATTTTTTCTTACACAAAGTTGCCCTAAACACTAATTAAGATATTAATATGAGTACTATTGATGTTAACACACACACATACACAAGTAATATGTATTGATGCCCAGTCCATGACCCCTGTGCACAAAATAGTATTTATTAGCCAAACAGTACGGATGGGTAAGCCCATTACCCCCTCGAAGTGCGTATTCTTCTACTGCTAATGCGATTACTAAACTTACAATACCGGCATGCAGCAGTAATGTACAGACGTCAGTACATCACGCTAGACTGCAATGTAGGTACCATATGGAGACTAAACATACACTAGTCTAGTAATGGCATGTAGCAACAATGTACGTACAGACTGTACTGCACCATGAATAGTTAACTAGTGGCCACCCGCGACTTCGTCCGCATTGAATCCCTTTATCTTCACAATTCTTTATAAATTGTAGCTTATGTGCTATTCTGGTGTATTCGAAATTTTACAAAAATATAGCTTATATTTTTTGTTAAATTTCGTTAAACTCCATACAGTAGTGTTTCGTAAAAATTGTGTTTTGTATTATCCGTATATATTTTGCTTAAATTTCGCCTTCCTGTTAATTAAATGTTCCTTAAAGCGAAGGTTGTCTGGAAGAGATCGCTACAAGCGGCTGGAGAGACCGCCTAAATTGTACATCTATACTGTACATCTTTCTTTGTTTAACTTGTCTGTAATTTTTGTTTTGTGTTAGACAATAAAGTGTTAATCTATCTAGTAGGTTTACGTGAAAGAGAAACTAACACGCATACGTAATGTCCATAAAGTTTGTAAGTAGGTATTACTATCTTTCGGATTTATAAATTTAGAATATAACAACAATGTTAACCCATAAGCACTAGTGCGTCAAAAGCTTCAATCTCCGCCTCGCCATTCACGAAGTTGCGCGCGCGCACCCTCCCCCTCCTTCCTCCCCTCCTGCCGGATGTGGGCCGTCAGTGTCAACCTGCGTTGTTTGCCCTTCGCTTCGCTTGCGTCTGCGTCGCATTCTTGTGATCACTTGGTTCGGGCTGTAGGGCTGTCTTGAGTTGGAGATCCTATTAAAAAGGGCTGGATGTGTCTTTTTTTAAATTTCGTGATAGGTTTGCTCTCGACCCAAGTCTAAGCCTGGCGAGACTGAGTCGACGATGGAGCGACCTCGCCTGACACCAAACCTGAGGAATGAATTCGGATAAAAAGCAGGGAATCAAAACACAGGAATATCAAACGCGTTATAGTTTTTCCTGCAGAAATAAAATGACATATCTTAACTAGGTTATATCGCTAGAAAGCTGTTCCAACAGAAAATAGGTAAAGTGTTGTTTACAAAATATAACCGATTTTCCTTTACCTCATAGATTGATTTGTTGATATGTTTTAATAGCTCTATTTTAAACGAACTTCTCAAAGTATTGACTGAGAGTTCAAAAAAAGCTATCTTCAGAATTCACTGTTTATTAATATTTTTGACAGCCCTGAACAGTCACGGGAGGGCGAGGATGCGGCATGAATGTGTAAATATGTTTAGAGAATAAAATAAAATGTTTGGGGACCATTTCTTTGGATTCCATTTTTGAGATTTTTAAGAGGATCTACGAATAGTAAAGAAAACATGAGAATGCTATTTTTGAAGTAAATAGTTGGAGTAAGGTAGCGCTATTTTCTTAATAGTTTTACGCCTAGTCGCCTATTGCAGCTTTTGAACTTTTGAAATAAGAAAGAATGCTAGTTTATAAATGGTTTTACGCCTATGAAAAACTTTTAAACTTTAGAAGTAAGAAAGTAAATGTGTAGTTTTTTATCACACAATAATTTAAAAAAAGAAACATTAACAGTGGCATAAGGTGCAAATACAGACCGTGACTCAAAACCCAATTAGGTAGTTTTGCACAAAAAGTCCAACTGATGCTTTTAAAATATCAGATCACACAAAAAAGTCTAATTCACGATCCGACTGAAAGCTAATACCTTGATCATTTTAAACTGTAAGTAGTACAAAATCTCAATATCATAAAAAAGCATTTACAACACGTCAAAATAAATTCCGTTATCAACATGATCGGTTCATTTAACAATCGTGAGTGATCCATTTCTTAAGGCTTTTAAGAGTATTAACTAATGAACATTTATAACTAATCTCATTTACAATTGTTCCACTAACACACTTATGGTTAACAGTAAGTATCATTTTAGTGAATGATTGTTTTAAAATCGATGGAAGATACAAAAGGCGGACGCCATTTTGAGCATTTCGTGGCAGTGAAAATAAGAGCGAAGTATTTTTAGGTTAGGTTACAGAGGTAAATTAATATTTTTAGAAAACAGTTTATTAAGGAATCTACTTAGATTCCCTAATAAACTGTTTCATCGATGTCTCATCGATATAGTGATATCGGTTAAAGTAATTGCGAAAAATCTAGTAAAAGGAAGGAATCTAGATCAAAACTATCTCTTTATTCTTAGCTTGACGTAAAACTGACAGCAATCAGGTGAAAAAAGACAGATTTCGTTGTTATGGTTGTGCTGCATATTTGTTAGTAGAGTAAGAAGTCAACTAATAAATATAGGTAGGTATATATATGCATAATATAAATATGCATAGTTTTTCAGAATAGGTACGGTCTTATGGCGATCTCGTGCGCCCTGATCACGACTTATGGTGAAAGGATCAGAGGCTCTACTGCAGTCTCTACTCTATGAAACGGAACGTCGGCACTCGACTTATTTTTCACTCACGTTGATAGGTATTCATGCTTGCGTGAATAGGATAGCAGAAGAGAGATCCCTTTTCATACAGCATGGGAAGTTATTGAGATTTTTTGTACCATCGTGCATTCGAAACGATGGCTCCGGGGTGGGGCATGACATGACCCAGATGTGCTCACAGGACTGGATATCGTCTGTAGAGGAATGCAGTTTTTGCAGAGCAGGATATAATTAAATATGAAGAATGAGTTACCGCCTCAAGCATTTCACGGAGGTTCTTGTTGAAATTAAAGCAAGAATTTGACTTTTAAATCCTCCCCTTTTTGGGTACAGCTTACTTTCAGTGCATGAACAGGTCTGTATGTACTGGTCTGGGTGTTATACTATGTAGTACCATACCACTGCAGTTCTGATTTATGTATCACAAGTGCTTAAGCTACTTACCCCGGAGTCGGATGAATGTATGTAATGTTGTTGTATATTTATTTTATTTGGTACCTTGGTTAATATGACCGGAATGAAATAAAGAGGACTAGGTGCAAATCTAACTAGACAGTCTTCCCCTCTTCAAATTTATGTACTGACTGTTGTAAATTATAACAGAGATGCCCATCATTGAATTTGTTCACTCGAATCTCTAGTTATTCACCTCTAGTTATTATATTATTATTCATCTCTAGTTATTATTATGGAGTCACTAGTTATCCACGGGTAGACAAAATATACATATGTTTAACAAACATTGTCTAGCCGAAGAAAGAATCCAGACACGTCCTTAACCGAAATAAGACAAATCTTGGCCAAAAAACATGCCACTTGTAACCACTAGACCTACATACGTCATGTGATATCTTATCGCGGCTCTTATCACGCAGACTGGCACGGATGTTCAGATAAACACATGCGAACTGTCACCGAATGGTTCCAGATACGCCGAATAACGTGATTCGGAGCTGTTATTTATTTTGTTATCAGCTCATTTGTTACAATTTTATAGTCATAATGAGCATTTGTTACCGAAACGAAACACACAATTATGAAACGTCAATGTTTCTTGGCACCTTCCTTTTAATAATATTGTTGCTATTAAAAAGACCATAAGAGAATCACTCTAAAGAATTTAAAAAGCCTCGTAATAAAGTTATGCTTTACAATGCACTTGTGCGTTGCATTTTAGCAAACTGTAGCGTGGTTTGGAAACCTCATTGCAATGTGAGCATAAAGAAGCTTGAGAAAATTTAAAAGACATTTCTGTGGCATCTGTCTTTTAGACTCAATTTAGATAAAGAACTACCTGATTATGAGGATAGACTACGCTACTGCAAACTTACTACTCTGAAAAATCAGAGCAGCATAGTCATGCTCGACGTCGTTTTGTACAGGCTTACGAATGGATTGTTGGATTGTCCCGCTTTTCTTTCGAGGATTGACTTAAATGTTTCTATCAAACTGCCTAGGATATCTCGTTACCTGTTCCAGACTAAGAACTCCAATACTAATTTAGGTTTTTGTTCTCCATTTAATAGAATGCTTAGAGAATACAACTGCCACTGTCTTAGTCCGCCTCCAAGGTTGTTGATATGTACTTTTACACACTACGCACATTCCGGTCTGCGTGCATGCATCATATAAAAAAGCCTGAATCAGCATAACTTAAAAAAATTAGTTGTTTTGTTTTTTAAAAAAAAAGGTGTTGTCAACTTATATCGAAAGGTTTATATTATAAGAAACTAGTGGCCCCCCGCGACTTCGTCCGTGTGGAATCCCTTTCTTTTCGAAATCGCGGTCGAACGGGATAAAAAGTATCCTATGTCCGTTTCCTGGTTCTAAGCTACCTCTCCACCAATTTTCAACCAAATCGGTTCATCCGTTTTTGAGTTATAAATAGTGTAACTAACACCACTTTATTTTATATATATAGACTTATAACATAATTGCATATCGTTGTCGCCATTAACTAAATTTACATTTACCATGTTTCTGTGTATTTTTTTTATAAACCTTGTATGTTATGTTATGATGTAATCCTATTGGTGACCTAAATAAATAAATAAAAATAACATGTGAAAGAGAATAAATAAAAAATTCTGAAAAGATAAATGTTGATTACATAAATAAACTCGTTAACGAGGCCCTATCAGTCAGGCCTGAATTACTGAATAGCCGTCTATTCAGTAATTAGTTAGTGTAAAACTGTTTTGGCAAATGACATGTATAGTTCAAACGCAAATAACGCCACTTCATTACTTAAACAAATTACTAGTTTCTAGTTACCCCGTTAATTTATTTGGACAGCGATTACAAACAGGTGTAGCTTTTGTAATTCAATTACAAAACCGCTTGAGGTGTAATTTCAATGTATCCTGCTTAAGTAAGTATACGATTACACTTGTAAGCAAATATGCATCGGGTAGGACTGAGACATCCTGTCAGGATGTCGGAATCCGTTGGTTAGTAGTACGACTTGGTAATAAGTTTCCTTTGAACAAGCGACCCCGTAAAAGCAGGCTTTATGTAACCAAAAAATTGCAACAACAAAAATGCTTGTAACTTGAATAAAGTACAGGAAGTTGTGTTAGAATCGTGCTTCCTCGTAGAACGGTGCCAAAATTATCTAACTTCAAGTTGTGTCGAATGGCGCTTACTGTATAAAACCACTTCTCACAAATTAGCCTATTCATGCGAATATTATACTCGCGCTAATGGCATTTTTTACCGAATACGTAAACTTAGTGGCAGTTATAATTAATAAGCGGCTACTATATTTATCTTCTAGCTACTAAAATAGCAATGAAATTAAATAACAGTTGAACAGAAATAAACAGAAGTACAAAAACATTAAGAAACAGATTTTGATCCTTCGAACCTCCAACCGTCTCGTGTAGAAGTTCAATTTCAGATACAAATCCCAAAAGGATTAGCTTAGACACAGCAGAAAACAGCGGTCCTGTTCATTCACGAAATTGCCTCGGTACTGTTGGGTTTAAATCGTAGCGTGCAATTAACCTTCAACGATAGCAGTGGTGCAGATAAGGAATGCAATTAAGCAACCAAAGGCCAACCACTCGAAAGTTGGAAGAGTGGGTCGAATCCGGTTAGCTTGCTCGAAGATCCTTTTATAATTGGCAGTATTTAAGGAACATAAATTTTCGGTGAGACAGACAAGTTTGTACTTGTCTGAGGCTGAACTCCGTAACGTTTCGAACGTATGTACTAGCGAGCCTGTTCGCTCTCACAGTCAGGCTCATAAGAGTGACCGGCAACACCCAAAACTACGCACAACACGGCTTAGAGAGTAGGGCCTCTGATACATTGTTGCTAGGGACTGCATAGTTACTCCATCTCGAGACGGATTATAGGGCATGGAGATCGGATCAAATGTCAGACGGTAGACTTAAATTAAAGGCTTCGTAATATACGCTACCATGTGATTTGTCATCATTTCATCAAGCTGGCATTCAACTGTGACTGTGACGTCTGTTTTGCTTTATAGGTAAGAATATCAACAATTTTAAAGGGGTCTTCTTTTCAATTAAGCCTGACCGCAATCAAGCCAACTTTGAGTTGGATTGTAATTATCCAACAAATAGGGTTTAACTTTGCTGCAAAGTTACAAATAAATTTAACTACGGCTTAAGCTTCTAAAATGAAGGCGCAAATTAAATAACTACAAATAGGTACCTATCTCAGAATATTTTCAAGGAGATTTAAGATTATCTGGTTCCAAATTGTTATGTTAATATTTAGCGGTCGTAGTGAATTAATAACCTTAACTTTGACTTTTAGATGAGGCCAGATGAAGCATTACGCAACAGTCAAAAACGGCACGTGAGAACATCACACGCGACAATCACTTTGACAGATACTCTCGTCGTAACACCGAAATAAATTGAGCCATCAGCATGAAAGCAATTGCTCATAACTCTGTGAGCATTACTACCGGGAATAATTTAGTACACGCAACTATTACACAAACAAGACAAAAAAAAAGTGGCCAATTATTTTTTGTTTGTGGCATACCTCAGAGTTCATGCCGCTATGAACAATGCTGTTTCACTCGGCTCTTTCAAACTAGCCGTGTCCGAAAGAGATGTCGAATAATCAAGTCCGTGCACGTTTCCATCTGAGAAATCGTGTCCCTGCGTACCGAAGCCAGGTAGATTGTGGCTATGGGCTTTTACGGTCAGAAAAAAGTGTTTGTAGTAAAAGCATGCGGTCTTCGAATGACGTCCATATCAGTCTAGCTATCATTAGTGGACGAGCCTCTTTTGCAGAACTAGAAACTGTAATTGCTTTCATCATTTACAAACTTGTTTGAATGTTAGGGCTTGATACTTATAAAGTAATGAGCTGTTGAAATCTCGGTGGTGAATGACGCGTCAATTAAATCGTCCCAATGCTGAAGATAAACAACGCTTCGTTTGGGAGTTTCATTAGCATAGCTGCCAATGGTGCTCGACGGTTGTCATCAATCACCAGCGTCTGGTCCGGCAGGATTCTGAGTAAAACACTCAGCGTCACATGTCGAAAAAAACAACCCGAACGTTTAAGGATCGAATTCCCAAATTGTGAACCGGTTTTGTCTCTCACCATCACCCCTGAGACACTGAATGAATTAAAGATTTTGAATACTTCCAACAGACGAATGAGGGACTTAAAAAAGTAATGATCTAAATTCTCATAGATGGTTTTAATTGTACGGAGCAACAAAAAAAGTCATATCGCAGGGGAACGTTTTTCGAAAGTAAATATCTTGGAACGTTATCATGGGAATGTTCTCTGTTAGAGGCTGAAATTGTTTTAAAATAAGCAAACAATCGGTTGTGGGGTGGGTTATTTATACAACAGTTATCACCACAAGCTTAACGAGTTCGGTGCTCAGGCTCAAACGGAGACATGCACCAGACCAGACCATTTCTGGCGTTCTAAATAATAAACAAACTGACACTAATTATAACGGAGCACCGTCAATTCCGGCGTGGAAATAACTCTGTTTAAGGCAACGAAGATTCAAAGGTCGAAATAAACGATTACACAAGCAAAGCAAACATTTGAGCGTTGAAAAATTTCGTAGTTGACTTCAATGTTGTTGATCTAACGCATTTAGTTTAAAATGTTTCGCAAGTGGCTGATGTTTGTGTCGTAAAAACTGAATAACTGCTGCAATAAATGCTATTTTAAGCTCGAAATCGAAGTGTAGCAAGTTTTAGCGATAGTAAATAACATTAAAATAATTTTAATTTTTGCCACTATCTTTGTGCACGCTGTGATTCAGAAGTCTCCAATTATAATGACTGTGTGCGTTTCCATTTATAAAGTGTGAGTAATTCCAGTAAATAAACGAAACAATGATTTACTCGCGTAATAAAACGTCTAAAACACAAAAGAGATGCAACTCAGCCTGGAATCCGACACGTGGCCACTGAAATGTGTGGAGATAAAATTATTTTTATTTTTAGACTGTCGCTCGGATGTTGTATTTTGTGCTCCGTCGAAAAATATGATTCGGCATTACTCACTCCGCATTGACAAGGCAATGCTTCAGTTGCAAACAATGGACCACACGCACACATAGGTGACCTCAACGCTTACTAAAGTCCCAAGTCGCCTATTGGCGAGAAAGTTGGACAGACCACAATACGACGTCGATGTGGTTTTATTGCAAGAGTTCGCGCTCTGCTCTAGTGCTTTTGTGGTAAACTAATGTACGCACATGTTTATTTGTTGGCAGGTCGATACAGGCGCAGCGTAAGCTAAATTAATCTCTGTACGTTTACGATACGGTCCACATTTCGAAATGCGTTTGATTCCTCGAGATGGTTTCTTGAGAGTTACCGAACAATTTCCTGAGATCTTCATGTGTATCTGTTAGAGTAATTTGTTGTGCCAAATGCAGAAAGTAAGAAAGGCTATGGTAGAGCGACCATAGAATCTTATCGAGTTTTTAATGCTGTGCCAAACTACGAACATAAGTTGACGCATACTAAAAATAGCAGTTCTTTATACACATTGAAGGACAGTCTATAAAACCGCAGTTGGTCGGTAACACAAACCAGTTCTTTGTTAGGAGATCACGAGTACAGCAAGCCGGCGGTGTGCAGTGGGCAACATGGCGGCTTACACAGTTGTACAGCGCACATTGAGCACTATACTTACAGTCGTAATGCTGATACTCGAACTAATCCGATCTTGTGGTAGCTGCCGTCCTTGCCGCGCAGAAATTACCACTCAAAACGAGGACGCGTTAAGACTAGAACTAGACCACCTAGTATTCCAAAACAGAAACAACAAACCCAGATACCATCTCAATTTTAAATGTAACTGTTGCAATATAAAACAGTACTTCACGACCTCACCTACAAAGGACGAGAAAGAAACCTTTTAGAATGATTCAGACAGTTCACTTGGGTGAGCGTACCATTCAATAATTCATGAAGTACAGTTTAGAGATTGCAGAACAATACAGAAGTTTGCCACTGTTATGTGAGCCGCTGAAAACATGTGCATAAATATTGCTAGGTTAAAATTGTGTAAATGGGACAGTAGATTAAATGGAACAAAATGTTTTGAACTTGTTGTCCAACAAAAACTGTGTTTTCTAACAAAACAAACAAAGTCGTTTGCATCATTCAGTATTTGAACATGTGCCAATGCTCCTCATCACGAATGTGTGGGTATCTTGTCTTTGAACCTGCATTAACAAGCATTAAAAATAGTTTCATGTTTCCTTCTGCACTCGCCTATTTTAGTATCCTAGTACACACGGTTGATGTTATTAACGTAAATTCGTTCGTCTCAGCTCTGTGGATACTAACAGTTAACCACTTCCAGCTGCTAAATACATTAAACGGTCCTCAAGGCGTATTCTCCATTACTTAACCGACGCGTTACAATTACGGGTTATGTTGGCTAACAGGTGATCAATCCACTGCCCAGAGGAAACCTAACCAGTCTCAAAGGTACATCTAACGAAACTAATCGCACGGAAAACCACGGAATCACCGGGAAGTGAATCACGAGGTATTAATTAATAAACAGGCAAATTAAAAATCGATGGCGCTTACTGCAGTTCAAAAAACTGAGAGGATGTAACGTGAGTCACTCACTACCGTAAATTTGTGCATTCGAAATATTGATGAACAAACAGCGTAGGAAGATGCTCATGCAACCATTTTTTAAATTCGAATTGTTTGCTTGAGGAACTTCGAATATTCGATTTTGTGCAGAAACAAGACTGCCAAGTTCTCTAGTTAAATTACTCAGTAGTTGGATCCGAAAGCAGAAGTATCTAGTGCTATTGTTTATAGAATGTTGCACAAGGCTTCGCGTAAACTTGATTATTATTAATTAGGTGGCGCAACAGCTGTTTTCATCGCACATCTGACTACATTATAAAATGTGCACGTAGAGTTGAACACTGTACATAGTGAACTGGACACCGGCTGCAATTACAAGATTATGAGACTCAGTCATCCACAGGATGGTCCCAATTTGACTGCCCACTGGGACAATCGAAGGATGTGGAGTAACAAAGGCTTCATAACAGAGCCATGTCGCAATCAGAAATAATGACCACGTACGTAGGCGTATCGGTGAATACATCAGTCTTTCAATGTTAATTTCTGTGCGCGTGATCGGAATGTTGGAAAGACATTGATATTGTCTGTCTGGTTGGTCAGTATAGTGTTTCGTTGGTGTATAAAGGTGTTATGTTTCGTGTAACGAAGGCGCCGGGGCCGTCGCAAATGGCTGAATACTTGAGAGTACCTGGGTGGTGCCGAAACCAGTTCTCGATACACTGAAAGGTCACGTTTCGTGTTACAGGAGAAGGGAACATCTTGGTAACGTAGCTGTTCTTTGAGCTAGATTTCTCACTTCATGTTACAATTTTACCTTTGGCCAAACATTGAATACTTGTTTCAATTTCCGTGTGAATATGTTATTCAAACAAAAGACTTGTGTTTACAAAATCTTTCAAGAACGAATTTATAATAGGCCTTTTCCGTAACAAATTATAAAAAAGGTCAATTTCCACAGTGCTGTAATAACAATAAATAATAAAGCATTGGTACGTTTTGAGGTCAGGGCAAGTGTTATAAAATAAGTTATGGACATAATGGCCTACACGTTTCACATTTTACTCAGTCGTTATTCAAGATTTATCCTACCTATGTGACGCCTGCCGGGAACTAAAACTTAATAGTTAAATTCCTGCTTTCTGATTTGTCGACAGATGGGTGCATTATCTAATATTATCTAGAACAAGTGCAGAAATCTCTTTAACTCTATCTAGCTACCTCTCAAAATGAAATATTCTTATTTGGGATTTTGAGAAAGATCAGCCATCGGAGGAACTATGGTAGTCGATGTATTCTGATTGGGTTTATCAGGCGACTTTTACAATATCTTGAAAAGACCTATATATCCCAGCGAATATTTCGCCTTACCATGTGAACCGCGGTAAATCGACCATAGTGCTTTCACGCTTTCACCGCGGACAAAAATGTCTTTACGATCGAATGTGTGCGTGGCAACATGCAAATTCGCTTGAAATGCAACGTGACACGAGTGGGGGCGGCATTCCTAGCGACGGGGGAGGGGGGGAACGGTCATCGACCGTCCTCCACCGGCCGGGCATAAACTACAGAGGCACGGACCACAGACATTCGAGCCCGACCGCTCGCTAAGGTCAATACAGTGCGACCGGTCCCGGTCCATACCGCGTAACAGTTTCGAAACACCATTGTTCCATTGACGGACTGGTGCAAACCAAAAATCAATTACGTAGGTACACACACGAAAATCTAATTCAACCGCTTGCGCAAGACTTTATCTGGTACCTACATAATTCGTTTTGTCCGCGAAACGATCAGGTTATGATGCGGTTATGAAAACACTAATCAAGTTAACATTTTACATCATGTATGGTTAACAAGTACGAGTAGGTATTTAAACATGTTAACGCTTAAAATACACATTATTATTGAACAACTTACTCGATGTCCCTGCTTGTTTCGGTGTATGAGTAATGTAGTTTTAATACTGTTAATAGGAAAAATATTATGCACGTGATGTCATAATGTAGTTGAGTTCATTCAATCCACAAATATTTCGTGTAGGTAAATATATTCTACAGAGTCAACTTGTGATTCATGGTGTAACGTTTAAGTAAACCACTGATATGACACACGGTAAGCATAATCATTTTTTGCAAGATAAGGGCAAAGATAACTTTATCCACAAGTCTTTCAATGTATCGAACGATCAATAATCTAAAAAATCCAGACTAAATATTGGATCAGTAAATTCAGGTTGTTGCGATAAAAAATTCTTTCCACACAAAATTGAAGCAAATGTAAATGCAGCATTAATTCACGATAATCACGCTACAACAGGTTCCAAATGTGTAGGTATTGAAATGTGGAATGTGCATAGGCAGTATGGTAATGACCTCACTGATTCCGTATTTCAGCATTCCATTTAGCCGGAATTTCAAAGTTTTGCTTTTGCTTGAATCGTACTTACCTCTCAACGTCCGCTATGAATTGGAATACAACAAGATCCAGAACATTTCAATAACAAATTGACTACCGATCAACCAAATGGAAAAATATTTTTGACATGTGGTTTACCGAATAGGACTACAGATGCTATGGAAATGGATCGGAGTGAAATCAGCAAAGCGGAAAACCGCTTAGTTTTCATCATACGCTACATAGTCAGCAAATGATACTAACATTAATCTCATATTCCTTTAGTAAGAAAAGGTTGAACAAGATCAAATCATCATCAAAGAAAGTTCCATTGCAATAAAAGTTTTGGAGACGCGCCAAGCTGACAATGATCTACATGTAAAAGTAAAATGATACAAATTATATCGCAAACCGGAGAACAATGGTAAAAGTTTACGCAGTACAACTACTTACACACCATAGTCGCTGTTTTGCTTATCATAAACGCAATCTGAATTGTGAAACGCGCCATTAATTATGCTGTTCACAGTTGAACACATGGGTGTCTGCAACAGATCGGGATTTAAGCGCGCGACGCATGGGTGTAGTGTATTATTCTGTTTTGCAATCGACTGAATCCTCTTTGCTTACATATACGAGTTATAAAAATAACTAAAAGCTGTCGAAGGGCGTGGCAGTTTAATCGTCCTAATCCATAGTGTCGAGTCATGGCGCGCCTCAGTAGTTGAAACTGACTTACTTTCATATCCCGCCGCCCAGGACCACAGGGAGACCATCGCCAACAGCCAGTGATACATGAGTCCTTCGATCTTCCAATAGAGGGGGGCGAACAAGGGTCTGACGAGGCGCAGCGCCATCATCCACACGACGTAAGCCGGGATGCAGTATATGTTGTTCACGATCACGAATGTCGTTCGGGCCACGATCCGCACGTACCGACTGAAACAGCAGGGCCGCGTCGGTTCATCTCTGACCTTCTCGCCACACGACCGCCCACGAAACCCTCAAGGCCGGGACAACGCAACGACAAACACTGATGGTGACATGAATGAGGAGTGCTACATCGAGTGACCGACCGAGGGGGCTCCGTGCGCTAGCGAGAGGCGAGAAGGCACCGCACCGCGTTCTCCCTGCCGACAGCTGCCTGACGCGGGGGCTTTCGTCGTGCGTGACATGACGCTGCGCCACCGTATTCAATCAAACACAAGACGTACATTCGACGATATTTATTAATGGAATTGTTCACCGGTTCACTTTCGGTTATTTCGTTAAGTAGATTGCGAGTACAAATTTAAAAATCGCCCGCCGGCGAGCGATACTCGTCGCTCGCCGACGAGCTTACATGCGTTTTCTTTTGCGACACACATTTTACACCGATCGACGTAACATTAACTCGTACGACGCGAGCACACATAGACAGACATACACAATTTTAGTTTACGATGCATACTGTGGCACGACCGCGGCCGGCCGAGTTCGTCGTGTAAAATCAATACAAAATTCATTTATATAAAATTAAAAAAAATCGGATCGCTGAAATTATACAAAATTACAATATTAAGACTGTACACTATCTAATATATACAAAAGTTGCCGGCAGAGATATGTGCGAGGGCTTTATATACAGGGCGGTGGGGTCGGTGTCACGGGCCCGCGGGCTGATCACACGTTGTAGTCGTGCGTCATGAGGCCGTGCACCTGCTCGAGGCGGTAGGCGAGCCTCTGTTTCTGCGAGAACTCGTCCTCCTCGAGCGTCACCATCAGCTGCTCGTTATACTTCACCGCGTACGCGTACAGCTCGTTCAGCGCGCAGTTCGTGTTGAACTCTTTCGTGTGGAGGCGCGACTCCTCCGCCAGCATAGCGTTCATGTCCTGATCAGATATAGCTGGCATCAACTTTATGTCCGCATAATAACGCTCTACCCACTCCTTGTAAACCGGAATATCTTTCGCGTAAAGAAGCTTGGACGAGGGCGAATCCTTACCGAGAATATGGTCGGACGTCGAACACGAGTCCATGAAAGTTTGCGCGATAACAGACAAGCAAGAATCTACAGTATTAGACTTGTGAACATCGAATACAAAGTTGGGATTCTTAATCAGATTAACCCAGAAGCGCAGCGGAAGGGAATTGCTCTTCCAAGTGTGAACTACCTCGGGATCGGAGATTGTGTGTTGTAGCGCTTGATCGTCAAGGAAATCGAACATATACTTTATGGCTAGAGGAAGCGCGGAGCCACGGTGTGCTGTGCTAAAAATAGTCTCGAATAAATCGTCGACAAACTTTTGCAATGTGCCTTTGGTGGCGAGAAGACGCGTAAGATATATTTCGGAAACCATTTTGTTGCCACGCTCTCCCTCCTTGTGTGCGTCTCCATCGTGATGCCTAACGAGATGCCAATACTTGAATGCGCCTCCGTGATCGTACTTGAGAGGGCTCGCTGGTGGACTGGCGGAACCGTATTTGCCGCGATTGAGAGTCTCGTACGTATGAGATTTATCGTTTTTCTCCATATTGGAGAGATTGTAAACTGAGCTTTGCTTCGCAACAAGGCTGAGGCAAGCGCCGTCTGGTACGCGGTAGTGGTTTAGAGTATTTAGCTTGCGCCATTCGCCCTCGCATTTTGTAGTACTATCTTCGTCATATAAAATTAATCGACCACAAGCGCCAGTGCGCCATTCCAAATCAAGGTCGTCACGACTGGGTCTTTGGGAATATGGAGTGGCGCGGTAAATAGCATCTAAGCATTTCTCCTTCACTTGGCTTATTGTATCACAGTCGAGAACTTTCACATGAACGTTCTCAGTAGTAGCCTCTAGTCCACTAACGAAAATGGTTTGCTGGGATATCGATACACTAACGGTCATTGGTTTGAAATCGATCGACTGCCTAATGAGTTTTTCTTCGCTCAGGGAGTATCGCGCCTCAGAACTTATAGCGTCTACGGGGCCTTTGTCTACCTGACCTTTCATCGACCTAAACAAAAGATAAAGCGGTTCGCCAGCGCACTCGCGAAGGAATTTATACAGTAAGAAAGTAAACCACGCGCTCAACATTTTTTCGGCTACGCTTTCAGTACGCCGCAACAATAATTTGGGGTGGCTCTTACCCTCCATACATTTTTCTATAAGCTCTGCTAGCAATGTCTTTAGTACATCAGTACAATATTCCATTTTACTCTGTAAAGTAACCATTATAAGTGAAGCTACATTAACACGATCACGCATAGAGAAATACCTGTTGCTTTCTAAAGTACGAATAAATAATAAAAGGAATGTTTTATTCATAATAAGCTGCCCAAACATTCTGAGACCCTTTTCTTTTCTCATAAGCTCTGGACGCTCCCATTGCAGGACGGCATGGTCGTCAATGTTGGGGAACAAAATTTTCATGGCATAAGTGCGGTAGTCCAAGAATGGAATACCGCCTGTCACGTCTCCCGTTAGATCTGTCATTTCTGTCTGCAATTCAGCAAACGCCTCTTTACATTCGGCGGCGACCCTTAACTCTAAAATATCCATTTGCTCCTGCATATTCTTCAATACCCTAATATTTTCAGTTGATTTTCTCCTATACATAACTAGAAAAACGACAAATACTAAAATGAGTATCACTATACTGGCAATAACGCCGAATAATACTGGCTTGCCAATGGCTGCCTGCAGGCCGGCCTGTGACGAATAAGATAATTTCCCTATCTTGAACGTGAGGGCACGACCTACTTTGACTACCACTTCTGGCGTGTCATTGCCATCCGGCAATTCGTCCCGAGACGGCGGCCGGCAAGTCAATTGGTGTCTCGAAAGAGAAGTAACATTACACAAACTTTTACCTATATACACTTCCACGTCTTGTTCCGTGCAAGCCCTATCTAAGTTTTGACCATTAATAGTTAAATATTCAGACTTATAATACTTGACGTCTTCATCAAACTTTTCATAAAAGGGATCAGGATAGAGCAAAAATGCTTCACCTGTCTTGGAGGTGAGATTTTGTACACTCAGTACATCGTCCATGTTAAAACCGTATTCCAATTCTAATGGTCTATCCATGTCCAGATTCAATCCAGCGCTTTCTATGCCGGGAGATTCACAAATGAGTTGAGTTTGAAAATCAAGCCTATGACAAGGTGCAATGTATGGACGATTATCGTGATAAACATAAATTTGTGGGAACTGTATTGAATGGAAATTGCGACCTATGACTTTGATATTAATTCCTCCGGATGGAATACCTTTAGGTTGTTTGCGTTGCGACATAAGAGGCGGGCCTGATTCGACGGACACTACAACGGGATCTTCTATGTACTCAAACTTTTCACGCTCTAACGTACGCATTCCGTTATCAAAACGCATCCGTAACGTTCCCATTTTCAATTGGTACGAATGGCTAGTTCGGCAAACAGCCTCTTCGTGCGATACGGATAAAATAGCACAGGGCAAATCGTCAATAAACGCTTGTATATTGCTACCAGCATTTAGATATTCGCCTGTTATCCGCAGTTTGGTGCCACCAGATTGTGGACCATATTTGGGTTGAATAGAATTTATTTTCGGGTTTACGAATGCGTAATGATGTTTCGATTCTCCGCGATAATCTGCAACGCGAACAACTACAGGGCCATCCCGCGGCACCTCCTCACCCGGACCGTCTACAGTGCACACAATACGCCTGGTTTTAACATACAACTCTATAATGGGTTGACATTTAATCCCTGCTATGGTTACGCCATTATAAATATCGGATATATTACGACCTAAATTAATACCTTCGATAGTAATATTCGTGCCGCCGTCCCAAGGACCCAGCTGAGGCCTAAAGGAATGGATTTCAGGATTTGGGCAAGTCTGCGTGCGATTTAACCACACACTAGGCGCACCGCATTGCTCCTGAACTTCACATCTATCTGAGCCCTGACACCACCCACACCCAAATTTCTCTGGAAGCGCGAGACACATTCCACAATTATCAGCCATGTCATTACAACGATAAATGAGAATGTGGGTATTATCAGGATTATCCAACGGCTTGGAGCCACCCCAAATTACTGCGAACGACGCCGTTATATTAGGAGCGCGCGACGTATACGTAAATTCAACAGCTTCGCAATAAATAGTATCAGCAAGTAATTGAGCATTTACGTGCGTAACGCGACCCTCGATATTAAATTGACATACGAATCTTGTTTGAACGATAAACTGGCCTATTATGTGGACTTTAACTTTTATAGCTTTCTTTACACCGGATGGTACTAAGATTTCGTTTGTGCCGTCGGACGTAGAGTTAATGGTAGGGCAGAAACCAGGACCTGAACGATAGCTAGGACCGACTCTACTAACACCGGTAACTAGAATATCATTACGGCAATTTTCGGCTGTGTCGTGTGTACAACGATGACCGTCGACACACCAATCGCAAGGGAACGAAGAACTGACGCACTGAGTGCACGAGCTGTACGTGTTGCAGTCAAAAAATGTGAAATTCGTCGCTACAAAATCAGGTCCCTGCGTGGTACGCACCGACAACTTAGAAGTGAAATGATGTTGACCGGCGGGAATCGGTGGGAGCGTGTCGGTACGCGGAGTAGTACAATTAACACCGTAAGGTTTCCTAGTAGCATTGGTAATTAACGTACGGTCTAAAGCTGTAAATGCACACAAGAATTGTCCATTAAGCGTGGGCAAGTTTTCAATTAACAAATCTAAGGTTCTAGCTGTCGTTCGTTGCAATTGAGTCGGCGTCACTTGAGTAATCGTAGTGCAACGACCGCTACGATACGAGATCCAATACAGAGGATCTTTAGCCGCATCCTGACAGTCCGATCGCAGACTACACTTATTTTCAAGAGAACACCAACCACAGTAAGGGTCTTTGGCGCCGAGGCAAGTTAAACATGATTTGTAAACGCTACACTCTTGAACTTTCACTTTGGACACTTTTCGTTCTGTCATTACGTATAAATGCATCAATTGAGTATCAAAGAATAAGTCCTTGTTCACTGGAGAGCCTTCATCGACTACAATATCTCCGTATTCGAATGCTGAGGTTGCGCTCTCTACGACGATTTTCTTCAGATGTCCCTGTGCGGTTCCCGCGAACACGACGGTGTAGTCCCCTGTGGCTGTCGCCGCAACTGCCGTCAGTCTCTTTTTGAATACAGCCACCGGCACGGCTTCTACAGGTTGTTCACCTCCCAAAGGAGTATTCACATCTAAGCCACAGAAATCTTCGCTAATCGACTGCAATTTCGTTCCAATGCAAGCGTGTGACGGCGAAATAAAATCCAGACCTCGGGATCCATTTCCGCTAAAGCACGTCTTGATGTTTTGCATGAATTTACGGCGAATAGCTTTTAGCGAATATACACAGAGAGCGGAGTGATCTGAGGGGGTGTTAGTATTTATGGATTCACTTTGACTGAATGCAGCGAATAGCACATCATGTTGAGCGGTTATGCCCAGCTCCCCGGCTAATACTGATCCGGCTTTACCGACGAAAGCTGCCTGTACTAGGTTGTATCCAAAGTTGCCCCCTCCTTCACCAGTGCAAGACATCGGAATTTCTGTGTATGAATAATAGTTTTCGTCATCATGGCATACTCGGACTAACTTGCTGTAATACGTATCCGAGCCGACACCTCGTAACTGAGTCGTCAAGAAGTAGCTGAAACCCTCTGAACTAAATCCATAAACATAGTTGATAGGATATCGTTCTCGAGATAAGGAATTGACGAACATTCTTGTGCCGGTGGTAACGGCTGTACGAGCTATCATGAAGAGTCGGTCATCTTCGAGGGATCGGCTACTCACTGTAGGAACTTCGGAACGGTAGGGAGAATTTCCAGTAAAGGTGACTCCCACGTACATGACCTGCGTCATCGGTGGATTCGGCGGCCCCGGCGCAATAAACGCCACAGTAGATGCGGTCGCATTATTGGCTACGACCGGTTCTCTCACTTCGCGCACTTCATGGGAGATATTATTTAAATTCCGCACAGAACACAGTCCTTGCAACACTGAGCCACACGTTATGAGGCGGCTCGTGGCGTAGTCTATAACGAGTGCTTTGTTCACATTATCCGTGGGTTTCTTCACGAAGTTCGCGGGGCAGTCGAAGGTGCAGAAGGCGGAGTCGTTCACGGGACCAGTGACGATAGACTGAGCGACCTCCAGGTCGGGGGATAGCTGGTAGATTCTGTTGACAGCGCCGACGTAGACTCGGCCAGTGTTGCGATCGACGACTAAGTGGTCGAACTGGGAGGTAGGTGCCGACACGGGGTCGGTGAAGGTGCGCACCACGTCCTGCGAGGCGCGCGCGGCGGCGCACGCGGCCCCCAGGGCCAGCAGCACGCGCCACATGGCGCGAGGGCATGTGGCCGGCACCCTACCGCTCGCGCCACCGTCCGCTCGACGCTCCACTGTTGCTCGTCCGCTCCTCGCATCTGCAACGCGAGACACCCACTGAGGCGCACTGTCCGCGCCCAGCACGCGGCCTCCGCCAGGCGCGCGCCGACGACGCTTCGATCCCATCGCACCGCACCGTTCCGCCACCTGCTACTCGCCTATCGAATCGAAACCTACGCTATCCGGTGTATCTTAGACGCATTCAACACCTAGCTCCGGTTTTGTGATTTATGTTTTACTAAATACGCGGTGCGCACGAGTATACGCTATGGCTCGGAGAGGTCCAGTGCGATCGGAGCGAATTCGCGAGCTGAAGCGACGACGCGCAGTGACGGTCTTTCCAGATAAGCGATATCAGTACTAACTTATTTTACAATAATAAAGTGCAACATGTATAATGCAATGACTTCTCGCGCCACTAATAACGACATTATCACGTAAAATCAATATTTCATTAACTAACGATGAGTCCAAAACAATAGTTAATTTGCATGTGACCGTTGACTATTTTTAGTCAGTACACAAAAATGTCAGTTTTGCAATATTTATCAAAATAAGATAAGCGCTTGTTGATAGCCGCTGATATGATCAAGATGTCATCATACATTTTCGAATGAAAAATAGGTTAGTACTAGGAAAGAGCGATCACCGGCGGCGTCGACGCGGTCAGTGCACTGATAAAGTCACACGCCGACGAAAGCCTCAGCATCATCAAAATGGGGAGTAAAAAGAAAAATAACTTGGCATGCTGTTCGTAACGAGGGAGTGAACGTGGTAGCGCAACGATAAAACAAAATACACTGGAGAAACTAAACACATCGATAGACTGACACATCGAGTAATACTTACAGAATGGCCATGATGAGTGTGTCACGGACTTGAATTTGTTTTGACTATGTGTAGATCATAAGCAAACAAGGCGCAGTCTCATAATGTGGCTGCGATGGTCGGGTTTCGAATGAGACCTGGAAGAGAAGAAAAAGCTTATAAGATAAAGATTGGTGCAGATTTTTCTGAGTATGATAAAATTTACCAATTAACTTCAAGGCACTCCAGAGGATTTGCCCTGTTACTAATGTTGTAGACTGAATATTATCTCCAAGTACGATAAATGACAAATAAACAAGTCCACATATTTATCTCATTGTTGCCTTACATAAATATCATTACAACGAATAAATGAAACAACAAGATTACCGATTTCTTAGTAATACAATTTATTACTTAAACCAATTTTCTCAAACCTATTTATCAATTTTCCACGAATCGTATCTAACTAGTGCTGTGTTTTACTTAGAACGTTAAAAAAGTTTCCTAAAGAAAGTTATCGAGGTAACGCTGTCACCGATCGAAGGTGAAAGTGCTGGGAAACACAATAGTTGGCTCAAAGCAAACAATGGAAAATTAATTTGTTGCGGCTAAGCCGGTAAATGGATTAGCCATGGTTTGGGCATTGTTGGGTGTTATAATTTAACTTTTAGCGTCTCTCGGGTGTGCAAAGCTTTTTCAACCGTTACGAGAAGTCGAATGTCTTAGATCTTGCGATAATCACTTACTTAGATTGTTTTCTTTTCAACCGATTATAAGTAAGAATAGTGCTCTTGCAATAGGTTTAAAGGGTTTGTTCACATCGATTATTTATTCACATCACATTTGACAGACCAGTTGACATAAAAAGATTAGAATGATACGCGAGAGTGTCAAATGACTTATAAATATATTTTCGACCATAAATCAATGAAAATACATAATAATAAAAATTCCATCATCTTTATAATAGTACTACGAGAACCTTCAGTAATAATGGGCATATCACGGGTTCGTTTAGTTTTTATGAATGTGAACACCCGACGTGCTATGGTTGCCGTTGTTGGCCATTCATATCAGCTGTTACGGTAGAGATGAAAGCGGAAAAATGGGTCATGCACATGTAAATATAATTCAGTTTTTGAAGTAAAGCGAATGTTCGTTGGCTAATTGAGAGCATTTTTTTTTTATTTAGTAAAAATACATGCCCACAGATTGCTGTGTGAACAATATTGATTGTTTGTTTACAATATAATGTCGGGTAGAAGAAATATCCAAGTAAATAAATAAATAGAAACTATCTTAAATAAGGCATGTTTTCACGTTTCTTTATTATTCAGAAATCATAAGAGCTATAACACGAGAATCGATTTTTGGTTTTGTATAGAGTAATAAATGAGTATTTAATAAAAGAGTGCATTAAAATTAGAAAAAACATTATTGACATAATTTTACAAAGATTATTTTTATAGTTGATATTTTTAGGAGGCAGACAATTAGTTAGTAAAACTGATTGGCAATATTTTATTTGTATAATCCATATGAGTATTCTACAGGGTACTCAGAATATTTCGTGGTATTTTTAAAGTAATCTAAGGAATACTTGGAACTACTGACCCGATTTAGAAAGAAAAACACACATTAAAAAGTACGGCGACACAGACTCTTTGCTTGTAGTTGTCCCATATAGGGGAATTTCTGTCGAAGCCTCTATATTTGCACTTATGAAATATTACATTTATTTTTATTAGTTTTGAACTTTTGTATTTTTTGAATTTTTTGGAAAGATATCTGCCATGATGATAAAGAAAAATATTTTTGAATAAAGATGGAGAGCCAATTTCCAAACTTACTTCTTATAAGTAATCACATCCGAATCTTCAGGTTTACTAGGTCACCTAAAAGTGTTTTTTTCCCAAGGGTTGGTGAATCTGCTTACCAAAAATGCCAGGTTGCAAAAGTTAGAAAACAAGAGGATATTGCACTAATTTATCACAAGTTGAAATTGTTACTGTTTGTATCACAAAGATAATAATATAGAAACATGACTGACACTTTATTTTTCACATAAATATTAAACCCTAGTTTTATTTCCCCCCTGAAAGACAGCTAGACCAAGTCCCCTAGTGCGGACAAGCCATAAATAAGTTAATAATAAAAATAAAGTATAAAAAACTGCGGAGGATAGATTTTGGTAATTTACCTATAGGGTGAAATAGGGGAGGTTTGTATAAGGGATTTTAAATAAAAAAAGCCTGAATGTCGGTCAGATAGTGCAAATAAATAGGCATTAAGAAACTAATTTTCCAAAACTGAAGCCTATATTGATAAAAACAGCCAAGAAACTTTCTGTAAAAAATTTACTCCTGTATTACTTACTAATTAATAATATACAAAACATGACATGACACCTGATGTAATACACCCTGCTTAGTAAAGCAGGGTGTATTCATTAATAATTCCCTAGCTATAAGATATTTAAAAAAAATTCAATCAACTGAGTACATTATGAGTAAAATGGTATAATATTTTAACATAAAACTCCCCATACATTAGGATGATTTAAAACATCCTGATGCTCTCTATACAATTAGTTTGGCTTGAGTAGAGAGGTTTAGTTACCTTTCACAATACTATTAGTTACATGAAGGGTATTAATAATTCACAAGCCATAAAAAACCTTAGAGAGTAGTAAAATTATGAATTGGGAGCCTTAAACCTCATTTTAAATAAAAGTTATAACAGGCATACTATATGTATGGGGAAAATTCAAGTCAATTTTTTAGATGTCTATCAGTTTGTTCCAAAAAAAAGTTATTAATGCCATTTTACACATTAGGTTATTTACTTTCTATATCAGTTTAAACATTTTAGATATTGCTTAGTTTTGGAATAATTGCCTGTGCACACAAAACGAATACACCCTGTATACCCTAGATAGCAGTCTTCCCCAACAAAAAAAAGTCCCTGGTTTACTCATTTTAGGTGTAATGTTGTTTGCGACTTCACAAAAACTATCAGAATTAGACACATAAGACTGACTATTTCCGATCCGAAGAGATTATTTCCGATCATCAAGACTGTCAATCACCCAAAACTCTGGCAATAAAAAAAATTGAAATCTCTGTAAACATTACAGGATCAGTACAATTCAAATGGTAACGGGGTCAAAGGCCTATCTTTAACTGTGCTTATCTTGTTGACACAGATTATGATTGTATTTGCTTACTGAAGTTCACTTTAATTGAGACATTATTTACAAAACATGAGTTTATTTTGTGTGTTTATTGAAAATAATATATTATTACTATTATTGTTAAATACTTTTCTATGTAACAGTTTTTATATAAAAAAGGCATATATCATATAGATGGGTATTGAATTAATCAGTAATTTCTTACAATTCAATTTCAATCTTTTCTTTCAATTTCACATGTGTGTTCTATCAAACAAAGCTTGCTAACTTCTACTTTTCAATTTTAAATAAAATCAAATTTGCTCCTTTGAGCTAATTCTGCAAATCTTTTAAAGAGTCAGTAATTTCCCAATCCATCACTTCAAACTCTAGATAAAAGTGATACAAATGCTTTTTTACTTTTTAACTAAATTTTGAATTTGCATTTTTAGTATTTCTGTTACTCACTCGAGTACCAAGAATTGATTGATCAAGAAGTATTTTTTACAATAAAATATATCTTATTTACTAAAACAGCATAAGGTTAAACAAATTTTTTAATGATGAAATGTTTCATGTAATTTGTATTACTCCAGACAAAAACTGTTTAAATATTTATTGATTTTGTCAATAAAAGTGGATGATATGTAACTAAAAATTTGTTTTATTTGGTAAATATTATTAAGCACCAAGAAATCCTGCTTCCTTTGTCTCCAAACCACAGGTTTTAATACTACCCACAATTTTTTTTTCTTTTCCAAAACTATTGCCATTTTCAATGTACCTAGGCTCAACTTTCATATGAATTTCTAGTACTAACGGACCTCACAACAACTGTATAAAAAGGTCACTTATTATAAGATTAGCTGCTTTTTAAAAAGATAATATCTTTCTGAAATTCTTTTTTTAAATGGCTGTTTCCCTATGAGGCTAAGAAAAGTATTGTTGTAATAAGAATAATAAGACTTAGCATTCATAAAAACCCTCCTACAACATGATGAGTTCAAACATGTAGGTAGATATTTACATTGCAAGATAAGAAATTCCAATATAAAATTGTCTGGTGCAAAGACCCAAACCTTTTCATATAGATGTTCATAGCTGATATTTTGTATCCTGGGAAGTTTAAATAGTTTCACTGTAGAATCAAATAATGCATTCAAAATTTCAATTAAAAAAAAAATTCTCATCCATTCCATCCATACCAGTCATTTATAAAACTGGTACAAAAACAATTAGGTCTAATTAAGTATTTTTTAGGCTGTTTAGGATAAAAAATGACTGGTCAGTTCATATAAGTTTGTTTTGGTGCTATTATGGTTCATGCATTAGATAATGAAGATTGTTAATATTTTACAATTATAGGTATTTCAGAAAATCTAGTAGGTTAAGTATTTTGTTTTGTTGAAAAACCCTAAAGCTAAATTCAAATAATAGGTAACTAACTTTATTTTATGCAGCTTAGAGCAAAAATATGGACTGGCCTTGTCTATGATCTATCAAATTAATGAGTTTTTTTAAAATGTTTATCATTTGTTACCAATAAAATAATACTTAATGGACATGAACGGTTTCTGCAATTTCTACAAAAAATAAACTGGCTGGGATTTTCTCATCACATCATTTTGAAACCCTAAGTTGGCTCATAAAACAAGTCTTTTTTTAAATTGTTTTATTCACTTCCACTGACATTTTACCTACCTATTTCCAATCACTTACAAGCTTCAACTGAACACTCTGAACGAATTATTCAAACTCTGCCTACCGAGATTGATGGCTATGATGATGAGTCATTATTTACCTAGTCACACACAGATGTAAGCAGGAAGTCTTAGTAAATAATGTCCCCCGGCCTTCGTCTTTACTGTACCGTTTTTATATTCAGCAGCAACTTGACCGAATGGTCCCGAACCTCGGACGACGCGCCCGGTCAAAGCAATAATCAAGCAATGGTACAGTGCTGCTTGCCTGCATTCTTTACAAAATATCCCGCCCACGTTTCACCTATTCACCACCTACGCGCGGATACAGCAAGAGCATACACACCATCCACTACTGCGATGATTGCCACCACTCATATTTTCACCAGCAAAGCCAACAAATTAAGGTCATCTATCTGTATTTGAAACCAATTCTTTTCACGGCGAGCGGAAAAGTCAGCCATTATCGCGCACGCCGCCCGAGTCGATAAACGGTAGCCATTCCAATAAAACGCCACGCGTTCCGCTCTCCGAACCCATAGAAGCAACTTATAAAACAAAACGTACCTTATTACAGTTAATCTCTTGTGTGCAAAGTAACAATCCTTTGAAATCCAGGATCCAAAAGCTGAGGAAACACTATTGCACCACTTCACACAGTATTCTTTCCTTTGAATAAATCTCACTTATTTTTAACAAAAACACAAAACACCACAAACGACGGCCTAAATCACAACATTGTACTTATAAAAATACATGTAACGAGAACTATAGCCCGTTTCTAAGAGTAAAATATCGCGTTTACACAAGGAGTCCACGACAAGAGCATCAGTCTTGGTACATCGCCGTGGAATGATTCGGTTTCGCTTTTCGAACGAGTCTAGGCGTGACACCCGAGGAATGCCGAAGCTTGACGATTCGGCGAAAAAGTTCCAGATCGTACCGCTAGAGGCAGCACTATAAAAATTGCGTTTAGTTTTCAGATTGGTGCAACCTAATAACAATATTTAGGTGATTGGTTACTTTTACAATGGGCTCTTATCCGAGTATATCAATATTTTCATTTCAAATGTACTAAATTATATTGCCTTAGAATTCTTATCTATAGGTAAGGATACTATCTTTACGTCAAAACGTTTCGTTACAGCATGAACTTGGGGAGTGAATGAATGAACGAATATGTGGAACAAAGTAAGGCTGAGTACACAATAAGCGAATTTATGTAACAGTGACGACTAATAATAATTGCTTATTTCTTAGTTCCATCAACTGGTCTATAAAACATTAAATCATATGAATAATATTTTCTTTAATCGACTTTATAAATAATTGATTAACCTTTAGGAGTTATGATACTCAAACAGGTTGGTCCTGAAATAACTTTAGGTAGTTATTAAGTAATGTTTACGGGAGCGGAATATCAAGTAAAAGTGTCCGTTACCTAGAAGAGCGTTATTTAAATCCTCAAAATATTATATTATGTACGCAAATTAATTTAATTTATAATAAAACGGGGCGCGTCCAAGCGTTAGTCAGCAGATATATCTACTTAATAACTAAATACTATGCACTTGCGTATTTTTTATTTTCTTTAAAGTAAAATTGAGCATTTTTATTTATTTTGATTGATGGTTATTGTCTCAATTTTACTGTATGTATTATAGTATCACAGATTATGATCAGTGTTAGCGACGATATGTACCTTTTTGTATCCACCGACTCCACCGAGTCCTGGCCACTATGTTTTTATTAAAATTCCAAATATTAAAACGTGTCATGCAATGAGTCATTTGTTAGCATATCTTTTGTTAGTTCAATTTTAAGTAAATTTTTTTTCCTGTCGCATTTGCGTAGCTCACAATCAGGATATCAGGTGCATGAACAACGGCTTCTAAGTAACTGTCACCTCCGTTATCCAATCGCCAACTTGCCGACTCCGAGCTGTTTCCGAAAGAAAACCTCTATCTTTGGCTAGGCCTGGAATTCAAACCCAGGACCTGATGTCAGACAGAAATCACCACTAAAAACTTACATACTTAATTTTCTAAATTAGTTAGGATTTTTTTAAGCAAAAGGCGTTAACAACAAAAATAAAAATTCTATCTGATAAGTACAAAGGTGTGCTTCGTAGTCAATGCAACGAAATTATAAAAATAACATTCAATGTTTGGTATAAATTGTATAGTAAATTAAATTTGAAAAGAGCTCCCTATTTCTATTCAGAACTAGCCCAACTTGTCCCGAAGCAGTAGTAGGGTTGATTTATATTTTGGAACATGTAACAGTTACCCCAATATGTTACCTCAACAGTTACCTTAAAACTATGTGTGAGTGGTTTTGACTTTAATCCCTTCCAAGGAAATATGTCCATATATCCATTTTATAATTGTGTGTGTGTAGTCAGTACCTTACAATACTGTGAAATGAACGAATGAACGACTATTCGACCATAGACAAAGCTGTCAGCTGGCAGTTTAGAATAGGTAAAACAGTACGCAGATGATAGGGATGGGCGGTGATATTCGATAGGTTAATCAATAATTTGTATTTTCAACGTTGTACAAAATGAATTTCAATTATGTCGTAGCATCGGTTCAAGGTAGTATAAACTGTTTAAAAATGGTTTAAATTTATTTTATTCATTATCATTACATTTATTTTAACTTTTGTCTTAGGGTTTTCAGAATATAATTATAAAAGTACAATATAAAATTAAACAAATCATAAAAATATTACAAAAACCTAGCCCAAGAAATCTGCCAGCGCCAGCGGGGCAGGGCTCAAGTTACCGAAAGCTAAGGCTGCAGAGAGAGATGCGCGCTGTGGCCAGAAGTACTGCCATCTGCATCTGACCTTTGACCCAACCATTCAGCGAGAGCCTCTTAAGGCATTGATCGAGGCTCTCCACTATTAAGCCGTTCATAGACATGACTATCGGGACAATGATCGTCGAATCCACATCCTACATGGCAAAAAAACTTCATTAGGCAAACAACAATTTTAGCCAATAACATAACTTACATTACAAGATCTTTAATTAGAACTCTTCATGATCATGGCTTTTGCAAACAGGCTCAGTATCGAGAATTCAAAGACAAAAAGGTATGTGTTACAAATACCGTTAATAATAACTATTTCTAATGTTAGCGCGCCCACAAGAGATTATGTAACCATGTCTTGTTAAAAACTCTGGATCCTGGACGTGCCTTTAAAAATAATGTAGCCTTAAAACGTTCAATTAGGTACTTTTTTCATCGAAGTACTAGAGGAACCTGCAGACGTTGTCCTGCCCGTTGATTTTAGAAAAAAAACGGACTTGCCAAGATTCATGTTTTATCACGGTAAAAATAATCCTATCACCTAAGTCAGATGTCACACCCTGTCTGCATACCAAATTTATTAAAATGCCGTTCAGTAGTTTCAGCGTGGTTGACGGACAAACATCCAAACCTCAAAACAAAGATACTTTTACATTTATAATATTAATTGTGATTCGTTAACTAATGTCGCATCACTATTAGTTAGTGTTCTGTCCAGTGTTTCCACATTGAGGGGAAGTTCCCCTTTTAAGGGGAAATTAGGATCCAGAGGGGAAGGAAAAGGGGAGAGACTATATGAGGGGAAATTGCGGGAAATAATAGATAAAACCTAGCCAGATGATAAAAAATGGCTCTAACTGCTAGTTACGTGATTGGCGAATTTTGTTTTGTGAATTTTTTAACATTATCTATCAATGTTGGTTCCATTCTGTGGCTTAAAATAAAACTTATGCGCTGACAGCGTAAACTGACTTGGAATAAAAGTTAAGTATAATTAAAGTTAAGTAATTGAAAGCTAGTGATGTGCATACTATAGCAAAGTCGTCAAATTTTGCAGATGATTTTGTTGACGTATTTAGTGTAAATAATATTAATATAGCAAGCTATACAAGATTATTTTGGGTGTAGCGTGTGGTTTCAAAACTAAAAACTACAGCTAAATAACTTTTGAGGGGAAAAAAGTCCGGAGAAGGGGAAATCTGAATTGAGACGTGGGGAAATGAAATTGTTATAGTGGAAACACTGGTTCTGTCACTCACTCGACCATCTGTCAAAAATTGACGTTTTGTTGGGGAGGTACGAAGAATTTAAAATTCAAGATTTACTTGTCCTAAATTCTTGAAAGTGAGGATATAACTTAATCATGGCTACATCCATGTTCAAATTATCCTCAGTTTTATTGAGCTCCTCTAAGAACTTCAGATGTGTCGTCCGGCTTGTGAACCAAAACAACTTCTCAACAACGAATGTCACCGCGGTAAGTTGCATAATCGATTTATATAGCGGTAGCTTGAACTATTGGGCTATGTGCCGGTGTATTGTTCATGCATTTGTTTTTGCAAGTTTTTATTTCTCTCAGCTTAGTCTAGGCTTTATAAAATTGAGGTTATGTTAAGTTAGAACTGTACCTATAAGTAGGTACTTGAATGCTAGCATAGGAGTTGCGATTGCGAATGACTAAGAAGTTGTCTGTGTGCTTAGGGTCCTTTAAAATTAATTGTGATAATCCCATTAGAGGATCCTGTAAAAAAACTAGCCAAGTCTTGATGGAGCTGATGGCTCTATACTGAGAAATAAAATCTCTAAGTAAAGCCAAGCCTATTTGGTTAGCTTTATTGTGATGGGCCATTAAACATTATTTGCACGTTTAATTGTTATCCTGGTCAATAGCCAGAAAGGTAGTGGTAAGATTACTAGCCTCATAGTGGTATCTTTTTTTAATTAATTATTTAACTATTAGTTACTTGTAATTTTGTTTGTTGTGTGCAATTTCAGGTGCCTAATAGTGCTAAACACTGTGCACATGTTATTTTAATTTTATTTATTTATTTAGTCTTCCTTGTATGTGGTTTGCCTTTCTGGTTTGAATAAAATTAATAAGGGAATGGATGACTATTTATTATTGGTACAATAAACTTATTTGTGGCATTTTCTGTCTTTCAACAACAAAAATATTATAACGCTTATTTCATGGAAAAATTTCATTACTCACCATGTACAATAAATATATAACTACAATAAAATAAAGAAATTCATTTAGTAAAACAAAACTATGTTCAGGAGAAATTAAAATCTGGCTTTAAACTTTCCTGTTTAAGAGTCCAACTAGACATATTTTCCTTATTCATTTTTATGACTATGTGTAACTAGGGAAATATTTGAAATCTTTTCTACTCTGGTTATCAGAGAAGATTTAAAAAAAGTGTTGTGAATGCAAATTATATAAATATAAAAATGAAACCCGTTTTCCTTGGTCACGGCATCACGCGTGAATGGCTGGACCGATTTCACTAATTCTTTTTTTGTAGTATTTGTTATTATTAGGAGAAGGTTCTTACGGAAAAAATATTAAGGAAATCTCTCAGAAATATTGAAAAATATACATTTAATTTTGCATATTTTAAAAAACGCGCGTAACTAATGTCAGTATCATTCGATGACATTGTTCAATCATTGCAACGCTAAGGCGGAACGAAGTTAGCTGGGTCAGCTATACTAAATAAATAGATAAATATTATTTGCGATTGGACACCTTTCTTTGTAAAGATATTTTCTGTTATTTTGTTTTCTGCAGTGTGCAATCAAAAGTTTAATCTATCATTCTATTTGCACTTTGTTATTCACAAACAGTAGGTATGTTTAAAATGTTCCCACAGTCTGGCGATACCTAGTAACTGCAAGTAACTATAAAATACATTTTATTGTAAACACTGATAACTCCTAACCGCTGTTGTTATCAAATTGTACATACATTATTTTGCAAAAACACAAGATTTTGCACATTTTTGTGGTTGCATGTGGTTTAGCAATATAATATTTTCACAGACAGATTTTTGTCCTAAATTGCAATTGCAATCTTGTTGCAAAAAGCAAGTACTATAAAATACATTTAATTGTAATTACTGATAACTCCTAAGCACTGTTGTTATCAAATTGTACATAAATTATTCTAGCCACCATAGGACATGCTAACGCATAGTTTGGGGCTAGGTAATCGGTGTGTTTGTTGATACAATGTATTAATTATTATTTTACAAAAACACAACATTAAGTCATTGTCTTTTTCTTAAAATACAAGTCCTCTCCTACTTGAATCAGGTATTAGAGAAAACTACAGTTAAATGAATTTTCAATAAATACCAAAGTATTAATAAGCACCCTTAAAAGTTCGAACTGAATTTGGTACTAGAAGAAACTTTAACCATGAAGTTAGTTAGTACCTAGACATTGAAATGAAACACGACAAAGGTATTAGTTGTCATTACATAGTTTTAAACAAAATTGAAAACTACCATTACTCCAAAATATGAAGTTACGTTCCTATCTACACAAAAAGAGCTAACAGTATCTTGAGGTCTGCTGCAAAAAGTGTATCATTTCAATAATTTAACTTAGTCAAATCAAAATGCTGTGTTCTGATAACGTGGCGTCGATTCAATCAGTCAGTCCAACAACCAGTGTGCCCGCTACTCTCGCCGCGAGTGGTCGTGTTAAAAAATAAAAATCGAGTAGCTATTACTTCAAAAAAAATTTAAAAAGCACACAGACAGTTTCTCGCTTGAGAGGACAGACCGGTCTCAGACGCGCCTTCGCCTTTCCAAAACTCGTTTTGCTCACATTCGCGCTCAAAATAACCGTTAGATTATCTGTGGACGTCTAATTAGATTCTCTCTAAAGGATTCCGATAAAAACACTGGCTATAAAAAAAGTAATTGGACATTAGTCGTCAGTGTCAAAACGCCGGTCAAAATTTTATAAGTGTTGTTATTTTTTGTAAATTTTTTGTTTGTTTAAATTTCTATCGTGTACGTTTTATTTGTTGATTAAAATGGCTTGCTCAATATGTATGGATCCGGACAGCAAACCTGTGAAAATGGTAAGAATAATAATTGAATGCCTTGTTACCTTGTTTCACTCTGATTCAAAGTCCAAGTAATGGAAGCTTGAACTATACTAGTCATAATAATTATCTAACACTTAACGTCACCAAACTTCGTTGATATGACTTCGTGTATCTCTGAGGTCAAGGTTTTTGAAGTAGGTATCTCCTACTACCTACCTACTTAACCGTATTTGTTCACTGTACAAAATACCACAAAGTTTAAATGCCTACACTCACTTTTTTTAAACTGTATAAGTAGGTATTGTTTAATAGGTACTTAATGAATGTACTATGTCAACAGTATATACTATGAAAAACAAATCGACACAGCAGCTACTCCATTCATAAATACTTAATTCCGTCATTCTATTTCTTTGAAACGACAAATTTAACCCCTGTTTCTAGATCGATAAGCACTTTATTTACAACTACCAACTAACCCAAAACCTGACGGCAGTAAAAATATACCAAAATATCTGCGTTTGGGTATTTACCTTATTTACTAAACTAGTTATAATTAATAATGATATTCCTATGTACTGGTATATTCAAAATTATGTTTAGACCCCTTTGACTCATTCTTACAGTGTTTAATAAAATGAAAATAGAAAAAGCTAAACTTACAGATAAACTTACGATTGTTTAGTAATTACCTACAGACATTACATAAGATATCCAGAGATCCATTATCAGCCTTGCTTGATAATTGAAACACAATGATATAGCAAATTTACGCAAATTTTGATTCGATTTGAAAATTAATATTTTTCAAGCCGATGGTAGGTACTCTATGGGAAACATCGACACAATGTCAGTAAAATGGATGTTTCTAATTTTGAACCGCAAATGCTTTACGATCGGACAATAGGCATGATGACACCTATCTTAAATATTTTCCAGGCCATGGCGTTTAAAAAACATAGCCTCTATGAACTTAATACAACCAGTATATTTCCAAAAAGCTGTAGAAACCAATTTTTAAAGACACAAAACTCAATAAATATTCGGTCAATTGACTCCGATTTCTGATACACATGACCGTGACGTCACGTTCTTGTATTCCCATACAAAATCTATATAGACAGACCGTTTTGACAGATAATAAAAAATACGAGTGTGGATTGATAAGTTCGCGGCCTAACACATAAATGCTTGAACTATTTTAATGTAACTGACCTCATTCGATTACTCTCTGATTGTCAAATTGTGAAATTTTATCGCAATAGCATTAACTGTCTATAAATAAAACGGAATTTTGTGAGCCTTTGTGCAGCGTTTTTAAAGAATGGAGAAAATTGAGCAACGTGCGGTCATCAAATACCTGTTTAAAAAAAAAAAAACTAACTCCAAAAGAGATTCACGAAGATATGTCAACAACATTGGGGGAATCTGCTCCATCGTATACGGCGGTAAAAAAGTGGGTTCCTGAATTTAAACGCGGACGAGAGAGTATTGAAGATGACCCTCGCTCTGGCCGCCCTGTGACGTCTAGGACTGAAGAAAACATCGAGAAAATCTGTGATCTGATATTGACAGATTGAAGATTGACCATCAGGAAGATTGCAGACACTATTGGCAACTCGTATGAACGAACACAAAATATCATAGTCAATGTTTGGATTTTCTAAGGTTTCTGCGCGGTGGGTACCCAGATTGCTTTCAGTCGAACAAAAACGAATACGCCTCACGATTTTTCGCGACTGTTTGGAAATGTTTGAGGCTGATCCACAAGATTTTTTGGCCAGATTTGTAACTTTTGGATGAAGCTTGGGTACACTACACCCCAGAGTCAAAACAGCAGTCCAAGCAGTGGAAAAAACCTGATGAACCGACTCCAAAAAAGCCAAAACAATTTTATCAGCTGGCAAGGTGATGGCGTCAGTTTTTTGGGATGCAAAGGGTGTCATCATGGTGGACTACCTTGCAAAAGGTGAAACTATACACTTGGCTTATTACTGCACCCTCTTACGTCGCTTGCGTGAAACAATCAAAGAGAAAAGGCCAGGATTACTCAGCAAGAAAGTGTTGTTCCATCAGGATAAAGCACGCGTTCACACGTCTGTTAAATCTATGGCTCAAATTCGTGATTGTGGCTTTGAATTACTGCCCCATCCCTCCTATTCCCCTGATTTGGCACCTTCAGACTTTCATTTATTCCCAAACCTAAAAAAACACCTTGGAGGTCAAAAATTTTCATCAAATGAGGAGCTGCTGTCGAAGCTGCGGTGGGTGACTTTTTTGAAGGCCTTGAAGACACTTTTTTATGACCGGCTTACAGGCGTTAGAAACCAGTTGGAAGAAGTGCAAGAAGTGCAAGTGCAAGTTGAAGAGTTAAGTGGAGATTACGTGAAAAAATAAAATTACTTTTGCTTATATTTAGTATTGTTTTCTTGCTGAGGCATTTAGGCTTTCTTTCTTGGTTGTAACTCTTTATTTGAGCTATCATTTTTGACGTCCATTTTTTACATTTAAAATACCTTATCAATACCTTGCATGCAGTTTTAACTTTCTTACGAACAGTTTCCTATCATAGTTACGTTTAAAATTCTAAGAATGTGGAATCGTCTACTGAGAATTTTAATGCGTTTTTAAACTTTTAAACTATTATCGTAAACCCAGCTGCTACAATACAAACACGAAAATAACAACACGTTTTGATAATGGCCTCGATCAGTGGCCCTATTGCTATGGAAGCAGTGCTGCTTTCCAAGATCATTCTTAATTGCAGCGCTGCTTTTGAACGAAAAGTAACATCACCATAAATTTTGCCTTGAATTTTGTTTCTGTAAGCGGGGTTACTTTTTTATTGTTTAGTAAAGACGAATTTTAAATATTATTTTGTCTTAAATTGCAAATGTCCCTCGTCTGCTCTCCCAAAAGATGGCGTCGAGATTCGTAATATGAATTGTTCGTCTCTTTTTATTTTCAGAGAAAAGAGAAAGACACATTCGGCGAACTCGACGTGCCGGATGACAAGCTGTACGGCGCGCAGACCGTCAGGTCTGTCATGAACTTTCCCATTGGTGGTATTGAGGAGAGAATGCCGGTAAGTTTTTAATAATCTTGGTGTAAGCCCCTTCACTTATCCTCTTAAGCCGTTGTTCGTACTTTTGGGTGTAGCCTGTACCATACCATACCATGCCATGTGTGTTGAGATGTCCGTACTTTTGGTATAGCCTGTACCATACCATACCATGTGTGTTGAGATGTCCGTCCTTTTGGTATAACCTGTACCATACCATACCATGCGTGTGGAGATGTACAGTTACATAAAGATACTTAATTATACTTGACTTAATGCATCACAATATCCTAAAGTATTTTTTTTTGTGGTAGCCACGATCACACGATTAATAAAACTCGGGGATATTCAGTTCGCCCATCCCTTAAAATATTTTACTCCGAATGCCTTGGTCATCATCTATCTATATATACATTATCTATCTAGTCTATTTATATCTCAGCAGCTGATTATAAACTTGCATATTTTCAATGACGTGTAAGGTAGTTCTAATCGCACACGTCAACAATAAACTGTCTATTGCCCATGACATCAATTCGAACGGTCTCGCACCTGTTCAAAGAAATGACTTTAAGACCTTGCTGTCAAAGAAAACTCATTACAACTCATTGTTGTTTTATGTGAGAATATTTGTACCTTTATAGCGACTGTTGTAAAATACATACACGCAGGGGATATTATAGGTCCCAGGTGCAATTTTTGAAAGTTGGAGATATATCATATGTTACCACTTCCTTTATTTCGATTTGACCGAAAAGAGATCGGGCGCAGATCAACTGCTGGAGTTGCCTCCTGTTAATCATGTGATTATAGCCTTGCAAATCGTAACTTGTAATCCTAACGATAAACAAATAACACTACTTACAAAGGTTAGAAACGTAGAACTCAATTAGCCATCTCCTATGCAACTCTTGCATCATTAATAGAACTAGAAAGTGAACTCAATATTCGTTGCGCGTATAGACCTAGGGTGTATTGCAGAACCTATCATCACAATAGAGGAGTTTTGTAATTATGTTGTAATAAGGTGTTTGATTGTTATTATGATCAATGTTTCCTACCCACGAGGGTGGGAACAAATGTTTAGTAATGCTGATACATCTGTGGCGACCTCTATCGTTCGTCATCACAAGCGCATGCCTTACGGTGGCAGGCACAACAGCGAGCGCTAATACGGCTCCATAGGCTAGATGGCGCTTTTAGAGTACCACACATGAACCGCGGCATAAAAGCTTAAGATTCAGAATAACGTAGACAAATCGAGATGATGTCTATCGGACCATGGTGCCTGATCATAACACCCGTTCGGAAGGAAACGCTTCCCTTTAGCTTCCTAACTTTCTAATCCTTTGCGCCAAACATGTAAAACAAAGACATGCCTACGTCTACCCTGCCTGTATCATTGTGCCTTAATCTGTTGATTTGCATTTTTCTACTCTTTCTGAAATTGCTGCAATTTGTAATATTTTGTCTCACACTAGAGTCTTGAACTGTAACCATGTGTTAAAAATAAACGCGTCTTGTTTAAATTCACACAGTGATAAACAGTTTGCGATAACATAGCTAACAAGATGGCTGTGCTATTGTTTACTGAACGCACATGAAGACATGATGTAATCTTGATTCAAATAGAGTGGCTCATTTACTGTGTTTTGTTATTTTTGTTAACGATGTGTATACCACATTTTTTACAGCATTGCATTTTTTGTTATTTTTATCATTTGAAAATACCTAAAGTAATATAGAGTATTAACTATTTTCTGCTATAAATAAAGTTTGACCGTAAATGCTTTTCATCTAAATCAATTATGCTGTTTTGTAAATATCACTGAAAGTAAAACCGTATAGGCTTGAGTGGTCTTTACTTGTTTTATAGTAGGTAAACCAATGTTATTTTAATGAATGCAAGCTATTCATTTTAAGTAATCACGTTAAATATTCCTCTTCTTCTTATCGGCGACCTATAGATTTGTTTATTACTCGAATAATTGCTGACGTTAAATTATATCGTAGCATAATATTGATGATGTAATTTGATGACCTTGGTAGTCGTTTGCATTTTTGTCGCCATCTCACAAAATATTTGTTTAAGCTTTATTGCACGACAAAACTATGTGCAAAAGGTGGACTTAACGCCGTAGGGCATTCTCTACCAGTCATACCTTTGGGCTATGCAGAAATGATTAGTGGGCGGTGCGACAAAATAAGTAAAAGAGAAAACACAAAAATAATAATACCAAAAATATGACAAATGAGATTAAATATAAAATGTACAATAAATTTATATAAGAATATATATTTATAAATATAATATATATTAATGTACACTAAAAACTAAAATAGGATAGGGATATAATTTAAACCTCGATTCAGTTTCCTATATGCCCATATAATTGTTTGTGATTTTTTCGTAGTTTTATGCGTCACGCCCATTAAAAACTTTTGGATAAGAGCAATGTACGGTGGCCTGCGGTAAACACTGCGGTATCGTATGCGCCTGTAATACGGGCGATTTTGCAACAAAAATGGCTAGCTTGATATGCTGGCCACTGTACATGACATATGTAATAATTAATTATTGAATTTTAATTTCAGTACCCCGTGATCGTGGCCTTCGGTATACTTAAGAAGGCCGCCGCCAAGGTCAATATGGAGTACGGCCTGGATAAGAAGATTGGTAAATAATTATATATTTTTTTATGTATATTTATATCAGTCACTCCAGGATTATACAAAAAGTACTGTCGCAGTCGTATTGCACGGATTCTTAACGTATTGCTGATTTAATAAGTGTTCCTGTAAAATAAGCGAACAATCAAATACACCTTCAATATTTACATTCGCCTACTACGCCCAAATTGCTTAACGTTCATATTTTTAAATTTTTTGTGGCGACCTCTACCATTCGCCATCACAAGTGCATGCCTAACGGCAAGCACAACAGCTCATACGGCTCCATAAGGCTAGATGGCGCTGTTAGCCTAGTACCGGCCAAATGGTGCCGGCCTAGTACCGCACATGAAGATTTCGATCCAGAATAATATAGATAGACAAATCAAGATGATGACTATCGGACCTTGGTCCCCGACCATAACACCCGGTCGGTAGGAAGCGCTTCCCTTTAGTTTCCTAACTCTGGATCAGTTGCGCAAAATTTTTAACAAAATCATGCTTTGGAAGTGCTTCTTTACAATATAAAGTTAAAATAAACTTAAAGAAATAAATCGCACGGCCGCAGGCGAGACTCGAACCTACACCTCTCGTAAGCCTGGCGATTGCTTCTGTTAAACGGTAAACAAGATAGTAATACGGCCCCAGGGTTGATGGAATGCAAGATATACATACGGAGTGGTGATGACTTTGTACTATGTACCAAATTTAAATCTGTTCAGAAAGCGTAACAGACTAATCGCCACACTGTATTAGTGTTCCATACTATATCATCACTTACACATCTCCTCAGTGGTTCCCACGGAAAACCAGCGCCATGGTTTGCCGTGGCAATAATGCTGAGTGGGGACCAATTTGGTCATATTCTTGCATTCATTTTTTTTTTGTTTTTGCTCAGTTTTAGTTTATTTTTTTTATACATATTGTAATGTAATATGTGCCAAATTAATATTTTTTATTTCTTTCTTACCTGTCAATAGCTGAAGCAATCATGCAGGCCTGCGAAGACGTGATCTCCGGCAAGCTGTACCGCGAGGGTCACTTTCCTCTCGTCATCTGGCAGACTGGATCCGGCACTCAGTCTAACATGAACACTAACGAGGTAGGTAAATAACTTCAAAGTAATACCGTTATTACTATTTTTATTACTCGCGGATGATTTGAGGGTATCTCCCACAATCATTGATGAAACATACGCTGGCTCAAAGCGTTAGAAAGCACTTACAATAATCAACGACTCTTTAAAGGTTCTCGGTAGCTTACTTGTTTAGAGCATTGGACCAGACTTCCAAATCTCGGGGGTTCGAATCCTACCTGATGACCGGAGCCGAAAATATTTTTTTAAGTGTTATGTCTTTTCGAATTTAAAAATGCTTTGATTTTTTTAAAACATCAATTCCTATCTGTATTATTTTGAAAACGATTAATATATCATACTTTATTGTTGAATTTTTTTTTGAGCTCTGTTTGCTGTCGAACGATACCTGCAGCCTTTGCATTTTCACTACAACTCTGTTGTCAGATTCCAAGGTTTCACACATGGGTCCAACCTATTACATTCGTACTAAGGGAACCAAAGCTTAACTTTCAGTATGGTCCGCCTGTGACTGCGGTCGCTGCAACCCAATCGAAACGTCAGTCAAAAGTTTTAGTGGTGTAAATACCTAACCGCGTATCGCGTAAAGCTCCCATTTTTTAAGTAGTTTAAAACTTAACATACTCCTAAATAGACTGGAAACAATACCACTAATTGTTATAACCTACCTGTGGATTGGAGGGCCTTCAATCGAAGAATATCAGGAAGGCGACACTTCCAACTAAAGACACTGTGCCAAAGTTTCCATGGCATGTGGGTGCAATAGGTACTATCGCGGTCTACGTCGCATGAACACCTTTGAGGCGAATATCACTTGCACATTGCGCGCAATCCCCCTTGCTACTTGCTCCGCGTGTGTCGAAGTGCATGGAAACGATTTTCGTTAGAAAGTGTTCACGCGGCGCTGACCACCACTGTACACTCTAAGAAATATATGCTTACTGTCCAAAAAATAAATTATTTTGTTACTCTACAGGTAATATCAAACCGCGCGATCCAAATCTTAGGCGGCAAGCTTGGCAGCAAGACGCCTGTTCACCCGAACGATCACGTCAACAAATCGCAGTCTTCCAACGACACGTACCCAGCTGCTATGCACATTGCAGTGGCCATGGAGCTGAGGGACAGGCTGATGCCAGGCCTGGTGGCTCTGAGAGACACGTTGCAAGCCAAGTCGAAGGACTTTGACAAGATTATCAAGATTGGCAGGTCAGTGTAGTAGCTTTTGTTTTCCAGACGATACTAGTGGTCTACAAGTGTCATCGGATCGTCAGACTGATTGATACTAGTTACCGTCGTGAGATAATCAAGCTGTCTCATTCACTGAGGCTGGTCATTAAATCACTCACTTATGCTCACTTTATTACACTATGATAACCTTATTGAACAGAAAATGTGTGAGGCTCTTAATGACCCGAAAGTTCCAGTCTCCACCGCGAGGTAAGTGCGCACAGCGCCATCTATTGGTGGAGTGCGTGAACGCTCATATCACAGAATCATGAACAAAAGCCAACTTTTGAAAAAGGCGACTGGTCTCTTAAACTCTGACAGACTACTGCCTTCCTTCATCTGTTTTGGTGACTATTGGTTTTCATCATTGGTGAACCTTAAGAAAGGCAAAGACGTCATAGTTCAGTCCGTAAGTCCAACGACACGTACCTGGCCGCAATGCATATTGCAGTGGCCTTGGAACTGAGGGACAGGCTGATGGCAGGCCTGGTGGCTCTGAGAGACACGTTGCAAGCCAAGTCGAAGGACTTTGACAAGATTATCAAGATTGGCAGGTCAGTGTAGTTACTGGTTTTGGTCTTCAAGCTGAAACCTCCAGATCGTCAAATAGATAGCTATAGTAAATAATACCGCTCCAATCTGTACAACTCTAATGTGACACCAAACATCCTTCCTTAAACCTAACTTATAACGATTATAACTTATAATATAAAATTCTCGTGTCACAATGTTCGTTCCCGTACTCCTCCGAAACGGCTTGACCGATTCTCATGAAATTTTGTGAGCATATGGAGTAGGTCTGAAAATCGGCCAACATCTGTTTTTCATACCACTTAGTTATAAAAAAAAATTATATAGCAAAACAACGTTTGCCCGGTCAGCTAGTGACTTGTAACATTCTGCTGGGCAATATAGCCAACCGTTAGATCTACTGGCTAGTTATATCTAAACAACTCCGACTTAACTCGATGGATTACCAAAATAATTAATCTGGTTTTCGTTAAAATAATTTAGTCGTCCAACTCACTCGGCTCATAAGCCCACGATGAAAGATGTTAACTAAATCTCCATGTATTTATTATTTATTGGTATTTAAAAGGCTTATTCTTTACACTAGTAAATGGGACTGACTACCCAGCAATAGGACCTCGAACCAGTAAAGACAATAACCATCGTATCTTTTGACGTGACAACGTCTTATAAATTGGTTTGCCGGGTGACACTTCAAGAAACTGCGTTACGCTCCGGTCACGTTCCGCGCTCACAATGAGAGCGAGTGAGAGGCACGCGTCCCTTCGACTCGGGCATGGTTAGCCCGCCTATTAGCGAGTGAGACAGACATAAAAAGTGAAAGGCACGCGTCCCTTCCACTCGAGCACAGTTAACCCGCCTAAGAGCGAGAGAGACAGAGCGAGAGAGAGAGAGAGATAGGCATACACACCGGTTCATGTTATACGAATGAATATTCACATTAAAATTATTTTACCACTCAAAGTCGTTGTCTCGTAAAACTTTCGCCCGTATACCGACTTTACAGGCAACCAATTTTTTTTTCTCCAGAACTCACCTCATGGACGCGGTACCACTTACCCTTGGCCAGGAGTTCAGCGGCTACGCCACCCAGCTCACATATGGCATTGAGCGCGTCTGTTCCACATTGCCGAGACTACACTACTTGGCTATCGGCGGCACTGCTGTCGGAACTGGACTGAATACGAGGGTTGGTTTCGCTGAGAAGGTCGCAGCTGAGATCGCATCGCTCACTGGTAAGTTTTATCGCCATTATTAATTTGGTTGTTGATGTAATAGCATGGTTAGTGACCACAAGAGCAGTGGCTACGCGACTACGAGTTACGGGAATTAGAGTGATTGTGCCATATGCCCAGACTACACTATCTGGCTATCGGTGGCTGGCAGGATGTAGGCACTGGACTGAATGCGAGAGTTCGTTTTGCTGAGAAGGTTGCTGCTGAGGTTTGACTATCTCGTTGGTGTAGTGGCAAAGTTTCTGCCTTACATCCGAGAGGTCCTGGGTTCGAATCCCAGGTCGAGCCAAAATTGTTTCTGAGATTTTCTGTCACGAATTTCTCAAAAACAGCTCGGAGTCGGAAAGCTGGCGGTGTTACACCCTCGTGCCTCGGTGCGCACGTTTAGCCGTTGATCCTGCGCCTGATCTCTCTCCGGTAATGTCATGTCGGATTGCCCTCTCTTTTAGAGTGATGGAACGGTGAGTGCACCTGTGTATTGCGCTTACACTTGTGCACTATAATATCACCTGCGTAGTTGGCTGATCTCTGTTGAGATTGGCCGCCGTGGTCGAAATTGGCCAGGAGGACTGTTATTATTATTATTTTGCTGCTGAGATTGCTTACAGGTAAGTCTAATCGTCGAGATTTCCATCACACCTTTTCTTCGTTTGGAATCCAGTTTAATCTGCTCATGCCGGGCCACGACACACACTCAGCAGTCGATGGATAATGTAACTTTTTTATCTAAAGTCATTTCAGTCAGTCATCTAGTCATCATTTAACTTTAATATTTACAAATGTTACAAATTTCGCTGAATTTATATTTGTGGTATTGGTTGACACATTTGATTACATTTTTACGCTATAATATCTGTCTCCACAGAATATATTCCCGATGTGCGTCGAACAACGCAGTTAGATTGTTAAATAAAAAAAACCAATCAAATTTTGTCCAAATCCAAACATAGAAAGTAATAACATATCCCTCTTATTTCCAGGCATACCCTTCGAGACGGCCCCGAACAAGTTCGAAGCGCTCGCCTGCCACGATTCGATGGTGGAAGTGTCTGGCGCGCTCAACACGATCGCCGTGTCGCTCATGAAGATCGCTAATGACATCCGCCTGCTCGCGTCCGGCCCGCGCTGCGGACTCGCCGAGCTGTTGCTGCCTGAAAATGAACCAGGATCTTCTATTATGCCAGGTGAGTGCGAGCGAGATAGGATCCTAGCTAGCCGTCGCCTTCTAGACATCAACCGATGTCATAAAGCCATTTGTAGCTTACATTATAAATACACGACCGCCGCGTTGTCTAACACAATCGCCGTGTCGCACAAAACGAGCGTCGCGTCGCTCAACACGATCGCCGTGTCGCTCATGAAGATCGCTAACGACATCCGCCTGCTCTCGTCCGGCCCGCGCTGCGGACTCGCCGAGCTGTTGCTGCCTGAAAACGAACCAAGATCTTCTATTATGCCGGGTTAGTGCGAGCGAGATAGGATAATAGTTAGCCGTCGCTTTCTAGACATCAACCGACACGGCATCAAGCCATTTGTAGCTTACATTATCAATACACCATTGCCGCTTCGCTCAGCACGATCGCCTTGTCGGTCATGATGATCGCCAACGACATTCGGCTGGCTGTTGTTGCCTGAAAACGAACCAGGATCTTCTATTATGCCGGGTGAGTGCGAGCGAGATAGGCTCATAGCTAGCCGTCGCCTTCTAGGCATTAACCGACGTCATCAAGCCATTTGTAGCTTACATTATGGCCGTGTCGTACAACACGAGCGCCGCGTCGCTCAGCACGATCGCCTTGTCGCTCATGAAGATCGCCAACGACATTCGCCTGGCTGTTGGTACCTGAAAATAAAGCAGGATCTTCTATTATGCCGGTTGAGTGCGAGCGAGATAGAATCATCGGGGCAGCTGCCCCCCCTAGAGATTCTAAAAAAGTTGCCAAATATAATGCAACCAAAGTCCTAAGTATTTGAGTTGATTTGCTTGAAGCTCAAGCCTTGAACTCCAACTCTTCCATGCACGACGTGTACGGTAGAGCGATCGTTTTGCTAAACTCAGGAGACTAAAAACCTGGCTAAGAAGCACTATGAGTGAAAATCGCCTTAATGGTTTGGCCATGATGCACCGAAAACGTATACATGGAAACTTACAAGATTTTAATAATAAAGTGGTCGAGAAGTTTACAATGAATCGCCGAAAATTTTATTTTAATTAACCTAATATAAACAAACAACGACCATTATAATATTAAAATCTGATAATTAAAAAAATACGCTGTACGCTGTACACTTATTCAAATTCAAACTCCTTTTTATTCTATTTTTCTAATAAATGTTATTATATTTACAATTTTTTTTTGTGTGTTTAAAAATTGGTTTCTTTCCACATCTTTTTGGAAATATATTGGTATGTATTAACTTCATAGGGGCTATGTTTTATAAACGCCATGGTCTTGAAAATATTAAAAATAGGTGTCATCATGCCAATTGACTGAATATTTATTCGTTATCCGTCGCGACATGCATAATAATGCACTTTATTGCATTTGTTCATGTAGGTCGCTGACGAAGAGTTCGATGTTCATCTAAATAAATTTTGTGTGTTTAAGAATTGGTTTCTACAGCTTTTTGGAAGGTTGGTTGTATTAACTTTATAGGGGCCATGGTCTTGAAAATATTTAAGATAGGTGTCATCGTAAGAGGTGCTTGTGGCGCAGTGGTTGCATCGCTTTGGTAGTGATATTTAAAGTTAAGCAACCTAAGGCGCGGTCATGTTTGGGATGGGTGACCATTCTGACCATTTAAGTTACGTCTATTTACAAGCATCTCCGTGCTTCCGAAGGCACGTTAAGCTGTTGGTCCCGGTTAATATAGATAGATATTAGTCGTTAAGCCTGGTCAGATGCCCTCGGGCGGCTTAATAACATCTGACAGTAAGGTTGGTCACTTGTCTTACACAAACCCCTTCACCAATCCGCACTGAGTCCGCGTGGTGGAGTATGGCTCGGACCACCTCATAGTTGAGGTGAGGCCTGTGCCCAGCAGTGGGACGTATATAGGCTGATGAGTGAGGTGTCATCGTGCCTATTGTTTCACATAAAAATTTCATACATTTTCTTATTCCAGGCAAAGTGAACCCGACACAGTGCGAGTCTCTCACAATGGTCGCAGCGCAAGTGATGGGCAATCATGTGGCGGCCACCATCGGCGGCAGCAACGGCCACTTTGAGTTGAACGTGTTCAAGCCCATGATCGTGGCTAACGTACTGCGTTCCATCAGACTCATTGGTAAGCGCATTCGTATACAACATGTTGTGTACACTTCTTGTTCTTCTTAGCGTGTCGATGGAACACGAGAAATCATATAGCCCAGAATTCAGTCACTTGTATTGCGGATCGACTGCAGTTCATTAAATCCGCTGTACACACACACACTGATCCTGGATTACTGTACTGTTTGTAAATCAGTCGATTTATGTGTATTGTATATATGTATTTACAGATATCTATTTGTGTACCAAACTTAAATGAAATAAAAATTAAATATATTAACCAAAAAACCATAGTAAGTCTACATCAAGACGTCCCCCTCAGAAATACTTCCTATCCCCCAATCGGCAAGGATACCTGTGTCCTATCATGATTTTGCTACTTTTAGAATGCCATCGTTCCATCCATTCCATTGCTGACGATCACAAGTGGTATTTAATATCCATATTTGAATAGTTATCATTGCATTACCTCCAGTGGGTTTAAAAATCGGTGTATAATCTAAAACGAAACTCCACATTTGAAACCTATGACATCAATTTCCCAGATTTTCAGAGATAGCTGCAGGCCCTTATTTGAAAAAAAACTATATTTTTTACAGTCTCTTAAAGTCTCACCCAGAGATCTTTAAAAAAAGTAACGTGGTCAAAACTAGGAAACTAAGGGCTCAGTATGTTTATCTGTTGCATAATCCTTGATGTCACATTAGTAGATTGTATCATGAGGAAGCAAAATAATATTTTTACGGCGAGGGCGCTTTTTTGAATCCAGAGCGAAGTGAGGGATTCAAAGTACGTCGCCCGAGCCAAAAATATATTTGCGTCCAACTGATACACTCTACTTTTCATCACCCTCTATGAGAAAATAAAAAGCGGCTCAGTTTTAATAAAATTTAATTATTGAATAATAATATTTATATAATTTATCAAAACCAAGAACTTGAATGTGAAAATTTATGAAAACGCGGGCCGTAGTTCGCGCGTTTTTTTTTTTTACTCAGTTGCCAGCGGCGGCGGCGGGGCGATGGTCGACGGACGTGCCGTCTAACCAGCCAGTCTCTTGCGTTCGGCGGGAAACTCTAAGATGTTCCAAATTCAATAAGTGCGAGCAAAAGAATTTTTGGTCGCACTTATTTCAATAAAGAGGACCAAAATCTCATTTCTGCCCGCTGGACAGTCTGTGGCAAAGAGTAGATTAAAAGTACCTATGTCGCTTAGATGCATCACCTTTGGGCGCACTTAAAGGCGACCAAAATCGTCTTTTTCGAATAGATGGGATGAAAAATAAATGCCTATAATGTGAGTATCACATTGTTTAACACTGACGGACGAAAGCCAGACACAATAGATGTTTTTATTGTTATTACTGCTATAGCAGTCTACTGTCCATTAAAGTGTTAATAACCTCCCGGATAAAATAAAAACTTTTCATCCCATCTATTCGAAAAAGATGATTTTGGTCGCCTTTAAGTGCGCCCAAAGGTGATGCTTCTAAGCGACATAGGTACTATTACTCTACTCTTTGCCACAGACTGTCCAGCGGGCAGAAATGAGATTTTGGTCCTCTTTATTGAAATAAGTGCGACCAAAAATTCTTTTGCTCGCACTTATTGAATTTGGAACATCTTAGAGTTTCCCGCCGAACGCAAGAGACTGGCTGGTTAGACGGCACGTCCGTCGACCATCGCCCCGCCGCCGCCGCTGGCAACTGAGTAAAAAAAAAAAACGCGCGAACTACGGCCCGCGTTTTCATAAATTTTCACATTCAAGTTCTTGGTTTTGATAAATTATATAAAAATGAGTTCGTCAAGTGACAGTGATATGGAATTAACTCCTGAAAGTATAAGAACCGACGCAAAAAATGTGATGGAGCCGCTTTTTATTTTCTCATAGAGGGTGATGAAAAGTAGAGTGTATCATTTGGACGCAAATATATTTTTGGCTCGGGCGACGTACTTTGAATCCCTCGCTTCGTTCAGGATTCCACTTTAGAATCCCTCGCTACGCTCGGGATTCTACTCTAGAATCCCTCACTTCGCTCTGGATTCAAAAAAGCGCCCTCGCCGTAAAAATATTATTTTGCTTCCTCATGATACAATCTACTATAAAATTGTAGAGTTTGAGATACAATTGACTGAATAGCTCCAACAAAATTGTTTTGACAGTGTGACTGAATTTATGAATTATTAAAAAATTGACATGAAATTACAAATATTAATGTGACATATTATACTTTGATATATCAATATTGTATTTATTCTGCCTATTTTAATTAATTTTGCACACCTGCATGCAGGTTGAATACTTGCACTAACTTATGATAACATACATACATAACGACTTTGACGACCGCTTGGTGCAGTGGTCCACAGGTCGGACTTCTAAAACCGAGGGTCGCGGGTTCGATCCCCGCACAGTACAAGCATAAGTGTGCATGAACATTCGTGTTTGTAATGGTCTGGGTGTTTTCTATGTATAATATGTATTTATTTACAAAAAAAGTATTTAAGTATGTTTATCCATTGTCCAGTACCCATAACACAAGGCTCGAAGCTTAATTTGGGACTAGAAAATTGGTGCGATTGTAGTGAAATATTTATTTATTTATAATATAATCAAAATGTAACTACTATTAGTATTTGCATGCCTGTGCGCAGGCTGAATACATACACAAAACTTTTATTTCTAAGACCTTTGTAGAATTGCAAATTTGTTGTATTTTTGCAAATAGCCGATTTCTATTTCTATTTCTAAAACCAGTATACTTTCAAATAAACGTATTTCATTTCATTTCCCAGGTGACGGGTGCCAGGCGTTCAACAAGAACTGCGCGGTCGGCATCCAGGCCAACGAGGCGCAGATCAACAAGATCATGCGCGAGTCCCTCATGCTCGTCACCGCGCTCAACCCGCACATCGGATACGACAAGGTAAAGTCACTCCTGAAGCTAAAAAAGACAAATATTTTACTTTAAATTTTCACTTAACGACTAATATCTGTCGATATTAACCGGGACCAACAGCTTAACATGCCTTCCGAAGCACGGAGATGCTTGTACATACAATACATCACTTAAATGGTAAGAATGGTCACCCATCTCAAACATGACCGCGCCTTAGATTGCTTAACTTTTAGTATCACTTCCAAAGCGCTGCAACCACTGCGCCACAAGCACCTCACTTAAATGGTCAGGATGGTCACCCATCCCAAATATGACTGCGCCTTAGGTTGCTTAACTTAACTCAGAGGCCCTCGGCGCCTTAATAACATCTGACAGTAAGGTAGGTCACTAACCTTACAAACACTCCTCCACCGCGCCGCACTGAGCCCTCGTGGTGGAGTATGGCTCGCACCACCTCATAGTTGACTACTCTAAACGATTCGTATTTAGTCATGGATAGATTTCCGCAAAGTAACGCCTTTTTTTGGGGATAGGATTGCTCTTGACCCAAGACCAAGACCGAACGAGGCAAAGACTGAGTCTACGATGGAGCGAGAAGAAGCTAGAGTGAACACTCTAGCTTTAAATTCGTAATCTAATCTAGCCTGATACCATTAACTATATCAAATCAGCAAACATAGCTGTAGGGCACGGCTTGACATAAAACTTACAAAGCTTCACCGTCGAGCTGTTCCAAACGTCTGGTTTAACCAACAATGTAAGCGAGAAAAGAAAACACCTTGTGGAAATTTTAAAGCAAAATAATTCTAATCGGTTCTCGTATGCAATTTATTACGTACGTATTAATTACGTTGAATCAGTCCTGCGATATGCACTCATTATATGGGGTAATAGTACAGATATAGAAAAGGCGTTCATTGCACAAAAAAAGTGTGTTAGAGCGATATGTGGTACTGCACCTGACGAACCGTGTAAGCCTTTATTTCAATCTCTGAATATTTTGACACTCCCTTGTCTTTCTATATTCGAAGCGGCAAAATTTGTGAAAAATAACATGAATTATTTTACTCAAGCCAAAGACGTCTACAAACGAGGAACCAGAAACAGAAATAGGTTAGTTTCCGTTATAATTCCTAAGAGCGCGAAATTCCAAAAAAATTGTTATTGGATGTGCATGACAATATATAATAGGATACCACAAGCAATTCAAGACCTACCTTTTAATAAATTTAAAAAAGAATTATACAACTGGCTTAGTGAAAAGGCTTTTTACACTACACATGAATATTTAAATTGCGATAGAAGATGATAACTAATAATTTTTTGTTAATTTAATGATAATTTGTTGACATTTTGTGATTGTTTAGATAGACATTTTACTATTTAAATTTATTATGCCAATATTGATTTAAGATTTGCATGCCATTGTTAATGGTTCATTAAGCGGATGTATAATTGCTGATAAATAATTATGACCATCTCCAGTGTACCTTAACCAAACGCAAATAAAGATTTCTATTTCTATTTAGCTTTAGTCATGGATTTCCGCAAAGTAACGTCTGATTCCATCAAGTTTCTCCTAGCCGGTTCCGGCCACGGAGGCCAATCTCAACAGAGATTAGCCAACTGCGCAAGAAATTGCACAAGTGTGAGCGCAATACACAGATGCACTCACAGTGAGTGCATCTGTGTATTGCCTTATCCTTCACTTTTAAAAGTTCGGTCATGACATGTGGACCACTGCACCAAGCGGTCGTCATTATAATAACCGGAATCATTGAATTTCTTATACAAATACAATATTTTTTTCCCCAGGCTGCCTTAATAGCGAAGACAGCGCACAAAGAGGGTGGCACCCTCAAGGACACGGCCATCAAGCTCGGCATCCTCACCGCTGAACAATTCGACGAGTGGGTGAAACCTGAGAACATGCTAGGACCCAAGTAAACACTAGCCTAACTATAATGTACCACTGTGCAGAGGTATGGAAGCTCCCAGACGTAGGAAAACTTGTTTTTTTTTTGTATATCGTTTACCATGATCGTGCCAGGAATGTCTACTGAGAAAATGAAATTAATCGGTTTGATTAAGCATTTGTATTGAAATGAGACACTTTTTACGGATTATATCGCGATTTATTTACATTTGGTTTTAACCTGACGTTTCGGACCCTTTTCAGCGTCCGTGGTCACAGGTAGACTAAGGTGTTAGTTGTCATTACCCAGTTTTAAAAAATTGTAAACTACCATCACCAAAATATTAAGTTACATTCCTATCCACACAAAATGAGCTAACAGTATCTTGAGGTCTTAATTCGTAAAAAGTGTCTCATTCCTATGTCTACTGTTCGCATTAACCGAAGAAACAAATATAAGCATTCGTATTTAAATCAGACAATATTTTAAATATGTGCAGTGCTATGTATGTGTTAGTTACGTATCGTTTGATGCTATGTACGACGTAACGTTAGTATTTTGTTTTCCGAAGAAGATGACTGGAGACGATCGTAAAACGAATAGCTGAAAATACTGCCTTTAAAGTGTGTCAACTCCCAGCCCATTAGTAGACAAGTACAAAGTTATAACAGACACTGGTATTCTTAGTAAGTATCCAATTTTATTGTTACCATACTTCGATCAATAAAACACTTGTTAAATTCAATCAAAGTACCTACTTATTAAATCAACTCCCGTTCAACAGAATGTAACTTTATATTTTCAGAAGACTCTATTTTTAAATAATTAATACTGAATGAATATTTTATTTGCATTAATAAACTTGCTCTCAATGAAAATCACAGATCACTTTTGCCCTAAAAGTTGTCTGTTTCTCAGTTTAAAATAAATGTGCTACTCAATCTTGACTTGTGATTTAAAATTGGCATTACTTTCCTACATCGTCGTAAATAATAGTTTGTATCGGTCAAATTGTAAATGTTTTAAAATATTCGGAGTTATATTAATTCCTGGATGTCACAAGTATTGTTTTGTGGACGTGTTTAGAAGATAAAGTAAGCCTTTTTGAACACAAGTCATTTAGTGGATGTAACTTTTGTAAGATCTGTCAAAGTATTGTTAAAATGATAAAAAAAAAACTATTTAATATTTGCATTTACATTACCAAACGTTACTTGAAATTTTGTTATATCGACACATAGGTCATTGTAAATAATATAAAATAAATCGTATTTTGAATTGTGTACTTATTGCTTTACAAAATTTTATTTGTCTTTGCCTACGTTTATTTTCGAACTGTAAAATATAATATGTTTTGTATCGAAATAAAAATCTGTTTTTTTGGAATGTTATTCATTCATTGTGTAATGTTCATAATTAAAGTTAAATTTAATCAATTCTTTTATTCTTCATGCATTCGTCCAAACGGCTAGGTACCAAAATCATTAACACTTGCGCCGAACCCTTTTTTCCCCGTGGGTTACCTGAAAGAAATTTTCCTTTTAAGACCGTAAATGCTTCTCGTTTTATAAGTTAGCCCGAAGTTCAACCGTAGTCATAAAGACAAACAGGTATTTGAAACTCGCCCTTGCCTGAGTCACTCAATTTTGTTACCTACCTACTGTGAGTTACTAACGTTTTTAAACGCTTTAAAAAATATGCGGGTGGAATAAAACTCATGAATTTATACTTGCTTCCACTACATAATATATTTTGCAATATTAATCTCAGTAAATGCAGCCATTTTCATACTTGATAAATCTTTGGTTCATTAATTACAGTTAAAATTGATTGATAATAATATATCACACTTTACAAAATACCTATTTTTATGGAATGCCTTTGGAATCAATGACTAGATAACAAAATTGTTAACTTAAATTCTCCAACAATACAAAAACAATAAAACTAAAATGAGAAAATTATATAAATCTATGAATTAACTTCAACTATTAATAATATATTGGCTATAAGACTAGAGTCATAATAAGTTACAATAACAATTGCACATTGCATTAAATGTGGAAGGCATCTTATTCAACTGATTATGTAGAAAAGTATGCTTAAGATTATTTACATAAATACATCTTTGATATTCTGAAATTGCTTGACAGCTAGGTCAACTGGTAGTTCAAAATCATATGGGGTCAACCGATCTAAGCTTTGCAATGTATCTTGAAAACCTGTGTTGACAATGTAACTTGTAGATGAATAGTAGTTATCTATTAAAGATCTGCTTTTCAAGATAATGTTAAGCCAGACAACAAGTTTGTGTGCATTCAATGAAGCACACACAAATGCTTTAAAGTGTGCATCATAACTTCTTTTGTAAGGCATGTGTGATGCCAATATACTGCCTATAGCACTTAACAAGCCCTGCTTGTTAGTAATAGCTGTTCCCCCAACAATGTCTAAATTAAAGCTTTGACTCAATTTTCTGGCTGGTGTAGAATTGTATCTGTCACCATCATTTATTTCATAATATCGCAAAATCAGTTCCCAAATATGCATAGTGTGCGATGTTGAAGATCTTCTAACAGGAAAGCAACCAATGAGAGGAACAAGTGATGTTGACTCGGGGCCAACAAGACCGTGTTGCAAAAGATCACGCAAATTGACAGCTAAATGCCTCCTTACTGCTGTAGTTAGAGGTGCATCGTTGATCACAACACCACTTTCCTCAGATTCACTGTCATAACTATCAATCATGCTGTGAGTAGGTCTGTCTCTAGATACCAAATGCAGGACAGCATCAATTGACATTTCCAACTTAGCCCGCAAATTGCCCCAGTGAGTCACAATGGTGGATGACTTCCTTTCATATCTTTTACTCGTGTTTGGGGAACACCCAAATTGTGATACAGTAAATATTTGAATCAAAGTTGAAGCTTTCCTCATAAGGTTGATTGTTTCAGCTCTGAGATCATCATTAGTTTTGCTTGGTTTGAAATTCCTTTCAAAGGTCTCTGATTTGACTTTTTTTGCATCACCCTTTGTCTTGCTACCACTTTTGAGTTCTTCATTTTTCATTACTTTTATGAATTTCTGCATGTCCTCAATGTGAATCTGAAGTTTACTGATGATTTCATCTTTAGACAGTTGTCTATCAGCATACTGTTTGACTGCACAGTTGATTTGGTGCCTTAGTTCATCAGCACTCAATGGTTGACATCCTTCTTCTAAGCTTTGGTCTATTTCAGATCTGAGATGTTCAATGAGGGTTCTATGTTTTGAGTCTCCTAACAAGCTGGGGTCGGCGGCGAAGCGTTCCAATTCTTTTAGCTGCGATTTGAGCCGTTCAATGAAGTGACTCTGGCGGGTTCTTTGTCGTCGCATTTTCCGTTCCAGCTCGACACATTCGCTACAAGGAGCATCGTCAGAGCTCCCTTGAGGCGCTGCTCTCGAGTCGGGTACACCACGAGACGTGAATTCCTCCAGTTCTTTCAACATAGCATCTTTTTCGTCAGGAGGCGCCTTCAGGATTTGTCGCAAACGGAATTCCACTTGAGCTAGATGCGACGTCAAAGAAAACACAGACGATGACAGTATCTCCTGTTCCTCTTCCAAGGCATGAAGCCTGTCCCCGTTGCTGTTCTCCTGAACATGTTCCTCGCATAAAGTTTCTTTCGGAGCCCCGAGAGGCTCACGTCTTGGTTCCTGCCAAATCGGAATCTCGTTCTCGTCATAGTCACTGTTGTTGTCCATTTTTTTATGTCAAAAGCTTTTATTTATAGTTTTATTTTCATGATACGCCGTTTTGATTGTACATTTTTATCGATTTCCTCAAAACAAGCTAAAAAACTGAAAAATACTTTTGGAATGAATGAAATTAGTGCACCATTATTCACGTCACGGTCAGTGTTTCCAACGCTAGTTGTCTAAGTACCCCAAAAATTGAAGTGGAATTTCCCAAATTTGGGGATAACTCCTAATACGAATAAAAAATCTATCACATGGTTTTAGATGGATAAAATTTTGAAACAGCCTTTGTTTTTCACTCCCATTACGCTGGTAGCCATTAGTGATAGATACTATTGAATTGATAGTAATGAAGCGATTTCAGTTCTCAGTTTTTTTTTAGCACATTTAATTTTTTCTCAAACGATGGGTTCGAAAATAGAAGCGCAAATACGGTGGCCAGCACTACACGATAAACACTGCGGTATCTTACTCTCTTGTGATACGGGCGACTTTATAATAAAAAAGGGTAACCTGACGTCATGCGCATTGTGCTTTTGGGAAATGAAAGTTGCCCTGCACCGCTTTTAAGTTGAAAGTCTTTGTGTCAATAACTTTCTGCATCATCATATTCGACAAAGCCATTTAGCCAATTCCAGACAAGCTTGTTTAGCAAATTCCAGTAAAGCGTGAGTTCGCCACTTGTCATCTGATGTTTGTACTCTTATGGTTTTTTAACATTGGGAATCAGTACCGCACAGGTACCAGTAGTGCTTCTGATGGCTTTACTACAGGTATAACTGAATATAAGGGAAATTATGGGAATCCCGCATTTTGCCCATATGTCAACAATCCCCACAGTCCCTAATCGACTTGATATGCCCCACACTTTAGGGAATTCCCCACATGTTGGCAACGCTGGTCACTGTGTACGTCATTGTTGCAAAGCTCTAAAGAGCTTGTATGAGTTGTTGTGACATTTTTAATGGCGAACAAAATGGCGATTTTTTTCTCTCTTTTGAACGTATGGAACCGCTCTCTTTCTTTCATTGACAAGTGTCATAAAAAGGAAAAGACAGACCTAAGGAGGGAAGGCGCTTTTTTCCAAAAAATATCGATTTTTAAATCGATTCGAATCAATGATTAATAAATAGATACCTATACAAAAAATCGAGGTGTGAATCAATTTCGCAAAAATCTTTTCCCAATTTGCTTACCTATTGAGTCTATTATTTTTAATACAAATACAAACCTGTAAAGGAGTAAGGAGTAAAGGAAACTAAGTACACATCCATCTCGCGAGTTTTTGAGTAATTACGTGAACAATTATTGTCATTTCTTTACATGTGTTGAGTTGTACATTCAACTAATTGTAAATCATTTTGTTTGTATCGAATCAGAAATAATCGTATTTTGATTTTAGAGGGTGTTATATCGGTTCAATGAATCGTTTTAGTACTCGATATCGATTAAAATCAAACAAGTTTAAACAATTTTATTTATTATTGAATTTTAAGATTAATTTGGGTTTTAAGGTAAATTTTATGTCCTGGGATAGCTCAGTATTTTATTAATTGCTCAAAGTAATTTTAAGTAATGTTTTTTTTTCCATGAGGTATATGTATCGAACATATTATTATGAGTCGTCACTTAATTTCATTCTTCGAGTCATCATTCAAAGAGTGTTTTAAAATGTCTTATTTTTCAGATGCAGTTAATAATGCAGTAACTTACACCATGTTACTGTAAAGGAGGACCTGGTGTATCTGCTTCTTGAAAAACTCCTCGCACTGACCCATGTTTATGCGAAACATTTCAAACCACACACATTTTAAGAAAAATGATACTTATTATGTAGATATCAGGCGAAATCTAGACATAATAGTGGTTTCATTCATAATATATTATGGTGTAATGTATCAGTACCTAATATCAGTGTAAAGTGATTCTATGTATATAAAATATAATACAATGATAAAAACTTTTAATTTGGAAAATTATTGTTTTATTTAGCATTTGATTTCGAAAGCATGGTTCGATAAATTTGAAAGAGTGCTGCTTTTTTTGCTTTTTGATAAATTCGAATGCCGTTGCCCAACACTACTTTTATATGTTCACGTTGGCAGCCACGCGGAACTGACTTCAAGCTTCATAAACATAATATTTCTCTATGTTTCTCTATGAAATTTGCTAGGAGTTGATCGACTTATTTTTTTAATTTTTTTTGAAATGTCAATATATTTGACGTATTTCTCAGGCCTGGACAAAAAATGACAAAGCTGTCCTAAGATTGAACGAATTATTTCATTTAATCGATTTAACGTGACTTCATGTAATGAAAACAAATCGATAGTATCGTATCGTACGAAAACAAAGTTAGAAGACCACCAGATGTAAATGTTCATTATTTATTTCAGAAATCAGGCTACACGGTATTATTAATTTAACATTATTCTCATAGCTTAGAGTATGAAAGAAGGTAAAATTGAATTAAATCACTGGCTCGGATTGATCATCATCGTCTTTTTTAAATAACATAAAATTCTTAACAATGCTTAGGACTGAATCCACAATTTGGCCGAACCGAAAATTAATGCTATTGGCCATAAAATAACAACAACAAAGCACGAGTCAAAACAGCCAACGCTTTTTCTGGGTCCACTCAATGGATATGGTTTTTCGGCCAACTATTCGCCCTACACATCGATCTGGAGCGGGCTAATAATACACTAATCGGGCCAATAGTTGGCCAATAAAGTACAGCTATTGAAAATTTCACCAATCAACGTTGACCCCATTACTTTTTCGTTATTGGGCGATAGGTTTTAGCAAACTGTTCGCTCAACGTGTGAATTCTAAACTAAAATAGTTGATTAAGAAAATGTTGTTTGAACCTAGGGATGGGCTAGATAAATCTGACTAAAGTAGATTTTGGTAAATAATGAGTTATTTATCATATCAAGTGAGTATTTACAATTGATTTAGATACACTAGCGTAAAGATCAACTGACAGCTCGAAAACGTGAAACCAATTTGTATTTGTTCATGTATGCGTACTCCAGTGATGTAGGTTCTACTATTAAGCACTAGCGATAAGTTTCTATGTTCGTTCTTAGGAGGTAACTATAATTTTAAATACTTAATTACTTTAATAATTATTCTCATAAGATCTTAAAAGGACGATGTATGTTATAACTAAAAGACAAATAGGTTAAAGCGAAAATACATTAAAACTGAAACAGTAAACTTTTAGAACTTAATTATTAAGGTAAGACTTATATAGATTAACTCTACAAAAAAGATGAACAATTTAGGTTAGGTACTTCAAGGCTTTTTATTTTTTCATATAAAACCATTACCTACTGTACGACTAATAACTGGACAAATAAAAAAATACGATAGTCCAGTGTTTAAGTAATTTTAATTTATTTTTTCGTGTATATTCAAAATTTTTATTTTTATTTTTTATTTAATATAAATATTTTTTCCGTCTCCTATTAAAAGCCACTTTGAAGGAAAAGTTATACTACCTACCCCCAACTGCCTCGTTGGTGTAGTGGCAAATTTTCTGCCTAACATCCAACAGGTCCTGGGTTCGAATCCCAGGTCGCCACAGCCAGGTTTTAACCCCCGTGCCCCGAGGCACGGGGGTGTAAAACCGCCAACTGTTCAAGCACGTTAAGCCGTTGGTCCTGCGCCAGATCTCTCTCCGGTCATGTGGGATTGCCGTCTCACCGAACTTTGAGAGTGATGGAACAGTGAGTGCACTTGTGTATTGTGCTCACACTTGTGCACTATAATATCTCCTACGTAGTTGGCTGATCTCTGTGGAGATTGGCTGCCGTAGTCGAAATCGGCAAGGAGGACTATTACTACCTCCCCCTAAACGTGCTCTCATATTTATAGTTAATTTTAAGATTTTCACAAACTTCCATAATGGGGTACTTTTAAGACAAGACTTTACAATGTCTGCCCTAGTTCCCCTTACTATTACTGGTACAGTTTGTCGAAAGTCCCCCGCAAACATAACAGTAATGTTATGATGATGATTTTATCACAGCTTCTTATATCTCTAAGAGTACTATGTAGAGCCTCTACATGAGCTCTATGGATCATGGAACACTCGTGCCAGATTATTATACGCGGTCACCTGGTCATTCAATAATTTTGGTTCATCATGGTACCTCGTAGAGCTACACTCCCCTCTCCGCGTCGCTCGCAAGCAACGCCCCTCTTCCTTGCAGCGTCTTGTTTTGCACATCATGCGGCGCGGGTGAATTTTATATCGGTGTTCCTTAAAATTGTAATATCTTCTAAGATATTCATTGAAATTAAGTGATGTAAAAGACAATTTTGTTCACAATTAAATCAACAACACATTTATTTGGATAAAGATTAATATTATTACGTTGGTACAACTCTTAAGTTTCTCCCGGTTCTAGTGACTTAATCTTAAAAGATTTAAACTGTCGCAGCCATTTTTTTAGATCATTTCAAGAGGAATAATTCTTTCATACATATATTTATGGTATCTTGAACCATTTTCGAAGCGTACGCAACGGAAGCCCTCAAGGATAAATGATTTTCCCCGTTTTTTTCACATTTTCCGTTATTTCTTCGCTCTTAATAGTTGCAGCGTGATGTTATGTAGCCTAAAACCTTCCTCTATTCAACACAAAAATAATTTTCAAACAATTCGAACATGTAGTTCCTGAGATAAGCGCGTTCAAACAAACAAACTCTTCCGCTAATATTAGTAGTATAGAAGTATAGATTAGGTTTGTAACGTTGTTAGTACATTTCTTTTATATTCATCAGAATGATAACCATCCTTGTTAGATGTTTAATGAATTGCTCTAGTTAATTTTAGAAGCTATGATAATAAGTTACTTTATTTTTTAGCATTAAGTATGCAATTTTTTTTACAATCTCAAATTAAAACACACTTGCTTGCGAGAGGTACGAGGTCTAAGACTACATTAATTAATAGTATCAGGCGTTACTTTGCGGAAATCCATAATTAGTATTAACATTGAAGAATTACTTAGCTTTAGATTTCCGCTCAGTTACGCCGGCATAAGTACCCAACTACACTACCTGTGACCACCGACTATGTTAGAGAACAAGCACATGCAAAAAGCACCGCCCGCCCTCCCACAAATCGCATGCAAAACAGATAATGCAATAATTAGTACCAACACCGACGTGCAAAAGAAAACCTCAACGCGTTTCGCCGCCTCACGCGGCATCTTCAGGAGGAGATGTTGTCGCCTCGGCTGCGCTCCGACGACTAACCTGTGAACGCTGGTGAGCAGGCCTTTTATACTTTTCCCCCACTATTGTTGTGACGTACTAGCGACCGATCCGGTCCTATTATTACTAATGATATTATTACTATTTTGACGGTTAGAAAAATTTGAAAAAATATTTAATAGTGGGGACGTTGTGTAACTGACCTGCTCATTCAGCAGTGTAAGCGAATTATCTTTATTATGTTTAATTATTTCTAATTGTTCTAAAACGGATAGTTTTAAACTTTTTTCGCATGTGTGTAAAATTGAAAATGTGTGATTATCAGGAATTCTATGTCCTGTGTCTAAAAGGTGTTTCGCGAAATGGGATTTTTCGGGATGGTTATTTCGATACGCGGATATATGTTCTTTATAACGTGTGTTGAAACTACGGCCGGTCTGCCCTACATATGTGGAGTTACATTCATTACAATTAAGTTTATAAACACCAGATTTCTGGTATTTATCAAGCTTATTATAAAGAACATATATCCGCGTATCGAAATAACCATCCCGAAAAATCCCATTTCGCGAAACACCTTTTAGACACAGGACATAGAATTCCTGATAATCACACATTTTCAATTTTACACACATGCGAAAAAAGTTTAAAACTATCCGTTTTAGAACAATTAGAAATAATTAAACATAATAAAGATAATTCGCTTACACTGCTGAATGAGCAGGTCAGTTACACAACGTCCCCACTATTAAATATTTTTTCAAATTTTTCTAACCGTCAAAATAGTAATAATATCATTAGTAATAATAGGACCGGATCGGTCGCTAGTACGTCACAACAATAGTGGGGGAAAAGTATAAAAGGCCTGCTCACCAGCGTTCACAGGTTCCCACACCGACGGCCCGACGCGCGCCCCTGCGCCGCCAGCACCGGCCGCCACGGCGCCCGCGGCGCCCCCAACCGCACAGGCAGGGACCACCTTGGCCACCCCGGCCAACCCCGCCACTGCGAGGGGCGCCCCCGCCCCTGCCGCGTCCCGGCGCAGACGCCGCCGACGCCGCCGCCGCACAGAGGCGAACACCGGCCCACCCGCGGCTGCGTCGACCCCGACGCAAACCGCCAGACCACCGACCCCCCCCCCAAGCTCCCCAGGATTTTGCCTGCGGGGGGACCATCACCGCAGCCCACGCCATCCCCCCACAGGCAGTGGCAACCCACCGTCCCTCCTCTTGGAGGGCCACGGGACCAGCCCAGCCCCCCCGCCCAGCTTCCCAGCCCTCACTGAGGCCGAAGTCGGCCCAACGAGGCCCTCAGCTGGGAACACGACCCCAACCGGCCTTCCGGCCCCCCCGTCCCCAACTGCCTCTTCAGCCCCCGAGCGGGTTTGCGAGTCGGGTGCCTCAGGCCCCGATCTCGTTCATGAGGCCCCAGCCTCCCCTAGAGGCCCAGCGACCCCACTTCCCACAGCAGCAGACGGGGGCAACCCCCGTGATCCCTCTCCAGGCAGTGCTGCAGCTCCTCCACACCCTGCTGATCCAGATCGGGCAGGGGATGGACCCATGCGCGGCGATCATGAACGGGCTGAATCAGCTCGTTATGAGTCGCTGCGCCTAATCTACTGGAACCCCGGAGGGGTCCGGGGTAAACAGCAGCAACTGCGCCATCTCGCCCAGTCGCAGGACGCCCACATCGTCCTCCTGGGCGAGACCCACCTACGGCCGTCCACGCACTTCTCCCTGCCGAATTACAAGATTTACCGCAGGGATGAGGTGAGCCCACAGAACGCGCCCTACAGGGGCACAGCAGTAGCGGTAAGGCGGGACGTGATCCACGAGGAGCTACCGTGGACGGAGTTTAAGACTCTGAGCTCCCTGGGGGTCAGGGTCCACACCCCAGCACACGAGCTCCGTATCTTCGCCGCCTACCGCCCACCAACTGCCGCATTCCACCCGTCCGACCTCGACGAAGTGTTTGTCGACGGTCTACCGACAATCCTAGCAGGCGACCTCAACTGCAAACATGTGCAGTGGGGCTCCCGCATCACGCGGGCGGACGGCCGTCGCCTGCTAGACGCCACCACCACCAGGAACATCGAGGTGGTGGGCACGGATTCCCCGACACACATCCCCACCGAGGAAGGTCACCAGGCGGACGTGATCGACGTGGTCCTCCACAAGGGCCTGCGCGTCCCCCTGTCGACGGAGGTGCTGTACGAGGGAGACACCCAGCACCTCCCCCTGCTGATCACAGTCCCCACCTCTCTAGCGGCGGTGAGAGTGCGTCCGCCCAGGTCCCGCGTAGATTGGCCAGCCTACAAGTTGGCCCTCAGGGACCTGACAATCGAGGGCCCAATCTCCACGCCAGAGGAGATTGACGCCGCAGTGGCCCTCCTGACCCAGCGGATGAGGGAAGCGAAGGCGGCTCATACCGAGAAGGTACCGCCGCCCTCCCAGAAACGCTCCCAGCTTCCGCTTTTCTTGAGGGCACAACTTCAACAGAAGAAAGCCCTCAAGAAACTATGGTGCGAATCGAGATGCCCTAGGGTCAAGGCGGACTTAAACGCCATGACGGCCAAGGTGACCGAGGCGGTGAGAACGTGGCAAGGTCGTGAGTGGGACGACCTTATCGACAGGGCAGGAGAACACCTGCCCACACTGCACCGCCTCAACAAAGCCCTCACCGGGGAGAAGTCCCACACATGTCCCCTCCTGGACTCGGACGGTCAGAGAAGATTCGCGGCCCAGGACAGAGCCCGAATCCTGGCGGAGCACCTGACCGTCCAATTCAGGCCCCACCCGCCAGCCCCCAGAGCCCTCCACCACCACGCAGACGTGGTACAGAGAGTGGAGGAATTCCTGGCCATTACCCCACCTCCACTCCCGGGCGACACCTTCATCTCCCCATCGGAGGTGAAGAAGATTGCCGCCCGGCTCAATAGGAAGAAGGCGCCGGGCCCCGACGGCCTTCCACCCGCAGCCCTGGCGGAGCTGCCCAGGAGGGGAATAGCGGCGTTGACCCGCATCTTCAACGCCGCCCTCAGGACGAACCACTTCCCCACGCCATGGAAGAAAGGGCGGGTGGTGATGATCCCCAAACCGGGGAAAGACCGCCGCCGCCCAGAGAGCTACAGGCCCATTACCCTGCTGGATCACGCCGCCAAGCTGTTTGAGCGAGTCCTGCTGCGCCGACTGCGCCCCTTCCTCATCCCGAGGGATGAGCAGTTCGGCTTTCGCAGCGGGCACTCCACCACGCTCCAGCTGGCTCGAGTGATCCACCACCTAGCCGAGGGCCTAAACAAGAAGAAAGCCTCGGTGGCGGTCTTCTTAGATGTGGAGAAAGCTTTTGACCGGGTTTGGCACCCCGGTCTCATCTTCAAGCTCTCCACGACCGCCCTGCCCCCAGCCTTAGCCCACCTGATAGCGTCCTTCCTCCGAGGACGCTCCTTCCAGGTCGCCGTGGAGGACGCTACGTCCGCTGAGGGCCCCATTGATGCAGGGGTCCCCCAAGGCAGCTGCCTTTCACCGACCCTGTACGCTGCCTACACCAACGACGTTCCCACCATCGATCAACTTCATGAGTGGGAACCCAAGGTCGAGCTGGCGCTGTTCGCGGACGACAGCGCATTTTTCACCACCGCCCCATGGGTCAAGGCGGCGGTGAAAAGGATGCAGAAGCAGCTCGACCTACTGCCGGACTGGCTGGAGAGATGGCGGATAGCGGTTAACGTGGGTAAAACCGCCGCCATCTACACGGGCCCCAAATGCAGGAAGTTGCCCGAGCTGGTCCTCAACGGACAGAATATTAAGTGGCAGCCGAGTACTAAGTACCTAGGCTGCCACCTGGACCAGCGCCTAACACTCAAAGACCAGGTCAAGCACCTGGTCAACTCCAGCCGCGGGGCGCGCGCAAGACTGCGCCCCGTATTCCAGTCCCGCCTGCCCACCAGAACAAAGGTGGGCATTTACAAGACGTACGTGCGCTCCAGGCTAACATACGCGGCCCCAGCCTGGTACGCAACGATCAGCGCAACCCACCGTACGAAGCTCCAAACCCAGCAAAACATAGCGCTCCGAATTATAACGGGGGCAGGGCGCTATGTAAGGAATGCTACAATCCACAGGGACCTCAAGATCGAGGCCCTGGAGGAATTCGTGGTCCGCACATCCCGAAGGATGTACGAAAGAGCGGACCACGGGCCGCACCCCGGGCTACAGAATATAGCCCCCATGCCCACGGTAACTCAGGCGAGCAAGAGGCCAACCCCACGACAGGTCTGCTCCCTAAATCCGCCCTCCCACCTATCCACTCACCAATCCCAACCTCACCAAACGAACTCTCTTCCCTATCCCAGCCAGAGTCAGCCGCAGTCAGCTTGCCCTGCTCATCGGGCCTCCCCGAACGGGGTCTCACCTGATGGGCAGCCCGCAGCGACTGTGCAGCCGGCTCTGGCAGAAGACGAAGATAGAGACCTGTCGTCGCAAGACGGCCGCGCACATGCGGCACCCAGCACCGTGGGCCAGTAGGCCCATGAGAAGAAGCCCGGGGAAGGAGCTTAGGTTCGAACCCGAACCGCCCCTAGCGGGGCGAAGAAACCCGATGTTCACAGGTTAGTCGTCGGAGCGCAGCCGAGGCGACAACATCTCCTCCTGAAGATGCCGCGTGAGGCGGCGAAACGCGTTGAGGTTTTCTTTTGCACGTCGGTGTTGGTACTAATTATTGCATTATCTGTTTTGCATGCGATTTGTGGGAGGGCGGGCGGTGCTTTTTGCATGTGCTTGTTCTCTAACATAGTCGGTGGTCACAGGTAGTGTAGTTGGGTACTTATGCCGGCGTAACTGAGCGGAAATCTAAAGCTAAGTAATTCTTCAATGTTAATAATAAGACTACATTGTTATGGCAGAATAAGTATTATTGGAATGGTTTAGTGAATAAAAGTTTTGATTCAATTGAAAGTATAATTTTATTTTTGAAACTTTAGCAACTAAATACTGCATATCGATTAGGGAATCGAAATTCGCTAATCGATAGTCTGTATCGATATCGATTAGTCGATAACTTTATCGATTTATAGAATAAGATTGTATTGATTACCCTCGAAATACGCAAGGACATCACTAAAATGACTCACTCTTTTCTTTTTTTAAGTCGAGCACTTAAGATTGACAGAACATGACAACAATTTAATTGAATGGATGAATGTACCAGAGATATTCTTCTTCTACATAGTATTTATATTTTCTTGGTTGGCAGCATTGACAAAAGAAAAATGTCAAATGTGTCAAAACTTTCAAAAGTTCGTCTATGAGCAGGATACATAAATATTGTCTAAGCCTTTCATAGTCTGTATTATTTCCATCTCTAACCCCCGACCGATACACACGTCGTAAGCCAAAACGCTACTCGCCCAACGTGTGGATGGGGATTTCAGGCGATTACAATACAACGCTCAAATCAATGCAATGATGGCCCGAGCGTTGTTTCTTCGCCCCCCTGTGGCTCCTGTGTCGGGATCTTCAAAGCATATGTGAGCGATGCGTAGTATCTCTAGTTAGTATGAGCTTCAAAGGATTCCGCGTTGGCCGTTCGCGAGCCGTCCCGTCCACACGTTGGGGATGTGCGCAGTCTTTCACAGCACCCACCGAGAGCGCACGTTAAATGAATTTTGTTAAAGTCAACCACTTACACGACCCATGAACCCTACTACAGCTTCGGGACAAATTGTGGCTTTCCGGCCGGCTGTCGCTCATTGGCTTCCTACTTGGAACTAAGCTAACTAACAACCTCAATAAATATAAAGAAACTTCTGTATAAATAATGAAATCACGAATGTATTTCACTTTTGTTATATTTTACTCGCATATCCCAACTTATAGATTAAGGGCTAATTTTGAGAAGCCAAGCCATAGGTTCAAAGCGAATCTGCACAGCCGGCCAACTTGTAATTGGCAAAGTTTCTGCTCAAACTCTGGGACACATAGATTAAAATACGAAATTATTCGTAATAGCTAGCTCTGATTAGAATAATAGGCTGAAACTTGTCGGGTTTATTTTTCGAATAGTGAATAGCTTTAAATTTAAACTGATTGAATCATTCTAAGCTTATTTATTTATTTATATATTTATTGCTAATATTCCATATAGCAGACTATAAATAGTACAACAAATAAGTATACACCCAGCAGGGCACAGCAACATAAGATAATGAAAATAAAACATTATTTTATGTATAGCACATAAGTAGGTACTACTTCACTTAAATCTTAGCTTCTTTCCAGTTTTAACAATGAGATTTAACTATTATTTTTCTGTAATAAGTATCTTTTTTAAGTATTTCTTTTATCTTATAAGCAGCACCAGTGAGGTAAATTAATTTCACGCATAGAAAATTAACTTCTTTTCTTAAGGAAAGGGGACATTCTTATTTATTACTAATGTTAGTTCTTTATCACCTTAATCTTAACAAGTGACAAGTTTCCTTTGTTTCACTGTTTACTGTGGTTAGTTCACTGTTTTACGAACCGTTTATGACACCATTTACCGGATTATGTATACTGATACAGGTTACTGGTATCTTGACGTATTCCTTAAACAGAGACAATGAAGAGGTAATCAGCAACAACAAAAGGTTGCATCGACTAGGTAGCAATAGATTTTTAAAATATCGTGCTTTTAAGATGCAAAAATGCAAAATTTCTTTTCTTGTTAAAGGGGCTTAAAGTGTAATATTTTGTAATTTGTCGACCCCTACCCTACCCTTCGTTGATTGGACCTTTTTTATAGATAATAACCTTTACTATAACTCTTTTGAAGGAATACGTCGAGTTAGCAGTAACCCTGTATATGTATTCGCCATTTGCTATCAAAATAAAATTGTTTGAGGTTTAAAATTTTTATTAAATGGATCAAAGTAACCCCCCTCCCTTAGTCTAATGCAATAATGACATGATTCCATAGCTTGCTTTCAAGTAAAAAGACTGACTTGGTTATAGGTAGTTATCTCGAGCCGTGTTTGTTTTCGGCCCATTTCAGGACTACATACCCCTTCAGCGGAATCACGCAATCGTGTGAAATGGAGTGCGAAAGTCATTTACGCTTGAGTTTAGTTTGATTACACGTATTCATCCGAATATTTACGTCGGAATAATTGGACGACACTCCATTATCTAACGGAGTAAATTAATTTCTAGGATCGAACTGTAAACAGCTAATGTTTAGTGTAGGTATTAAGCCCAACAGTTAACCAACTAACTGTGATGTTACTCAGAATTTAAGTTTACTTGTAAAAAAATATCGGTTGTCTGTAAAGTCAGTTTACTGAGTGACGATAGTTGAACGTGACTACGTCTTTGTCACGTTGCCTCTTTGACGCTCGTTCCGCGCTCTCGCTTCACTTCAAGCCTTAAATGGTACGCCTCAGAGCGAGGTAACGCCGCATGCGTCATTATTTTTGGTGCGTGCAGCCGGCTCCATCGAATTATAAGTCGTTGTCACGTCAAAAAAAGAAAAAAATGTATTTAGCATAGGTATTTGGCTTATAAACTACATACACTTGAGGCATACAAACAGGGCGAGGACTAAGTATATTTTAAAACGAAAATGAAAGAAAAGTGTAGGTCAAACCAAATTGGCCCAACTCAGTATATACATTTACACTTTGATATAAATATTTTGAATATTAAATAGCACTCGGTACATGTTACCACCACACAAGAACCATCAGTACATCCGAAGATTACAGCCTGAGGCATTTGTTTCCTGAACAACAATCGAAAAAGCCTATTGTCAAACTTGATGGTTTAAGTACTTTTTTTAGAACCGTGCACTCGGATTGGGTCGACCCAAGAGCGAACCTATTATTCCAAACAATATTTAAGAAAAATATCAAACTTGTTTCATAATAGTCTTCCTGGCCGATTTCGACCACGGCGGCCAATCTCAACAGAGATCAGCCAACTACGCAGGTGATATTATAGTGCACAAGTGTGAGCGCAATACACAGGTGCACTCACTGTTCCATCACTCTCAAAGTTCGTTGAGGCGGCAATCCGACATGACCGGAGAGAGATCAGGCGCAGGACCAACGGCTTTACGTGCTTTCCGAGGCACGGGGGTGTAACACCGCCAACTTGCCGACTGAAACAATTTTGGCTCGACCTGGGATTCGAACCCTCGGATGTAAGGCAGAAACTTTGCCACTACACCAACGAGGCAGTCATTGTTTGTTTCATACTCATGTCGGCACCCGTGCTAGTTTCATAAGAAGTATCAAAGACAATAAATCCATGTTTTCAGTACCCAGTAAAATCGTACGAAAGTACTCGGAAACTTCCAGTTAGCATTCTGTTAGTATTTCAACAGCTCCGAAAGTGTAGAGTTAAATTCTCTTGAATAAAACAACAGGAGTCGGAGCGAATGAAGGATTTTGTGTTTCTTCTTTTTATTTAAACTGACTCTTTTGAACTACCTAATTGCCTTATAATCTAACTCTGCTCAGTGTTTTTCTGTTTTATGCTTAGAGCGGTGGAAGTTATTGCATTAATTTACTGTTGAAACTTATTCTAAGGAAGCTCGCAGATGAGCAACAGTATGTGGCGAATGCTTGTTATAATGGACGACCACTTTGGTGTAACGGTCAAGAAGTTGACTATTAACCAAGAGGTCGCAGGTTCGATCTCCGCACTGTACAAACATGTCTGTTTGTCTGGGTGTTATATGTAAATACATATAACAAACAAATAAACTTAAATACATAAGTTTATTTGTTATATCACTGTTGATTTTGATTTCTGTAACACAAGTGCTTAAGCTACGAGTACCTACTTACCATGATCCATCAATGAATGTGATGTTGTTGTCTAGACAAAGTAATCGCAATCGACTTTGTTTGTTAAATGTATGGGACGTTGATAATTCAGACCATACATGACTTGTCGCCGGTAAACGTCATTTCCAGACATTTTGAAAAACGATAACGATTGTTATTTGTATTCATCGATTAAGCAATATTTCTGCGTCGAAGGGCTCTTATGATCGGCGACAACTGTGGCCTAGACAAAATAACAGTTTTCTATGGAAGTTATGTCCCACGGGAGAAAGATGAGCCAGTCGAGGTAGCAACGGTGACACTGTGGAGGAAGGCAGTTTTTAGATAGTGTAAAAGGATGGGACCGTGATCAAATGAAAGACGTTTTGATTAGACAGGTTCCAATATAATGCGTCAAATAACGCTTACAACTAACTTATATATAGATACAATAAGGGTGAAGTGAGCTTCACACTACACCTCCCCTGTTTTTTTTTTAGAAAAAAAATACATGTTTTTTTTTTATTACCTTGATGCTGAATAAGTAAAATTGTTAAAGGTGATTTTAGTTATAAATGTTAAATGGAAAAAAAGTAACAAATTTGGAAAATAAAACACAATCTTTTAAAAGATGATTAAATAACAAGATGTACAGTATAGTAAATGCCAACAATTCAAGTATCTTACTTCAATTATAACATATCATCTTACATGGATTTCGATAAGCAAAGACAACAAATACTTTTGATTGAATAGCAAAACAATACTTTATGTAAAAAATCCTCAATTACATTAATTTTCCTTTTAGCACTCAAAAGTATTTTCATGCACTTACAACTACGTTATTATTTTTTTATAAACAGAAGAAAGAGCAAGTCAAATCACTTACAGCAATTTACGAAAAAAAAATTACATTGAATTTAATTAATTAGACATTGGACGTACTTAATTTTATAAATCAAAATTTTCACAATAAGTATAACTGTATAGGTATCCAACAGCCTTAAAAATATAATGCGAAACTTTGGAAATAAAAAGACATTATCTTTATCTATGTATGATACAGAATCAAAAAAATATTGTCAATAACACAATTCATTAAAATAATATCATTACTTATTTATTACATCACAACATTCAAAACAATACACTTTTTAGTTCTTTAGCTCGTTTTATAAATACATTTCTTTCAATTTAACCACTCGTCTAAACATTAATAGGTAGGCACCTTTTTCACAACTCTACATAACATCTTTACATTGGTACAATTTACCTCATTAGGTAATAAACACACAATCATTGGGTACTTATAATATCGTGGGCCGGCCCCATTTTTATTATAACATTTATTTATTTTATAAAGGTACAGTTATTTATTATTTTTATAGTCGACTTTATTATTATTTTATTTTTATAGAGACACGATTTAAGGCCTTTTGACCTCCAACTATTTTCACGGAGAGAAGCTCGTCTACACCATGATCAAATGAAGGATTCATGCCCTATTCTGTACCTTGTACCCTTTTTGTACCATTGAACGGGTCCTCTTTTAAGATCACACGAATCTCCAACGGTTTACACAGAGAAATCTCGTTTACACCATGTTCGAACAGAAGGATTCGACACCGTTACTTAATTACCTCATATGCCATACCTTTATCATTTACCTAACTTTTAAACATTCTCTCCTAACTCATCTATGAAAACAATCAAATGAATGCATTAGAATAAATGATTTCGATTGCTTTTGGGTGATCAGTCCAATCGCTTGACGAAACATCTCTACTAACGTATTCCATGCTTCATGATTCTTAAAAAAAAATCCTACTCACATTGACCCCTTCGTAATATCTTTCCGAATAAGTCATTATCAATAAGAACATATCATTGCATAATTACAAAATTTTTCATATAAATTTTTGGAAAGTAACTTATGCACTCTATGGTACAAAAGCAAGGTAAAAAAAACTATTTAATACATTTCCTTGTTTAACAACACTTTATAGCCAATCGATTACATATTTAATTTAAATAACTTTGTGCAATGGCTTGTTAGATACCCTTGTAACCCAAATATAGAAAATGGAATTTCAATGCCTATCATCAAAGTTCTGTTTAAAAGTGTCTTAAGTTCAAATGCAAAACAAATATTATATTGCGATAGCGATCATTTGTAGTGCGGCACTATAATAAGATTCGCCTCATATTTCTTTCTAAGACATGACTCGTAAGATCATTGGTAACCAAATAAGCTGATGCAATAATGACACGTGTGGACAGAAAATTATGTGCAAATTTAGGAGAATATTTTTTTACAAATATATTTCATTTAAGTACTTACTATCAATAATGAAATGAACTTCTCTTATATAATCGGTTAATAATTCAAATATGAAGTCTTGAAAATACGTTTGAGGTAAATAATATTTATATTTGGATTCTAAGCGTAATGCGCAAATAAATCAATCTTTCAAATCAATATTAAAAAAGTCATGAAATAACTGCACTGACCAAAAAAAAGGATCTGGCCAAAACTTGAAGATCTGAAGTCTATAAATTTCGAAAAATATAAGGTACTGAGTTTGCGTATCTAAGTTTAACTACGACCGCATTTCCAATAACATCGTAATTCCAAAACTGAACTTCAAGCAATAATTGGCATAAGTACATTACATAATGATCACGGTTCCTACTTACTTTACAAATTAGTTTTAGACAATTAACAACTAGAAGTGTCATCATCCCTATTTTTTAAAAATTTTAAATCACTTCTGTTGCGGGATCACCGACTTAGTTAAGACAATGATCATGAAAAATAATCGTTTATCACAATATTTTGAGTCAAAATCAAGATATTTAATTTTCTACACATAAAATGTTTTTTTGAATTTTGAATCGTAATTAATTGAGGTACTTACAACGTAAAATACTGGAACTTCAAAGTACCTATGAACTATAAACAGAAGATTTAAAATTGCTGATGTGAAGGAAAAACCCTTGAAATATTTATTTTATTAACTGATTTATGAAAATCTATTGCAAACTAAGTTTGAATAAAATCATGATTTGACTTGTCTTCGTTCTTACCTAAATTATAGAAAAATACAGTGCGATACAAAGTGATATAGTGGCTATTTGTATCCTAATAAAATTAATTCACTGTTATAAGTGAAGTTATATTATAGTTAATGATTACATCACGTACGATTATACACGGAAAAAATAAAATAAAAACACTTATGGTGGTCGCGTAGCCTATTTCTCTCAGGTGGATACTAACTTCTTCTCCCGGCGCCTCACAATCCGGCTAAACCATCGCGACACCAACTTCTCCCGGCGCCCAACATCACCAACATCAATTCATCGGACGCCAACATCGCCCAGCGCCCAGCTTTCGCTACCTCCATCTGGCGCCATCAACGCCCAGCAGCCAGCATTTTCACCAAATTACTTTTCTCGATTTACTTTTCTCGAACATTTTTAATGTCTCACTCATTGTCGAATTTTAAAAGTTTATATGTTCAACAAATCACTTTGTTTATACGAAACAAAATAACTACAACTTCACTTTATTAACTGTAGTGCGCAGCGCTGCCGAAAGGCAGCAACTGGCAGGGTCGCCATGTAAAAGGATGGGACCGTGATCAAATGAAAGACGTTTTGATTAGACAGGTTCCAATATAATGCGTCAAATAACGCTTACAACTAACTTATATATAGATACAATAAGGGTGAAGTGAGCTTCACACTACAATAGGGCCTCAAAACTTTCTGCCTTAGCTATTTCAAACAAGATTAAGACATTTATCCAAAAAATACTTGGAATTGTAATAGATTAGTACTTGATTTTAATCCACAAAGTACACTAATGTATAAGAATTGATATTGTATGTGTGTAACAATTGACAATGAAATACCAAATGAAGTAAAAGTTCTGCCCTTTACACAATTTAAGAAAACAATGTACAAGTGGCTTGTCACGTGTACATTTTATTATCTTCAAAAACTACTTAAAAATAACGAAAATCAGAAAATTGTAGTAACTAACTAGTTAATTGTAAATGTAGTTATTAAATGTTATTGTAGTTAACTGTAACTCTCTTATAGAAATCTTAATTGTTATTTTTTATGTATTTGCGTCCTGTTATTGATGGCGGTCATTATGTAACATCACATCTTAACACTAATATCCCTGTTAGTATGTATCCACTTATATACAGAGATAGCCTATTTTTATATCGCGTTTATGGCGATCCGTCGGTCACTTTGGCAAATAACCATGAGTGGATACCCTTTTAAAAATGCAAGATACAATAAAATATAGCAGGTTCCGCCGTAGGCTGTGATCGCAGGGCCGACCCACGAGTAGTGATGTCCTTTGTTTGCCCTGTAAATGATTGTATCGATAGTTTAAGCAGAAACCTGAAAATTTGTTGATATTTTGGTAACTTTGAAAAAAAGGATTATTTTGCTTTAAATTTCCACTTAACGACGCCTCAAATACATCCAACTGTAACCACTTGAAAAAATTAGAGCTGGATGTCACAGGACTTACAACTCACAACGTGACACAGAAGATTCACCTGTAATCACAATACTGACACCAACAAAACACTCGACGCGTTTCGCCACTACATGTGGCATCCTCAGGAGATGTTGTCGCTTCGACAGACTACGAGCGAGACGAGACTTCAGCTTAAGCCATGGATTTCCGCAAAGTAACGCCTGATTCCTATTAACTATTTTGTAACTTTGTTAAACAATGTGATGATGAAGTATCGTATAGGTCAAAACTCAACTCAACAAAATTTATAAAAAACAACGAATTTTATGACTAGATTTTTTAAGAAAGAGCTAGAATTTTTTTGTTCTTACCTTATATCTACACTGTAATTGTTACACAATGATATCGATAAGCAACTACATATTTATCAAACCCCATCACTTCAATCCCATTGCTACCGCCGTTTATGGTTTTCATACATCACTATGATTATAGGTAGGTACTCGTAGTTGTACTTATATGAACTCCATAAGGTTACAGTAGGGAAATACTAGAATATTAAATCTTTCACAAATCGTACGATACGATTCTTCTTTATGAGAGAAGGTGTTATATTTTGTTGCTTACGATTAGAAATGCATTTTTCTTTCATTAATTGAAAATATTTGAATGAAGGATATGTTATAGTGATCATATTTATCATTAACTAGTTACGAATACATTATATACGTCCGAAAAAAATTGGACTTATTTCCTAAAATCAGCTATTTGCATAACTTCAAAACTAGACAAAAAATACTTGCCTTTCCACATTTTAGGCTTCATAATGTAGGTCACTCAAATATGGGTAGATGTTTATAGTTTATAATAAATTTAAAACAGTTGTAAAACATGTATTAATGTCGAAAAAATAGTATAAAATTGATGATTATGTATATGACAAAAATATATGGAAATGTTTGAATGTAAACAATTATAATTTTTGTATATTATATTTGAAAAGAGGCAATTAAATTAGTTACTGAGTTTCTTACGCCGCTTCTTCTCAGTACTGGCTCAAATGGTCCTGAAGCAGTGGTAGAGTTATTTTTATATGTTGGGACGTGTAAAAGTGCCCTTGTGAGTCTATTTACAAAAATAAATTTATTTTACTTTATTCGTCGCAAGGCTTAAACGAAACGAAAGAACTTAAATGCTTTACGAAGCCCTCCCCAAAAGACTTCAAAGTTAAGAGTTTTATAAGAGACCTGCATCCAGTGCGATCCTGTGATTTCCAAAAGGCTTAGATCAAAGCAAACAGAGGAAGATACGGTGCGTCCTTACAGTCGTCAAATGAAAAATGGGCCACACACGCATACGCGTGCGCGTGTAATCTACTCGCAGTACTTACGATGACTAGGAGCGGAGCAGGTTCATTGGACTCGGTTTGGTAGGAACACATACGACTAGCCTAAACCGCATATGGCTCTTTTTGGTTTAATCTAATTTAAAAGGTCGTTCCATCTTGCCGGCTGACGTTCTAAGCTGCGATTTGATTAAAATGGTCCCCAAATATAAAAAAAAACCCATCAACAACCATCAAGTTATTCGGGTAAGTATCCAAACTCGCATTTGAAGTGCAAAGTATACATGAATGTACATATATCTTTTTCGTAATGAAAACCTCATTATTATTCCGTCTGATTTCATTATCTAAAAGCATGGAAAAGTCATAAGTATAAAGTGAAGCCTATGAAAGGGACGGACTTATTTTCCCTCCGCTAAATTATTCTATTTCGGAAGATGGGACGGTACAGTTGATCATAGAATAAAATGTATGCTTAAATAGAGTCATTTCAATTTATAATGATCTTCTAGAATTTAATGTTATCATATATTTTACTAGTGGACGCGGCAGACGTTGTCCTGCCCGCTGTTTTCAATTTTTTTTCATATTTTTATACATTTAAAACTTACTCTTGAATCACTCTTTCTATTAAAAAAACTGCATTAAAATCCGTTAAGTAGTTTAAAAAAAAAGTATCTATATATTATAAGGACAGACGCGGGAAGTGACTTTGCTTTTAACTATGTAGTGATTAGTAAATTTGCAGGTAGGTAGGTATTTATTTAATTATTTTTCGAAGTTGCAGCAGTAGCAAGCTGAAGTGGCAGTGGGCTGGCCATGTCTGTCACAGAACCGACGAGAGGTGGAGCAGGAAGGTTCTTGAATGGAGACCACGCTTAGGTAAACGTAGTGTAGAACGCCCCCCGGCTAGGTGGACAGACGACCTGAAGAAGGCAGCTGGTAGTGACTGGATGCAAAGGGCGGGAGATCGTGAGCTGTGGCGCTCCTTGGGGGAGGCCTATGTCCAGCAGTGGACTGCAACAGGCTGATATGATGATTATTCAAAATTTGAAAATTTGTTCATTTAGAACATGTTTGCAAGGCAAATACAAATTTTACTGATTCGTAGCTTTAAGATACTACGAGTAGTCTAAAACAAAGTCAAAACTTAGCATGGATTGTATCTCGTGCATATTGTCATCTGTCGTAAAATTTATTGCACCTTTTTAATTTCGGTCTAAGATAAAGTGACTTACTTTATCTTAGACAACAAAGAATACATATATAGAACAATTATCTCATTTCTTTAATTTTTCCAACCCACTGTACGACAAAGGTACATCAGGCGAATAATTAATTGTCAAATCTTCCACGGGGGAGGACATTACGCATGGACGACATTACTCATTGTCAGAATTTGATACTTTTATGACATTTTGTTTTGAAGGAACACCGAAGAGAATATTTGGATGGTTTAATGATGGTATTGAAATACTATCTACGAATATTCAAAACTGCTACGAGGAGCTACGAAGTGCTACGAAATGCTACGGATTTTTGATATGAAACACTGATCCATACTTGAGTTATGCTTTCAAGCCTAACTAACTATGTAGTAGGTAATCTGTAAAAACCGATTTGGATGGAATTTTGTACCATAAGTATACAGTAGCTATTGGGAACGGACAAATAATAGTTTTTTTCACGGAATTTCACATTTTCAGAATTTTCAAGCTCTTAAATTTGTAAATATAAACAAACAAGAATTTGGTCAACTTTCCATACAATATCATTCGTTCCTTTATTTCATTCATCCATTGCCTTCACGTTTTGACTTTTAATTAGGACGTTGTGAAGATCCCATTAATTTGGGTAAATTGAGCAATTTATGAACATGAACATGAACATTGGTCTGACATTTGTACTGGTCTGGGTGTTTTCTATTTATAATGTGTTTTTTATATGTATATTTATTTACAAAAAAAGTATTTAAGTATGTTTATCCGTTGTCTAGTACCCATAACACAAGCCTCGTAGCTTAATTTGGGACTAGAGAATTGGTGTGATTGTTGTTAAATATTTATTATTATTTATTATTATAATTATCTTGACTACACGTAGGTATTTTTCAAAGTAGATAAATGAAACGATGTTCTGGATTAACAAGGATAATTTACAGTTAAACGAAACTAAAAAGTGCTCTATGAAGTAAAAGACCTAAACATACGACTAATTTTTTATTACGATTTAATTATATGTTTATATTTTTTGGACATAACTAGCATGCAATGACCTAATGTACTTAATTTTAAAATTAAATAAGTATTTACCATTGAAGCGTGTAAAACGAACTTATTAAGTAACTTTAGTACTTAAATTATATAAATCTCTATAAAGTTCTGTCATGTACATAAATTATATCTGCACGAATTTGACTAAAACAAAAATCACAACAATACTCTTAATATTGGTGTCAAATAAATCATAATAACAATTATAAGACTTTCCCTTAGTTGCTTTATATCAAAGATAAATTATCTTTGCTTATGTCTATATATTCGGTAACACTTATAACATACTCGTATATTGAGGAAACTACATAATGCCTTGTTCTGTAAGTAATTACATATCCGGTGCTACACATTAATAATGACGACCTCGGTGGTGTAGTTGGTGGAGTACTGGTTCCAAGGTACCGCCATCTATGAGGTCGTTGGTTCAATCCCCGGACGGAGACAATGTTGGAAACTATTTATCAATGTTGTCACGAGTCTAGGTGTTTGTTGTACCTTCTTTGTTTCTGATTCCTTAAACACATGTGCTTAGGCTACTTACTTTGGGATCAGAGAAATGTATGTGATGTAGGTCCCCATTTATTTGTTTATTTATCTATTATTTATTAATGATTGGTCGTGTCGTGTGTCGTGGAAGATTTAAAACCAAATACAATAGTTCTAGATTCTACACGAGTGATCTGAGTTTAATCAATGAAAGACCGTAAATTTTTTCGTGTTTCTCTTGTGGGTAAACCTTCAACGTCATCCGGCTCGAAGGACCAATGTGCGAGCTGTGGTGTTATTATAAAATATAATGCGGACTGTATTTTACATAGGTTTATTAAGTAATTAGTGTAGGTATAAAAATAGTTGGATAGACGCGGGTGTTGTGCGCGCCGCTCAGTGGTCAACTGGAGGCGCTTCGCGGGGCGTCTTGACCGCTGCCCCCGTCGCCTCTCGCTGCGTCGCTCGCGCCCGATGTGTCATCATCTGCCCACGCGCATCGCGCGTGGACAGATACCTTAATACATGAACAAAGCACTAAATATTATTCGGCCAGTTTCAGATCCCTCTAAATAAAAACTTATCCCTTAAACACAAAGTGTCGATTTCACAATAAGTATTAGCGCTAACTAAAAAAATAATCGGATATGGCCAATTTAAAACTATTGTCATCTCTTATATATAAAAACGAATTGCTGTTCGTTAGTCTGGCTAAAACTCGAGAATGACTGAACCGATGTGAATCGATACAATAATTTTAGTCTTGAAATATTTGTGGAAGTCCCAAAGAATATGGAAAATTGTGAAAACAGAGGGCAGGACAGCGTCTGCCGGGTCCACTACTCTTAAATAACTATGCATCTGCCCATTGAAAAATTAGCCTTAAAGAGACTTTACAGTTGTTTTTACATAATACTAATAGTCGATCGGACTTCACGATGAAGTTTGTCCATTCCCGTTCTCGTTGCTCGACTCCTCGAAACCTTTGACTAGGTTCTCCAGGATGAATCGTATGGTGATTTGGTATATGTTCTCGATGTTCGGCGTGTACCGGTCGCCTAGCGTCGTCTTGGCCGCTTGCAGGAATGGTTGTTCAATTTTCTGAAACAAAAACCAACCGGTCAAATTCTTAAAAGCCGCGGTTATTGGTTGACATGCTGTCGGTCGCGACTCGCGAGTTGCGGCGACAGTAATAGTCCTCCTGGCCGATTTCGACCACGGCGGCCAATCTCAACAGAGATCAGCCAACTGCGCAGGAGATATTATAGTGCACAAGCGTGAGCGCAATACACAGTTGCAGGACCAACGGCTTAACGTGCTTTTCGAGGCTCGGGGGTGTAACACCGCCAACTACCCGACTCCGAAATGTTTTTGAGATATTCATGACAGAAAATCACAGAAATAATTTTGGCTCGACCTGGGATTCGAATTCAGGACCTCTCGGATGTAAGGCAGAAACTTTGCCACTACACCAACGAGGCAGTCAAACAAAAATAAAAAAGTGCGGCGACAGTATGCCGTATAAGTACAGAGTTTTAACAGCAACGGAAACTTTATTTAAGAATTTTAATAATAACGTAGAGTTACGTTTGGTCTGCTTGGTCATTTTTTTAAAATATACTCTGTAATTCGATAAAAAATCAAAGTAAATCTTTTGAGTAATGTCACTAACAGTTATTAATTACTTCTTCAAAGATTGGTGGTAGACTGATTAAAATTTGATGCTAATGGTTTTAGACTTAACTATAACGGTCAATTTGACAGGGCCCACAACACGTTGAAATCCCTAATTGTACCATGCAAGCAACGGCCAGAATTTCTATTTCTTATCATTTTCTTTAGGTTAAAAAAAGAAATTACCTCGATAGCAATCGCGAAGAGCAATCGCCCGGCTTGCGAGAGGTGGGGGTTTCGAGTCCCGCCTGTGGCAGTCCACGTTCTCTTTAAATGTGTTTTAATTTCACATTGTAAAGAAATTTGCAACATATACAAACTTAAAAAATGACCTGAATAAATTCATGGCAATTAAATTAGTGCCCCATATTACTTTTACAGCTTTCAGTTTATTTCTCGGCCAGTAGGAGGTTTTATCGGAAATGTATTCTCCAATAAACAGCGGTGCGATCAAAACTATCGTTGGAGCTATCTAATCGGATAAAATACTGCCATGAGTGAGCCGCAAATTTTATTAAGGTTCCGTGAGGTATATCCCTATAGTAATTTTGAATTAATTATTTGATTGTAATTAAGTAATTAGGAGAATTGCTGACTGATTTCATTATGAATGGTTAATCATCCTATGACTAGAAAGCAGTGAATAGCCCGATAACGCATTTGTTGCATAAGCTCAAATCACTTATGTTAGCAACACATCTCGTTTTTTAATTAAATTGGGGAAAAAATGTAGCGAACCTCAGTTCCTTAGATTTTTTATGCATGATCAGATCAAGCAACTTTAAATTGTCAAAATCTCCATCGTAACTTTTTTGATAAGCAAAATTTGTTTTAAGGAACCCTGATTCCCGCGGGAACTCAACGGGATGGAATTCTTATTACATTCAGTTATCGTGAAAGCAATGAAAAATAACGGAGAGTAAAGTATACCACAATAACTATGTCTCCTTTGTTACATGTACGTGCTTTTAATTCACTCTCTTAATACATTATTTAAGGGTCAGTGATCCTTTGCTATATTCTTGAAGACCAGAAACCATCTATAACAGAATATTTCGAAGCCAAAATATAAGCTGCGCTATATCGTAGGCAATCCTGTTGCCACGGATTGCCTATTGCCACGATTTCTAAGTTAATTAGTAAATAATTAGTAAATTTCTAGTACAATCAGCGTCTAAAATAAATACAACACTTTAGTGTCATCTCAAAATAACTTATTGACATATTGCTATTTACAAGCAGAAAGTAAAAACGTAATTTAGAAATAGTAGTAAAATTCAAAATATACAAAAAACATCACATTCATTGATCTGACTCTGTGGTAAGTAGTAGTATCAGAATTAACAGTGGTAATACAAATTAATTTAAACAAATACATATAACACTCAGACCAGTACAAATAGACATGTTCATGCACACAAATGTTTGTACAGTGCGGGAATCGAACCCGCTTGAAAAAAATGAGTTGCTATATTTTTGACACTAAATGTACCTACACAAAGTCCCTTTCTTTACAGAGTGACGAAAACGGAGTAAACCTGAAAAAAAGCAAGCTTCCATTTCACTGAATGCGTAAGCCTTTACTTTTAATTGCTTACGCCAATTCTCAAAGAAAATCTTAAAAGTCAATTGCGATTTCACCCTTGACTACCCTTTTTTAAGGAATTTAAAGATATCTATTCGCCCAGACAAAAGCTTTACTGAAAACTGAAAAGCCAATTAGTTCGCTCATTGCATCCACAGGGCAGGACTTTGGATCGATTTCTTACAAAAAGAAAAGGTAAATTAATTAGAGAGACCTTACCTTCGTCGGCTATATACATATAAACGACCAAACGCCTTATTTTCGTAGGTACATGCATGCCTCTTATGTTGAAAGGGTGTGCTTTTGTTGTGGGGTTTTTGAGATTTCACGAGAACAAAGGGGTCTTAAACATGGTGTACCTACTAGTTAGAGGAGTTCAAAGGTTCGAGTTTTTTAATTTGGGTCGCAAGATCATTGTTTGAAAACGGTGGTTAAATAAAAAGCGTACACACTTTATTTTCGAATGTATAATTTTACCTTTCTTGCAATTCTCGAGCTTTTATAGTAAAATGTCTCTACCATTTGAGATCTAGCCAGATCCTAACATTGTATTTTTTGGTCATTTACATCCGTATTTTTGCCTTTTCATGTATTTTCATTACTTTTATAGCACAGAGGTGGGTTTCCTTATTTATTGAGGTCGCCCATGTCATCCATGCTGTTTTACGTAAAAAATATGGCGATAGTCGGTTTTATACCAACCCATTTGAATAGTGAAATGAGCTATAATTATGTAAACCGCTTTGATTTCGTTCTTTTATTAATCATCTTACTTTTGGAATTAATTTATTCTTTCTTTTTTCTTATTTTGGTCAATAAACTATTCTTGTTTTGAACAAAAATTCCAATTTGTTCAGGGTCAGATTTCTATTATACAATTTAGATACAACTCTCATAATATAAATAATCGCAAGATTTTAGTCTCAAATATCATACATTTCTTTAAATTGAGATTCAGCTTTTCGTACAGCAGTACATGTACAGTACATGTTTCAAGCGTCAGTATTGGGTCGATTGATGATCAAAGTAACCGCAAAATCAAACGATTTGCCAGGAATTTATAAAGGCAAATTAAATTCGGACTCTAGCGGGCTCATGTTTGCTTTCGCTCACGATCCAACTTTGGAAGCCGAGCGAGCGAGCGGAGCGATGAATATTTAGCTCAGCCGGTAAATCTACGGGTTTATTTATTTTTGGGGAAAAGGTTCTGTGATGCTACTACGTTCAACGTCGCTCACACGGTAAGCTGCTTCGATACTAGAGATGTGCTATGCACCTATAAAGCTAAGCTACTCGTATGAAAAAAGTGCCTGCTTCCACTGATGCTTTGCTATGCTGCGGAGCGAGTAAGTAGGATAGATTTAGGTGTTTATTTATTTTGGGGAAAAGGTTCTGTGATGCTGCTCCGTTCAACAAAGTTTCCAAATCTAGTCATTTCGTTCGTCGCTCGTACGGTAAGCGTACTTTGCCACTAGAGATGTGCTATGCAAATATAGAGCTAAGCTATGAAAAAAGGTGCCTGCTTCCACTGATGCTATGCTATGGTGCGGGGCGAGTAAGTATGATAGATTTAGGGGTTTATTTATTTTGGGAAAAGGTTCCTGTGAAGCTACTCCGTTCAACAAAGTTTTCAAATCTAGCCATTTCGTTCGTCGCTCGCACGGTAAGCGTGATTTGACACTAGAGATGTGATATGCACTTTGTATGAAAAAAGTGCCTGCTTCTACTGACGCTATGCTATGATGCGGGGCGAGTAAGTAGGATAGATTTAGGGGTTTATTTATTTCGGGAAAAGGTTCTGTGATGCTGCTCCGTGCAACAAAATTTTCAAATCTATCCATTTCGTTCGTCGCTCGCACGGTAAGCGTGCTTTGCCACTAGGGATGTGCTATGCATGTATAAAGCTAAGCTATGAAAAAAAGTGCCTGTTTCGACTGATGCTATGCTATGGTGCGGGGCAAGTAAATAAGATAGATAATGCGCCGCTGCAAAGTAGCTGCGTATGAGGTTGCACAAATCGAGCTATGCGATGTATCGAGGAAAGTTGTGAGGAGAAGCTGCGTTGAGATATACCTTGTTACTAGCATAGTACGCATCCGTCACTATGCATAGCATGCATCTATAGCTCACATCCATATCACGCACTTCCTTAACTTAGTTAAATCTCTTTCCATCAGAGCTATATTTGCTATGTGAGCCAATGCATATGATTAGTGAATATTAAACGCATCCATACCAACACAAGATATTTTGCACCTCTCTGGTACAAATGAGCCCTAAATCTGGCATGTGTAACAGTGATGGCTCATGTCCCCAACTCATGTCTCAGTGGTCCCAACCACTAGGTATGCATTGTATGTTTTTTCATGTATTAAAATAAACTTTTTTTTTATTTTATTTTAATGTCGAAACTAAGAATGACGGAAAACAGAGTAAGACGCTAGGTCAAACCCAGCGCCTGTGTTTATACAGTTCAGTTACATCGTGTCCAAACTTTATTATCAGTGGTTTATGATAATTTTTCACACTTTACTTGATTGCTTTCGAGTTGTTTGTGGTTCTGTTTGAATAAAAGAGCAATGACGATACTAGGGGGTTATAAGATACCTATCGGGTTATAAGATAAGACCACTGTAAGTTCTATTCAGATTAACTATGATTCAAATCAGTATTAGAAAGACACTACCATCGCACATATTGTGCGGCAAACTGTAGCTTTTTATTATGTCCCTCTGCTTTAGACGAGATAATCCCGCTTGCTTCATTCAACTTTGCAATTTAAAAATCGTGTAACGCTAGGGTACAGTGTCAACCAAAAGGCTTAAGGCGCTGACCAACGCAAGTCGTGGCGACGCATGCCACATATAGGTAATGTGCTTAGGCGCTAAATTGTTTCACGTTAGAAAAATCAGGAGGCGTGACATGCTCACTGTTGTGAGAAGAATCTCTCGTAGTTCGTTCTTACGTTACATTCTTACATTATAAACACGATTGAATAAACCTGCTCCAAATATACAAAAATAAAACATCGATTATCCATGCTAATGTATTTTTTCTAAAAGACGCACGTACATGAGCTGCATCACATACCCGCAACTGTCAGCATATCAACCAATCGCGGCGGCTCGAGTAGCTTACACTCACGAGTCGCAACTAAAGAATGCCACATATTATGTGTGCTAGCTCTAAATTGTATCACGTAAGAAACCTGACCTGAGCTGTTCGCTATTGTGAGAAGACGAAGTTGGTCGTGAGTTGCCGCTGCCTCGTAGATACAAGCTAGTTAATTGATTATAGAAAGAAGCGCTAAGTCTTGACTAGGCTAAATCGACCATACTGTCGCGAAGTGCAATAGTTCTGTTTGCCCAAGTTGGAACCGCACGCGCCATGCCCCCTTCACATATCTATTTCTTTCTAAGATCTGAGATTGATCTACACATTGAACACTTCTTCACCCAGAAGTTCTCCGCCTTGAACCCCGGCTCCAGGTGGTGCGTGGCCCCCACGTACGCGAAGAACGCGCCCCTTGATCCCTTCTTCCAGAGTGTGCATCACCTAGTTGGCGTGTTTCACTAGCACCGTCGAGATGGCCAGAGCTTCTTGAGTCTTTAAGTCTTCCGATCTCTTGTATGTCATACTTACATTTATAAACACGATTGAATAAAACTCCTTCAACAATACAAAAATAAAACATCTAGTTTCTAAAAGACATACATACATTTATTAACATTATTCATGACTATGGGCCTTATAAAGAAGCTCAAGGTAACACAACGAGCGATGGAAAGGGTATGCTCGGTATTTATCTACGAGATCGAATCAGAAATGAAGAGATACGTAGAAGAACTAAGGTAACGGACATAGCCTTCAGAATCAGTAAACTCAAGTGGCAATGGGCAGGGCACATAGCGCGAAGAACTGATGGCCGTTGTGGCAGAAAAGTTGTGGATTGGAGACCCTTCGACCAAAATCGCAGCGTAGGACGTCCACCGACAAAATGGACAGACGACCTTGTGAAGATCGCAGGATCACACTGGATGCAGAACGCTTGTGATCGGTGGAAAACTGTGGGGAAGGCCTATGTTCAGCAGTGGATGTCCTTTGGCTGATAATGATGATGATGATGACATATATTAGCGGCATACTATCGCTACCACTTGCAACTGTCCGTGTGTCAACCAATAGCCGCCTGTAAAGACGCTGACGTAACGTGTCGCGGTGGTTTATGCCATATACTGTGCGCTGGCTCTTGGTTGTATCACACAAGAAATCTGATCTGAGCTGCTATTGTGAGAAGATGCTGATGGTTGCGAGTTGCCACTGCCTTCAGTAGGCTTGTAAGAACAAACTAGTTACATGGAACACTTCCTCACCCAGAAGTTCTCTGCCTTGAACCCCGGCACTTGGTGGTGCGTGGCCCCCACGTGCCGCACGTACGCGAAGAACGCGTCCATGTCGCCCAGCCCCTTGATCCCCTCGTCCAGGGTGTGCATCACCTTGTTGGCGTGCTCCGCCAGCTCCGTGGAGATGGCCAGAGCTTCTTGAGTCTTTAGGTCTTCGAATTTCTCGAAGAGGGTCAAGAGTTCTTCGTTCTCTTCAAACAATCTGGAACAAATGGATAGCAATTTTGTAAACAAAATGGAATAATGGATTAGAGACGACAAAAAACTGTTACAAGCAGTTGCCGACATGCTGTCGCTCGTCTTAGGAGCTTGTCCACTGGCGCGGAGCGAGGACAAAACCAGTAGGATTGCACAAAATCTCCGCTCCTCTTTAGTGGACAATCCTATTTGTGAACATTTTTCCGCTCCGCGGCCTAGCTCCTAGAGCTAGTGTACAGGCGGTTAATGTCTTATAGGTTAAATCATTATTCTGCATATTTTTGTTTCTTTGGTAATGTTGCAGGTAAGCCGTTGGTCCTGCGCCTGATCTGTCTCTGGTCATGTCGGATTGCCGTCTCACCGAACTTTGAGAGAGATGGAACAGTGAGTGCACCTGTCTATTGGGCTCACACTTGTGCACTATAATATCTCCTACGTAGTTGGCTGATCTCTGTTGAGATTGGCCGCTGTGGTCACAATCAGCCAGGCCAGGAGGACTAATAAGATGCAATTTCTGAATAGCAGATTTACGTGATCTTCTAAAGGCTCTGCTGCTGTCTGGGCGGCTAAGTGGTTAGGTAGTCGCCCGGGATGTGATGGAAGTCGATTCATTTCCTGTGGTCTCCAAGCCGTTGTCAATAGATTCGGATGTAGCCACTCCTGTAACTCTTAAAAGTTTGACCGTGCGGGCTAATGCTCTGTGGGGTATGGAGCATGACATTATCGTAACGTATTTGTGTTGTCCAAACGTCAAAAACTGACAGTTTCCCCATACAAGTTGACAAGCTAACGATAGGTAAACGCTACGAATACGTCAACGATAGTTGTTCGTGCTCACCCCACTGGCTAGACCCAGAAATACTAACGAAATGTAACGGAATACGGTATGTTTCTGTATGTCGCAGTATATATAATAATAATCTTAATATTTTTTATTTTATTATTATTTGGGATAGGTTTGCTTTTGACCCAAGACTAAGCCTAGCGAGACAAAACTGAGTCTACTATGGAGCGAGCTCACCAAGAAGACGCCTGTTCATTCTAGCTTTGAAAATTCCTAGGTTGTAATTGCAGGGAAACACTGACGCAGGTAGTCAGTTCCACTCTGTGCGCATCAGGAATGTAGATGAGAAGCTCTTGGTTCGTATCAGAGCAAAAGAGGAACACGGTACGGATGGTATCCCGCGGAACGTAATAATAATACAATAATAATAAAATATGTTTATTGCCGATTGATAACTTTACCTCAACATTTAACTTTAAGTTGGGGTAAAGCTATTATAGGCAGCAAACTTTTTGCTATTGCACACTATGTTCTGCAATCTCCAAGAAGTATAATTAAGCTGGTTAGCGAGCAAGTTACGAACAGTTCGGGACTTTGTCAATTACTCGATACAGCTCCAATTATTCAAGAACATGTAGTCTGACTCGATCCTTGCACTTTGTAGGGAATCCATATTTTACATCGACATATAACGTTAATTTGGAAAATTGTGATCCATATAGATAATATTAACACATATGACTTTTGCACCAAGCTCCCTCTTCCTGTAAATAACAATATCCTTAACCCGAACGTTGTCTGGAAGAGACAGCTCTTAGCTATAAGACCGCTTAAATGGTGCATCTTTCTTTTTATGTTGATTTATTATTATTATTCATTGTAGTGTTCCACAAAAGGTTCTTTATCTATCTATCAATCTGTCTTTAACAAAGAACCTTGGTTCAAGCTGTTCAGATATTGTGCTAACTAGATGGTAAATTAATGTTGTTGAAAACATCTCAGAAGTAAGGAAATTTAGTTGCGATTATCAGAATTGGAGGCCTTATTTTAATAATACCAGGGGGGTGAGCACGAACAACTATCGTCACGTATTCGTAGCGTTTACCTATCGTTAACTTGTCAATTTGTATGGAGAAACTGTCAATTTCTGACGTTTTGACTATACGATTACGTTACATTAAAGTTCGTGCTCACCCCACAGGTAACATTCGACACACACGATTCGTGAATGCAGTTTTCAGCGTTCGAGTATACAAAAGAAGGCTGGGGGTGAGGTAATAATTTGATCTAATTATCTACCTCGTGTGTTCATAAGTTTTGAGACAAACTTTGTGCTAAAAAAAAGAAATAAAAAATTACTGGCTTCTATTTATTTCTTTTTCTAATTTTGAATTTCGAATGTTAACTTTTAATTCCTTTGATTTTTAAATTTATTTCTTTCAATTTTCTCGTGATGGAGAGAACAAAAGAATTGCGTGCGACCGTGATTTCGCTATTTAAGGCGGGAAAAAAACCAATGGAGATTTTCCGTGAGGTGAAAACTTTTGGTGTGAGCCGTAACTTCGTGTATTACACTATTAAACGATACAAGGAGACAAGGAGTGGTCGGCCGCGCTCTGTAAGGACGCCTGCGAACATCAAAATAATCCGAGAGCGACTTCGCCGAAATCCATGTCGAACTCAGAAAAAACTAGCTCTGCAGACTAATATTTCGCGCGTTTCAGTCAACAGAATACTGAAATATGATCTTAAGGTGAAGGCGTATAGCCGTATGAAAGTTCATTTTTTAAACGATCGCCTTCGTAAATTGCGACGCGAACGTTGTCCAATACTGCTTAAGAGACACGATGCGAGGAAAATACTCTTCACCGATGAGAAAATCTTTACTGTCGAAGAAAAGTTCAACCGACAAAACAATAAAGTGTATGCAAAAAGTAGCAAGGACGTCCCAGCTTCAGCACGGAATGTCTCGCGTACTCATCATCCGGCTAGTATGATGGTATGGTGGGGAGTTTCGTATGAAGGTGTCACTCCGCTCCATTTCTGTCAACAAGGCGTCAAGGTGAAAGCCAAGAACTATCAAACTGATATCTTAGAGCCTGTTGTGAAACCCCTGTCCCTTACTTTGTTTCACAACAAGGATTGGGTTTTCCAACAGGACTCAGCGCCATCCCATAAAGCAAAAACCACCCAAGCGTGGTTGAGGGAAAATGTGCCGACCTTCATCGCGGCGAACGAATGGCCCTCTTCCAGCCCCGACCTCAACCCGCTGGATTATGCTTTATGGGCTGAGCTAGAGCTCAGGGCCTGCCGAAAGTCCCACCCAAACTTGGAGTCACTGAAGCGAGCTCTTATCCGAGAAGCAAAGCGAATCCCGCTGGAAAAGATTCGTGCCGTCATTGATGACTGGCCAAATCGTCTAAGGGCCTGTATTAAAAACAAGGGTGGTCATTTTGAATAATAATAATAATTTTTTATTTATTATTATCCACTAATTGTTTACTGAAAATTTTAGAAATATAATTATGTCCCGCCCTTTGCATCCAGTCACTACCAGCTGCCTTCTTTAGGTCGTCTGTCCATCTAGCCGGGGGGCGTCCCACACTACGTTTACCTAAGCGTGGTCTCCATTCAAGAACCTTCCTGCTCCACCTCTCGACGGTTCTGCGACAGACATGGCCAGCGGTATACAGACAGGGTATGCGCGATAAACACGTTTGCGCGGACAAAGTCGCGGGCAAGCCGCTAGATTTTATTATTTTCATGGGTCTGTGTGATGAGGTACATCAGGTGTTTATGATTTTCATAACCCAAGTGCTTAAGCTACTGACTTTGGAATCAGAATAAAACTATGTTGTCCCCATATTTATATATACGGAAATTTATATATCATACGGTCGTCAAAGTTTTGCTGACTGAGACAGATTTCCATGTGGATTGAACCTTGACCAATTATCAATTCTCGCCGTAGATTCTGCACTGCACTGTACCACCATAATCGAATTGATCTACTAAATGATTATCGGTGAAAACGCTTTATTTATCGAATATATAAATATAAAAGCGTTTAGTTTAAATTGTTTCCTCTAGCTGCTACAAGCTCTTGTGCGACCAACGCGGCGACGCACGTTTCAATTTCATTAAATTGTTTTTTCAATTGGATCCAAGCGAATGCAGCGGACGAGAAAGAAGAGGTAAGTACCCACCTAGCCTTCAAATGTTTATTTCAGCCAAAGACCAGCACTACCCTATTATTATTTGATGAAGTGCGGAGACTTTGTAGTAAATAACAAGTTTATTTTCACAAGCTTTTCTCCAGTTTCACCTGTCTCGGTGTTTAGTTGTCTGCACGCATAACTTTACCTATTTCCCAGTGTCCGTTTATGCAGAAATTTGGTACACAGTGTGTACACACACGTTTAATTTCAATGACACTGAACGATTTGATAATAAAGGCTAATTTTTCTGAAGTACTTGTTCAGTTTAGGGTTTTGTTGACACCATTTTAGGAGCAATACTATGAAACATCAAAATGTCCTGATATAGCGATTTCATTTGTACTGCTTCTTTGGATCGAGGTTCGAAATCTTATGAACACCAATGGCGTAACTTATTCGCTCTCAAATAACTACTTACATTTACCTACCTACCTGAAAGATCTCAAATAGAACAAGCAACTATATTGCATAGCATTTTATTTTACGGAAAAGTGTAAATTCGTTATTACTAGGTAAAGTAACTATCATTTAAAAACGCTCATACAGTCGCTCATGTTAAACTTACCTTACCTAACCTTACTATAGCGTTACTGGGTTTCAATGGACATACCTACAAAACCCTGAAAAACCAAGTTTTGATGTTTGAAAACAAAACAGCACAATAGATGAAAAATTGCAATTTCTAAACGAGTTTCCATCTTATTTCAACATATGCGCTTATTCTCTCTAAGTACCTTTATCGGGTTTTCTTCGAATCGTCTCGAAACGTCGTTAGATTACGAGCAACTTACATTGTCATGTTCTACCTATAGTGGGGGTTACCAAGGGGTGAGGCAAACGGGCCCTCTTAATTAACAAGCCCTCTTAATCATGTACAACTTGTCTGTGTATAGGTAGAAACGTTTCTAAAAATCAAAAGTTAATATAATGCATTTTAAGACGTTAGACGTTACATTTACGTGTAAAAAGGTGTGTAATACGCCGTGTCGTAGAAATTAGTTAAAGTTTCTTTCACCTACTTACGTTGTGATATAAAATTACGTTTATAAACGTTAATATTATTATTTGATCTTTATCCAAATAACTTAGACACGTCGTATCAGAGCGTCTACAAACTTTGTTAATCGTCAAGCCTTCTTAGGGTCTAAAGAAGTTAAAGCGTGGGTGGATCCGACCAAACAGGCATATGAGTAACGTGTAATAAAGTACTAACACAATGTTTTAAGTATGAAAACGGCAAATTATCTTGATGGTCAAACGCACACTTGGCGTGATAATTAAATCTGCCGAAGGTAATATTTGTTATGAAAAAAAAAAAACGTTTTTTTTACTTTAACGTTATTCAAATTCTCGGAAAAGCGATGGTCTAATTTGGCCCAACTAAACAGAACTTTATACCTCAATGGCTAAAGCGGTGCCTTTTGCTCAACTTCTAAGTAATGGAGCTCAGAGCTCAGTGGTCCAATGTCCTCTGCAAATTGCTTTCTATAGAACTCGAAACGTTCTGGGAATCACATTGCAACTAACCTGTTTAATAATTTCTTGATTTATGTAGAGAAACTTAAGCACCTGACATAGATATATTAATAATTTAACATCAAGTGTACTTACATAAGTTCTAATGAGCAGCAATTAGTTTGAAAGCGAAAACTCCAAGTAAATTCAAAACTAGTCGACGAGAATTTGAAAAAATCACAAAAATATTCGGTATTTTTTGTCATTTTGTTAAAAACAATGTCTTACACATTTTCTCTCAAAATAAAATTGTTATGTATGAAATACACACACACAGAGTTATGCAGTGTGATTTAAAACTTATTGTCAAAGCCCTCGTTACCAAACCCTCACAAGAGACCTCAGAGGAGTGTGTTCTGCTCAAAATCAGCGCTGTCATATGTCATCAATAGCTGAGCCGCATCCAATTGCTTCCATGTTTTATTTTTATTGTATTCATTATTAAGTGCTGCATCATTTATTTGTTGGAAGTAGTAAACACAATTTTTATGTATTTATTTATTTATATATGGACATCTTTTGTTAAAATCTTCCAGTATCATTATCATTAATGGTACTGTCACATAATGCCACCATATCGTCAATCATACATAACCCTCGATTGTGACAACGCAGACCCCACTATAATATGATAATACATCGCACGTCACGCACAAGCCTCAAATATTGAACAGCGCAAATTTAATAACCAGGGTGCATAATGTGTACCATAACCCGATTTCCAGATGTAGCTGTCTTACTCACTCCTACCAATCATGAGTGAGACAGATACTGTTGTTAACTATATGGAAGTCTTGTGAAGTAGGCCATCTTCACAGGACATTGCCATAAATGAATTCAATGGCGCCGTCGTAACAAAATGTTGAAGACATGACAGAACTGAATGATGAAGATTTAAGGTTGAAATTGGCGTGGTTTTGAGGCTATTGCGTCAATGACTAATGGTATAGGCAGTATGAGTGCAGAATAGTCAGTCTACATTTAGTTAAGGTCAGTTAGGTATTAAATAAAGATGGAGTAAGAAAGAATCGGGAATTTGGTAGTCCCTAAAATAATACGTTTACGTTTTAATATCTTCAACCTTACTCTATAAAAATATTTAATGCTTTGAGCAATTTCCTTACAAGCCTACTTACAACAGAATTCTAAATTCATCGCTGTAATTTGATGCTTTATTAAAATGTTACCCCTTTAAAAGACTTTCGACGTATCATATCGTAATTATGAGCTTTCCTACGTTGTTCTCCCTTTTCACGTAAATATAGGATTTAAATATTACTCATGTCAGAAATAGCTGTAGAATTAAAATATCGCACTAATGTAGGAGAGCACTCTTCTCGAGTGCTTCGTATAATGGAACGCGGGCGAATGTGGTTTTGGAAAATCGTGTTATGACTGAGATTACTATACTTGGTGACATTTTAGTTATTGTTTTCCAATATAGAAATGATTCTATCTTTGTAGGTAACTACACTCGTGAAACTTCTGAAAAACAAAATATGTTATCAATATTAACGTTAGGCCGAACTTCAATAAGCACTTGCGGAATGGACAACAAAAAAAGGTTCAATTAAAAATAAAACCATGACTTGATAGTACCTACTACTCTAATGGTAAACCGTCCTACCACGGGAAAATAACCACTAACATTAAAATGTAGGGTAAACCCTATAATTTAGGCATATTCAAAAACGTAATACACCTAAGTTATTTTCATTCCTATGTGTCATTTCTGCTTAGCCCAGAGGTATGACTGGTAGGGAATGCCCTAAGGCGTTAAGTCCACGTTTTGTACAAATTTATGTCGTACAATAAATATTAAATAAATAAAACACACAAACACAAACACAGTCTGCCGCACTGAAACGACATTAGACGATGTGTTAAGTTTTTTCGTTACGGAATTTCTAGATTCGGTCGCCGCGCTCAAAGCCCGCGATAGAAGCTATGCAATAGCTTAAAAATAAATTCCTATCTATATTATTTGCATGACAGAAACAAATTCAGTAGTTTATTCTCATAACCATAAAAAAACAGTAGTCTTGTTGAACTTAAACACAAAGGCTGTCTGTAATTTATTTGTTGTCTCATCTCAATTGTAAGCGGCTTGTTAGAGGAATATCCTAATTTGTAGAGATGTGCCGATCATGACTTTGGTCGACTAGCCAACTACCTGATTAATCGGCTGCCAAGGCGCCCAATAGTCGGCCCAGCCGATCACGTGTTCGGGGATTTCCGTGATGATTCGCGCGCATATGTTTTGTTTGCTAATTATTATGATACTTATAAATTTTATTTGATCAATGTCGTAGAATACATGTTTTCTTTACTACCAAATAAATAGGTTGCTTTGCTTTACATTTAAACATTACTATGCAAGACCGATTAAAAAATAAAAAATTAAAATACACATAGGTATAAGATTTTTTTATTTACCTAAGTTATTACCCATACATAAATTTTATTTAAAAAAACATACAAAATAAGAAGCCGGATAGTCGGCGCTTTTTGCCGATTAGCTGCCGACTAGTCGCCGACTATAATAGTGGCATAATATAATAATAATAATAGAATTGATATGACGCAACAAATTTTGAGTTACGAAGCTAAAGGAAAGTGCTTCTTACCGACCGGGTGTTATGGTCGGCGACCAAGGTCCGATAGACATCATCTTGATATTATTCAGAATCTAAATCTTATATGCCGCGGTTCATGTGGTACTAGGCTAATAGCGCCATCTAGCATATGGAGCCGTGTCATTGCTCGCTATCGTGCTTGCCACCGTTAGGCATGCGCTTGTGATGGCGAACGGTAGAGGTCGCCACAGTCGGCTTTACCGACTGTCGGCACATCTCTATTAATTTGTCATCGCATCATCCCTCCCTCAGAGGTAGGTAGCGGTAGGTAACGGAGGCTTTGCGGTCTTTGTCTAAAAAACGTATTGTTCCCTTTGTTCATGTGTGACTATTACTTTGCTCGTGTATTCAGCGCGTGCTCATTTTGTTTTGCGAAGCCGAATAGTGTTTAAATTATGCTTTATTCTTTGTGATTAATTTTTCTTTCTCTTTTACATAGTTAGTGAATAGGTGAGATAAGTTGAGTAAATGGCTAATCTCCTTAAATAGTAGAGCTTCTCGAATAAGCAAACTTATGTGAACTGATAGAACCATGAATTATCGTCACTCTAGAGATATTTTAAAATTCCGTTTTAAAAGATTTTTCTAATAAACATTTTTTTATCACAATTTTTATGGGTTTGGTCCTCACTAGAAAAATTGGATATAATCCTCCAATGTTTGTTTGCCTGTCTTTTACTCTTTCCATTATCATTATCAGCCTATATACGTCCCACTGCTGGGCACAGGCCTCACCTCAACTATGAGATGGTGCGAGCCATACTCCACCACGCGGGCTCAGTGCGGATTGGTGGAGGGGTGTGTGTAAGGTAAGTGACCCACCTTACTGTCAGATGTTATTAAGCCGCCCGAGGGCCTCCGACCAAGCTTAACGACTAATATCTATCGATATTAACCGTTTCTGAGTTTGAATTAATGAGTTTGAATTAGAGTACTTAACGATGGGCCACTAAGCTCAATATTCTGTCCAATAACTAATCTCAAGCCCAAAAACCTTTTGTGTAAAGCAAGAAATTGTTCTAGACGTCCCAAGGGCATCGGCGAAACGGAAAGTAGAACGTATTCTTGGGAAAAACCAAATAGATTCGCATCAATTAGTGTCAACCCTAATATTGTCAGTCCCTAAAGCTTGAACACACTCGCCCTAAAACGGTTTATTCAGATTTATCCAATACATTAGCAAGATACTATGACCACAGCCGAAACCTTTCATTTGTTTTCTTATAGACTGATTACAAGCGGTCTGTGTCATGTTTGATTTTGTAAGTTGTAAGTTATACGCTGCGCTTTTGATCTTAGTTCTAAGCCCACTTCCAATTCAGCTTACCAATCATATGGGCTGTGTCTGCTACATAACTTTGTAATTCATGTATCTCATTCTTCATTCCATTTGATCGCGTAAAGGGAAATAAAAAGCATAGCCGTATACCAGTTCTGTGCCTTTCATGTAAGACATAATCCTCCTGATATGACACATTTTTGGTTAAAATATTGGTCGTTTGACCAGCCTTTTATATCTCAAACTAGCTGACCCAGCGAACTCTGTTCCGCCTTAGAGGCAATAAATAAGCAGACTTTGAATTTTATTCAATTCATTTTTTTTTCGAACACGATAAAAAGTATCCTATGTCCGTTGCCTAGTTCTAAGCTACTTCTCTACTAAACTCTTCACCTGTCAAATCTTCTTGGCCTCTGTAACACAAGCAACTAAGCTTTGTGCAGAGACCGCCGCAAAAATGTTATACATTTAATGGTTTCTTTTGGCAATGAACACTTAATTTTCAGCCAAATAGGTTCATCCGTTCTTGAGTTATAAATAGTGTAACTAACATCACTTTCTTTCATATATTAAGATACCACAAGCGACTACGTATATTTACATTAAGATACCACCTTTTTTTTCGCTGTGGAAATGCTTTTACGCATGCCCCCCACACATCTGCAGGGGGGTATGTGGGACTCAACGGCTGGTGTGCAAAGCCGTAATACCCACTAAAACTACAGCGCATTCCACCACTCCGCCATTGTGGGGGGTGCCATGGGGTCGCGTGAGCATTCACCACGGCACCCCGGCGGATAGCCCGAGGGCCACAAACTCCTTGGCAGCGGAGCAAGGTGTTGGGCTCCGCCACCACCCGGCCGCAGAGGATAGGGAGAGGACGGCAATGACACACCGCATCTCCTCTTCCTCTGCGGCCCCACCGCAGCGCCATCCAACGGTGCGCCCCCGTTTGGTCGCGAGAGATAGGCCGCACGGCAACGACACACCGAGACGTCTCTCCTACCGCGACCGCACCCGACTGCGAGGGACAGCCAAAACCGTCCCCCACACCTGCACCCTTGGACGCATCCTGCGCAGGCCTGCAGCAAGCCCACGTGGAGCGTCCCCGTGGGTGGCAAAGCCACGGTTACTGAGCCCCCCCACCACGACAAGGGGAGATCCCACAGGGGGGATTAAGATACCACCTGCTTCTCTGCTAGTTATAAAGCTTTTAGTGTACACAAACCCTTACTGCAAGCGACTTTCACGATATCGTCCAATAAGTTTTATTTGTGGCAGCGAGCGTTATTTACTGAGGACCCATATTGGGCTGCACTGTCCTATATGCTAGAACCCGTAAATCTTTGTGCGTATGTATGGTTTTACCACACAAAAAACCTTTCCCTTTAAAACCTATAGATAAGTAAGTAGATTACACTATTAGAAGTGTTGATGGCTAAATTTTGTATATGATAATAATAATAATAGACCTCCTGGCCGATTTCTACCACGGCGGCCAATCTCAACAGAGATCAGCCAACTACGCAGGAGATATTATAGTGCACAAGTGTGAGCGCAATACACAGGTGCACTCACTGTTCCATCACTCTCAAAGTTCGGTGAGACGGCGATCCGACATGACCGGAGAGAGATCAGATGCAGGACCAACGGCTTAACGTGCTTATTATTATTATTATGATATATTTATTTTTTACTAGCGGACCCGGCAAACTTAGTCCTGCCCGTTGCTATTTTTTAATTTTCTTTTCTTTAAAACCTTCCCTAGACTTCCACGAATATTTTAAGACTAAACTTATTCAAATAGGTTCAGCCATTCTCGAGATAAGCGAGACTAAAGAACGGCAATTCATTTTTATATATAAGAAGGTATGACTTTTGGATATTCTATTTGAGTCCAGAGTATATACTGGGTAAAATTTTTATTAATTAAAGTTATTTCCCATTTGTGCAAGTTTAATAAATAGAATTTTACTTCTTAAACTTAGTACAAATAGTTTCTCTTTCTTTTACAATGTAGCGTTTGAATTTAACCCTGCATTAGCGAAAATCTTATTCCACAGTTAAACTCTACTTGTTCAATCCCTAGCCATAAAGATGTCGAGTCAGCAATCCCTTCAGATTTACCTTTTAAAACGATGTCCACATAAAAGAATCATGGGTCATCTAGGGGAGCGACAATAAAATCCTTTTAAATACATTATATCTACACTAATATTATACAGCTGAAGAGTTTGTTTGTTAGTTTGAACGCGCTAATCTCAGGAACTGCTGGTTCGAATTGAAAAATTCTTTTTGTGTTGAATAGACCATTTATCGAGGAAGGCTATAGGCTATATAACATTACGATGCAACTATAAGGAGCGAAGAAATCATAGAAAATGTAAAAAAAACGGGGAAAATTATTCATCCTTGAGGGCTTCCGTTGCGTACGCTGCGAAAACGGTTCAAGATACCAAAAATATCTGTATGAAAGAATTATTCCTCTTAAAATGATCTAAAAGAATGTCTGCGACGGTATATGTCTATCTTTTAAGATCAAGTCAGTAGAACCGTTTTTGTGGTAATCCAATTTGGCCGAAATTAATGCATTATTTGTTAAGAGTTGTATCAAAGTAATAATATAATTCTTTATCCAAATACATGTGTTGTCGATTAAGAGTATTTAATTCTGTATAAAATTATCTTTGACATCATTTAATTTCAATGAATATCTTAGAAGATATTACGCGGAGAGGGGGGTGTAGCACTACGAGTTACCATGATAAACCAAAATTAGATTTAATTAATGACCAGTTGCGTCATATATGCGACCCTGCCGCAGTGCCTAAAAAGCCGGTTGTTTTACCAATGCGTCCTACCAGTCTTAACCTACGGAGCCGAAACGTGGAACATGACAGTCAAGCTGGCTCACCGACTACACGTCACTCAGCGTGCTGTCGAAAGGTCTATGTTGGGGATCTCATTAAGGGACAAGATCCGGAACGTGGTCATACGACATAAGACTAAGGTAACTGATGTTGTCCAAAAATGTAGCAAGCTAAAGTGACAGTGGGCTGGCCATGTCTGTCGCAGAACCGACAAGAGGTGGAGCAGGAAGGTTCTTGAATGGAGACCACTCTTAGGTAAACGTAGTGTGGGATGCCCCCCGGCTAGATGGACAGACGATCTGAAGGAGGCAGCTGGTAGTGACTGGATGCAAAGAGCGGGAGCTCGCGCTGTAGCGGTCCTTGGGGAAGGCCTTTGTCTAGCAGTGGACTGTAACAGGCTGATACGATGAATGACCAGGTGACCACGTATAATAATCTGGGACGAATGTTCCATGATCCATAGAGCTCATGTAGAGGGTCTAGATAGGACTCTTGGAGATATAAGAAGCTGTGATAAAATCATCATCATAAAATTACTGTTATGTTTGCGGGGGACTTTCGACAAACTGTACCAGTAATAGTAAGGGGAACAAGGGCAGACATTGTAAAGTCTTGCCAAAAAAAATATGGAAGTTTGTGAACATCTTAAAATTAACTACAAATATGAGAGCACATTTGGGGGGAGGTAGAAATAGTCCTCCTGGCCGATTTCGACCACGGCGGCCAATCTCAACAGCCAAGTACGCAGGAGATATTATAGTGCACAAGTGTGAGCACAATACACAAGTGCACTCTCAAACTGCACTGTTCCATCACTCACAAAGTTCGGTGAGACGGCAATCCGACATGACCGGAGAGAGATCTGACGCAGGACCAACACTTTAACGTGCTTTCCGAGGCACGGGGGTGTAACACCGCCAACTTCCCGACTCCGAAATGTTTTTGAGAGATTCATGACAGAAAATCTCAGAAACAATTTTGGCTCGACCTGGGAATCGAACCCAGGACCTCTTGGATGCTAGGCAGAAAATTTGCCACTACACCAACGAGGCAGTGGTAGGGAGGTAGTATACCTTTTTCTTCAAAGTTACTTTTAATAGGAGACGGCAAAGTACCTCACTTTGAAAATAAAATTGCAATTGAACGAGATTAAGGATAAAGAGTGAGTAACATTGAGGACTTTATATCGAAAGTTCACCCTGAAATAAGCGAAATAGAAAATAAAGATCATCAATGGATGTGTCAAAGTGCAATATTGGGAGTGAGAAACTGTAGCGTAGATGAAATTAATAAAATAATTATTTGAACACAAGTGGCCTTCCCCCATATTCCCTCAAGTTAAAAATAGGTGCCCCAATAATTTTACTTAGATATCTTAAACCACCAATTATGTAACGGGACCCGACTTCAAATCAAATTTCTTCCCAATAACGTGATGGTTGCAATAGTTTAGACTGGTCCAGCAGTTGATCAAACAGTGCTTATACCTCGCACCTCAATGATTCCTTGGCACCTCATTCACCCCTCAATGACAATTCATTGACACCTCAATACCTTTTAATTTTAAAAGAATTCAATTTCCTGTTAAGCTATCTTTCATCGTTACAATTAATTAATCACAGGGACAAACATTTAAACACTTAGGAATTAATTAACATCAAGACTGCTTTTCACACAAATGTCGCGTTGTCAAGATCGCTACAAACGCGTTGCGGACAAAACTAATATGTTCTTCTGACACAAGAAAATAAAACTAGAAAAAGCTAATTATGTGATTTAAAAACTTAAAAAATAAATTGTCTAAAATAATAACAAAAAAATAAATTTGCAAAAATAAAATGATGCTCAAAATAAATATTCCACGCGGACGAAGTCGCGGGCATAGCTAGTCCTTTTATATACATCTTCTCTGCACTCTGAATAAATTATGTTATTCCTGTCGCAGTTCCTGACCCGGAAAATGATGATACAGTCGTAGCTCAGGTTCTAAGTCTTCAAGAAAAGCTAACGGATATTAAGAATTCAGTTTTGATTTTCTTGAAGTGAAGTAAGTTTATTGTCTACTTACGACAGGTTTAAGAGGGTTAAAGTAAGGATGTGTTTAGTCCCCCTCGAATAGAGCACGCCTTGCCGTGGCGAGGGGGCTCAGTAGCCTGTCGCAATCCAGCGACAGGTGAAGCCAAGATGCTCTGTGGAGAGTGCCTCTGCGTCTGTTCCCGTATCGGGCGGCAGAGGCACTAGTGAGTCGCGTCTGTCTCGCATCGAGCGGCGGCTCACCGAAGTGGTTGTGGCTCCCAGCACCCCTCTGGCTTATCAGAGGAGGCAGGGGATGTCCTTGGGACTCTGGTCCTGGTGGCGAAACGAGGGTCTTGGCTTAACCGCCCGGACCCTCCTGAGAGACGGCGCCAGTGTGCCGTCTGGAGTGGGATGAGATCTCCTCACCCCACTCCGTGGAGATCCGCCCTCCTGCTTAGAGGGCGGACGTTGCTGCTGGCAAGGGTCGCGGGACTGTTGAGACACCGCGGCCCCTGCTGTCACAGCCACACGCAGCGGGCTTCGTCAGGTTTTAGTGGGTATACCCGAAGACGGGGGAGTCCCACACACGCCCCTCCGGTCCCCGACGGAGGGGTACGGTGCGTAATTGACATTTCCTGACGTTAAAAAAAAAAAAAAAAAAAAAAAAAAAAAAGGATGTGTTTAGTGTTTTGAGGGTTAATACCTTACAGATTAATTCTCACAATCCGATACCATCATAACGATAAAATATATATTTTATATTTTTATATTGTTTGAAGGAACATCGTTACGATCATTCGCATGTGATGATTTTAATATTGAATGCTAATTTTGAAATCATGTACGATATTCACTCAGCGTGCTATGGAAAGGTCTATGTTGGGGATCTCATTAAGAGAGGTCATACGACATAAGACTAAGGTAACTGATGTTGTCCAAAAATGTAGCAAGCCAAAGTGGCAGTGGGCTGGCCATGTCTGCCGCAAAACCGACGAGAGGTGAAGCAGGAAGGTTCTCGGATGGAGACCACGCTTAGGTAAACGTAGTGTGGGACGCCCCCCAGCTAGATGGACAGATGACAGCTAGTAGTAACTGGATGCAGAGGGCGGGAGATCGTGCGCTATGGCGCTCCTTAGGGGGAGGCCTGTGTCCAGCAGTGGACTGTAACAGGCTGATATGGTGATGATGATGATTATTATTACTCAGTTAAAGAACTTAGCAACGACGAAGAAAGCTTACAAACTTTCGCTTTACATTCTAGTTCTAGTAAAGAGTTCTCAGAATTGGTTTATCAGCTCTGACAAAATATTTTAAGCTCGTTTTCTTAGTATCGCGATGTCGCTATACTTAATACATCCTTTTACGAAGCCCTTAACTTCAAAAACGAATTCCTCAAGGATTAGACGGCGTAATGACAAAAACTTGAGGGTTTAAGAGCTGAAGTAATGGATTTACCTACTTTGGCAGCAGAAAGGGCGAAGTGAAAAGGCTAATGATGGCTATTCAAACACTCGTTTTTAAACTTAGAAAAGGAGTCATTACTTTCTAATGGTTACAATGAAAAAATGGCCAAAAAATCTTTGAGAAGAAAAGTGTCTTTGATAAATCACCTAACGACGTAATAATCATTTCTGTGCTAGTTTGAGCATCAATTAATTGCTTAAGAATGTTAAAACTTTATTCTTACTTAGATAAAAAATTACTAAAAAAATATTTTTGATAAAAAGTGTCTTAGATACCACCTTATTTATATATATATGCGACGTAACAAAAAATTCTATGTTAGTTTGTTTAACAATTTCAAAACTTTATTCTTATTTATAATTCCTTGCTTTAATCTCATATAATGCCAACCTTTAAGTGTCACCTAAAGGCATCTTCGGAATTTCAGGATCAATGTGAACCAAGTAAGAAAGGGCCCAATCCGTGTACGCATCTGAAAAAAGGCAAACAGCTTTATTAGGGTCCAAAGGATTGAGGATTGTCCTAGGAATTCGAATCGCCACAATTTTGAAATTTGCATTTTGTTATTGTGATTTCCATATATTTTGGATTGCGAATAGCTGATGAAGTTGGTATTAGTTGAAGTGCAAGTTGGGTAATTCTAAAAAATGTTTTAATGATACGGAGCCGTCATTCGGCTTAACGATGCTTAACAAGCTTTTATCTTCCATTGATTTTCCATTTCACGTAAAATTTCAGAATTGAAACAAAAAGTAGTGAGTCAAGAAATCACATTTATTCTGCTTTTTTGTCATTTATAAAGATAGATGACTTCGTACGAATTTATTATCAGTAGAAATGAATCTGTAGACTTTTTACAATTAGCTGTAATTAATCACCCTGACTCCGGCCGACTGTGTCTGAAAAGTCATTGGCATCGACATTAGAGGCATTGTTTGCAGACAAAACACCATTGTTACGACCTGCCAATGGGAGCTAATTGATCCGCTCCATCCCGTATTTTCAGCCTCTTATAGCGATAGTTCGAAATGCGCTGGGATCATTTATTCGCGAGCAACGTATTCCTGGTGCTTGTGGCGCAGTGGTTGCAGCGCTTTGGTAGTGATACCAAAAGTTAACGGTCATGTTTAGGATGGGTGACCATTTAAGTGACGTCTATTTACAAGCATCTCCGTGCTTCAGAAGACACGTTAATCGTTTGGTCCCGGTTAATATCGCTAGATATTAGTCGTTAAGCCTAGTCAGAGGCCCTTGGGCGGCCTAATAACATCTGAGAGTAAGGTGGGTCACTTACCTTACACACACCCTTCCACCAATCCGCACTGAGCCCGCGTGGTGGAGTAAGGCTCGGACCACCTCATAGTTGAGGCGAGGCCTGTGCCCAGCAGTAGGACTTATATAGGCTGATGAGAACGTATTCCAAATCCTGTGTCTGTGTACATACCATGATGAAAATTCTATCTAGTCTGGTGGAATGGGAGTGACTTTCACTTATAGACTTTAATATTAAACCAGTACTTACTTAAGTCTATTTTCATGTGCCACTTTTTAGGACTGGTAACTCTTTTTTGCCTCGTACTTAGCTAAAATAATAAGTTTCAGTCAGTTGATATTTTTGCGTCAACTATTGTTAAGTTTAAAAAGAAATTCCAGACTTTTCTTGACTTATTATCTTTTTATAATTTTATAGTTTCACATATTTTAACCTTCTCAACAAAATTTTAATTAGTTTATGTGTCTTTATGTGTCTGTGTATTTATTAGTTTATGTATTATTTAAGCTGAGGAAACTTTATTGGTTTAATGTGTTATTTTAATTACCATTTTTGCTATGTAATGTTAAGTAAAAGTGTATATTTACGTAAAATTTATAAAATAAAATAACTTCCATTCATTATCAGCCTTTCGACGCCCACTGCTGAGCGTAGGCCACCCCCAAAGAATTTCCATCACAATCGGTCTGTGCTTTTCGCATCCAGCGGCTTCCCGCGTTGGCACAACTTTTATTACGTAAATAAAATATCTCGTTTCATTCTTTTAGATTAGCATAGGACATATGCAGACCGCTTGTGATCGGTCGATGTGGAAAACTGTGGGGAAGGCCTATGTTCAGCAGTGGACGTCCTTTGGCTGATAATGATGATGATTATGATAGGACGTATAGGTATGTACCTAAGTAGTGCTATTAATACACGTGTGGTACGCTACCAGCTAATAATAAGTAAAATTTTATCAAATACATTTCTAAAGAACACATAATTCAAAGTGCCTACCTATAAAATAGCGTTAATTACCTTATTCCGATATCCGTTTATTGAGTTGCCGTATTAGTAATTAATAGCTTACCTTACAGAGTTGGCAAATTGGTTAATTAGTTACTTATTTATTAATACAATAAAGGATAATTATATGAGTTAATTGGGTAGGAAATCGACGCTTCTGAAGCGTTATTCGTCGGAAAAAAAGGATTTTAAGATGATTTTCCGAAATGTGTCTTTCCAGAGGATACGTACACCTGTGATTCTGTAGTAGGAAAAAGGGACACAGGTACACCTGTGATTCTGTAGTAGCAAAATTTAGGGGGGGGTTTTAAATCTTTATCTGCAGTTCGGAATAAAGCCTACCCTAGATGGTTTCTACATCTCCGGTTCATTTTGCAAATGGTCTTCAAGATCTTTGCTATTCCAAAGTTGTTCGCGATAGTCCATCTCATGTTTTCGCTCGAAAAACGAAAAAAATGAGACGGTAACCTTGAAACACACTTGATGAAAAGTGTTACTAGTGATTAATGTTTCGTTGGTGTAGTGGCAAAGTTTCTGCCTTACATCCGAGAGGTCCTAGATTCGAATCCCAGGTCGAGCCAAAATTGTTTCTTAGATTTTATAACATGAACTTCCCAAAAACAGCTCGGAGTCGGGAAGTTGGCGGTGTTACACCCCCGTGCCTCGGAAAGCCCGTTAAGCCGTTGGCCCTGCGCCTGATCTCTCTCCGGTCATGACGGACTGCCGTCTGACCTAACTTTGAGATTGACGGAACAGTGAGTGCTCCTGTGTATTGCGCTCACACTTATGCACTATAATGTCTCCTGCGTAGTTGGCTGATCTCTGTTGAGATTGGCCGTCGTGGTCATAATCGGCCAGGAGGACTAATATTATTAGTGCTAAAGGTGGCAATGCACTACTCCCAATATCCCTAAGCATCAAAGCACTGGTTTGCCATAATTCAGTAATTCTGACAACATCCATAATATATTTATAGACGTTATAGTGTCAGACTTAGATAAAATGTAGGTAGCTACACGCACATCTGCAGTTCGCGTTTCAATTAGTTCTATTTTCATCGCCGCCTACCTATAATTTCATTGTCTACATCAGCTGCTATTAACTTGGAGTCATGTAAATCAAGGTATTTACTAACACATTTGCGGAATAGTTACAGCCGAGCGTAACGCGTGGAATGTAGCAATAGCCTTGTTGATTGATGGGGGATTAATATCTAAAGTACAGTCATCGTCAAAAATAGAAAAGCACTTTAGTAGCAATGGGAATGGTGTGGAAATAACTAATTTGGCGGATTTTAATAGATTAACTGGATAGGAAAATCTTCAAAACGTTATTTCGACATGGTAGTCGATAAAGTAACTAAGTACGAATATATTTTTGACGCTGACTGTACTCATTCAGATTTTATTTGCATTTGTAAATAATGTTTACAATCGAATAGGGTACAGTGTTCACGATTTGATTTGACTGTATCTAAAACTATTAAGTAAAACCTTAAAATAAACAGCTAAATAAGTCGGCTTATTAATGTATGAGAATATTCAAAATAATAAAAAAATTAATAATTTTGATTAAATAACCTTAAGTTTAACCTTAATTATCCTTTGACCATTTGAAAAACATGACCTTTTTATACATCTTAAATATACGTTATATTTGAAATATTTGCGGATTTCTTGGTTGCCTATCTTACCATGGATGAAAAAGGTTTTAATTAAAAAACTAAACAAAATCATCAAAAAAATTCATTCTTTAATTTTGTTGAAAATGTTTTTGTATCGCGTAATTCAGCTCTTGGAAATGAATTTAGCGTATGTATTTTTTTGTTAATTTTTTGTAGATAAATTAATTTTGTTTTCATCGCTTCGTAAGCGTACTTTCGTTTACCTCAAACAAAACATAACGATATATCTCATCATGAAGTACAAACGGTGTAAAACAAACGAGATACAGTCTAGCTAGACAAAAATGCTCACACGAGCCTTTAAGTTTACAGTAATAAGGCTGAAATTAGACGCTTGTAGATCGTTGATCGCGACTGTACTGTGATTGCAACCGATTCCCAAAATAAAGCAATTTAAGCCGCAGTTTCGTGTGCACTATTTTGATTATATTAAAATAATGTTTTTGTACTTCCATGTCCATCCATGGGAACAGTAAAAGTTTAGAAAAAATATCAGGTCATATGTTTGCAGTAATCGTCTAAAAAGCTACAGAATAAAGTCATTTTGGGTGACGACGGTTTTTGAAACCGACATAATACTCGTACTACATTACATCTGCCGAGTTTATTTTTGCAGAGACAATATTATTATCTTAACTCCATTTTATGCACTCAAAAAAAATTCAATCGGTGATGCCGTAGCTGAGCCATACGACTAGCAAACAAATTTTAAGTTTTAAATAAATAAATAAATGTGCTACCTGCTTTTTTTGACGTGACAAAGTCTTAAATTAAGTTGTGGCTCGGAGTCACTCATGAAAAAGTGTAACGCCCGCTCACGTCCGTTACGATGAGTCACCGAACGAGAGAGAGGCCCGCCGGGCCGGCGAATGCCTTGCGTCTCTCTCCCACTTAAACATGATCGGTGTCACGTAAAATCTTCGCCCGTAAAACCGACTTTACAGGCAACCATTTTTCTTTTTTTTTCTTTGTAAGAACAATCCCCGTACTTTAAGGAATATCATAAAAAAATGAATTGGCCAAAATGATCCAGACGTTCTTCAGTTATGCGTTTACCAACACATTTTGCGATTCATTTAAATATAGATCCAGTGCAGTTTATCAAAACCTTTTCAATTTTCTTCATCTTCATCAAAGCAGACAAATATTAGGTATTTTGACATCCTATTTAGATCAAAGGCGGTTTCATGAAACCGCCCCGAGCTGTAACCACTATCTCTTTCGATAAAAATACTCTGCAGTTTAATCCGACTATAAAATGTACGGTTTGTTGAGTGGATAGTATGTACACACCACATCAGGCTACCTATTTTCGTTGCAAAACGACCCATATTATATGAGCATAAGATGCTTTAGTAAATAGGCGAAAATGCTGCCGTCTGTACCAAAATGGTCTGCCAAATACTAGCGGTTAGGGACGTCAGAGCTTGGACTATCGATAATCTAGAGTTGAATAGGATACATTTATATAGGAAGAAATTTGATCGTTAACTGCAACGTCAACCAATTTTTTTGAGGTTCGTTCGGTCTCGGTACAGTCAACTTCGAATAAATAATGGCACTTAGACATTTTTTTACAACCACATCACATAATATATTGATCAGACTGTGGTAATTAGCTAAAGCACTTGTGTTACAGATATCAGAATCAAGAGTGGTATTACAAATAAACTTGAATAAATACATATAACACCCAAACCAGTGCAAACAGACATGTTCATGCACACAAACATTTATACAGTGCGGGGATCGAACCCTCTTGGTTAATAGTAAACATCTTGACCATTACACCAAAGTGGTTGTCAATTGAATTTGAAAATTATCTTTGTCAATCTACTGTATCTACTGTTCTTAGTTAGTTTTTAGTTAGATTTTCGGCTCCTCCGAAAAAGATAACAGTCATTTAAAAACACAAATACATAAATGAGTGACAAATTACAACGGATTTTTAATTACCGAGCGTTTGTCTCTCTATTTCCCAGTCAAGTTAACAACCAAACAAGTGTTTTCTCAAAATGTTTTCCTGAACTTTTCTGAACTCTTATTAATATTATTTTACTTTATACTGACTTTACATTAGAGTTAATCATCTATCGATAAAAACGCACATCACTAGCACATTGCACAGATTTCTGTGAAGTTTTTAAATATTCATTGATGTGATGGATTTATTTTGACAGCTCGTGACGTAGCACCGACTGGAACGGAAAATCTTTAGGCTGAAAAATTCCTTTGATAAATTAACAAATAAAATAACACTTTCAAGGTAAAATTTCCTCTGGTTATTACAGATAATGGTAAAACTGTACATTAAGGGACGCGGGGTAGGGGGGAGGGGGGTGGGGTGGGGGGGAGGGGGGGAAGTGGAGTACCCCCTGATACCCTCCCCTCTTGAAGCAAGCTCTTGGTTTCTGAAATATTTATGATTGAAGTTTGAGGTTATGACTGTACTAAAAGGGTAAAACTGTACATTAAAGGACGCGAGGAAGGGGGGAGGGGGTGAGGGGGAGGGGTGGGGGAAAGTGGGTTACCCCCCTCTTGAAGCAAGCTCTTGGTTTCTGAAATATTTATGATTGAAGTTTGAGGTTATGACTGTAATAAAAAGTGTTAAAATTTAGTTTTAGATAATCAAATTAAGGGGTGGGGGGAAAGGGGGATAGAGAGGGGGAAGTTTTACCCCTTGGGGGGGGAGGGAAAAGTGGGTAGTGGAGAGTGAAGACTTGCCTATTCCCTACAAAATTGCTTATCCCCTTTCAGGAGTATAATAAAGAGATTACTGTTGTCTGTTAAAAAAAAAATAACCACGAAATTCAAGGCTCACGCTCCGCTGCGCTTCGCGCTCGCCTTAAATTTCTAACCTATCACAAGACCTACAGGACTTTGGCAAACTGGAGCCTTCCGACAAAATGGCGTCGTTGAGTTTCGTTTTTGCACAGTAGAAACACGATATTTCATTTAAAATTTAATTTAATTATTAATCTTTTCAATAAATTACACGTAAATACATAACATTTTACATGTAAAATGTATTTGCAACATAAACATCCCAAAAAGACCCCAAAAATTGTGTCCAAATTGACTGTGTAGAATCAACTTTCACGTAACGAAACGCAACTGTCAGATCGTATAGTTTTTTTAAGGTTGGTAGTCAGTCATGGTGACGTAAAATAGTCGAATTTTGATCTAATTTTGCGATTTTTAATAATTTATTTCTCGAAAACTACAAGGTTGCTTCAAAAAACGACTTCACCAAAAGACTTCTTGCATCATGTAGTTTCTGACAAAAAATTACGAACCGCCAGACCAGCGTCCCTTAAAGTACAGTTTATCCATAAGGATTCTCAAGATCATTTGACGTAATTTGTATGAAATGTCAACACGCGATCTATCTATAGATTTTGTATGGGAATACGTAGGCGAGCGTGACACCATTTTTTACCACTACGTGATAGCGTGACATAAAAATGAATCTTTGATATTTGAACATGGCTTGCATTGAAACCACAGGTAAAGGAAATTTCTCTTACTGCGTGATTGGAAACCATCAAGAATATAGAAGAACAATTCGAAAAGTTCCATTTTGTATTGATTGGCTTTAGAAAAGCCGGTTTCAGTTTATGATAACAGAAAAAAACTCATCGATTCCATTAATGAATCTTACAAAGTACATAGTTTGGTCATTCCAATGCTAGATTAATTATTTTTGACCGATATTTTTGGTAGGTAAATTCAATAATCTATATATATAAAAATGAAAGCCATTTTCCTTGGTCACGGCATCACGCGTGAATGGCTGGACCGATTTCACTAATTCTTTTTTTGTTGTATTTGTATTATTAGGAGAAGGTTCTTACGGGAAAAAAAATATTAAGAAAATCTCTCAGAAATATTGAAAAATATACATTTAATTTTGCATATTTTAAAAAACGCGCGTAACTAATGTCAATGTCATTCGATGACATTGTTCAATCATTGCAACACTAAGGCGGTACGAAGTTCGCCGGGTCAGCTAGTTGTTAATAATTTCATTATTTTGGTGTAATTAACGGATTAAAAAATTCGTTGTGTAATGTATACCTGTTTAATTCCTTTGTTAAGTTTGATCGAATTGACTTTGTGTTTGTTAATTAAAAAGCGATTAATTGATATGACCACTAATAGTAAGGCATATATTTACAAACTATATTTGTCAGTTAAAACTCATTTTACCAAGTAACTGCATTACCTCAAAGGTAAGGTAAAAACATGTTTTATACGTTGATCACAACCTGTTTTTAATAAATAAGGTAAAGCTATATCTACCAACTTTAGTTGTGGTTCTTTACAGGTGTAAAGAACCACAACTAAAGGTAAAGGTAGGTAGGTATCTACATGTTGTGTAGTTGAAGACTCCAACCTAATTTATTTACGTTCTCAAGCAAGAGTTTGGATTATCAAAAATATATTTTACGTGGGTTTATGTTACGAATTCTTGCATGATATAATACCGTTATGATATTCTAATTTAAAACGAACGAGACGAAAGCAAAACAGGCTAAATATTTTTTATGTAAAATCTTTCATTATATCCTATAAATCAATAAGCCGTTGTGTCTTGTTGATAGTAAGTAGGTACCGGTATTTAAAAAAAAACTTACTTTATAAAAAGCAGAATCCCAGTTTTCTCGATCTGTCTGAAGATGCCTTTCCACGAAGCCAGCATGCAGTACTGCTGCTTGGTGGTCAGAGGAGACCTTGGATCTGCCGGGGGTGGAGGCCTATCAATAGGATCAGAGGCCCCGGTCACCTCCGAAGCCGCCAACTTCGTCAGTTCACATCCCATTGTCACAAAACTTCACTATCACTGCGCACAGATGCTTTTGAAAATCCACTTTTGGAGAAAGCAGCAGTTTTGGAATTATCTCTATGTCAATCATAGACGGCAACGCTTCGACGCGCCCAAACTCATTTTGATTTTCATAAAACACTTAAATATAGTTGATAGTATTAAAAGTAACAGCTTAGGAATGTTAAGCGAATTTTAATGATAACGATGTCTAGTTATTTTCCGTTGTTCGGTTGATATTGGCTGTCTATTGAGCAGTGCGTTTAGTGACTGAAGCGTTTCCCGCGAAAGTAAAGGAAATAGTGATGTGAATCGTCGTGGGAGTTGCAACGATAACGATTTATTTATCGATGATTTCGCGTTTGAAGTTTCATTTTTTAATTACGATTTTTTGCATTGAAATGAGACTCTCTTTAACGGATTATACGGCGTCCGTAGTCACAGGTAGGTCAAATCTCAGTCTACCTGTGAGCACGAACGCTGAAAGGGGTCTGACTGAAACGTCAGTTTAAAATAAAATGTAAATGAATCGCTAAATAAAACGTCAAACAGTGTATCATTTTAATGTTTACTGTTTGCATAAACCGAAAGAACAACCCTCTGTTGTAAACTTTAAAAAATATATAATATAATAATAATAAACCTGCGCGTAATATTTAAACTGTTAGAGTATACCGCATACACGCATTGATTGTAGCCTTACATTTAATATCTGGAAAATTAATTATATTGAGTAAAATATTTTTGGATCACTAATGAGTTGCTTTGATGTTGTGGATCTAACGAAATATGTTTCGGTCGCAGAAAAAAGGTTTGTATACATATTTAACCGCGTATTAATTTACAAAGAATAATTTGGATATGTACTGTTCTGTTACGCACGCTAATTGTTGAAAAAAGTACCCATTTTACGTTGCTACAAAGAAGCTAGAAAGGTACCAAAATAGAAAACATAGCGTTTTTTTTATTTTGTAAACATAAACTCAGCTTTTCAATTTACATTTCTGCATTACAATTGTGTGAACGCTTTAATGCAATGTCCCGGTGAAATATCAATTATGAATACATTTGAATACGTTATTCCGGCTGGATAAATGAATTATATTTGCGACGAGAGGGCAATGGTCGTTTAGGCAAGCAGGCGTTGCAAGCAGGTCATCATTTCTGTTACAGGTTTATGTTATTATTATTATTATTATTTAAGCTTTATTGCACAACAATACTTTGTACAAAAGGTGGACTTAACGCCGTAGGGCATTCTCTACCAGTCATCATTTGGGCTAAGCAGAAATGATTAGTGGGCGGTGCGACAAAATAAATAAAAGAGAAAACAAAAAAAATAAGAATAATATGACACATAAGATTAAATACAAAATATAATATATATGATTACATATTTAAAATACACATAATATGTACAAATATAAACAAAATAAATAAATAAATTTGACTACAGGTACTTAAAGATAGATTATTGCAATTATAAATTTCCGCGTTTATGTATATGATACATATACTTAATGTATATTACTTTTGGGTGTCTCCAAATCAGAAATAGGTTTTCAGGATTTAAGGCTTAAGATTTTATGCTGATTGTCATTAAAGACACCGACAGTCCGTTTTAAAGTAAAAATTTTGCCTTTTATATATTTATAAAAATCTACTAACGAAAGATTGTTTTAACAAGACGTGAGATTTTTATAACAGAAATTATAACGTTTCGCGGGTAGGCGTATCGTTGAATTCGACATATTTTGATTTTAAAAATAGAAACTGTGAAACGTGATTTGTAAAAAACTATTTTTTAATTTTAGTTTCTGGTTCTATCTGGTGGTAGCGAACTTCAGGGGTCCTGAATCCTGATACACATGATCTCCTATACACAAAATAATATAAGAGGTATATCGTAGGAAATTATATCATATCCCATCACTATTTGCCAGCCGTTCTGTTTCATACAACTCTATAACGTTGCAATTGTATGATAATAGCGCATCCTTTTTTGAAAAATATGGACATCATACGTCATGGTATCACCATCAATATTTATGTCTCGGCAATAAGGTCCAAAAAGGTTTAGCAAAAAATGCGAATAGACTCTTTATCGGTAAAGATTTTGTCGATTGGAATTTGTCATGGCATTGTTATTGTTTTATTATCGATGGGTTATCGTTTATCGTTTACTAGCTTTCCGCCGGCGGGAATTCGGTTCCTTAATATATTAAATAAATAAATATTTCACAACAATCACACCAATTCTCTAGTCCCAAATTATGCTACGAGGCTTGTGTTATGGGTACTAGACAGCGGATACTTAAATATTTTTTTTTTTGTAAATAAATACACATTATACAAAGAAAACACCCAGACCAGTACAAACAGACATGTTCATGCACACTTATACTTGTACTGTGCGGGGATCGAACCCGCGACCCTCGATTTTAGCGGGCGTACATAAAACCTTCTTCATGAATTACACAACAAAACAAAACTACTCACATCTCAATCCGCTGAGAACTTAAAACTTAAGCATACACATACAGAAATAGGGACAGACGCGGGAAGTGACTTAACTTTATTCTATGTAGTAATGTATTTATTAAAGCTTTGATATTTTTTAGGCTTACCAATTTTGTAGGTCAGGTATAATCTAAGTAAACAACTTTTTTTATGAATGACATAAGAAATTACAAGTATTGAATACATTCCTCTCCTTACTTGCGAGGACCTACTAAGGTTATTTTGTCTTCTTCTGTGACCTGGACAGCTTTGTTATTTGAAAAGAAAGAACAAGTTTTTTTGTAATATTACTAGTTATATCTGTGGTTAATAAATAAAAGATACGTTTCCACGGTAATTTTAAACAATAGAATTTATTTTAAAATCAAATTAACATTTTTGTTACACCAATCTTATACGACATCTGTATTACAACACATTCGCCTTACATAACTATAAATACAACTTAATACTATTAATTACAGTTTAGTATGAACCACGTACATACATTGTATTTTGTTTTTTTAAACACCTTATTACTTTACGACATAAAATAACGTTTATACATTGTAGAATCACTATTACGTAGTAAGTACAAAAAAAAGAAAATTTACATCTTTTATTTTAGAGTTAAAAGAAAAAAAATACGTGCAATGGAGTTACACTTAAAATAAAATAGACCTATAAAATTGACGTTTTTACTTTGCACTTAAATATCTTTTGAAACACTATTCTCTCAGCTTTAATTTAAGACTAAGTTGAATTCTCAGCTCGCACCCAGTCCGAAGATATTAAAGTTCAAAGTTACAAAAAATTCAAAACGGCAATTTCATGGGTAAAGAAATGGCAAAAACCATTAATTGTGGCCCGATTTTCAGACCAATGACAACGAACGCCATTGGAGATTGGCGCGAATATAAATATACTGTCAATTTAAAGAATCAAGGTACTATTTGAGAATTTCATCCCATGGTATGTTTACTTTTCAAGTCCAATCGCAGGCAGGTAAATCTTTTGCTAAGTAATCCTTAGCGCGGATTTAACCATTTGGCAGGCGTCCAGGAATCGACCGACCAATTATGTGGACTGTTGAATGATAGCACGCTGTTTAGACTGAATTTCCAAAGCCAAAATCAAACTACGGCTTTAAATATAGAGCAGCCGGCATCTGAGAGCCATGGAGATACCGTTTACTTTATAGGTCACGGTCGAACCCATTAAAAGAATTGATAAAACGTTATTATTTTTAGGTGCCCCCCGTAAATTATTCAGTTATTGAGAAAAAATATCAGCCGTTTTAAAGTTGTTATTGACGCTTTATCTGAAATCTGTTAAACAAAAAAGATGCAATAAGAATTGTTTTAGGGGTTGTTAATACTTTGAAAACTAAAGACGGTAAAACAAGGAGTAAAATTTGATTAGATTCGACTTTCGAGCAAAAAAATTTTCATAGAAAGGTTTGAACAAAATTAAGACGTCATAAAGCACATAAACAAGTCAAATAAATAAAATTCAGTAATGAAAAGACCCAGTCGAGGAGTCGTTATTATTTTATGAGGTTCTCAAACATTTGGTTCGTTAACTCGTGGCGTGGTGTATAATGTGTAGGTTTAATGTAAATAATAAAGAAGTGAAGTATTAATAAGTAAAGATACTTCAGCGTATTGTAATATGTGTACTTACCATATTAAACAAATTACTTACTTAACCTAAATTAAACAAATTGCTTGGCATCCCAGATATTAGTAGTAATTATTACCAGCGCGTTGTCAAAATAACAGCATGTAGCTTTTATAAAATGTCGAATTTTTGCAGTATTCTAAAAGCATTACGTTTCTTTTAATGAAACGACGGTTTTTGCTAAAAAAAATATGTTTCTATTTGGCTTTGGTCTAAATGCCAGTGAGATTGAAACGTCCGGTAGAAATGGTAGTTTTCGAACAAACGGCTTCAATTACGTTCGTGAGGGCGTGTTGTGCCATTGTTTTTTATTTATTTTATTTTTATGTTACAAAGCACAACTATTTGAAGGAAAGAAAGAAAATGAGTTTAGTAAAAAATTTGCTGTCATGAGTACGCATTTAAATTATAACACCTATTATTTTTATAATGTGAAAAATGTGAATTTGGACAGAGTTTAGTGGCGCTTTAAGGAATGGTTTAGTTGGGCGTCTAAAAATATCTCGACAAATTCAGATAAAAAAATATACTACATCATAATGTGTTATAATGGAATCAAAGCACGTAATGCTTAAAGCCGCTGTAAGTTAATGCTGGTTCAGTTTCAAATGAGTTTGTTCTGTTTAACAATATGTAAAAATATACCGGTGAGTAATGCATTTTTACACGTTGCTGTTTATTCTTCGCCCCGAAACGTTAAGCATAAGATAGTATTTTTATTAGCATCATAGTGTAAACACCATTAGTTCCACTTGTTAACTCTGGATCTGCACACAAAATTTTGTTCACCGACGTTCGGGTGGCAGCTGAATATTGGGGGTTTTTATCTTACGCGGTTTTGTACTCAAGCCTTTTGTTTGATGTGACGCCGACCTTGTTACGTGCTCGGTGGCCAAAAACCTCATTCGTGTTCAAACTCGCACAAGTAACCAAAAAATATTTTGCAAAAAAAAATACAAATACGCTTTGTGATTTTATTCATGTTAAGGAAATGCTAATTATTTTCTATCATATATCATTTTTGGAGGTTCTTTGAAGGAGGTTTTAAAATATTTATGAAAAAATTTCTAAAGGTAGGTTCAAAGTGATAAGTTTTTTTTTTAATATCCACAATAAAAACCGAATAAAATGTGAATAAATCCACTCACACCAGTCGCTTGTTACTTTTTTAACAAAATGATGAATAATTTTTGTTTTATCGATTCTTTTGATACCATCAAGACTTAGTTTCTACGAAAACTAAACATATGTAGACATAACTTATAACTGAATATAAATTAATAACAAGAATCACTAGATTTACATCAATCATTTACTTTCTAAAATAAGTACAAGACCCATTCCACGATGTCGATGACCGAAGGTTACCTCTGAAAGTTCACATTTTCCATCTAACTACATTATTCAGACTGAAGACTAGCATGAAATTATTATAAACACATTTTCATCAGCACACACGAGTAATATTGGCCCACCTACTAGTTTTATAAAATACTGTTTACAGAAGTGATCCACAAAGCAAATGAATAAAGCATGGAAGCGTAATACAGAAGTGACCATTTTGCTTGTAACTAACTATATCTTACCGATCGTAGATGTGTACAGTAATTAAAACTATTATAAATATAAATATACAACAACATCACATACATTGATCTGACTCCGTGGTAAGTAGCTTAAGCACTTGTGTTGCAGATATTAGAATTAACAGCGGTATTTCAAATAAACTTAAATAAATGCATGTAACACCCAGACCAGTACAAACAGACATGTTTCAGTGCGGGGACGGAACCCGCGACTTCTTGGTTGATATTCAACTTCTTGACCATTACACCAAAGTGGTCGTCGAAGTCGAGTCGAGCGGTCGAACTATTAATAGCATAGTTTGATTGACGGAGTTGGTCGGTAAAGATCAGTAGTTGAAATAGTTTTTTTTTAAATCCTCTTTTAATTTTTTTTTAGTAACAATAGAAATGTATTAGTGATTTCGAAAATTATGAAACGATGTGGACAAAATCATCCATTCTAATAGTGCTTCCATGGTTTTCTCGTTCGCTATTAATTATACAATATAAAATGTACACTATGAAATACACACATGATCAAAGAAATTAGACTATTATTAGTCATTGACAGGTTTACAAACCATTCATCTCTAAAATATACTTTTTAGAAATATTTTACCGTAATAAAATAGTACAGTTTCAAATCGAAATATTTTTGTGCTTGAAATTGCGCTTTCAGTTCTAAAGGTATGTTCGTATAGAAAGTATTTACACTTATTCAATTAATCAATTCATAGTGATAGTTATTTCTAATATATTAATCTTTTAGGACTAGTATCATAACATAAACAGCATTTTAATGAAATATTCAACTGTAAGGTTAAATTAAATTAAAATTTTATAACATTAAAATGCATTCTTTGAGACAAAGTAGACTGATATCGGGCATAAGTATTTAAAAAAAAACCTTTCCAAGCCAAAAAAACGGAATGAAACTGTCTGAAAACATTTATGAAAAAACCTGGCAAAAGTTTCAGATTAAACTTTAAAGAATTTATAAGAAAGAACTTTGCTTTAGCTTGGGAAATAATTCAAAATATTACAAAATTTGTTAACAAAGTTTCTTATTATGTTTAACAAGAAATGTACCGATGATAACAATTGATAAAGAAGCTTCTTTAAAGCAAGTTATCATAATTATAGACACGCATACCGGAAGACGTACTTAATTTTAAAAACGAAACTACAACATTTAAAAAGATAAAATACTGGACCAGCCATTATAAGAATTTAAATAAACGTGCAACATTACGATAGCAATAAATTATTACAATATTATAGTTTTTACATTGCAACAAGCGTTTTGTGACATTGATCACCCAGTTTCACTTTTCTTTCACTTATCAACCCTTCAATCACTTTTAAACTTTCTCGTTGATTAATTTAAAAATACTTAAAACTTATTAAACACGGCGCCGGACCAGTATCGTGTTAAGTCCGTTTTAAGGTATTTGGAAACAATTAACCCTCACTAATCTTTTACATACAATACTCTTAATGATTACCAAAATTCTTTTTCTTGCAATACCGCGCCCTTGTTTGGCTGGCTATTTTAACATTAAGTCCGCCTTTTGTCAATACCTTATTGTGCAGTAAAGTTAATAAATTAATTAACTCTTTTTCTCGTTCGCATCCGAATGTCCTACACTTCGGGTGATGTTGGTGAAAATGGGCATAATATTCTTTATATTTAAATTTTACAATAACAGACACACTCATTGCACTATATCTACAATCATATCCAAAACTGCACTCTAGAAGAAGCTACGACAACGTCCACTTAACTATCAGTTCGTCGGTAATTTGAGGAAAATATTGCAAAACGCCACTTAAAACTTCACTGTTAAATCTGTACTCACTGTATAAATTGACATTTTATTCACCGAATTCTTCTATGTCGGAATTTGAATGCTAAAGGTGCGATCTCACTAGGCTAACAGTCGAGTGTAAAGTTTTACTAAATTGAAAGGCGAAAAAACTCACTGAGCTTATACTAAAAAACTGTTACAAAAAAAATTGTAATAACTGAAGGGTGTTGTTGTGCCTGTAAAACTGAACAACTTTCGCAAAGAAACCTAGGTCGAAATCTTAAAAAAATGTTTGGCTCTCCCATAGTAAATCAGATCAGCTGATTGGCAGTTTTGTATCGGAGGTCCGATTATTTTTGAGATTTTGACCTAGATATTTTGTGCAGTTGGGAAGGTTGTGCAGTTTTCCGGGCATAACAACTTTCCTTAGTTATTACGGGGATTTTTGTAACACTTTGTAGATAGGTAGAAGAAAGCTTATTAAATCAAATTAAATTAAAAGATAACTCTTTTTGTTATTTATTTGCTAGCGAAGTAATGCGTCAGAGGTAGGAGTTTTATGTTGTTTGTACGGTAGCCAGCTCGTCACAGTAAGCACTGCAGTATCGTATGAGCTCGTTATACGGGCGATTTTGCGACAAAAATAAGAAGCTTGACATGCGGCCACTGTACTTCAACGAAAACCGAGCTATGTCTCTATGTGGGCATCTTTATTGGCTGATGTCTGAAATATCTATCAGAAAAATGCTTAAAATATTTAATCATGGATAGTTTCAGGCTCTTTAACCAGAGAGAATTAAAAGTTAAAAAACAGAATTGTGCTTCATTCAGCTCTCTCTACTATGAACCCAGTGCGATCACACCCTTTTTTTTCAATGTTTTTTTTAATTTACATTTCCAACTCCGCTCACGTGGAATTTGAGGTTCCAGCCTTCTCGTAGCCTTCGACCAGGGTCTCCAGAATAAACTTGATTGTGATTTTGTATATGTTCTCCACATTTGGCGTGTACCGATCGCCTAGGGTGGACTCGACCGCCGCTAGGAAAGGTGTCTCGATTTTCTGAAACAATTACATTGTACTCGTATAAGATAGATAATAGATAGTGCAATATGGGTATAGTGATAAAATCGTTGTTGTCATGCTATTCGAAAGCCTATTGACAACCTAGAGGTCTTAGACAATGTTATACAACATAGTGCTCCCGACCCACCGTCTAGCGACCTTCATGAAGGAGGATTTTTTGGCCGCAGGGAGTCGTGTTTCGTAAATTCAGGGGATGCCTACCTGCCGACATCACCGCGCGTGCCTTATCAATTCGCTGACGCGCGTGTGATCTTAATAATGTTTTAATTTATCATTTATGTTCTATAAGAATATGTATAGGCTTAAAGGTATTTATGATATAGGCCATAATTATGTTGTAATTCGTTGTCTAAAATAAACTTCATTATTATTATTATAGTCTATCAATAAATGGCCGAAAGTTATGCAGTTAGTAATCACGAGATGTCCTCCAGTGGAGTGTGTATAAAGTGACCAAAATTTCGGTTGTGTAATAGAGCTTTAGCCTTTCAAATCGTTTCCATAAGCAATCGATGAAGTTAATGGCTGAAAGCTGTGTAGTTATTTAGCAACAGGAAGATGCTATCTATCCCATGACACCACTTTCAGTCATTTAGCTGATCGTTCCTAAATATGTTGAGACCTTCCTATCTAGAAGTCTTTGCTACCTTAGGCGTAACGCACACGAACTCGAATGACTAGTTACTATTGTTCATCCAGATTTCAGGCAGTTTCAAATTCGCAATTGTTTTTGAGCGCGTGCGACACGTTATAAAAATCAAGTTGCACTGCAATAAGTTAAATTTTAACGCAGAAATCTAACGTCACAGATAAGTACACACTTTATACCACAACCTTAACAGTCATGATCAAAGCCAAACGCTAGAACAGCACAATCAAAATACAAAGACACTTCAGACAGACATTCTCGTCACGTGAGGCATCTTCAAAGCCTGCCTGCCATAGGTATCTTTATGCAGCTCAGCTCCTAAAAGGTCGGCATTTTTTGCCCGAGTGGCCGAAAAGAGGGTTATTTCCTTTCAAGGGTTCCGGGGTCGCCCTAACCGAGTTAAGGCTGTCTCGAATACTTTATTCACGGAGCCCTTCCGGCAGGTCAAAGGCCCTTTGACGGTACTTCCTGTCTGAGGAGGCTAATTTAGTTAGCCTGTAATATAATCAAAGTTGCGGATCTGGTGCACTGTGCAGAGAAAACGAAATGAAAGGTGATCACGTTAAAAGCTACGGTGCAGAGAGTCTTAAGAGGCATATAACACAATTGTGACATTGTGCTGTTAAGCAGCAGTTTTTGCCGAATACATAGATTTTAAAGGATAAATCGAAAATCGGAGGCCGCTACTAAGTAATCTATTGCGTAAAAATATAGGGTAAAGCCGATATATATGCCCGAGATAGTGGTATAGATGACCCGATTTTAATTACATTAGTTTCGAAGATGAATTCGATTACTTTTTTCATATCTATCAAAAGAATCTCTAACTCTATCTTAATTGACTCAGTTGTATGGCTGGTAGCGACAACATGCAATGCCAAAATGAATTCAAAGGTTTTGGAGGATAGATGCCCATTTTTCCGGTGAGTCACATATCCTAAACGCAAATTGTATGGGCGGGGCAAAATTTAGAGGTCCGCAAAAGTCCCGAATACTTTGAATATATTGACGACAAAGTTTTTTATTTTTCATTAATTTGTAGACAAAACACCTACGAATAAATTTGTATTGATTTTTACTATTAAAATTTGTCAGATTTCGAAAAGTGGGGCATCTATCCCGGTTTTACCCTACTCAATGTACAGACCAATGGGCCAAAATCAAAATTCGGTTTAGTGCATGCAAAAATGAGAACTTTCAAACGCAAACAACGAAAGAGCTAAAATAGCAATGGTAACAAGTGACGAAGGAGCAAGACGAAACATCTTATTTATTTATTGAACTACTTAACTACTTTTCTTTATCTCTAGCCAAAGGAATTGACTTGTATGTCACTCATTTATCACGAACAATCGAAATGACATAGGCACACATACCATCAATAACACCGCATCTACTTGTTATATCACCAGAAATATTGCAAGTGGCGCTTGTTCTCAACTGCGATGTATCACTTGGGTTATTCTTTGATACGTAATATTGTAAAAGTTTGAGAAGAAGGAAAGAGGAATAAATAAATAACGAAACAAAAAGGGGATCGTCCAGGGATCTAGCAAATTGTAAGTCTTACAGATCGCTTGTTAAACTTTAGGCAGTTTTCGTTTTGATATTTGTTTGCGAAATTCTGAAATTCATTGGTGAAATTATGAATAAAATATTTTTCTTTATATTAAAATAACTCCAGCATTTCAGACGTCAATAGGCTTACTAGAAAAGAACTCGACGGCAGAACAATAATATTCAACTAACTTGAAACGTATGTATTTGTTGGTAGGTTGTATAATTTCGGGTGTCATTCACTTTTAATTAACAGTCTTTCGAGTATATTTAACAAGCGTTTAAAACTGCAGAGTAATTTTGTAGTAAACCTATTAACCTACAAACCGAGTCATCACCCGTACCGTACCAGTACAATTTCGTTGTTTTAGCTATAAGTAATTTTGTACGGTGGACAGCAGATCTTAGTAAACACTGCAATATCTTATGCGCTTGCGATACGGGTGATTTTGCAACAAAAATGGGTAGCCTGATGTGCTGGCAACTTTTGTCTATACTGTACTTCCAATATAGACAAAACTATCATTTTACAGGTAGGCCCTCTAATAACGGTTTTACTCGTGTACATTACTGGCTGAAGTTTCATACCTTTTGTTTGTATAGGAAGGACGGGTCAGCCTTGATTAAGAGTTACATAATAGTTAGGGATTCCATTATATTATTGCTCCGGCCGAAACCTCAAACGTAACTTTAACGTAACGCACGATTAATACATTGAACCCAAACCTTTTAACGGTCCGCGAACGGTGCTAACTGGACCCTATTAAATAGTTGTATCTCATTTCTGTCGAAATAATCAAATTATGTATAAATTCTCTATTTTTATATCATATATATCTTAGTTGTTACATAAAAAATTGTGTTTTGTATTATCAGTATAAATTTTGGTCAAATTCCCTCTTCCTGTTAATTAAATGTTCCTTTAAGCAAAGGTTGTCTAGAAGAGATCGTAGCGATATCTTAGCGATAAGACAGCCTAAATGGTACATTGTTAAACTTGTCTGTAATTTTTGTTTTGTGTTGTACAATAAAGTATTAATCTATCTATCTATCTTTACTTGAAATTTGCAGAACTTTATGAGAGCTAGTTCGATACTGAGACTAAATTAAAGTTTAAGCTTGAGTTCTGAGGGAAAAATTAAAGCTAAGGTAGGTAGAATAAACAGGTTTTTTTTTGATTGAGCTCGCTCTATCATCGAGTCAGTTTCTTGGCTCGTTGTGTAAGAGTAAACCTGTTCCAAATAAAATAAATAAATAAATAAAAATATTTATTTCAGGCATTGCCCATTCACCCAGGCACACTCTTTAGTGTCAGTAACAATTTAATCTTAACAATTAAATCTTTAAATAAAAAAGACAAAACCAATTAATTTGCAGGAACATCTAAAAGAACAGTATTAATTTTTAAGGTAAGAAAACCTCATTTTAATCACAAACAAACATTTTTCACTCGGTTAAGGAAACAGGGATGATATTCGTTTTCATTTTGATAAAAGGCAGTAATATCATAGCAAAAACATGTTTACGATTTCTTTCCGTAATAATATTTCGGGAAAGCCGATACGTGAATCTAATGTATGAAACAAGGTATGAATTTTGCTCACGTTCACTCGCATATAAAAGACATCGTAAATATGATGACATGCTAATATGAACGAGACGCGCATCGACATGATACAATTTTCAGGACGCATATCACCATGCTTTCAAAATTGACGCTAGGCCAAAACGAGCATTACAAATAACACACCTTTGGGACTTTGGGACCGCTGACATAAGTTTTATTACAAATAATGGTGATGATATGGTGTGATGGTTATGTATGGACTCAGAGTAATATAATGTCTTTCACTATTCATGCAAGAAGGACCACTTTATATATTTTTACCATCTGATACAGTTTGGGGAGCAGTCTCTTATCTGATTTGATTTTGTTAACTTGCTATAAGTACTTACAGTATGATTAAGGAAACCCTATAATTGGCTATACTTATTGTAATTGTTTAAGTATTATGTACAAATCTGTAACGCTGTGTGGTTTCTTAATAAATAAAATAAAATAAATATTTTACTGTCAGTAAGATGAAGCTTGTCATTCAAATATGTAGTTTTATGATATTTCGTGGTTCATGTTGTGTCAGGGGCTTAGGATGTTATTCCAAACTGTGATGAAGTGAACGAGGCCTGCGCGTTAGGAAAACAGTAGAAAATTTCAACAGGCTTTGCCAATGTCAGGGTAGGCGAGTGGTATAAGCACAGTGGCTAGATTCCTATTGACGTTTGATTACTGCATCAGACAGTTGATTTCTTTTACTGCAAAAATATTATCTATACTCACTTGAGATTGAGTGATCTATTGAGATTATGATTGTCCACAGCTAACATTTGGATCAACGCGACCGCGAGACCGCAACTCGTGACGTCACAAGTAGCTTAATGTTAAAACATGTTTTAATCGTTTTTGTACGTATGAATTAAAACAAAAAATCAGGACATCAAAAGATATAACAACAGCCAAAAAAAATTACATCGAGGCTCATTATTTTATATGTATGAATAAATGCCTCGATAATACATAAACTTGTAACAAAATCAGCAAATCTCATTACGGAAAAACTAATTAAAAAAACATAAACTTACAGCGATTTTAACAGCTTCCAAATGACCTTTCAAATTAAATAATTACTTTACGCGAAATACAGACGCAAAGATTAGATAGTCCCCATCATTTCGTTCGCCATTTACATTTATTTCTCGTGTCTTCTTGAGTAATTAATGACGTCATTAATAACGATCGCTTTCGTTATCCGAGACAGCTTCGTTATCTTTGCGATTTTTCTATTTAACGACACAGCGGTAAAGGCTTTTGTGCGTGTTACCATCTATTAATATCATCTGGGATACTTTTGCTTATACCTCTTACGGTTTTAATTACACTTCAAACGTAATATCCAATTTATTCGTAACTTAATTATGTTTAAACGTTAATTAGTTTTATCAAATTAAGGTCGTACGCTTGAGAAGAACCTTTTACATAAAAGAACATTATTTATATTATTTTTACCACAAAATACCTTGTTATCGAATTAAGAAACGATGTAAATTACCACGAAATCTTTCAATCAAAGAGTTAGTTCTGCAGGGCTTTTTCCGCACTTAGCCTCACGATTGGGCTATTGTGCGTGTTTGCCTCTATTCCAACCAACCCAAGCTCTCCCAGAAGGCTAGCAGCCTGCCTAGGCCACTAAAGATTTCCTGGAATGATGTTGGGTTTTTTAGAATGTCTGCTCGCTGTTTTTCCACGCTTGTGCACTCCATAAGTACATGCTGTGGCGTTTCCTCTTCCTCGAGGCATCCTCTGCATCGAGGGCTGTTTGTTACACCTATGTTAAATAGGTGCTTGTTTAGGAGACAATGGCCTGTTATTATCCCTATAACTCTGCGTAGATTGTCGCGCGTTAGTTTGGCGAGGTTGCGGGCAAGCTTTTTAAATGGCATCGGAACTGCATTTTTAGTTTGCCTGCAGCCTTCACTGTTTGTCCATTCTAGCAGATGGTTTTTTGCGGTGTCTTCTCGCAGCCATATTTTTATTTGGGCCTGCGGTATAGGTAGTAGCGGTTCCGGGCCAAACACTGTTGTCGCGGATCCCTTTTTCGCGAGTTCATCGGCTGCGTCGTTGCCGAGAGAGTTGCTGTGTCCCTTGATCCACTGCAAGTTTATCTTATTTTTCCTTGCAATGTGTTGGAGTGCGTTGTGGCATTCCAATATGAGGGCAGAGGTTATGGTGCTGTTTTGTAGAGCTTGAAGCACGGATGCACTGTCCGAGACAATTTTGATGTTGAGATCTCCGACGTCTCTGGCTGCAACCGCCTGTGCTGCTCTGATAATTCCGATACATTCTGCTTGGAAAATTGTGTTTAGTTTGTCCAGGGTGGTTGATATATTTATGTTTAAGTCGTACGAGAACACTCCGGCTCCAGTTCCTTGTGAGGTTTTGGAGCCGTCTGTGTATATCCTAACTTCTCTGACGCCAGAGTTGTCTTTCCGTTCTTCGGTAAGTTGGATAATGTATTCTCGATCAAAGATGTAGTGGCATGGTATCCTGTCCATGGGTGCATCTAGAAGGGGTCTTTCCTTCGTGATGTCCTCCATGATTTTGGAGTACGTTGTCATAGTGTTTTGTTTCCATAGCCCATTTGCTCTCAGTCTTAAGGCAGCTGCCTTTGCTTCTTCCTGTATGACCAGATGAAGAGGTCTAAGGTTCAATAGGAACTCTAGGGCGGCTGATGGAGTGGTTCTCATACATCCTGTAGCTGCTACGCTCGCTAGGCGCTGCAAGCTTTGTAGTTTAGATTTGATAGTGGACAGTTGCGTTCTGGGTCACCATACAACTGATCCGTAGGTTAAGGAAGGTCTGATAACTGACGTGTATAGCCAAAGTGTGATTTTTGGATTAAGACCCCATTTTCTGCCAAGGAGTCTTTTACACTGATAGAATGCTATACATGCCTTCTTAATTTTGTTGTCGATGTGATTTCCCCAGTTCAACTTGCTATCGAGAGTGATGCCCAGATATTTTACTTGAGTTGATAGGGTTAATTCGGTGTTAAATAATTTTGGTAGTTTTAGATTTGGTAGCTTCCTTTTGTTAGTGAAAAGGATGAGCTCTGTTTTTTTGGGGTTGACTGACAGCTGGTGTTCCTCACACCATTTTTCTACAATCTGAAGAGCAGCACGCATTACATCACAGAGGATGTTCTCTGCGTTCCCATTTATCAGAATTGCTAGGTCGTCTGCATAACCAATGGTAGTGTAGCCTCTTTCGTTCAGTGTCCTCAAGAGGCTGTCTACTACTATGTTCCATAGGAGTGGTGAGTGTGGTGACAGAATGCCCCCTTGGGGGCACCCCCTGACCACCCTTGCACAGGTGATCGTTTTTACCGCAATTTGGACCGCCCTTTTTCTGACCAGCTCATTTATCCATTCCGTTATGACTGGTTCTACTTTCAGTTTTTGTAGGGCGTGGTTGATGCTGTTGTGCATTGTTTTATCAAATGCCCCTTCTATATCATTAAAAGCGGCAAGTGTTGATGCTTTGTTGTTAATGGCCGATTCTATTTTATGCACTACCATGTGTAGTGCTGACTCTGTTGATCTGCCTTTCCTGTAGGCATGTTGCTGTGGGTGAAGAGATCTGGTTTTTAACACATCGTCTCTTAGGTGTCTATCTACTAGTTTTTCTAGTGTTTTCAGGAGAAATGAGGTTAGGCTGATAGGCCTGAAGGATTTGGCTAGGGTGTAGTCTTCTTTGCCTGGTTTAGGCAGGAAGACTATTTTTGCCTCCCTCCATTGCTTCGGTACGTATTTGAATGCTATGCAGGCTCTATAAATTTGTAGTAGGCGGTGGGTGATTTGGTTCGAATGCCATTGTAGAAGCGCTGGAAATATGCCGTCCAGTCCAGCGGATTTTAATGGCTGGAAGCTTCTCAGGGCCCAGCCAATTTTATCCGTGGTTACGATTCTACCTGCAGTTTCCCATTCTTGGATAGTTGGTGCTTTTTTGTGTTCATCTTGCCATTCGGAGTCTGATGCAATCTGACTTCCGGGAAAGTGGATCTCTAGGAGTAATTTGCAGGTTTCGTGGTCTGTATTTGTATAAGTGCCGTCTTCTCTTTTGAGAGAGCCCAGAAGATTAATATCCCCTTTGGACAGTATTTTCTTGACTCTCGCGGCTTGGTTTGTTGAGTTTATGCTGCTACAGAATTTGTGCCAAGCTTCCGTCCTCCTGAATCAGATACGTTTCTTATAGTGTTTCTGTGCTGTTTTGTATTTGTCCCAGGCTTCAGTGGTCCTGGTATTTTTTGCCTGATTGAACAGTGTCCTGAGTGCCTTCCTGAGCCGTTCAAGCTCTGGCCCCCACCATCGACTTTTATCCGAGTCTATAGGTATGACGGCGGGACTGCTCGTTAAGGCAGCGGTCAGGAACTGTACATTGGTTTCTATGTTGTCTGTGCTGAGTGTCACGTCAGAGGGTTCAAAGTCATTTAGTTTTTTGGTTAGTGTGCGTGTGTATTTTGTTGTATCTGTCTTACGGGGGTTACGATATGGGGTGGGGTTTGGTGGTTTTATGTTTATTTGAAAGCAGATGCGTCTGTGGTCTGCGAAGGACGGCTCGTTGGATACTTGCCATCCTTCGATGAGATCTGCCGCCAAGTGTGTTGCCAGAGTGATGTCGATCTTTCAATCACTTATTTACTGTTCTATCACAGTTTTTTATACAAAAATATTTTCTTACTACGGTTTTGGAGTCCCTACTTAAGCACCTCTTGCACCAGCTTGGGTAAGCATAACCATAAGCAGCTTAAGCACTTGTGTTGTGGTAATCAAAACAACGAAGATACCACAAACATTTCTTTGACGCAGATTAAACAGGGAATGATTTTCAACCCTATGCCTTAGGGCTCCCACACATAAACACGATCAACGTCGCGTCCTGGAAATCTACGACACGTCAGTTTCTAACGTCACGACGTCGTATCGTGCATCGACACGTTACGACGTCGTGACGTTAGAAACTCACGATGCCATCCTGCGCAGTTGTTATTCAAAATTCAAAGATGACTGATGGTATTTACCGTAGTCGAGCAGCGTCCCGTACTATGGGACAAAACATCTGAAGAATACACGAATAAACTAAAACACCACCACACTGTATCGACGGCATCGTGCCGTGTATCGTTCGTGGCACATTATATAATAAATTCATTTTTTTCAATCACCACTGTGAACGAGAGGTCGTTTATATTATTAAATTCTATTCTTAAATGTAACTAATGTTTGTATTGGCTATTCAATTTTTTTTTAAACTTTACAGTACGCAGTAACCTTTCGTTTGTATTTTCGGACCTGAACAGCGCGTCTACATGCCTACTTTTCCAGGACTTGGAAAACATCAGAAATTACGGACAGTGGTATACCCCGAAACCACCTCCTGGTCAAATAGTTGGGTCAAAACTTATTGCCTAATGAGTGGATCAAGAAAAAGAGGTTGCCCTCGTCATTAATTAGTGTCTTTTCGTTATGTCCAATATTGCTACTTTTCGTGCCAACTTATTCAACCAAGGTGTGGACCCGAGTAAGGCTAAGAACTCTCGGAGCGGTTTTCACCCGCGCCTGCCGCGTTGGCGCAATGCAATTTTATTTAGAAAACTCACGACACCGGAGTATTATGCGATTACGAAGCCACTGCAGTTGCGATTATCGCCCGCAAACTTGGCGGTTGATTGTCGCAAGACGGGCGGTTGCAAGAAACGATCTGTTGAGTTCCGAATTTCTGTACACCCCCCGCGTCCCGGGCGGGTGCAACCCGCCGCGGCTACGGGATCGCGACCCGCGCCCGCCGGTAGAAGATGAGATGACCGATGGTGCAGCGGGACCCACAAACAACCGCACAAGCCGCGGGCGTAAAACGCGTCGTCAAATGTGCTCTGATTTTTTACATAAGTATCTGTATTCTACAAAGGCTGCGGGCCCATAACCGCGGCGGGCGCAGGTGAAATCCGCTTGGTGAGTCCTTAGCCTTAGGACGGCTTCATCGTATAATAATATTATGCTCTTTAATCTTAAGCTAAAAAAACTGTTGCAATTGCGTTTACTCACCCAAAAGTACTCGACCTTGAATCCAGGTATCTTCCGATGGCTTGCTCCAACCTGGTGTATGTACTCGAAGAAGTTGTCCAGGTCGTCCAGCCCCTTGATGCCTTCGTCCAGGGTGTTCATGACGTTGTTGGCGTGTTCAGCCAGCTCCATGGAATTGATCTGCTCCTCCTTGGTCCGGTACTGGCGGAACTTCTCAAACATGTTCAGCAGGTCTTGGTTCTCTTCGAATAATCTGGAATAGAATATGAATGTTATGTTATGTTTGATATATGTATATCTATTTATTTTGATTAATAACAATTGACATTTTAATGGTATTGATTTTGTATACTGACTTAAATGAATGATATTGACATTTTGATTTAATAGTACCTATTGTTTTGTATATGTAATGTGAGTACAATATATTTCCAATTTTATGTTTATATTTACATGCTTTTTTATATTAGCTGAATATGTGAGAACTATATGCGTTAGTTTAAAGATCTGACATGTACCTACCGTATTCAAGAGCAAATAATCGATTCTATTTTTTTCTACTCTGTTCTATTCTATACAAGTTGGTTCCTTATTGGATTTGTTTGAGGGAACGAGATCGAGACGGAATTCAGATTCAAAAAATAAACTCTTTTTCAATTTTCGTAGTCTTAGTCAAATATTTCAATTTTCTAGGTCATAGAAGATTATTCCAATTCCTAACACACTCCCCTTAATCCTCTCCTCTCTTGTTTGTTTCTATTCAATGCTTTCCTTTGCCTGGTATAATATATCAGTCATATAAAATATATCAGTGGCCAGCATGTCACGGAAAACACTGTGTGTCTTATGCACCTGTGATATGTGTAACCTGATCACAGAAACTAAACTACTCCTACTACGTAAGTATTGGTAGAAGGCGTAAGTGGGCGGGGCGCTATTCGTCATTATTGCGCACGATAGTGCAAACTTTTTGATATTAAGCGTGTGTAAGACAGTGTCGGAGACCTGTTTTGCAAAAAAAAAATTAAAAAAATGTCTCGTTGTACAGTTTAAGAGTGCAAGAACGACAGCAGAAATAAAACTCGGGTGAAAGGATATAGGATTTCATAACATCAGTAAGCAAAATAAACAGATATTTTTACTAAAATAGAAAACAGATGCCTTCATTAAAAGTGTAACCTATATTTGATTCGATCTACCCGGTATTAGAATAAAGACGATTTTACCTAGAATAAGTTTTTTATATTCAGAAAGTTTCAAACATTAGGGCATAGGGATGTCCATATTTAAAAATCTATCGATACGAGTATGTTTGTTAAAATAAAAAGTCATGATGTTGTCACAATGTGCAGCATATTTTCTTTTTCAGTTTCTCTCATCTCGTGTTTGGCTTAACACATTTTAGTTCTAGTGTGAGAAAAATATATGTGTTAAAAATATTTGTGTCACTTTGATATAATAAAAAGAATCAATTTGGTTTTAAGTATTTGCATCATAATTTTTAAGTCAAGAGGTTAAGTTTGAATTAATGGGTTTCGATTATGCATATCATAGTCAATAACTAGAAGACTACACAAATGATATAAGGTATTATAAATATACCGCCAATTTAAATTTAGGATCAGTATCCTTTTACCAGTGTAAACTAGGCAATGGAAAGTACATTTCTATGGAGGATAAGGCGTTGCCCTAGGTAAGCGATAGAACGCGAAAAGTGCGACGCGAGGCGACGCAACCGATTCTTTTGTGAATATCAATAGCGCTTTGTCACGTAGCACACGATCACAAACGTACATACATTTATAGTTGATGGAATCAGGCGTTACTTTGCGGAAATCCGCTCGGTAGCTGAAAAAGATAATTATTTTGCTTTAAATATCCACCAAACGACGCCATCGTAGGCAAATACATGCATAATACAAAGAAGGTACAGTTTGATGTATTTGGGTTCCTGCGCTGGCGTCGTTTAGTGGAATTTAATTTTTTAGCTTTTATTCACACATTTGATTTTGTCGCGTCGCGTCGCCCTTGTCTTATTTGCTGCCCACTTACGAGTGGGACAAGAGGTTACTCTGAGCAAACGAAAAGACGTTTGTCCTATCAATCAGATAATTTACAGACCTAAAATGTTCCGGTGTGAGTAGGATTAATCAGTCAGATGTTAGCAATTCGTAAAACATTGAAACAATGATTATTTACATCTGGCTACACCCATGTTGATCTTTACCAGATACAATAATGGCTTTTACGATTCATGTAACAAAACAATAACTCGTATTTGATGCTTTCTAATTTCCTGTTCCATAATATTTATACAGAGTTTCATCGTTTTATTTAAGCTTCATAATAAATATCTGGCCAAAGGGTCCGAAGGCATTTATGAGTAGATATTTGATTTCATCATTTTATTCGTATCGAAATAAGAAATGAGAATCACATAAAAAATTACAAAACCATTCTTGCTGAACATAAATAAGGCATGTATTTAACGCGGCTACTAAAAAATCTGATTAAGGGTTAATTTAAGTTTGAGTAGATTTAAGCAAATATACTAAATAGGTTGGCAGCAACGGTGGAGTACAGTATTAAATCAAAAAATAGCAGCATTAAAATCCATGACCCTTGTCATGGATTTCAATTCCTTTAATATATACTGACATCGAGTTTTTTCCTTTGGAATTTATTGTTGAGCGGAAACTTAAAAGCAACTCATTAGTACAAAATAGGCGTTTATAATAATTATAAATGCCTATTTTGTACTAATAAGTTGTTCTATAATTATTATAGAATTATTATAGAATAGATATTTCTATTAAAATAATTTCAGGTAATATTCAATAGGATTGAGATCTGTTTAACATTTAATCTGAGCTGCAAGTAAAGTAAAAATTGAATGCAATTTAAGTATTGATAGTTTTATTTCTCGCCTCCCTTTTTTCAGGTCGAAATATTAAAACGCACAGATGAAACAAACAGTGATCAATTCAATCTTTATTTATATATATTGATAAAATTATACCTCGGTAAATTTATATAACGACATAGTATAAGGCTAAGTCGCTTTCCACGTCTGTCCCTATGTCAGTATTGATATTTGCTATGCTGTTTGCTCGCCGCTACATTACTCTTATCTACACTAATATTATACAGCTGAAGAGTTTGTTTGTTTGTTTGAACGATCTAATCTCAGGAACTGCTAATTCGAATTAAAAAAATCTTTTTGTGTTGAATAGACCATTTATCGAGGAAGGCTATAGGCTATATAACATCACGCTGCAACTATTAGGAGCGAAGAAATCATGGAAAATGTGAAAAAAACGGGGAAAATTATTCATCCTTGAGGGCTTCCGTTGCGTACGCTGCGAAAACGGTTCAAGATACCAAAAATATTTGTATGAAAGAATTATTCCTCTTGAAATGATCTAAAAAAATGTCTGCGATAGTATATGTCTATCTTTTAAGATTAAGTCACTAGAACCGTTTTTGTGGTAATCAAGTTTGGCCGAAATTAATGCATTATTTGTCGAGAGTTGTATCAACGTAATAATATTAATAAATGTGTTGTTGATTAAGAGTATTTAATTGTGAACAAAATTGTCTTTGACATCACTTAATTTCAATGAATATCTTAGAAGATATTACAATTTTAAAATAACACCAATATAAAATTCACCCGCGCCGCATGATGTGCAAAACATGACGCTGCAAGGAAGAGAGGCGTTACTTGTGAGCGACGCGGAGGGGGGTGTAGCTTTACGAGTTACCATGATGAACCAAAATTAGATTTAATTAATGACCAGTTGCGTCATATCTTCAAGTCGACCCTGCCGCAGTGCCTAAAAAGCCGGTTGTTTAACCAATGCGTCTTACCAGTCTTAACCTACGAAGCCGAAACGTGGAACATTGACAGTAAAGCTGGCTCACCGACTACACGTCACTCAGTGTGCTATGGAAAGGTCTATTTTGGGGATCTCATTAAGGGATAAGATCCGGAACGTGGTCATACGACATAAGACTAAGGTAACTGATGTTGTCCAAAAATGTAGCAAGCTACAGTGGCAGTCGGCTGGCCATGTCTGTCGCAGAACCGACGAGCGGTGGAGCAGGATAGTTCTTGAATGGAGACCACTCTTAGGTAAACGTAGTGTGGGACGCCCCCGGCTAGATGGACAGACGGCCTGAAGAAGGCAGCTGGTAGTGACTGGATGCAAAGAGCGGGCGATCGTGCGCTGTGGCGGTCCTTGGGGAAGGCCTATGTCCAGCACTGGATTGTAACAGGCTGATACGATGAATGACCCCGCGTATTATAATCTGGGACGAATGTTCCATGATCCATAGAGCTCATGTAGAGGGTCTAGATAGGACTCTTAGAGATATAAGAAGCTGTGATAAAATCATCATCATAAAATTACTGTTATGTTTGCGGGGGACTTCCGACAAACTGTACCAGTAATAGTAAGGGGAACAAGAGCAGACATTGTAAAGTCTTGCCTTAAAAATACCCCATTATGGAAATTTGTGAACATCTTAAAATTAACTACAAATATGAGAGCACATTTGGGGGAGGTAAAAATAGTCCTCCAGGCCGATTTCGAACACGGCGGCCAATCTCAACAGAGATCAGCCAACTACGCAGGAGATATTATATTGCACAAGTGTGAGCACAATACACAAGTGCACTCTCAAACTGCACTGGTCCATCACTCTCAAAGTTCGGTGAGACGGCAATCCGACATGACCGGAGAGGAATCAGGCGCATGACCAACGGCTCAACGTGCGAACCGAGGCACGGAGTTGTAACACCGCCAACTTCTCGACTCCTAGCTGTTTTTAGGGTTCCGTACCTCAAAAGAAAAAAACGGAACCCTTATAAGATTACTTTGTTGTCCGCCCGTCCGTCTGTCAAGACCGTTTTTCTCAGGAACGCGTGGAGGTATCAAACTGAAATTTCTATATGATACTAAAGTCTACTGTCCCTGGAAGCTGTAGAAAAATCAACCTTCTAAGCCAACTCAATCAAAAGATACAGCCATTTAGGCTGGAAATTTTCGAAACTCGTACGGGAATCAAAACCTACAGGGTACTTCCCGTAAACTTAGAATCTTGAAATTTAGTACGAAGTCACGTCTTATAGTACAGATATAGGGAAAATTACGGAAACAGTAAATTTTCAGTTTCATCATATAAAAAAAATATTTTTGTCAATTTTGAAAATTTCAAAGTTACTACTCCTTACCTACAGGTTTGTACGGAACCCTCGGTGCGCGAGTCCAACTCGCACTTGACCGGTTTTTTTGAGAGATTCATGACAGAAAATCTCAGAAACAATTTTGGCTCGACCTGGGATTCGAACCCAGGACCTCTTGGATGTTAGGTAAAAACTTTGCCAGTACACCAACGAGGCAGTGGTAGGGAGGTAGTATAACTTTTCTTTCAAAGTTACTTTTAATAGGAGACGGGAAAGTACCTCACTTTGAAAATGAAATTGCAATTGAACGAGATTAAGGATTAAGAATGAGTAACATTAAGGACTTTATAGCGAAAGTTCACTCTGAAATAAGCGAAATAGAAAAAAAAGATCATCAATGGGCAATATTGGGAGTGAGAAACTGTAGCGTAGACGAAATTAATAAAATAATTATTTGAACACAAGTGGCCTTCCTCCATATTCCCTCAAGTTAAAAATAGGTGCCCCAATAATTTTACTTAGAAATCTTGAACCACCGGGACCCGACTCCAAATCTAACTTCTTCGCAATATGTAACGTCATGGTTGCAATAGTTTAGACTGGTTTAGCAGTTGGTCAAACAGTGCTTATACCTCGCACCTCAATGATTCCAAATTATTTACCTTTTAATTTTAAAAGAATTCTATTTCCTTTTATGCTATCTTTCACCTAATTAATAAATCACAGGGGCAAACATTTAAACACATAGGAATTAATTAACGTCAAGACTGCTTTTCACACATATGTCGCGTTGTCAAGATCGCTACAAACGCGTTGCGGACAAAACGAATATGTTCTTCTGACACAAGAAAATAAAACTAGAAAAATAATTAACGCAGAAGTAGTTTAAGCTAATTATGTGACTTAAAAAAAGGTCTAAAATAATAACAAAAAAATAAATTTGCAAAAATAAAATGATGCCCAAAATAAATATTCCACGCGGACAAAGTCGCGTGCACAGCTAGTTTTATAATATAAGGCTGGCAGTGAGTTTCTTACCTTCTAAAAGGATAACCTAATATTTTATGAATACATAATATTCGTTTTAATTTTTGCAGATGGAAGTCTACAAATAACCATAAAATATTATATGTTACCCCACTGATAATATGCTTCGCCACGTCACTATTTTAAGTACCACACCTAGAATTTCAATCGCCTAATGCAAAAAAATAATCCCATGATTTCGCAGCCGTTATTTAGTTTTTTTGTAATCCATTGCGATTGCAGCTTTAACGATATAATTAAAGACAAATTGTAAAATCACTGCCCAGTTATTTTTCTAGCTTATTTTGCCAATAGATAATAACTCCATTAATTTTACTGTCGCCTCAATAGTAATAAACCCATGGCAATCTCTTAGCACTGGGTTGACAATACGTTCTATTATTTTAACAATTATTGTTTTAGGTGCAAATATTAATTATTTGTTAAAGTTTCAATTGTTCAATTGAACTTTATTTTAAAAAAGTGTAATTTTAAGAAAGGAAAAATAAGTTTATTGTACATTGTATAGAAATTTGCATTGTTGACGCTTAAAATATTAAAATTTAAAAAAAAAAACAGCCTGAAGCATAAATGACTACATCACTAAGTTCCTTATTACCACTTACCGCTAAGCCTTAAGAACTAAATACCAAGTCACAAACTTGTGAAGATGAAACTTCTCTTTGTTTAGTAAAATTTATGTATCAAAATGTTCTAATTTATGCAAGAGTTAGTCAAACAAAGCCAGAAGAACACGCCCCAATCGAGACTGATTAACAAGATTTAGACATCCGCAGGAACTTTGCTTCAACTGAGGCCCTACTCTCCACCTTATAGCTGCAGTGAAATACAGAACACGTTTTCACCATCGGAACACAAGACGCAGGCGAGTCTTGAAAACTTTATCTCATAGATATACCAACTTTGCGCACCAAGCGATTTGAATCTACAGTCCTGTTTCGTACGGCTTAGGAGTGGAATTCGTTGTCAGCTGAAGAGGTGCTTGTGGCGCAGTGGTTGCAACGCTTTGGTAGTGATACCAAAAGTTAAGCAACCTACGGCGCGGTCATGTTTGGGATGGGTGACCATTTTGACCATAAAAGTGACGTCTATTTACAAGCACCTCAGTGCTTCGGAAGGCACGTTAAGCTGTTGGTCCCGGTTAATATCGATAAAGTTGGAGGCCCTCGGGCAGCTCAATAACATCTGACAGTAAGGTTGGTCACTTACCTTACACACAACCCCTCCACCAATCTGCACTGAGCCCGCGTGATGGAGAAAGGCTCGCACCACCTCATAGTTGTTGTGAGGCCTGTGCCCAGCAGTGGGACGTATATAGGCTGATGATGAAGTCTAAGTTGAATAAGTTGTTACTAGACAAACATGATCCATCCTCAGTCACGTCGTCACTTACCATCAGGTGAGATTGTGGCCAAATGTCTGGACAGCAGAATATAAAAAAAGTGTATTTTTCTTTGTTAACTTGCTAGCTTGACCGTACGCGAACACGAAATAGAAAGAGTTGAAATCTACGGACGAAGTAGAGCATCCAGTGGGAACTTATTCTCACTTGTATGCTTTTGACCGCAAAAGTAATTTGTACTTTTGACAATTGTCGTTTATAATTGTGTTATATGTACCTACTTCAAAAACAGTTTAGAGTGTCTCGGGCGCGTGTAAGATCTACAACGTTTTTGTATGAAAATTGTTTGTTATCGTTTTGTTGCGACGAAAGTATTTACATTGTGAATGTGTCTTGTTATAGGTTTGTAGATTGAGCCCACTAACAAACAGATCAACGGACATACCGTAACGTCTTTTTAAAGGGGTCCTTTCATAAGATCACTGTCATGATCCCTTATCATAGAGGGTTTTTTACTCACAGTTATTTAAAAGTGAAAAAAAAAACTATTTTCTTCCTACCAAAATCCCGTGGGCTGTATCTTTCTCTCTAACAGATCTTAATTATACAACAATGTAGTCCAAAATGCCATTATTACATCTCTTTTCAGCAAAAGCTTTTCCTTGTATTGTTACATGATTGCGTGACAACGGTACCTCGTTCACACTCCAATTTCATCCCCAAATGAACCTTATATAGTTATCATAAGGACTAGGGTTGAATTAGGGAGGTACAAATAAGTAACACGGGTTAAGTCTGGTTGAATTTGTGGTCACAGTTTAGATATATGTTTAAGCAGTACGGAAGTGAAGAACAAATGTCAGAAAGTACACAAAACATATAATACCTACGCAAACAGATGCACCCCGTAACAGAAGCTCTACTACGAGAAACTTTATCTGTGAAAACGATAACTTGTACAGACGACAACACATCACGTTACGATTTTTTATTACTAAATCGCTCTTATTACATGCACATAAGAAGCAATAGTTTTTTACCTTGAAGTGAAGATCAGTCTAAATACGTCCCACTGCTGGGCACAGGCCCCACATGTCATACTCCACCACGCGGGCTCAGTGCGGTTTGATGGAGAGTTGGTTTGTTAGGTAAGTGACCAACCTTACTGTAAGATGTTATTAAGCTGCCCAAGGGCCTAATATATATCGATACTAAAACGCTACTCGTTTTGAAGTATTACGTTTTACAACTCTATGCGTATGTCATTTAAAGCATTTGTTAGATTCCGTTCTGCTAAAATCAATTCTGTGGTGAGGGTACGTAGAATTTGACGTAATGAGCCTGCGATTGTATGATAATGGACAACACCGCCTGCGGAGGCAGATTAGGCCTTTCATGAAGGAGGGAGACAGAAAAAATGACATTGCGGCTCAATCAGTATTATTTACTGAACAGATTTGAGGGTACTTTTTTGAAATGCGGTTATATTTTTTTTTATATTAATATTTTAAACTATATATTACTAGACTGCCTCGTTGGTGTAGTGGCAAAGTTTCTGCCTTACATCCGAGAGGTCCCGGGTTCGAATCCCAGGTCGAGTCAAAATTGTTTCTGAGATTTTCTGTTATGAATATCTCAAAAACAGCTCGGAGTCGGGAAGTTGGCGGTGTTACACCCCCGTGCCTCGGAAAGCACGTTAAGCCGTTGGTCCCGCGCCTGATCTCTCTCCGGTCATGTCGGATTGCCGTCTCACCGAACTTTGAGAGTAATGGAACAGTGAGTGCACCTGTGTATTGCGCTCACACTTGTGCACTATAATATCTCCTGCGCAGTTGGCTGATCTCTGTTGAGATTGGCCGCCGTGGTCGAAATCGGCCAGGAGGACTATTACTATTATATTACTAGACGACCCCGCAAACGTTATTCTGCCCGTTGTTTTTAGAAAAAAAGTGAGTTGCCAAGATTTCTTTTTTATCTCAAGGAAGCATTTAATCTGGATAAAAAGTATCCTATCACCCAAGTCAGTTCACACCATGCCAAATTTAATCAAAATCCGTTTAGTAGTTAAAGCGTAATTGACAGACACACATACAAACAAACTTTCACATATAAGTGTGAATTGTGTAAACTTACACACACCCCTCCACCAATCCGCACTGAGCCCGCGTGGTGGAGTATGGCTCGTACCACCTCATAGTTGAGGTGAGGCCTGTGCCCAGCAGTGGGACGTATATAGGCTGACGAGATGAGATGATATCGATATTGATACTGGCTCATAGAATCACTACTCAGGATCAACAGAATGATTTTTTTAACAACAATAAGAAATGCACACTTTACTACGCTGCTACGCCGTAGCTCTACTACGAGAATAGCTAAACTAGGCCTTTGCTACATAAACGGGTAGTTGATTTATTTTATTTTAAAACTTTATTGCACAAGAAATGTACTAAGGGTGGACTTAATGCCAAAAGCATGTTTCGTTAGCTAAAAGTTGATGTTACGAGCACCGTAAAAAGTCAAACTAAGCCTCTTCGTAGCAGTGTAATCAGAAGCCATAAATACAGGTTTTATTTCCCACTCAATAGAAGCGCTACTATTCTAAGAAAATAGAAGAAATGCAATCTACCAGAAATAAAAACGAAACATTTAATAGCCCATTTTTTATGATTATCAGAAATTCAAAATTTTTAACAAAGGCCCGAAAGGTAGTGATGGGGCTCACATTGTTTCCGGTACTCGATACCAATAGCAGTGCATCACTAATCTGGCTACAAGTAGGTTAAGCCGTTGCGACGAGCCCTTCAGCTGAATCTCTAAGGGAGAGAAATGGCTCAAGGGTAACAGCCTACTACAGATGTAACCCACTGAAACTGCTTTGTACAAACTTTTATTTAGTACTAGCGGACCCCGAAAACGATATCCAGCCGGTTATTTTTTTTTTTAATTTTAATAACCATCTCTGTACCTTAAGGAATATCACAAAAAAAGAATTGGCCAAATTGGTCCAGGCGTTCTTGAGTTATGCACTTACCAACGCATTTTGAGATTCATTTTTATACGAGTACTAGCTGTGCACGCGACTTCGTCCGCGTGGAATATTTATTTTGGGCATCATTTTATTTTTGCAAATTTATTTTTTTGTTATTATTTTAGACAATTTATTTTTTAAGTTTTTAAAAGAACATAATAAGCTTAAAGTACTTCTGCGTTAATTATTTTTCTAGTTTTTTTTTCTTGTGTCAGAAGAACATGTTAGTTTTGTCCGCAACGCGTTTGTAGGTCTGATCTTGACAACGCGACATATGTGTAAAAAGCAGTCTTGACGTTTATTAATTCCTAAGTGTTTAAATGTGATTTATTAATTGTAACGGTGAAAGATAGCATAAAAGGAAATAGAATTCTTTTAAAGTTAAAAGGTTAATAATTTGGAATCATTGAGGTGCGAGGTATAAGCACTGTTTGACCAACTGCTAAACTATTGCAACCATCACGTTAGATATTGCGAAGAAATTAGATTTGAAGTCGGGTCCCGGTGGTTTAAGATTTCTAATTCAAATTATTGTATTAACTTGAGGGAATATGGGGAAGGGCCACTTGTGTTCAAATAATAATTTTATTAATTTCGTCTACGCTACAGTTTCTCACTCCCAATATTGCACTTTGACACATCCATTGATGATCTTTTTTTTCTATTTCGCTTATTTCAGGGTGAACTTTCGATATAAAGTCCTCAATGTTACTCATTCTTAATCCTTAATCTCGTTCAATTGCAATTTTATTTTCAAAGTGAGGTACTTTCCCGTCTCCTATTAAAAGTAACTTTGAAGTAAAAGTTATACTACCTCCCTACCACTGCCTCGTTGGTGTAGTGGCATAGTTTCTGCCTAACATCCAAGAGGTCCTGGGTTCGATTCCCAGGTCGAGCCAAAATTGTTTCTGAGATTTTCTGTCATGAATCTCTCAAAAACAGCTAGGAGTAGAGAAATTGGCGGTGTTACACCTCCTTGCCTCGGTTCGCACGTTAATCCGCTGATCATGCGCCTGATCTCTCTCCAGTCATGTCGGATTGCCGTCTCATCGAACTTTGAGAGTGATGGAACAGTGCAGTTTGCGAGTGCACTTGTGTATTGTGCTCACACTTGTGCACTATAATATCTCCTGCGTGGTTGGCTGATCTCTGTTGAGATTGGCCGTCGTGGTCGAAATCGGCCTGGAGGACTATTTCTACCTCCCCCCAAATGTGCTCTCATATTTGTAGTTAATTTTAAGATGTTCACAAACTTCCATATTAGGGTATTTTTAAGGCAAGACTTCACAATGTCTGCCCTTGTTCCCCTTACTATTACTGGTACAGTTTGTCGAAAGTCCCCCGCAAACATGACAGTAATTTTATGATGATGATTTTATCACAGCTTCTTATATCTTTAAGAGTCCTATCTAGACCCTCTACATGAGCTCTATGGATCATGGAACATTCGTCCCAGATTATTATACGCGGTCACCTCTTCATTCATCGTATCAGCCTGTTACAGTCCACTGCTGGACATAGGCCTTCCCCAAGGACCGCCACAGCGCACGATCTCCCGTTCTTTGCATCCAGTCACTACCAGCTGCCTTCTTCAGGTCGTCTGTCCATCTAGCCGGGGGGCGTCATTTCATTTCATTTCATTTATTGACATTTGCATACTAGGTGTGTTACATTATATGGATGGTAGTTATAATGCTTAAAAACACACTACGTTTACCTAAGAGTGGTCTCCATAAAAGAACCTTCCTGCTCAACCTCTCGTCGGTTCTGCGACAGACATGGCCAGCCCACTGCCACTTCAGCTTGCTACATTTTTGGACAGCATCAGTCACCTTAGTCTTATGTCGTATGACCTCGTTCCGGATCTTATCCCTTAATGAGATCCCCAACATAGACCTTTCCATAGCACGCTGAGTGACGTGTTGTCGGTGAGCCAGCTTGACTTTCATGTTCCACGTTTCGGTTCCGTAGGTTAAGGTAAGACTGGTAAGACGTATTGGTTAAACAACCGGCTTTTTAGGCACTGCGGCAGGGTCGACGTGAAGATATGACGCAACTGGTCATTAACTAAATCTAATTTTGGTTCATCATGGTAACTCGTGGAGTTACACCCCCCCCACTCCGCGTCGCTCGCAGGTAACGTCTCTCTTCCTAGCAGCGTCATGTTTTGCACATCATGCGGCGCGGGTGAATTTTATATTGGTGTTATTTTAAAATTGTAATATCTTCTAAGATATTCATTGAAATTAAGTTATGTCAAAGATAATTTTGTTCACAATTAAATATTCTTAATCAATAATACATTTATTTGAATAAAGATTAATATTATTACGTTGATACAACTCTTAACAAATAATGCATTAATTTCGGCCAAATTTGATTACCACAAAAACGGTTCTAGTGATTTACGGTTATCTTAAAAGATAAACCTAATATACTGCAGACATTTTTTTAGATCATTCTAAGAGGAATAATTCTGTGTTACAAATATTTTTGGTATCTTGAACCGTTTTCGCAGCGTACGCAACGGAAGCCCTCAAGGATGAATAATTTTCCCCGTTTTTTCCACATTTTCCATGATTTCTTTGCTCCTAATTGTTGCAGCGTGATGTTATATAGCCTATAGTCTTCCTCGATAAATGGTCTATTCAACACAAAAAGAATATTTCAATTCGAACCAGCAGTTCCTGAGATTAGCGCGTTCAAACAAACAAACAAACAAACTCTCCAGCTTTATAATATTAGTGTAGATAGCTATATTTGACAAAGCTAGCTTTGCTTAGTAGCTGTATTTGTATGGTATCTGAGGGAAAACTTTAGTGTATACATATGTGAGGACTTAGTTTCAAACTCTTAAGGGGTGCAAACTTCAACATTTCAACACTCACTAATTTATAACGACCTAACTTTAGTGCAGCGTTCATACCTCATACGTAATTTCTTCACTACGAGAATACACCTAGTAAAATGACTGCCTCGTTGGTGTAGTGGCAAAGTTTCTGCCTTACATCCGAGAGGTCCAGGGTTCGAATCCCAGGTTGAGCCAAAAAATTTTTATGAGATTTATTGTCATGTTTTTTTTTAAATAGCTCGGAGTCAGAAAGTTGGCAGTGTTACACCCCCGTGCCTCGGAAAGCACGTTAAGTCGTTGGTTGCGCCTGATCTCTCTCCGGTCTTGCGCTTACACTTGTGCACTATAATATCTCTTGCGTAGTTGGCTGATCTCAACGGATTGGCCGCCGTGGTCGAAATCGGCCAGGAGGACTATTATTATTAGTAAAATGATAACAAAACATCTTTGGTGATAAGTTCCAATGCTAAGCGTGAGTAAAACAAAACCTATTATAGTCCGAAACGCAAAGTTTACGAACAAGACAATTGTCAAAAATAAACATACATAGCTGTAAATTATCCTTGCTGTTCTTAATGAACTATGGCTTAGGGCATTGCTTACGCAAGATCTTTATACATAAGCCCCTAGGCTTAGATACTTGTTGGAATTATATTTTCAAACTTAAATCTTTTGACAGCCACCCGCCCACACAGAAAAGACCTTCTATTTTTAACGACTATAAAAGAAAAAAGATATTAGTGACATTAAAAATCGGATATGATACATTAAATTAACGGAATCCCTCTAGTTATGTGTTTCCATTAGGCGTATTAAGCGGAGTCGAGTGCAGTACAAAGTTTACGCTACATCTTCTGGGGAACCACGCTTATTTAACGCTTCTTAGTTTATTTATTTGATAAACATAAACGGTAATGTAAAAAAAGTCATTTTTACACACAACTCGTTTCACTTGTGACGTTTTGAAAAAAGGCAAGCATGAGCAAAAAAATAAATATATAACAACATCACATACATTGATCTGACTCCGTGGTAAGTAGCTGAAACTTGTAATACATGTGTAAGAATTAACAATGGTATTACAAATAAACTTAAATAAATACATATAACACCCAGACCAGTACAAACAGACATGTTCATGCACACAAATGTTTGTACAGTGCGGGGATCGAACCCGCGACCTCTCAAGTACTACATTGCATCAGCTGATTTCTTGTAACTAGAATTTTAAACGTGTGTTTCAACTGCATATTTCCAGAACAATTTGTTGCTTGAAATACTTTTTTTTAGTAACTCAGTCGCATTGCATACGGAGCTCTACAAAATTAACTCGCTCCATTACTTAAAGTCAGAAGTCGCAGAATAAAATGCATATTTCATTTACACTCGTATTATAAGTTGCTCTCTCTGATACATCGGTTCTCAAACTACTGGTTAAGTTTACCAAAGTTTTATATAAACTTGTATGAAAATTTTGGATGGACTGATAAATCTCATTTTGCATGGGGCTTATTCTAAATTCTGAATCAAATAACAATTAGTATGAAATAAGGTTGACAATTGACTGGAGCTTAGTGATTTAAACTGGAACGTTTAGTTTAAATATAATATTTTGAGCAACCAAGAAAACAAAAGTTCAATTATTATAACAGATTCTACATTTAAAAGTGACTTTTGAGAAAATTCGCAGCTTTAAAAGGACATAACATAAAATAATAATAATAGTAATATGTGTGTAGGTGTTTTCTATTTATAATATGTATTTATATACAAAAAAAAAGTATTTAAGTATGTATATCCGTTATCTAGTACCCATAACACAAGCCTCGTAGCTTACGAGTACTTTGGGACTAGAGAATTGGTGTGCTTGTTGAGAAATATTTATATTTATTTATATTTATTTAATAGTCCTCCTGGCCGATCGACCACGGAGGCCAATCTCAACAGAGATCAGCCAACTACGCAGGAGATATTATAGTGCACAAGTGTGAGCGCAATACACATGTGCACTCACTGTTCCATCACTCTCAAAGTTCGGTGAGACGGCAATCCGACATGACCGGAGAGAGATCAGGCGCAGGACCAACGGCTTGACGTGCTCGAGGCACGGGGGTGTAACACCGCCAACTTCCCGACTCCGAGCTGTGTTTGAGAAATTTATGACAGAAAATCGCAGAAACAATTTTGGCTCGACCTGGGATTCGAACCCAGGACCTTTCAGATGTAAGGCAGAAACTTTGCCACTACACCAACGGGGCAGTCAAACGATGTATTCTGGTGTACTAACATATTGTAAGGAGATAATGCCAGTACTCGCCACGCTTGGCAGGCGGGTTGGCGAGCGCAGAGGCACAGCCCTTTGTAAAGATCGCAGGATCACACTGGATGCAGACCGCTTGTGATCGGTCGAAGTGGAAAACTGTGGGGAAGGCCTATGTTCAGCTGTGGACGTCCTTTGGCTGATAATGATGATGATGATGATGAGGTTGATAATTGACTTGAGCTTAGTGCTTATTTGCACTTTAAACTGTAACGTTTAGTTGAAATATTTTGACCAACCAAGAAAACAAGAGTTCAACTATACCAGATTCTACACTAAAAGGTGACTTTTAAGAACTTTCGCAGCTTTTAAAGGTCATCAAATTTATAGCAAAAACATAAATCAGAACTTTGAGAATCGCCGTTTCCGTCTTTCAGAGGTAGGTAATGGACTCGCTTAAAGACAAATGCTCGCATTTTTCACCAGTAATCGGATTAAATGAAAGCTCTTTTCATCCATTTGAACGTGAGTCGTCCCGCCTAATTGTTTCGAGATTTAAATAACATTTTCTAGCCAAAGTAACGTAACGCTTATCAAACTGGCTGGAATTAATTATGTCGTTGGAAAACCTTGATTGAATCAAAGGTTAGTCCTTGGTTTTTTAAAAGAACCTTGGGCTGAAAGGCCCATTTTTAGTAGTTAAGTTGGTTATTTTTTTTAAATTAAAATATGTCATCCCACTGCTGGGCAAAGGTCCCCCCCAAACTCCTCTACTGTTCCCTATTCCCTAACAAATTATAAAATTCCGAAAACCGTGTATGTAACTAACCCTAATCTACCAAGAATGTGCAATGTGTAACTTTGTGTGCCTTATAGGATATAATAGGAGTTTCCTGGACTTAGTTGTCAGTTAGTCCAAAAGTAAGCACTAAAACTTCGATCAATTTTAGAAAGAATCAATGTTGTATGTGTACTTCAGCACACCTGTTGTAGTACAGCCAGCATAATAAACACGGTCGACCAATAAACTCCTTAGGACCATTCAAGTATTACGTTACCAGATTTTTATCAATTATTTACCCTTCCATCCCCCTTGACAGCAAAAGTAAGCAAAGCTCTTACCCCTTACCCCCTTGCATACGTAAAAAAAATTCGGAAAATTTTGAATTTTTTGACAAGTGAATAGCGCGCGGAAATTTCTATGGTCGGTTCTAAAACGAGTGCCAACTAAACGTATGCATTTATCTGCCCCGATAATGCGTTTCGTGTTCAAGCAAAGACAATGTGAGGTCTGCTATCCGTGAAAAAAAGTAAAGAACTATTGATGACGTAATCATCATGAATCCCCCACCCCTCATTCCATCCAAAAAAACGAAGCCCCCCTCCCCCATAATTCTTACGTAATTCTTGAACAGCCCCTTATCAGCTTTGTGCAGTCCTTCATGTCCCAACACGGAGGTCTATTCTGATATTGAACCCAACTACTGAACTGAAAACCCCAAAACGCGGGCTACAAGTTTGTCTTATAAAAAAAAAGTTGTAAAACCTATATCTCTAACTCTAACTTCTTACCTATAAATTCTAGAAAGGTTTTGAAAGTTGGTAGTATTGGCGTTGCTAAATGTAATTTATTTGAAAAAATATTTTTTTAACCTTTTTCGGTTTTGCCGTCCTATAAGGCTGTTGGCCTTTTAAATGAATAAAATAATAAATCGCTTACACGCGATAAGCTTAGTGTAATAAAGAGAGAAATAAGAGAGACTGTGACCGATAATATTATTAGTGCCACAATTTCGTATGAAAGGGATAGCAACAATTTAAATTATGGTCATGAACACAGCATAGCGCCCTTGGGCTGTTAGGGGGTCGGAATTCCTTCACGTTAGATTTATTTTATTAGAAATCCTCAAAGATATTGTAGGGTTAAAGTTATTTTGGTATTATGTTGTTTTATTAAACTAAAGATGAGTTTATATCGACTTATACAAATAGTTGGAAGGCAAAAAGCTCCTATAGGACAACGAGTATTAACTCAAGTGTATTTATTAGGCATGCCAAATATTAATTTCATCAACATCATCATATCGGCCTGTAACAGTCCACTGCTGGACAAAGGCCTCCCCCAAGGAGCGCCACTGCGCACGATCTCCCGCCCTGTGCATCTAGACTCCAGCTGCCTTCCTCAGGTCATCTGTCCATCTAGCCGGGGGGCGTCCCACACTACGTTTACCTAAGCGTGGTCTCCATTCGAGAACCGAGACGACAGAGAGAGAGAAACGAGAGGTGGAGCAGGTAATCCACCTCTCGTCGGTTCTGCGACAGACATAGCCAGCCCACTGCCACTTTAGCTAGCTTAGCTTGCTACATTTTTGGATAACATCAGTTACGTTAGTCTTATGTTGTATGACCTCTTTCTGGATCTTATCCCTTAATGAGATGCCCAATATAGACCTTTCCATAGCACGCTGAGAGACATTATTAAGTAACTTTTTTTAGCATTAACATTGCAAATTATTGTATAAATACAATGTAAAATGAAAACAAACGTAAAAAGAAATATGGACTGCTACAGACGGGACTCGCACTCGCGAGCCCGTCTCAGCCTAAAGAGCGTTTAAAGAAATTCGGACAAATGAGTAAGTGTCATGTCTCAATAAGGAGAGCAACCGCCCGGCTGGCGAGATGTGCTGGTTCAAGTCCCGCCTGTGGCAGTCCATTTTTCATTAAGTGTGTTTTAATTTCACATGCCAATTATTATCTTTGAAAACTCCTTGTAAGCCGATGATGATGATATCCCAGAAGTATCCGTAGACGGCGACACACATACTCGTAGTTTGTGTTAGCTTTGGACTCTCGAAACCAATCTTTGTTTTGTTTGAAAGTCCTGTTGCAAGCAGCAAAATAAAGAGACAAATCATACATACGCTGGTTCAAAGCGTTAGAAAGCACTTACAAAATTAAACGACTCCATTAAGGTTTTCGGTAGCTCAGTTGGTTAGAGCATTGGACCGGACTTCCAAAGGTCGGGGGTTCGAATTCTCCCTGATGACCGGAGCCGAAAGGAAATTTTGAGTGTTACCTATGTCTTTAAGACAAATCAGGGTTGTGTGTTACATATTTTATTCTAAAAAAGCTACCGCACAGGGATCTGTTCTGTGATCAATTAAAAAACCTTTGATCAGCAGTCGACGCGACTTCCTTTGGCCAATGATGATCATTACCGATGCATAAATAACTATTTAATAAAATCGCTAAGCTAGCAAGCAATATCTACGTTAACGATTTATTTTCCATGGAGTATTCGCTTAACCTTATAAACTGGCTTGTCCTAGTTTTATTTTGGAATACGACACGGTCCCTTCCATTATAGCTATAAACAAATTCTCCCTTTCACAGCTATTTTTCGCCGCTCGTGCGTTTAATCGCCCGTGCCATTATAAATAGCTATGTACAGACATACATTATGCGTACATAGTAAACATATATAACAACAACATAAGTTTCAGCAACATGGTTTTTCTCTCTGGTAACAGCTTACGGTAAATATCACACAGAATTTTCTAACGTTTTTCGAGGAATATAGCGTTTAAAACACAGATAATATAACGAAATCAATGGAAATTGCTGAAGTAGTTTTATTAAGCCTTAAAGCATTTGCTATAAATTTTTAACAGTCATAAAACATCTATCCAAAAGCCATCATCAGATTATTCGTTTATATAGCTAAAGGCTATGAAACACACAGAAGTTCCCAATTTATCATGTGTAAGGTCGCAACTTTGTCTTGTTCTAGTAAGTAATTTTACAGCTCAATGTGCTCAACACAGGGGTATGAATGCGGGATTAAGCGATTTGTGGCGCCACATGCAATTATTTATCTACCTACATTGTCAACACCATGGAAAACACACACTCTTTTTTACTTAAAAAAAGGGGAAACGAAGACGCAATCCATTATGTAGCTTTTTAGTACCGTAGTATCATGTAGATGGAAGTAACCTCTAATTTAATGAATACAAATCGATTCTAACGCCTAACTGTTTTTCGTGAGCAATATAACTTCGGTGGAGAATTGCTATTACGTCTTTTCAGGCGTTGGCGGTTTGTTTTATTTCATGCTGCTGTAAAAAGCACGAAATAAAATGTCCCGGCCTTCAAGAGGCGCATTACTTTTTTTTACAATAAAACCGTTTTATATTGCTCATAAACTTGACGCGATAAAGCACAGGGCAAACAAGGGACTTTACACGGTCTAAGTGGTGCTTGAAACCCTTTCATAATATTAACTTTCTATTGGGTGACGTTATTTTAGCTTTTAAGGTTGAATGGTAGGGTTTATGTTACCTTGTCGGGGTCAATGGGTTCAGTTCCAATTTCATATTGGCGTCCATAAAAAGGTTTCATTGGATTATTATTCTTATAGGCTCTCTGACCTTTAATTGTAACACTTATGTCCTTATGTCTTACTGTATAATAGTCCAAAAAACACGATAAGGATCATACATGTTGTTTTAATGTTTTTCTGTACGAATATTTAATCTACTCGGTTACCATAACTACATTTTAGCCATTTACCGAGGATTTTTACGTTAATAAATTCCGTACTAAGCATATTGCAATTTGTTAATGAAAATGATTCATATTTTAATCAAACTTCTAAAGTAATTTGGGAATTGTTAGTATCCGAATTCCAAAGTAAAGTTAGAAGATAGTACGATGGTTTAATTTTACTGAAACACAACTAGTGTGGGTAGATGTTTATTTAAATGTAATTTGCGCGAGCTCACGTTCCGCCTGGAAAGATAAACGAAATGTAAATACGAATGTCGTTGGCCTGAAAATGATTCACAATCCAGGTAAACTTACAATAGATTAGAAAAAAACAAGATGCTTTCCGCGCCAAAACAGCGCTGGTAAATCATAAAAATAAAAGAAAATTACATATATAGCGGTTTAGTTTCATCATTAAGTTTAATCATTATCATTATTTCTTAAAATTAGTCTCCATTGTTAATCCTAACATAATATTTATATGTATTGTCAAATGTCATCGTCGTGCTAGCGTATACGAGTAAACTCTTCACCTATCAAATCTTCTTGGCCTCTGCTACACAAGCAATTAAGCTTAGCGCAAACATGTTATACATTTAAGAGTTTCTTTTGGCAATAATCACTTATTATTATTATTTTGGGTGTATAGTAAAATAGCTTAAGTTTCTGCAAATGTTTCGATTATTTTGTACTTACCTCAATAAAATTTTGCTGTAAATTCGAGTGTGATTGGATGAATGTGCTATTGTTAGCCTCAATCGGGTGTTTACTCGTGTCACCCTCCGATTGAAGTAATCCCAACGTAAACCTTATTTACATACCAACTCTACATTTAAGCTGTTAGCACAATAGTATACACAACCCTATTTAAATATTTGAGTGTACCTGAGCCCACAAAACACGACTTAATAGATGAAAAGCATTATAGAACTGATATATGTCTAGTAGGTACCTATATTGTTTAATATTCTAATGAAATAATTGTGAGATTAAAAATAGGCTGTGATTTTTTTGTAGGCCTAATATTTATTGATTTAGAGAGTAGCGATAAAACGTGATTACTCTAGCACTTATTCAAATTGGGATTTCTGTATTGTATGCAGTTTGATGCATATGTCATACGTTAAAGGTTAGTTACGCTTAGTTTGGGGTTAGGTAATAGGCATGATGACACCTATCTTAAATATTTTAAAGACCAGCGTTTAAAAAACATAGCCCCTATGAAGTTAATACAACCAGTATATTTCCAAAAAGCTGCAGAAACCAATTTTTAAACATACAAAACTCAATAAATATTCGGTCAATTGACTCTGATTTCTGATACATGACCGCGACGTCACGTTCTTGTATTCCCATACAAAATCTATGGAGGCAGACCGTTTTGACGGATAATAAAAAGTATGTCAACGATTGGTGGTGTCATCTAGCCGATTGGTGTGTTCGTTATTTAGGCAGTTTCTATTGTCATTTCGTTGTGATTTTGAAACAAGAATAAATTAACTTATGATGCTACGTCGATGTGTTAGATTCTAGTCTAAACGTGCATTGCTTGCACTTGAGTTCTATTTCCTATACGTAGTTCATATTTTAAGGTCTATCCAGCAAGTTTTCTCGCACGATCTAGAGCTAGATCGTGCGAGAAAACTTGCTGGATGAAGCTATGTCACTGTTTCTAGCTTAGAAACAGTGACATAGCTTCATTCGAAATTACCCACGGAGTTTTTATTTTTATTATTTTTTAGGAAACATACAGTTTTATCATTACATAACAAAATGGGTAATTAAAATAACACATAAACAATAATAATACATAGAGTCAATCAATTAAAATTTTGTTGAAAACATTAAAAAAGTGAAACTATAAAATTATAATAATGATGACATAATGCCAAAGACAACATTAGATTAAACAATTTTTTTATATATTTTTATGCTATACTCCGGAAGAGAGCAGCCTCGATGCTAAACCGTGTCCGTGGGAGCTCCAATGGCATTTGCGCGTTGTGGCAGGGCGGATAGACTGCCCCTACTTGATGCAGTGGCTTCGGCTGCATAATGGTGTAGCGAAATAGTTTTTCTTTGTTGCTTATTTAATATGTATTTGACTCTAAACATCTTTTTATAATTCTTACTGTTTGGACTATGTGTGTCTGAAATAAATGGTTTTATTATTTATTAATAAGTTAGATCTTTGATGTGTAAGGTGTAGGCATCTGTACGATCTTTGTCACTTCCTATCGTAGTAATAGTGTATAGTGTATCACACACCTTTACGTCTAAACCTATGGTCCCAGCCGAGATCTGGGTCAAGTCCCGCTCGATAGAGGTACGGTGGGCACATTATTGCCTTTGTTACGAAAATAGAGTCCGCAAAAACTGGTCAAGTGTGAATCGGTGTACCACTTGTCCCGAACCGTAGTTCCAAATACCCAAACGGTTCATAACTTTCCTTTTTTTTAAAACCCTTCCAATCCTTTTTTTAAAACAGCTGGTGAGTTTCAACGGCTGGACGAATTTTGACCAACTATAGCTATTAACCACCGTGATTAAATTATCTTTCGAATAAAAAAAACCGCATTGAAATCGGTTCGTCCGTTCGGGAGATACGATGCCACAGACACACATACACACAGAGACATAGTGGTCAGATTTATAACATCCCTCTTATTCGTCGGGAGTAAAAAAAAAGAGCTGTCATGTATCTTTGGCGTGCTGCAATAATACATTTTACAGATTTGGTACAAAGCTCTCCATGGAGTGTGTCATAAAATACAAAGATATGCATAAATATACATTTTCCTAGTAAGCAAGTGTTTGCTTAACAATTTTACGTTTGCAAATTCAACTACAACATTCATTTTTAGTTACAGGGCTTATTGTTATTCAGGCTTTACATTTACTTTTACCGAATTCTTTTGCTAAATTATAGTCATTTTCAATTTGTGATCCTGACATACAGCAAAGGCATATTATACTATGTACTAGAATCTCGTTAGTCACTGAGTACGGTCACAAAAAAAGCGCTTGAAAGCGTCATTTGTCGGCCTCTTATTTCTGACGTAGTTTCGTATATTTGCTGACGCTCCTGCAAGGGTTCTCACGTGAATGTCTGTTCGTAAGGGTACCACACTTAGTATTAAGAGGGAATTGTGCCTACAGGTCGCTGCGAAGGGTTTTCTTTTATGTGTTTTACAATTGAAGTAAGGAAAGAAAATGTATGTTGTATTTTTAAATGTTTAAAGAAAAGAACTGTAGGCAAAAAATGATTCCGTTCAACCAGATTAAAAAATAAAACAATTTTACTTTGGTTTTGGAAAATTCACAATTTTTTTCAAAACATTTACTGAAAATTTATTTATCTCTAAAAGAAATGTAATTCTATTGATCACAAAAAATGAAGTCTTTGGTGGACGTCTAAAGTTACGATAAATAGTGCACCCTAAGAAGAAATCACATATAACATCCGTTTTCAGGATCCGTTTTAACGTATCGGTCGCTACTGTAGGTTGTGTTCACGTAGATTTTCGGTATCCATTTTAACGGATCCGTCGCTACTGGTGATAAAATTTACACAGCAAATCACAGTACTGATACAATAAACTGTATTGTATTCATTGTATTGATATTGATTACATGTTTAAGTAGAGTTTTTTCAATATGTCATTATTCAATAATTATTTAGGCTTAATAATAATTACTACTTTCATTCACGTCAAAGAAAAATTATTTAATTATTGGTGCCACTTCATTTATGTTATATTTATATTTATTTATTAAGGTACAGCAACAAAATATAAATCAAGACTTAATCTAAGCTACACTGGTATAGAATATCACGTTCAATTTGCATTTCGATAACATACCCTCTAACAAAGCCATGTTGACGAGGACTTATTATGTGTTTAAAATGAAAATAAATGTGTTTATAGATTAAGCTTTTAAAAAATTTTGGAGAAGCAGCTCAAAATACTAATTGGCCTGTAATTTGATACATCCGACTTATTGCCAGATTTGTGAATGTGATTAACCTACCTATTTAATTTTCTTGTCCTAAAGGGTTGACCGCTGAGCTTCTGAGATACAGACTATGTTTTAGTCTAGTTCAGACGCAGATGTCAAAGTCTAATGCAAAATTAATGTGCGAAATGAAACTAGAAAATTGATTGTATGTGATTTCCTTATTTGAATAAAGTATAATTTAATTTGAAAAAATATATTATTATTAAATAAACGTATCCAGCATATTGAATCCAATATGGTGTAGTATTACGTGTGAACTGGCACACCTAAATAAATTGTAAAACGGACCGTAAAACGGATTGCAGCTTATTTGGTCGGTTCGGTATTTTCCACTAGATCCGGGTACTGTATTGTGACTGAATTCGCTCATACTATTGGTATTATTATTATCATATTATTGGTATTATTATTTTTGTGTTTTCTCTTTTATACGACGTCCGCTTGGTGCAGTGGTCCACATGTCGGATTTCTAAAACCAGGGATTGCGGGTTCGATCCCCGCACAGTACAAGCATAGGTGTGCATGAACATGTGTGTTTGGACTGGTCTGGGTGTTTTCTATGTATAATATGTATTTATCAACAAAAAAAGTATTAAAGTATGTTTATCCGTTGTCTAGTACCCATAACACAAGCCTCGTAGCTTAATTTGGGACTAGAGAATAGGTGTGATTGTTGTGAAATATTTATTTATTTATTTTCATTTCTGCTTAGCCCAAATATATGACTGGTAGAGAGAAGTTATGTGTGAACGCACCCTAAGCTAGCAACGGTACTACATTTTCCTGCACAACGCCGTGCAAGCAATCCAAGTTAAATTAGCTTTTATATAAAAGCTCTTTGCGAAGCTCGTTATTTTATTTCTTGTCTAGTAATTCACTTCAAGGAAGCCACGTCGAAGCATAAAGAACTCTATATTATTGCTTTAGTACAGTCTGGCGGAATAGAAACTATTTTTTTTTAAATGTGTTACTTAAAAAAATATCTTGTTAAAAGTCTTTTCGTTATCATAGCTTTCTTTCTATATAGCACAGCCCGCTAAATAACTCAAAAACGCATTAGAACTGCTTATTATTAGTCAACTACGAGTATTAGTTGTGGGAACCACTATCTTATCATACTATAGTTTGCAGCTTTGAAATACCTGTGTTAATTTTGAAGCAACAGAAATTAAACTTTTTTTCCGTTGGTGTTCGGATTTTTGTCTGAATCATTTAAACGATTACATTTTCTCTCTCTCTTCTCTTTCTATTTGGTATCAAAACCATCTCTGCAAGTCACCAAGAAACGACCGTCTCAAAATTAAGCAATTTTTTCATTTAAGTGTAATTTTGTTACTGGTTCTACTTTCGACCTCGGTACCGGAGAGCTCTTACTATAGAAGTTTTAATGTTAGTATTATTGTCATTAAAGGAAATTTCATAACTTCAATTTAAGTACAAAATAACGTCAGTAGGTAGAGCTTACAGTTTCATCGTAATGCTTTAAAACCCAAAAACCGACTTTTACCTAAGGCATGTTTAGTTAGTGTTAGAGGTTCTGATACTCCACGTCAATCGTGTCGAGATATTGATGCTCCGCCTGAATGGTGTCGAGGATCTAATGTTCTATATAAATCGTTTCGAGAAACTTAGGCTTCACGTAAATCGTGTCAAAGCTTTCATGTTCTTCCATAGTTGTGTTTAAGCGTAACGTTCCCTGTCGGGATTTGCATTGTGCACGTTAAAAATGTTAAGGTTCCTACTCAATTCACGCGTAAACCGCTTGTGGATATGTAATACACGCATGTCTAAGTCCAGGGCAGGTCGACTACCAGCTTGAACCTGACGACACCGGTTGCAGCGTCCCCGACCGTCCTCTCTTACCTGCTTGGGCCTGCAAAGAGATGCCTGCTAACCCGTGAACTAAGGATTAAAGAAAATGATTTCCTCAAATTCAGGGACTCTATTACTATTATCACTTAGGTGTAATTGTTTGTGTAGTTGTTCTGGAAGAGCAGAATACAATCAGATGTCCTGATATACCTAACTCTTCATGTTGGTATGAAGAAAATGGAACATTTTTTTGTTTTTTTTTGTTTGTGCCAAGGTTAGCACAGGGCTACAGGGCACCTTAGCACAGGGTTTGGAAAACAAAACAAAAATTTAAAAAAAAATCCTAAAACAAATCCCTAGATTAAAAATTCAGAATTAGCATTTCATTCGTTTAATTTTTTTTTATATTTCGACTCTAGATACGATGATGGATGATAATTTGGTAAGCCCTTGTATCAATATTTGCCAATTTAAATATTCTTTTTACACTGACAGTTATCCAACCGCGAGTCAAAGATACTTAGTTGAAATGTTGAAACCAGCGGTTTAGTTTGTTTGCTTTGAGTTGAGTTTTGATCTTCAAAAATATATTTATACCTACGACGACACGATAAGAAGAACAATTTGTTTAAAAATTTCAAGTATTTTTAAGTGCTTACCTACCCTACCTACCTACCCTAACCTAAATATTACAAAATACTGCCATTAAACGATTAAACAACTTAAGTGTTTTGGAGTATTACAAACTCACACATACGAGTACTAACCGTATTTGAACTACATTTATGTTTGTCGTTGTTATTCATTACAGCTATTAATTTGAGCTAAGCAAAGTTTACTTAGGATTTGAGACAAATTGCTGTGTGCGATATACTTTCTGTAATTGAGAACGTGTTAGTAACCTAAGCTTTATACTAAAGACTAGCGATCCCCGTGTCTTCGTTTGCATAAATATAGGAACTCCTAATGCCCTGTATATTATCAAAATAAAATATAGGCTGCAGAATTCACAGACAACGTAACCTTATGAGGAAATCGATACTATTAAACCAAATCGCTAAATGTGTTTCTGAGTCCAAATCTAAAAAGCAGCTGCACCCATTTCGCTATTTAAAAAAAAACTTCATGTACGAGGATGGTCATTGACAAATGATGGTCAGAGACAAAAATAACAACAACGAGTAGAAGGACAACGTGTTCGAGGGGACCTTTGAACACTTTTTAGGGGGTGAATTATTTTTTTGAGTGCACCCCCTTGTGTGGGGTATGGTTGAAAAGGACTATGAAAATTAGACAGGGTTTCCATACAACACTTTTTACCTTATCAGCTGTACCATTTGCGAGTTATAGCCCGCCAAAGTGGTTTACACGGTGTCCCCCCCCCTTGTAATTTCTAAAGTCTTGGACCTATAAACTTCAAATCTTTCACGTAAAGAAACAGGCACGGAAACTCTTATTTCAAATTGTTTCGGGTATCCTGTGATGAATACTTTCTTTTTTTTTTTTTATTTATTAAGAAACTCTACAGCTTTTTTACAGTTTGTTGACACAATATATACTATAAAATAAATCACTTAAGCCAATTACAGAGTTCCATTACATGGTTATTTTAAATCGTACATGACGTGTAATATAACTAAAAGAATACTCGTAGTTACAGCCGACCCTTCATCGAGCCGTCAGATAAAGTAGGTATCAGATGGTTGATTTGAATGACGTTAAAAATAATAATAATACGCAGCTTTATGCTTCTTTGAACAGCTGTCACTCACGGCTTTCGAAAGAATCGGCCTCCGGACAATTAAATATAGTATAAATACATCATACAATTTAATAAAGGCCGCTCCCCCTACCCGCCGAAAACAGTAAACAATATGTATCTAACTTTTAAGACAATATCAGTGACAAAAAAAAATTTAGTATTTGATTCGAAAAGATTTGTGTATAACGATGAATTACATATAACATATAAAGGCTTTCGAAATTATAAATAATATAAAAATATATACTTTTTTCCAAAAGAAACTTAAAAAAAGCTAGGGAGATGATGATGATGCAAGAAATGCAAAACCGCACGGAGCCAAAATTGACTACGGAACCCTACTTTATTCGTGGTCCGACACGCACTTGGCCGGTTTTTACATTTCTTGTCATATATTCAGATTCTCTAGTTCTGGATAAATTAACTCTTTTCTTATGCATAGTTTGCCTATTCGGCTAAAAATCGATATACATCATATGACAAATAATTGTCGAAATATTTGTTTCGGTAGAAGAAGACAAATGTTCAAAGCCGACCCTGCGGTGATCAATTTTGAACGAATATCTGCCAAATCCCATGGTATTGTTTCTTCATTCTATTCCTTTCTAATACTTACGTCAGTCAAGTTATGTAACGAAGCTTAACAAAAATAAATGGATTTTTTCGAAGCAAGATACTTATTGTAATCTAGAAACGTTCAAGCTTCAAGCTGTGACGGCGAATTAATAAAAAAGAAGATTTTTACATCTTTCATCACGTCACTTCCATAAAAAAACGAATCATTGTAGAAAGTTTCCTAATTCATTCTTTTATCGTTTTTTTTATTGCGACGAAACGAATGAGCACGTTAAAATTTGACAGGCCTTAGTATACTACACCTTAGAATGTAGCTAGAAGAGAAAGCTTAAAAAATATACTAGAAATAACGGCTATTTATTGATTAGAGGTTTCATCCCCAACGTCTATAAGCCCTCTGTATTCTTCGTGTCTTGCTAATTTAAGTCTGCAGAAAAGCAACGACAGTGGCTCTCTTTATATTTTTTTTTTACGTTGCGTAGTTCTCGCACCAGCCTGTACAGGGTTGCTAACACAATACGACAGTTGAATTTCTGAGTCTGTTACGCTCTAACGCCTACACTACTGAACAGATTTGGATGAAATTTAATACACACACAGAATATTGACGACCATGTATGTGTACCAAATTTTATTTAAATCTGTTCAGTAGTTAAGACGTGAAAGCGTAACAGACAGAAAGTCAATTGTCTTATTGTAGTCGCCACCCTGCATACGTCCCTCTGCTGGGCACAGGCCTCACCTCAAGTATGAGGTGATCTGAGCCATAGTTCATCACGCGGGCTCAGTGCGGATTGGTGGAGGAGTGTTTGTAAGGTAAGTGACCAACCTTACTGTCAGATGTTATTAAGCCGCCCGAGGGCCTCTGACCAGGCTTAACGACTAATATCTGTCGAAATTAACCGGGACCAACAGCTTAACGTGCCTTCCGAAGCACGGAGATGCCTGTAAATAGACGTCACTTATATGGTCAGAATGGTCACCCATCCCAAACATGACCACTCCTTAGATTTAACTTTGGGTATCACTACCAAAGCGCTGCAACCACTGCGCCACAAGCACCTCCAGGTACAGGTATTTGAATACAGGCTAATAATTAGCAATGTACATGGTGTAGTCAACCAGGTCGTCAAGTCTACACTTTAGGTTATTGAAAGGTTGTTGGCACTTGTTCGCTGACACTGTTAGCATAGACTAGCAATATAATGTGTTTGCTTTAAGTCCACGGGGAATATGCACGAAAAGCATGGAAAAAGCTTCTTTGAGTGCCTCAAGCAGGGGGGTCCTTGTAACTTTTTTCATTTGATTTCGCGTTTGTCGAGGCTCTTAAGGCTCAGGCTGCACCTGCGACGTTCTGTCGTCGTAATTAGCTTCTCACATCTTATCAAGCAATTGCAGCGTCTCAATCGCTGACGGTCGCGAGTCCCGGCGACAGTATGCAATAGGTGTGGTCTGAACCTTAGATGTCTTAGATGGTAAAATTCAGTAATTGGTAAATAAAACACAATTAAAGAAAATGTGGCAGCCCATTATTCTTTATGTGTTTTAATTTCACATTGTGAAGAAATTTCCATTGCTAACGCCAAAAAGAATAAGTAACTTAATTGCAGTGGTCCACAAGGCGGACTTCTAAAACCAAGGGTCGCGGGTTCGATCCCCGCATAGTACAAACATAAGTGTGCATAAACATATTGTGTGTTTGTACTGGTCTGGGTACTTACAAAAAAAAGTATATAGGTATGTTTATCCGATGTCTCGTACCCAAAACACAAACCTCGTAGCTTAACTTGGGACTAGAGAATTGGTGTGATTTTGTTGTGAAATATTTATTTATTATTTTTGTAAATCGTTTTGAGTTCCTAAGCTTAGACCGATTCTCGACACATTTTTCCATCACTGCAACTTAGCCAGATTCTACAGTAAAAAAACGCTCTTTTTTGGATATGCTAAGTACGAGTAGGTTGACTTTGAAGCTTCATTCCTGCACTTTAAAGTGTGAGGTGGCAAGCAAAGGTTATCGGTAACCTTTAAAAAAATAATGGGAAAATGACGCATTCCCATGAGAAAATTCAAGTAGGCCGATCGCTTTGACGCCTCAGCTACTGAACAGATTTAAATGAAATTCTGTAAGGAGATAGTTGGAGACTTAAGAAAAGACATGAGTTACTATTGACCGCGGGAAAACAACGCATTCCCATGGTACAAATTACTTTCCGGGGAATCTGATCGCTTTCACTCCTAAATTACCAAAGATTTGAATTAAAAGATCAGACTCGAAGCTTTCATTCAAGAAAAAAGTTCGAAATTTTCTAAATGAATAAATTGCATGTATATTATATTTATATATTTTTAGTATCCATATTAATTATATTTTCTATTACATATCTATTATATTATATTATTTATTTTTTGTATAATTGTAATATAATTTAATATTTACTTTTATTTATTGATATTATGATATTATATCTATATATTATGTTTATTAATTTTTGCGTTATTTTATTTACCACAATTTAACCTTTCTCATTTAATTTTCACTGCACCCATTGCCTTCTTTCTGCATGACCTTGAGGTTGACTGGCAGAAACTGCTTTTAGCATTAAGTCCACCCTTTGTACATTTCTTGTGCAATAAATTTTTAAATAAAATAAAATAAATATATAAATTAAATATGGATAAAATTGGTATAACGGGAAAACAATGCATTACAAAAAAAATCTACTTAATTCGGACGAAGTGGCAGGTAAGAGCTATTAGCTCTAAAAGTCTGCAGCCTTACATTAACCTTAACTTTACAACTGAAGTCTAAAAAGCCATGTACAACTCCATTGTCTGATTACTCCCGTGTCCAGCGAGCCTACTAACACAGTTATGGGACATCATCACCCTTTGAATAACGTCGGCGTTTCCATTGTCCATTGTTTGTGATAGTAACAGGCGTTGTGTAGTTAGTTCTGTAAACGTGTTCAGGGTAGTTTTCGCGTGAAGTTTTGAAGGACAGGGCTGAATGAAGTTAGTTAACTAGGCTATGGTTTAGTTGCCGTGCAGTTTGGAGTTCCGACACGTACGTAGAAAGTTTTTTACAAGGTTAAAACAAAGAAAGTTTTTTTCAAGGTTAAAACAAAGTATCGTCATTGAAAAAAGATTCTTGCAGTAGAAAAAAATCAGTGTCCCAGCCAGAAATTTAACTTGGATCTACCGGCTCAGACCGTTTGTAGAGCCTTTTGAATTGTCTTGTACTTCAGATTGTTTCACAATCCATCACAAGCACTAGTCTTCACAATAAGTTTAACAATTACACACTGTTTTGAAACAACATTTGTATAACCTACTGTTGTGAAGAAAATACATTATTTTATTATTATTGTTATTATTTATTTCTTGTTGCTTTTGTAACACCAACACCATTGTACCATGTGTACACCCTGCTAGAAACAACTTTGAAATTCCATGTTTGGTGCAAATAAATATATTTCTATTTCTATTTCATTACTGCTTTAAATACTTTAATAATCGTCCTAACCACAATAGAGACAACCCAATTGAACATATGTACTATACATAAGTAATACAAGTGTGCTTTTCTGGTGATGCGGTAATCTTATATGACCGGAGTGAGATTAGACTCAGGACCGACGGCTTAATGCGCTTACCGAGGCATGGGGGTGTAACATGTTAACGTAAGTTTCAAAGCTGGGTTTAAGGTAAACTTCCTATTGTTATTGATGTTTTACATACACATAAACATAATCATAAGCATTTAGTGTGCTTTTCTGGTGATGCGGTAATCTTATATGACCGGAGTGTGATTAGACTCAGGACCGACGGCTTAATGCGCTTACCGAGGCATGGGGGTTTAACATCTTAACGTAAGTTTCAAAGCTGGGTTTAAGGCAAACTTCCTATTGTTATTGATGTTTTACATACACATAAACATAATCATAAGCATTTAGTGTGCTTTTCTGGTGATGCGGTAATCTTATATGAACGGAGTGAGATTAGACTCAGGACCGACGGCTTAATGCGCTTACCGAGGCATGGGGGTGTAACATCTTAACGTAAGTTTCAAAGCTGGGTTTAAGGTAAACTTCCTATTGTTATTGATGTTTTACATACACATAATCATAATCATTCATAAACAGAGGTACATACAGAGGTTGTGGGTTGTTTAAATGCGAACTCTATGATTCACCTTTTCAGGTATATGAAGTATTTACATTTTAACAATAGTATTTAGCATAATAATCATAGTAGGACAATATTTTATAATTGAAATTATAGATACTTAGGTATATGTATTATATGAGAATTTACATTTTAATAATAGAAGAAAAATATTTTTCTATTGATTAATTATATACATTTAATAAACTAAAGTAACTTAATTTTTTAATAAACTTTAATTTTATTCATCCATTATTTTATTACTATTAATATACTCACTCTTAAGAAATTACACAAATTTAATTATTTATTTCTGGGTCCAGCAGGTTTTCATTAACGGTATAATAGCATTTTTCAATGAGAAACTCGGTTAACTTAATTTTGAAATGTCTAAATGTGCTATTTTTTATTGTGTCTGGTACTTTGATGTATATTTTAGGTGCCATTTCAAGTACACAATGTGGCACTTAACAACCAAGGCTGAATGTAGAAGCGCCTTGTACGAGTTTTCTACCAGAACGCATATCTATCAACAAATTTATCCATGCCTATCTATTTTTGGAAATCGAAACAAGAGACTGCAATAGGTGTTGATAATTTCCTGCATTAAAGCCTTCATTATTGCTTCTGCTGCCGGCTATATCAAAGTCTCATTTCCTCTTTCCGTATTAATAGTGCGACACTTGTCGCAAACGAGCTGCGAAACAAAAGAAATGAAAGTTTTGCGCTACGTGGGTCGCTGGAAATTAGAACTGGTTGTACGTACAGTCGACATCATAATATATATTTGCTACGCATAAGCTCCTGGCAGAGAGAGAAAGAGATTGCTCTGAAACGATATGTCAATGGTAAAGTGGAACACTTAAATGAACTGATGTGACCCTTTGCTTTGTTATTTATGTTTGATGTAGATCGGATTACTTTATATATTTGGGTTTGCTCTATTTAAGATGTTGGGATTATAAATGGGTGCTTTTTGCATTGTTTTTGGTATACCCTGTCTGTGTATCAGAATACCATGTTAATAAACCTTTCAGTGTTTCACTACGAAATAGAATGAAATTAGGGCGTAATAAGACTATCCTGCAGAAAAGTTATTACACTGTAACTGCACCATAATCTCTATGTATAAAATTCTTGTGTCACAATGTTCGTTCCCGTACTCCTTCGAAATGGCTTGACCGATTCTCATGAATTTTTATGAGCATATTGATTAGGTCTGAGAATGGGCCAACAATTATTTTTCATGCCCCTTAGTGATAAGAAAAATCATTTATATAGCAGAACAAACTATCTTAAATTGTCGGCCCGTGGGTAGCCTCACTGCTATCCCGTCGTGGGCAATGCCTGTTGGCATTTGCAGATTAGTTAAAGGGCACATATAAAAAAACGAGAACCGATAATTTAGCCGAAATCGCAGCGTCGAATGTTTACTAGATTACAGTATCCAACGTAATTGAGGCCAAATGTAAAATTAAAAGAGGCAGTCTCTACCTCGTTGGTGTAGTTGCAAAATTTCTGCCTTACATCCGTGTGGTCCTGGGTTTGAATCCCAGGTCGAGCCAAAATTGTTTCTCAGATTTTCTGTCATGAATTTCTCAAAAGCAGTTCGAAGTCGAGAAGTTGGCGGAGTTACAACCCTGTGGCTCGGATAGTACCTTAAGCCATGATCCTGTGCCTGATCTCTCTCCGGGCATGTCGGATTGCCGGCTCACCGAACTTTGAGAGTAATGATACAGTGAGTGCACCTGTGTATTGTACTCATACTTGTGCATTTTAGTATCTCCTGTGTAGTTGGCTGTGTAGTTGGCTGATCTCTGATTGTACATCTTTCTTTGTTAAACCTGTCTGTAATTTTATTTTGTGTTGTACAATAAAGTGTTAATCTATCTATTTTCTATCTATCTATCTCTGTTGAGATTGGCCGCCGTGGTCGAAATTAGCCAGGAGGACTATTATCTTATATTTTCTTTTTTATTCAAAGTCGACTAAACAAAATGTCGCCGGTACCCGAATGAAGACTAAATTTTTCCGGTAATAGCTTTATATCATAACTAGATTATCGCAGTTGGCTAAACTCTGTTAAGATTGGCCGTTGTGGTCAAAATCGGCCAGGAGGACTATTATAAATTAAAATAATGTTTAGCAGAGCAGCAGAGTCCTGCGGGGAAATTTCGACGAACTCGACCGTCTAACCTTCATTCCTCCGCCGACAGTACGTAGCTAAATAACCCTGCGGGCCACGTCGCGTGGACACAGACCTATTCGGCCCGGATTATGCCTTTATTGGCCTTTGCCCTAACTGCAGCCCTAACAGAGCTGTGGCATAATTGAAGTTCTCTCCTATTATCCATAACGGTGGTGGAGATGAGACTACGCAATGCTGAACAAGATAAGTTGGTAAAAAAATGTTAGACTAAGTTAAGCGAAGTATTTCTTGACGCTGGAGTTTAGGGGCCGTGCATTTCGTATGTATTTAATTCATTATTGTATTTTATTTAACTGGTTTTTTTTTACTATTGTTCGATCCGCTTCACTATAATTGAGTTTAAGTTAATAATTTGCTTTATTAAAAAAAATGCGAAAGCAAAAACAGCTTATATCTTGTTAAATGTACCTAAATGACATGTTTTTTATTTATAAGTAAAATTAAAGATTTTGTGTTAACGTAAGTAGGTAATATTGTTCTGTAGCCAGCCAGCACTTAATTTTTTACTTTCAGCAAATTTAGATTATAATTTTATAAATGAACGAACATCAAACATGTTTCTTAATAAGATCACCTCCTTATTTTCTCCGAAGCAAGCAAAGGTCCTCTCAATAGAGATCAAACGAGAGGTCTAATTTGACAGAACGTACTTACCTTTTGTCCCAGAGGGGAAAATTATTATTATTATTGAATCCTCCTTTGATATCTAAAGGTTTAAACAATTTAGTTCTGAGTCTTATTTGCAGAAGGCTTTCGGTAGCGTAATGTAATTACACTTCGGGCCACGGCCAGCGGTACATAAGCCTCTATTTAGTTTGGATTAGTTTAGCGGGCCACCAGCAGAGAGGACATAATGCTAGCACATAATGAAAATGGCTGAACTGTAGGTGTGTTCTGTTGTCTTTATATTAACATGGAGCGTATGATATATCAGGACACTTGTTTGTTTTCGGTTCTTACAGAAAACAACAGCCCTGCTTTTACAAGAAACTATAAGAGGATTTAATAAAGCAGCGCTGCTAAGAGAAAACCGACATCACAATAGGACATCGCAGTCAGTAATCTTGAACGCGGCTAAGCGTATATTTTACGTTTTTTTACTTACCGCCTAACTATTGATTGTACCTACAGTTATAGGGGCGGTATAAAAAACAATTAAACGAATAAAATGCTAATACTAAATTTTTGATTTAGGGATTCGTTGTAGGGTCTGCTAGCAGAAGAGTACATTCAAGTTTGCCAAACCCTGTGCTAACTTGACAACGTGAAAACAAAAAACTAGTAAATTTTCCATTTGTGTTCAGTTTTTTCCCTATACAATCCAAACCTTGTGAGTCGTGTCTTTAAAAGTTTTGAAGTAGATTAAATTCACAACAATTAAGTACTAGAGCCAGCTCTGTAGCAGTAATAGACACTAAGCAACAGCCTTCTTAAAAAGTCGCACTGTTTACACTAAGGTGAAGTACTAAGACTTGTTACTCGCACACTCCACTAAAAAGTTATAATCATTTTGTTAAGCAACATTTTTTCAACATTACACAATTCATTTCACAAAGCCAAGACATGTCAGAGACCTTTTCACCAGCTAGGTGCTAGATAAGTCTGAAAAAAGATCTTCTTACCAAAACATGGGCTCAACATAAAGAATAATATTGTGCAAGACAATCATTATAGATTAGCATAAGTTGGTGTTAACACCCTATTATTAAAAGTAAAATTAAAATCTTGAAAAAAGTTACAAGGAAGTCTTACTTCGGTGCCAATTTGTTCCTGATTGCCGAGAAGAAATCGGATCATTCTGGACTTAAATATGTATAATGATACTTTTTGGGAAAACGTTCATTTAACCCTATAGAAATAACGCTAACTTCCATAAGATCTCAAATACACCGTAAATGTTTAACGATGGCTAACTTTGAATGACATTTACTCATAAACTGAGCTTAAGTTTTCCAAGTTTACAGAAAAACGTCTGACATATTTTATAATAAATCACAATGTTTTTTTTGGTTGTTCACCACTTGCCCAATTCTCGTTGAAACATGCATTGTTAATTTTAAGCAAAAGTGGGTTTTTAGGTTTTAGAGACTATAAGTTATTACTTATTACTCTACGAGTACTGACGTTATTTTGGACTTAAAGCTAATGAAATTACATTTAATGTCAATACTATAATTGAATCTTTTAAAGTAAGCTTCGATACCAAGGTCGAAAGTAAAACCAAAATTACACTTCAATGAGAAAAGTGCTTAATTTTGAGACGGTTGTTTCTTGGTGAGTTCTGCACCTGCAGAGAAGGTTTTGGTACCAAATAGTAGAAAATGTAATCTTCTTTTTAATTCATAAGAATGCGTTACGTCAGTCGCATATTTTAAATCTCTATATATATAAAATTCTCGTGTCACAATGTTTGTTCCCATACTCCTCCGAAACGGCTTGACCGATTCTCATGAAATTTTGTGAGCATATTGAGTAGGTCTGAGAATCGGCCAACATCTATTTTTCATACCCCTTAGTGATAAGGGTTGTCCACCTTAAACATTTATATGGCAAAACAACGTTTGCCGGGACAGGTAGTGATATTAGACAAAAATCCGAACTCCAATGAAAATAATTGACAGTTTTTTGTCGCTTCAAAATAAACACAGGTATTACAAAAGCTGCAAACCCAAATATATTACTGATAGTGGTTCCCGAAACTTATAGTTAAATAAGAATTAGCAGTTCTAATGCGTTTTTGAATTATTTTGCGGGCTACATTGACTCGCCTAATATTAATTTGAAAGAATTACGAAACTTACAACGCAAGAGCATACAAAAACAGAACCATTACTAAAAGTAACCTCTCTGTGCTCGAAGATTCTATGCTGGAGGAAAAAGTTTGGTTATTTAAAAAAAAACCACCCAAATCAAGACGTATGGTGGCGACCATAATACGACAGTAAAATTTTCGTCTGTTACGCTTCCACGCATAAACTATTGAACAGATTTGGATGAATTTTGGTACGCATACAAAGTCGTCACCATTATGTTTGTGTATTAATTTTCATCGAAATCTTTTCATCATGCGAAAACTTTACTTTTGTAGGTAGTTTACGCATGAAAGCGTAACAGACAGAAAGTCAATTGTCGGATTGTGTTCGCCACCCTGTATTACGACAACCAATAAGGGAAGGAGTAGAACCTAGCTAGCGATAGGAAAATAAAACTAGGGTATCTTCAATAGGTTTCGTAATTAGTCACCAAACATCCCTATCACGTCACGGTAAGCACTGCGGTATCTGATGCGCTAGAAATACGGGCGATTTTGCAACAAAAATAGGTAGCCTGATGTGTACATATGTTTAGCACACGTCTTCCGCGTAAGATGTACCGGCTAGATTTGCCCGGCACATGATATGGTACTGCCCGCACCCCAGTACCTCTTAAAATTTGTATATGAATGATTTTGTCTTAATTAAGATGTCTCAGTCATAATTTATTCCTTAATTTAAATGAAGACACCAACCGTGCCTAAATCCGTGCTGATCTAAAGTCGCTTTATCTTGTCGGATCATCTTCTCTGCAATAGGATTGTTTTCAACTCGTTCCGACTACGCGTTGGTGAATGACGGAGTGAAGTTATGTGGTAGGGATGTCCCAAAATTTTAAATTAAAATATTAAAGTTTTGTTTGTATTTTTATCACGTGCACGATAAAGTATAAATAAGATTCTACAGTTAAACCATTTACAACGCTAAATAAGTTAACATTATAAACTTACCAAAAAAATATGCTAGTACCTAATGTTAGCTGCTGTCTACCTTTCATATGTAAGACTTTTTTTAAACAAATCAAATGTTGGTCGTGTACCTACTAGATGTACTCGTAGTAATTATCGTTTTTCTTCATATTTTAGTGAGAGCGAGCGTAAAATCGACCAAACATTTGCAATGCAACCAATCATTTAAAAAACAATGAAAGTATTAGTTAATGAAGAAAATGTAGTACCTATGTGGATTGCTTGCGTGTTACCTTACACGTGGTAAATAAAATCAAAAAGGTTTTATTTTCAGACACATAGTCCATACAAAGCAAAAAATTATACATTACCACAAATAACACATTTTTATTTAATTACATTGTACATACACGCGAATTAGTTTCACGTCTGTGTAACACAATGTTATACAATGTTGTATAAAATTTTCGTGAGTCGCTCCTGCAGAGCTTCTTCAAGCTGTAGTCATATAACTTTGTTTAAATTTATTAAAACATGTCATAATGACTTGTGTTTTATACCATTCAGTATCCACATTATTAAAACATATAACATTGTTTTAGAACATGTTTTGTTATATAATCTGTACGCACTTTTAGTAAAAAAAAATACACCTCACGCAGACACGCAACCGGTAATGAGCAACAGCAGCCCTATCATTTCAATACCAAACTTATGGCACGTTTCGGCCGAATTATAAAGTAGGCTCATGAACTCGAGCAATCGAGCCACAACAAACTTCACGTCAAAAGGGACTGCACATGGTGTCGTGACTCATCTGTGTAAAGAAATGATGGAAAGTTATGTTAGGCCAACAGTTACCACACTAACTATTAAGTAACTAAAAAAATCGTTGGTCGGTCAACATAATTATTATGGTTTTATTTTTATTTTTATAAACATTCACACTGCGAACTTTAGATGAAATTTACTGTTTAAACGCAGCCTAAGGGCATATGTAGTAGCTAGAGTTTCAAGAGATTTTGCTGTAACTTGGCTGGCTGGCTGGCTTGGCTGTGCTTTGCAAGTCTGGGTGGCGCAGTGGTTGACGCAAAAGGCCGGATTCTTATGAACACAGGTTCAATCTCTGCCTCAGATGTTCACCATATGGTTTGTGAAGAACTCCTTATTTGATTGTTTAGCTTCGATTTAAACACATTTTTGAAAATTATAAGAAGGCCACTGTTCAAAATAGTCCCTAGTTTCCGAATCGAACGGTGGTTACTTGTACCACCAGTTTTCTTCTAGCAATTTAGCCACTACTGTGTTTTATTTCATAAGGTGTTACAAACAGTATTAGTAATTATTCATCCGTGACCGCAAGAAAAAATATTCAAATAAAATTACTCAAACCCTTGGTGTCAACATAAATACGATCGATCCCAAAACCGACAAGTCTAACACTGTTTACCCTAAAATTCAACAGATTCCTTTAAATTTTAAATAAATATTTCTTAGGTGAGTTCAACAAGTTCTTGGCAAAGGCTGGCTCAGTGTTTACGTAGCGATTTTGTTTACATAATATATTCCAAGGCATGTTCCAAATAAAATGAAATCAGATGAAGTTCGTCGATCTGGTTTAAAAATGCTATGATGCTATGTTACTTACTAAGCGGCTAAGCATCTTTAGTGACGGTATTTCCGTTTAATCAATGGTATAGTAATCGGCCGGCAATTGTTATTATTACACAATAATTGACACTAAGAATCAAGCTGAGTTAGTCTGACTTATTTGTAAACTTTGTATTTAGAATAGCAAACCAATACCAAAATAAAAACTCTTGACATACTGTTATTATTACATATTCTATAAAACATCTAAGTAAAATACCTATTCTGAGAAATATAACGTATTTTTTTATTAATAACACTCAAACCAAAAGCTCCAATATAATAAAATGAACACTTCAGCTGTTTCCACAATCCTCTTAATAGTGTTCACCCAATGAGGTGTGCGTAATGTGCTCTGAACAAAAACGAATTGAATCGTTTGAGCAATTGCAAGCTCAAAGCTTCGGAGCTTTTATTCACGGCGCTTTGGCAAAGCTCCCCGCAACCGGGTCAAGACCGTGTGACGTCACAACCGGAAGCAGGCCAGGGCGGAAAATATTAGTAAAGATAACAAGTAACATCCCACAACATGTTTGGGTGATTTTTTTTTACATAATTTAGGGTTGTCGGTTACTTTCTGCTATGAGGTGACATATAAAAAAAATGTTTTTTTTTTTTAAATAAAAGTTTGCAATAATTTTGTTAGTCCTATGTTTCCTCAGAGATGGAAAAAAATGATAACCCTTTAAGAAAGGGTTTTTTTCTTCTTTCAGTATTGTGAATTTTTGAAAACTCGCAAAATTAAATATTATTGAAACAGTCACATACAGAGCGGAGCGCTTGATCATAACACTTAAATTACTAGACCCAACCGGATTGTGAGGAAAAATTGCCTTTAGCATTAGCATCTAACTCATCTCATTCCATCTCATAATTTAGTGCTCCTCCATTTTCTTGCGAAAACTCATATCCACTTCGTCATAAATTATACCAGGCTCGAGTTCGGTCTTTATTATTTCTTCCTAAATATCATCTCAGCACCCCTGCCCGGAAAGATTCCTTTCGAACAAGATGCCAATATCTCCAAGGCGGAAATGTTTTGTACACCTGCGCGAGATTTATATATGTGACGGCAAATATTATATTTCCAGCTAAAGGCGAAATACAACCGAGAACATTCCATGACATAATGACGCATGTTATGGGTTGCTTAAATTATGGCAAGAAGATAAGTTACTATTATTATTATTTGACGACCACTTTGGCGTAATGGTTAAGAAGTTGACTATTAGCCAAGAGGTCTAGGGTTCGATCCCCGCACTGTACAAACATTCGTGTGCATGAACATGTCTGTTTGTACTGGTGGGTGTGTTATATGTATTTATTTAAGTTTATTTGTAATACTACTGTTGATTCTGATATCTGTAACACAAGTGTTTAAGCTGCTTTCCACGGAGTCAGATCAATGTATGCGATGTTGTTGATGTGTTATTATTATTTAGAAACATTTATTGATTTGAAATATTCGTTAGTTCTATGCGTATCACTTTTACGGCTTTTAGTCATAACTTTACATAAATATACAAGATACAATTTTTTTGTTGAAATTTGTAAGAAAGTAGCTGTCGCCTTAATGCAATAATAAAGAATAGAAATCTACAAAAAATCATCAATTTCACAAAATTACTCTATTGTGTATTGAATAACTCTTACAAACGAACTTTCAGGCCGAGAAGCATAATAAAGGTAATTTTTTTATTAACTTCAATAATTGGCGAAGTTAATAATCCAGTAATCAAAACTTGGACCCAACAAAGGCTGACCCGTAAAAGCCTACAACTTAAAATATTCGCAAAATAAACTCCAGCAAGAAAAAGTGCCCATAAAACATTTTTTGGTAGAAAGTAATGAAATTCGTCGGAGAAAGTTCCGAACAATCGTCCTTCGGATATGTTTGATTAGTTTTTCTGCGACTGGCTCTTTATTATTTTGCGTCTCAACTTTGCAAGTAAAATCGCTGTTGGGAAGCCGATTTTATGGTAGCGTAAGCCCTTTTTTATTGTTTTACTTCAGCGATGTTTAAGTATGCCGAAATTATGGATTATCGCGAACTAAGGGGAAGGATATTTTATGGCCTCAGGAGCAGTGCGTCACTTTATATAATTATGCCATTTCTTAAAACTTACTTGATGAATGCTTTCAAAAAAGGTTTTATTTTACTCGTATTATCTTAAGGTTAAGGTAGTGAAAATTCGTGCAACTGCGGTAAATGCCTATGGCCTCTCGGCCTACGGTGAACCCGCCACGTCCCCGACTCACATGGCACCGGAGGGCACCGTCAGGTTTTTAGTGGGTAGGCGAGTTCTCTCTCTGAGGCCTGGAGTCCCACATAACCCCCAGCGTAACAGCATTTCCCTGACGTAAAAAAAAGTGAGCATTCGTGCGGTCGTGATTCGTGATCATTTTAATAATCGATAACAGTCTAGTCAATTATTTTGTGTGTGTGGGCAGTGAGAACTTTTAGACGGTACCTGAACCATTTCTCTACTAATTAATATCAAACTCAAATTGAGATGGGAAAACATTATGTGGAGTTGACATGTAGGTATTTTAAGACATTTTAACCGTCATAACAGTACTTTAACCTCAACTAGGTTAAAATACTGTTATGACGTATTTTCATCTACAAATATGCGACGAACTATCGTGATAGCTGAGTTAGAACTCCTTTGTTAACATGTTTTGAGTAACTCAAGACCATTATCCACTTTATGCTCGTATGTGTTAACTAGCAGTTGTAAATAATTTACATAAATATTTTTTTTAAATAAAGAATATTTTTATGACGTTTTAAACTATACTAATATTATATAGAGTTACTACCTAGATTATCCCTGATGAACATAGGCTATATTTAATATAGAATAGAATAGAGTATAATTTATTTGACACACAACATTAAATTAAATTAATTACAATTAAATGCGATAAAAATTGGGGATTGAAATTTTGAGTGCCTACTTAATAACAATATTCGGCAATGTAGAACTGCAAAGATACAAGAGAAAAAAATATTGTTTTAAACATCGGACATGTTAAAGAAGCCAGAAAATACATGAGAAATTGGTACTAAATATTGCTCTAGCCCTGTTTTGAAATTCTAAGCGCACTAGTTCCAGTTTTGTTCAAAATTTACATCAATATAGATGTAAATTCTTTGTTCGCTGAGTTACGACGTACTCGACACCATTATGATGCAAAACGTCGTCTTGTTTTGAGTTGAAAAATACGAAATTCAGATTTGTGACACCGCTTGACGCGATCCGTCAGAGACCTTGAAGTGACAACAGATAACAAACACATCATTGTTATGAAACTTGAAGCATTGCCTTCGTCTCGATTTGAGCATAAACATTTTTATGGACAAAGATATTGTTTTCATACGCGAGAAACGATTTTTTTTCCATCACAACATCGGATATTTGACGACAAATAGTATTTTCTCCTCAATTAGAGGTCCTCAAAAGGATTCCGCGGATATATTTTCCTAAAGAGATCAAGTTACGCTTAGCTTTATGGAAAAATAACAAAAGCACTTACTTTATAAACATACAAATTCCAGTCTTCTCCATAGCTCTCGAGATGCCTTTCCACGAGGCCAACATGGAGTATTTCTGCTTCGCCGTGAGGGGCAGCCGGGGGTCCGTCGCGGGGGGTGGCCCCCCGCCGAGGTCGGGGGCCGGACCCCCGCGTTGCCTCTCCGAAGCAACCATCTTCCCGAGTTTGCAGCCCATCTTCAGCACAACCACTCACTGTACTAACATTATCTGGTACACTTTTAATGGCTTCACTGTCACTTTTATCATATCATGGTTCACTGGTTTCACTACACTCTAGGGTTTTTTTTTTATTATTTTTTGATCATTTCATTTCGGTCTTGCTATCTACAAGTGCCAGCCACTTGTACCCAAAACATGTTTCTAGCTTTTCTGTCCTTGCTGCCTCTTTATCTAATCTTATCTTGAGATTCGCCGCTACCTGTAAAAAAAGAAAATTGCGTTGTAATGAGATCACTGAAATGGACAGATTTCGACAGTCCTCAGATTTCTTTTCATGTCAGGCTTTTATCTGATTTTGAAATGTGATTGTGCAAACGAAATTCTGAGCCGTTGTACGAATACTGCGTATTAGGAGTAGAATTACATTTACGATAGACAATTTTCAGAGTTATTTTGGCTCGCTTCACTGAAAAATATAGAAGATTTTTATTCTTTCAGGTCGAATTTTTCATTGAAATTGACATCAGCTAGGTTTTACTGAAACCCATGGGGCTAGCGGTTTACACCCATGAACACAACATTGTTATCTCATGGGATTAATACATTTGAGAGTTGTAGAGTAAGCTTATCTCAAGATTTACACCGACAATTGTTCCAAAAGTACTGTGTAAAATTTTCCATTCTTAACCTTGCCTATTCTATAGCAACGAGTATTTTTTATCTCGATGGTATTGTTCAAGATTTATTCAGTTGTTTATCTTACATCTGTTGGGTAAGCGATTGCTTAACAAATTCAGGTGTGAAAATGATTTCAGGCCGCCGTCTGGCTAATATCAGTGGTAATATTATTGTGGAGTTATGGAACGGTGTTCGTGGCACCTGAGTACTCCTTAGCGTTTCCTTCTTATCCTCAGATCTAGACAGTCTGTTCGCTCGCACGGTAATGCTTGTAAGAGTAACGAGTATGACTATATCTGAATCTAGGGACGACGGCTTAGAGAGTAGGGGACTGGTGAGTATTGCGGTGGGCAAATTAATGAGTGTTCCATTCAATATGTATGGGAGGAGAGGCAGGTGGTTATCGTATTGGCATGTTATAAGCTTGCCGTGTATCGCGTGATTCAGTAGTACTTATGTTTTGATTATTTAGTAGCTATGTTTTCAACGAGTGAGTTGTTTACCTACAAAATCACAATTGCTTATGCTTATTTTGAATTATTTATTGTAGTTCAGGGAAGGTTTAAATGATGAGAAAATATGGAAAAATTGCGAAAGCAGCGGGCAGGACAGCGTTTGCTGTTCCACTAATAGTACGACAAAAGAAGCCAGTGAAAAAACGTTAAATCTTGTTAAGTTCTTGATAAAGTATTAGTGAACTTTATCTCCTCCTTGTAAATTGATGAGTTGGTATAACGAATAACGCAGGTAAACGAAATTTAAAACTGTGTTTAATTTACAGCTACTGCTGAATAATAATTTTATGTAATCCTCTAATGGATTAGTAGATGAACTAATCAAATTAAGAATTTTGGCCCCAAGAGATGCGGTATTAAGATAAATCAAGTTACAAACTCGGAAACCATAAGACAAGTTTCAAACTATAGTTCTATTATAGATGACAAACAACAATTTACTAAGTAAAAACTATTGACCAATTTGACTCAAGTATCTGGCTAAGATTTTAATTGCACAAAATTGGTACCTATCGTCAAGCCTTATTATCAGTATCACAATGGTACCCGTTTAAATAGGTATTAAAATAAAATACCAGCGAAATTTTAATAATTCACTAGCTGTGATTTGATTTTATATTTCGTGTGCCGAATGAAGATAAAAAAGTTCAGTTATCCCACCCGCCTGTCGTAATATTTAAATGCAACTATTTTGACAGCTGTCACTGTCAATGTCTGTTATAAGTTTTTTTTTCTTGCCGCCCCGACCTGTAGGGGGCACCTACATGTAATTTATTTCATCTCAATAAATCTCGGTTCATCCTGGAAGTATCTTTCAATCACGGTTGAATTGACAAAAGTCACAACAATTAAAAAAAAAACATATTTTATTCCAAATCTTGTCTAAGATATTATTGAACGTGCGAATAGGCTTGTTTCCACTATGAAAGAAATATTCAAAAACTGATTTTCTCTAAAATAATTCATAATTTCAGATGCCTTTACACTAATATTTTTCTGCAGTTCGTATTATTTGATTTTTAATTGGAATTCAAATGATAATTAGTCACTCAGTCGGCATTGCACGCGATGACGTCAAAGTGTGTTATTCCCATACAAGCTCTATGAAGAAAAGCGTTTTGACAGTTGATAAAAAGTACGTCAACGATTGGTGGTGTCAACTACCGTATTGTTGTCGCCAAGTCAATTGTTAAAATCCAATAGAATGGAGTCTGGACCGTCTTCATTCACTTAAAAAGTTGGAAGTAGGGGGTGTAGGGGATGAATTCTGATGAGGCCCTGTTTGCGGTCGGGGCGATTTGCATATATTAGCAGTGTTCGGTTGCAATTTCCCAAATGGAATAACACTGTCGAAAATAATACGCTTGAAAAATAAGGTTTGGATTTTTAAATTCAAGAAGTTTTCCGTTAAAAAAGTTTCATGGCTCGCAGTATTAAAAAGCTGCGTTCACGTTAGATTTTTCATTATATCTAATTCTCATACTTATTTATGAAAACAGAAGTTTTTATTTAAAATATTATAAATAATCGTTTTGAACGTCTCGTTCTACATTCTTCACAGGAAAAAAACTTAATTTTAACAATTTGACACTCAGATTTTTTATAATATCGAACACTTAAAATCAACTCATTTATGTTTATTATTACTGCTAAGTAATATTAAGAAATGTGGCTTTTAATAATAAAAAATTATTCTTGCGACGAATTTGCGGCACAATTTTGTCTTGTTTTTGGATTCCCGGACCAACAACTGTCTCCACCTAGAGTTCTAATCTCTCTTAATCTTAATCTGAAGTTTTAATCTGCCGGGAGAAAGGTACATCGTTAGCAGCTGTTCTCGTTAATCTCTCTTGTAAATGGATGGCTGTGGCACAGACAGAATAAAACAGATTACACGCGATTTGTGGTTTAAATAACTTTATTTAACGAAATCACATGAAAGCCTGGAACTTGTGCTACGAAAACGAAGGTTTGAATTTTTTCATTCATCAGCCTATATACGTCCCACTGCTGGGCACAGGCCTCACCTCAACTATGAGGTGGTGCGAGCCATACTCCACCACGCGGGCTCAGTGCGGATTGGTGGAGGGGTGTGTGTAAGGTAAGTGACCAACCTTACTGTCAGATGTTATTAAGCCGCCCGAGGGCCTCCGACCAGGCTTAACGACTAATATCTATCGATATTAACCGGGACCAACAGCTTAACGTGCCTTCCGAAGCACGGAGATGCTTGCAAATAGACGTCACTTATATAGTCAGAATGGTCACCCATCCCAAACATGACCGCGCCGTAGGTTGCTTAACTTTTGGTATCACTACCAAAGCGCTGCAACCACTGCGCCACAAGCACCTCATGGTGCACCTCAGGTTTGAATTAAATTATATAAAAAATATTAAAACTACGAAATGTTCATAAAGTTTTGACATAACAAATATTTCCTTACGTCATTCTATGCTCCAAAGCCCAGCAAAAAATGTAATATTAACATAGGTCATAACTATAATACTAACATAGATCATAAGTTACCATTTTTAGTAACAAAACCTGAACTTTGTAATGGCCTAACTTGAAAATAAATAAGGTATTATTAATATCAACCAATTTATTCACGTAATTACTTCTGCGCAGATGTAAGTATGTAAAGTCAACAGAATTCTGTTGCGATTTTTTCCGATGTGTGTAGTTAGTAAAATTAATGTATAGTCGTCCCAAACTCTCAGTTAACTGTTTTCTAGTATATATGTATAGTATATAGTATAGTTTTCTAGTTTTATAGTAATAGTAATTCCTCCTACTTACCCTTCCTCTGTGTTACTGTTGTAGAGTTCCTAATTTATGTTTAATTCTGATTTATATTATTAATAACCTTTGTACTCGTACGTACGTACTGTGTTGTCCTAATGTGATGTTGTTTTTTTAAGGTTGATAAATTGACTTAGCTTTGAAATATTTCGCTAACGATCCCTCCACTGCGTAAAAGCTACCTACGTGAATTTAGTGATATACCACCTGCACAACATTAAATTGTAAATTGTCGCCACAGAATAAAAAAAGAAGAAGAAGGATCAAGCTAGCCATGGTGACAACCTCACAATACTGTTTGTTTTGATTGGCAGTTCTAATGATAATCACAATCCTTAATGGAAATCTAACATTTTTAAGCAAATACATTTCCTGACCTGACCATTTTATATCGTCCATGAATACGATTTGATTTTCAGGTATCACACAAAACACTCAAACTTTCCGCTAATTTACATTAACTGCTCATACATAATTTACACTCATAAAAACATTACAGGAGCCCATTTTAGCATTACAAAGGCAATCCTTCACACCGTTGACACGTGGTGTACAGGCGACGGCACATGAAGTTACCATTTTTGTTGCAAAACCGCCTTTATAACTAGTGTATAAAATGCCACAGTTACTGAGACCTTTTTTTTTTCCTCGCGGGGAATGCGTTACGCACCTTAACCCTATCCTAGTGGTTGAACAAGGCCGTGTGTGGGGCTCCCGGTGTCCTATGAGACACTGCTCCTGGGAATGTGAACCCAGGGGTTTACCCACTAAACCCCGCGGTACCCCGTCATCGCCTTGACGGGCGGCCATAGGCATCAGTGATCCTTGCTCCGCGAACCACCCAGCGAAGCCTTTGAAGGCTCTTCTTGCCCCCCGTTGGGTTGCGGAAGCGTGCTTGGGTACTAAGGCGCTTCCGCTCGTCAGTGGCCTAGTTAGGCCGCGTAAGGCAGATCAGGGTGCCCCTACATTAACCTTAGTTATAAATAAGCCCTTGGAGACTAGAGTAGAGGAGAATTATTAATTGTTTTTGGATTCTTAACTGAAAAAATCAAAAGCCCTTGTGAGATCATTTCGTTGTGAATTTATATCCGTGTTTTTGAACCTTGAATAATGCCGAAATATAAATGTCTAGTAAAACATGAACATGTAAGCAATAACTTTTATTTTCATTTAATCCCATTAACCCGTTACAACAAGACACCACACATGCTTTCAAATTGACATTGCTCTAGGAATGTTAACAGTACATTAATAACTTCGCCATGGTGTGCTATATCCACAAGTTGTTGAGGGGTAAAGTGCACAACGCGGAGTTTCTCCGACATATCCAGTTCGACGTGCCTGACAGGTACGTGTGGCGTCGGCGCGCGCCGGCGCTGCTGGCGCTGCCGCACGCGCGCACCAACCTGCTGGCCAGGGCGCCGCTCACTCGAGCCTTGCGCACTATGAACACGGTAGCCGAACAACTCGACATATTTTCGTGTTCTCTGAGTGAGTTCGCAAACACGGCATTTTATATAATAAGTAAATAGATTAAGTATAGATTAGTTTTACATTATTGAATTAGGTTAAGACTACCTGTAATAATAATGTAATGAAAAGAAATAAATAAACAAATAAACTAATAATGGAATACTTAAAGCTAAATAAATCTAGGAGTCAGTTTGAAGGCGTTCTATCGCTATCGCTCTTGAGTGTCACACTTAATATGCACTCAAAATGATACACGGAATTTCTAATAAAACGCAGCCAGAAATTTTAACCGTACAGACTTCTCATATTTGATGCAATATCGCCCTTATAACAAGCGGATACGATGTCGCAATGTTTAACTTGATGCGCATGTGTTCATCTATTATGCTTTGTGGCGTATTGGGAATTTTCGGTGTACCGCTTTGCGGCCGGGATGCACATTTTGGAGAGCCATTTGCTCGTTTCTAAATTAGATGTCAAAAACAGCATCGTTGCGGCGTTATGTGTCCTGTTTGGATTATTATCTTTGTGGAAATATATTACATATTTACATATTTCACAGCAATCACACCAATTCTCTAGTCCCAAATTAAGCTACGAGGCTTATGTTTTGGTTACTAGACAACGGATAAACATACTTAAATCCTTTTTTTGTAAATAAATACATATTATACATAGAAAACACCCAGACCAGTACAAACACATGTTCATGCACACATATGCTTGTACTGTGCGGGGATCGCACCCGCGACCCTTGGTTTTAGAAGTCCGACATGTAGACTAGTAATGGCAATTATTGCTATTTTTTGTTAATGTAATTAGCATGCTAAATTTCATAGCATAGCATGCGACGCGCTATTGCTATGCTAATATGAAATTTCATCGAAATTGAGAAATAGCGTTAGCGTATCTATTAAATTGCGAAATTGTTACTGTTTTGCGAAATATGAAAAAAAAGTTGTATGAAACGTACATTTTAGTGTTGTGATTAAGATTAGAATTAAATTTGACTTCATTAAAATGAAAACTGCACCGGTTAGATAATTCAATCAAGTCACGAAAGACAAATAATTTCATTCAAATAAACAGTTCAATAAACCGCACGCAAAATTCGACTCTAAATGTAAGGATGCCGTATTCTCTTCTCTTTCTTTGTTCGCCATTCACTCGGGTAACGCTCGAAAGCCGATCGTCGCCCGACAGCACGCGAACGCTAGTTTTAATTGCCTGCTAGTGCTAAGCTGCTATTAGCAGCCTGCTAAAGCAGTGCGTGCGAATCTATGAAAGCAACGACACGTCGCTGTCCGTGAATTTTAGCATTCACACAATTTAGCAACGTCAAATAATTTAATTATTGCTAACGATGAAATAGCATGCTAATTAATGATGCTAATGCTAATTATTCCATTACTAATGTAGACCACTGCACCAAGCGGTCGTCATATGACCACGATAGTGTATTTCCATATTAAGCACGCAGTAAAGCTGGGACTGTTTTTTTATTGCCGTTTACTACCTTAACCCGGCTATACAAGTTGGTCCTAATATTGAAAAAATACTACTAATGAATAAATCTAAAAAAATGTTGGCCTCAACCTTGGTTTGTGCATCTTTTTAAGTCGATCCGATTGATAGACCAATAGCGTTCCTTTTCGGGCCACCATTGGTGTCAATATGTAGAGACGAGGTTAGACTTAGCCTGTGTTTTCCGCCGTTAGTATTCCAGATAGAGCTTTTCGTTTTTACGGTCCTTGTACTGAACGAAACCTACAGTTTTCAGTTACTGAACCTCGTTCATATTGCCTTAACTGAAATACCTACATACGATCCTAGTTAAGTTTCTGTTTGCGTTTTATGAAGAATCAATTTCGCATTTATCCGTAGCGCTCTAATCCCACGTACCTTACGGTCAAAGTGGTTTATTAACTGAAACTTAGGCTACGCTCTGGGCCGTGGACACTCGGCTAACTGTAATTTAAGTTTTGTCAGAAATAACGACAGCTCCCACCAATTAAACTTAACCCTCTAGTCTTGTTGAGTAAAATTCAAAGTTATCTATACTTAGTTAGGAAGTAGATAGAAACATTTATAGAACATTTAAGATACAAAAGTATTTATTTAACTTTATAAGGAACGGCATATCAACTTAATGCCATATCTGATGGAACTCAAACTTTTTGCAGACGGAGTTTAATCACTCAAAGCACTTTGATAGACTTTGACAGATGCGGGACACGACAGTTCATTTGTCTTTAAGTGTGTTTTAAATTTCACATTGAAAAGAAATTTGCATTGTTAATGCAAAAAAAATACAGAGACTTAACACTTAGGCATTTTTTAATAAATGCAGAAGCATCTATGGTCAGTTGCATAGAATGTTTTTCGTAGATAGTGTATAGCAATATCTAAAATAGTTTCTCAAACGATTGCATTTAATTTACAAGACAAAAAAGACTACAGTAGGTATTCATTGATAATTTATAAATGACTAGCGTGACAATAGAAAAATCTACTAAGTACCTATTTTTCGGTCAAATTATCGATAATTTTATTCGTCACATCACTACAACTCTAGTCCAGCCTGGTAAAAGGCGGTGTCCCGGGACTTGCGACGAATTAATCATAAAAGCGGTTGTGGTTGCTTCGATCAAGCACAATCAGGTAAATTGGCTTCACTGAAGTAACGAATGCTTCTAAATGTATTATACAAACGATATAAAAGCTTTGTGTGCATACAGTTCACATAAAACACTTCAATGTTTTAAAAAAGTTTTATGTTGTAGTTGATGACTCACAACTGAGATTAATGTATGGTCTTGCCATTTTTATGAAGATTTATCAAAAAAGAGAGTAACGTTCATATTTTTGACGGCGAAGTATATTTTCATTAAAAATGCACCCGAATTGTTTCCGTTTAAAAATGAACGAGCTGTTTCTAGACAAAAATGTATGTCTGAGTTTCATCGTCTCGTGAGATTGCAGTGTAATCTCTCTTTGTTTTTTTTTGTTTAAATACAACTTGCTGCGGAAAAGTTACATGCCGCAGTTATAGAAGGGAGATAAAATCATAATTTGTGCCTCTTAAGACAAACAGAAAATTCAACAGACACTAGTGAATTAAAAAAAAAGGTTAAAGAAAAAGGATACAAGATTTCATTTTCAATTTTCCTGCCTAACTTTTGTCGAAACACCGTTCCAGAATGATATATCATGTCTTGACATTACACGAGATTTCTCTTTACGGCTACACGTAGATAACGAGTATTATTGGATTCAAAGTCGTCACGCGCAAGCAGGATATAAATATAATTTCAAGAGCAATTTAGCCGAAATTTCACTGTAATTTTTATGAAAATACAACAGCAAATTGTGACGAGAAACGTATTTTCCTTTATTCCTCCTATAAAATGCGTAGGCGTGACTATGGCAGCTTAGATAGCTACATCTGAGTGAAACCCTTCAAAATATTATACTCTTTAGCGTAGCAAGGGATGGGGTTGATAGAAAATATTTTCGTGTCTCTAAAGGAATTTCTTCAGGACTGATATGATATTGTGGAAAAATTTATGCGAACTCACGTGTGGAGTAACAGAATTGATAGAAATATAAATTGACTAATTAAAGAACTTTCTTTTGATTGTTTAAACGGAGCATGGAATATGTGGATAATGTTAATATATTAAAATGTAAATAGCATGTGGGTTTTTCTCGTTCCGTGATGTATTTTGGTTCCTGCGCTTGCGTCGTTTAGTGGAAATTTAGAGCAAAAAAATCCTCTTTTTCAGCATTAGTCATGGATTTCGATAACGTTGATTCTATCAACTATATTTTTGGGTCTAGCCAGTGCGTTCGCTGACACGGTCAAGCTTGTGAGAGTAACAGCTAAACCCGAAAATAAAAAAGAAAAGTTTGGAAGTACGGCCTCAGATGGATTCTAGTTTAGGTATCGTCAGAATTGCTGTAGAAAATTGAGGTTTGCTTGTTGCTATATTTGGGTGTAACTAAATGGATGCGCACTGACCTGGTTTTAGAGGATTGTATTTTGATTTTGGAAAATGCAGTTTTGGGCAAAATATCTGGTAGCTAATCAGCTTAAGGTAACTAATAAGCATTTTTTCGTCCTTGGCCTACCACATACATACGCGGCTAATGGATGCGTAAGTAACAACATTTCTGTAGGTGGCGATAATCCTATTCACATTTTATTTCATACACGAGTGTGGAAACACACTGCGAGCCTAGCGCGGTGGCGACAGCACAAAAATATCCAACATAAAGCGCCTTTGTATCTATAAAGATATGCGCCGTATCAGCTGTTCGCCCACGCCCACTGCTGAGCACAAGCCTCTCCCACGTATTTCCACACCACAACATAATATTTTATGAACGAATTTCTGTCAAACTTTATTTATCTAGTACAGTTATTTCTCTATTCCCTCTCGTGTTCAAGTTTAATCCCTGCCCTAATGACCGAGGGCCGCATAATTAAATTTAATTAGCCTGATGGGAGGTGAGGATAATGTTTGCTCGGAGTTTGTGTGCTCAGTCGCACAAACAACACTTTGATGTGCGGTGACAAGTTGGTGGGGTGTTTTCACATTGCTATAGTAGGTAAGTTGGATTATCTTTATGGTTGCCAAGGGACTGAGAGAAAGTAACATTGCTTAGTCGTTGACGGAATTCGATACTCGTCTAAGAGTCCTTAACAATTTTGAGTTAACATTTAATTACCCCTTGTTCTATGTGAGTGTCAAACGCGACAAGTGCGCCGCGACGCGACAATATCAAATGTTTGTACGTTTAAGAGATGGGCCGAGTACTCGGTTAGTACTCGGTACTCGGCGACTCGGTGGGTTTTTTAATACTCGTACTCGGCCGAATAACTCGTTTCAAGTGGCGAGTACTCGGTTATTTAAATTTAATAAACAGCGTGTCTGGAATAAGTTTGCTAGGTCCAACTGGAGGAACTAAAGTATGTACCTAAATGACGACATACTTAAGGCAATGAATAAGCCCCTAATCTGGCGTTTGTCAATTCCTATTGGTTAATTACCGGACAGCCAGGCCGCTGCGGATCGACAAACTGTATGCAGTTCAAGGGATATATCATAAAATCAAATACATTTTATGTTGATTAGTGAAGACATGATTTGTTAATTCAAAATTGCTGGCAGCGCGTTGCGGTCGTGTTTGATCTTGTTTAAGACTTCAAATTAAACCGAGTTACTCGGCCGAGTACTCGGTACTCGGCAGGATTTAAACCAAGTAATACTCGGTACTCGGTAGGTACTCGGTAAAACCACTACTCGGCCCATCTCTACTACGTTTGTAATTGTACTACGTGATGAAGCGCGCTTGACATTGACTCAAGTGGGGTAAAACCGGGATAAATGCCCCACTTTTAGAAATCTCTCTTTAATTTCAATAATAAAAATCAAATCAATTTGCAACATTTATTTATGAAACAAATTTATTTTTGGGAATGTTGTCTACAAATTTATGAAAAGTAAAAACGTTGTCTTCGATGTATTCTAAGTATAAGGGACTTAAGCGGACATCAATCTCGGCTTTACCCAATTACTTAAGTGAATTTTCCTTTCAACTCATCGATCTAAGATTAACAATGTTTTACGCAAAAGATTACTTCATACTCCTATGTATGTAATTACGTTATTCTTACTTCGAAGCGGCCTCCGATTTTCGATTTATTCGTTGAAATCCATGTTTTCGGCAATAAAAAAACTGCTTGATTCTGCTTGATGTTGATTTCTGATTCTGATTGATTAGCAAAATTTTGTAATATGCCACTTAAGTAAAATGTTTTTTTTTTAAATATATTTTTTCCCCTGGGCAGGTTTTTGAACGATATTAATGCACATATGTGTACAGAAAACCTTCGTAGAAGATTGGGCCGCACATTGCACCGCTAGACTCGAGTTCGATTATGCAGTTCCGACAACAATATATACTCGCTTGTTACTACAATTTGTAACGCTCATTCGACAGCGTTTAAGGGGAGATTAACGACACTTGCTTGTCCGCTATTTGATAGGTATTTGGTTTGCAGCAACAAAGGACTCGGACTTATTTCAACCAGCTTACCGTCTTAACTAGCATTTTATCACTTAAAATTTCGGTTTCTGCAATATTTAACTACTTGCAGTGCTTCCATTTTTACAGATTACTCAAGGAATTTGTAAAGTTTTAAGTTGGAAATAGGATTTCTTGAAGCTCCAAATATATGTATATAGATTGCAGAAAGTGTCCAACTTTCTTAGGCCAACTTTCGTTGGTGTGAGGTCCCTTTTACTTACCTTTCCTTCTGTGATTCTGCCTGAAGTCCCAAAAGGTGGATTTGTTTAAAATAAATCTACAAAGGGTGAAATGTACACCGCCGCTCGTGAAAATGTTAATCAACAAAGGTACAAAAAAGAAAAAACCAATTCGTTTTTGGAACAGGCCTCAGGCGTGAGGTCTTATTCCAAAAATCATTGTCCCCACCGTCGTTTTGAGTTTCCAAAGGGTAAAATGTAACCTTATAACTGAGACTTAGCTGTCTATCTGTCTGTCACCAAGCTGTTTCTAATGAATCATAATAGCTAGGTAGTTGATATTTCTGTTGCTGCATCATAAAATAATCGTTTTTAATTTTTTTTGTGTGTGTTGCGCAAAAAATAATATTCTATTTATCAATCTATAATAAAATATGCATAAGTTTAGTGCTGGGTTGGATCTGTGCAGGTATTATGTGCGATGATGACCTTTATACGGGGACTTAAGTGCGCGAGTGCGACTTGTATATGTTACAGTCAAAACTCATAGCCGGTCAAAACCACTTTTGACTGCTCAAATCAGTCAATAACATATATACATGGGCGGGTTTTTACTTGTCGTCCTGTCGCATTCTAACACAAGTAATTGGAACAGTATAAATTGTGCTCAGAACACGTGTTTCCAGAATAAGACCCCAGAATGAAACCCCGGCAGAATTACTTCGGCTTTCGTTTGCAAATGAACAAGTCAACCTTTTTGGGATCCGTATCTTTGATTCTTATAAGAATTTAGTTATATTTACATACTTTTGTTGGGCTTACTTAAGTAAGTTTAATTACATGTAGTTGATGGAATCAGGCGTTACTTTGCGGAAATCCATGACTAAAGCTGAAAAAGAGGATTATTTGCTTTAAATTTATTTGGCGCAGGAACCAGAATACATCCAACTGTAAAGCTGAAAAAAATGATTATTTTGCTTTAAATTTCCACTAAACGACGCCAGCGCAGGAACCAAAATACATCCAACTGTAATCACCCGAAAAAGATAGAACTGGAAGTCGCAGGACTTACAATATCTACAACTCACAACGTGACACAGAAGATGCACCCGGAATCACAACACTGGCACCAATAAACACTCGACGCGTTTCGCCACTAGACGTGGCATCCTCAGGACTACGAGCGACTCGTAGTCTGTCGAAGCGACCACATCTGCGTTGGCGGCACGTTGGCGGCGTTTAGAGGAAATTTAAAGCAAAATAATCCTTTTTTTAGCTTTAATTACATGTTTCTAGTACCTTTAATCGTTGAGCTTTCTGGAATGTCATTGTTAATAAAACTATTTAGGTATATTATCAACATTTTATATGAATGCGAATTGACACCGAATTCATTTGATAGAATTTTAAAAAATCTCGTTATTTGATCACCTTTTGAACTGACTGAAAACATGACATTAATTTGTCATACTCATAAAGTAATATTTTGGAATTCTTACTGAACTCTTTAATAATATAATCTTTGATGTGGTTGTATGTATTCAAGTTATAATCTTAAGAACAAGAGATAAGAAAACTCTTTCACTAGATAATACTCTCTCTTTTGATGAAGATTCAATGAAGTAACAGTTTACTATAACGTATAATTTATTCACAGTTTTTTTTAAATAATGTTATTAAAATAAACTTACAAAGCTGGATGAAGTACATGATAATTATGACTAAAGTTATATAGTCAATTCACGTTATCTCAAATTAGTAGTATTACGATTCCATATAAATTACAATCATTTCTAATGAAATTTCCCAGGCGGTTGAGTTTAGTTACCGTTTAACTAGAATTAACCACGAGATTGTATGTCAAAGGAGGTAATTTTAACTTGTAGTGGTTGGACATTTATTGTCAAATGTTGTCTTGGTTTAAACTGTCAAGTATCGATATTTTCAACTTTGAGACAAAAAAGGGTGGAACTTGGAAGACGACTACCTCCAAGACCGAGCTATTTGTCAAATTTTAACTAGGATCACAACAGGTTTGTTTAGTTCTAATAAATCTCATAGTTTTACTACAAATAAGGCGAGTAAAACAGAAAATTATAAAGGAGACATATTTTACTTTGATTGGATATTATTTGAAAAACTTTTAACACTGTAGATGTAAACTGTTAATACTAAAAACTTCATTTATCTGTATCTGGATCAAAGCGCGCTATTGGGCTAGAGTTAGACGAACAATATATTTCTAATTCTGCCTCGTTGGCGCAGTGGCAAAGTTTCTGCCTTACATCCGAGAGGTCTTTTGGCTCGACTTGGGATTCGAACGTAGGTTGTTGTTTCTGAGATTTTCTGTCATGAATTCCTCAAAAACAGCTCGGAGTCAGGAAGTTGACGGTGTTTCACCCCCGTGCCTCGGAAAGAACGTTAAGCCGTTGGTCCTGCGCCTGATTTCTCTCCGGTCATGTGGGATTGCCGTCCCGAACTGTAAGAGTGATGGAACAGTGTGTGCACCTGTGTATTGCGCTCACACTTGTGCAATATAATATCCCTTGCATTGTTGGCTGATCTGTGTTGAGATTGGCCGCCGTGGTCGAAATCGACCAGGAGGCCTATTATATTTCTAATTACTCCTAACGGACAAAACTGACTGCGATTCCATCCTAAGAGAGTAAAGGTTCGATCGTTTTGAAACAATCCCTTAGCATTAAAGCTACCATTCGCATCAAAGCGACCGCAAGACCGCGACTCTTGACGTCATGTCACGTCGAAAGCTACATTCAAAAGTGAGTCGCGTGACGTCACGAGTCGCAGTCGCGTTGATACGAATGCTAGCTTAAGACTACCTTTAGTTTGATATGGGCTGTACGTTTCTACCCACGTCAAAGTAGCCCGTTGCCATGGTAACCAATTTCTAGCGGTTTCGCGGTTCCGCCATTTCGTTCAGTTGTACAAACATACATATAGACTTGAGAAGAGAAAAGCAAAGCCAGACCTTATTAAGTAGTATTTTGATAAAATATTAAATCCTAACAAGTTGTTGAAGATACGTAATAGCAGTTTATTAATAAGTTAGGCCTCACAGTCCTACAACATAAAGTCATGTAAAATAACCTTGTACATTACATTTTATTCTGATAATAGCTAGACTGAGCAAATTATAATCCATACTAAAATTATAAGTGCGAAAGTTACTCTGTCTGTCTGTTACTTAATCACGCCTAAACTACTGAACCAATTTGGATGAAATTTGGTATGAAGATATTTTGATACCTGAGAAAGGACATAGGCTACTTATTACCGCGGGAAAATGACGCTTTGCCATGAGAAAATGCAGGTGGGCTAATTGCTTTTTTATATATAAATTGCTGTTCGTAAGTGTCAGTAAAACTCGAGAACAACATAACCAATTTTAATAATTTTAGCCTTGAAATATTTGTGGAAGTCCAAGGAAGGTGTAAACGATGAGAAAATATTGATAAATTGCGTAAACAGCGGGCAAGACAGCGTCTGTCGGGTCCACTATTACTGAATAAAATGTTGCGGGTCTAAAAACCCGCTTAATTTATTAAGGAATATATAATATTCCACAATTTTCTCTGAACAGAGCCGCAAAATAATTCATAATTAAATTTATCCAATGAGCTAGAAAGTTGTTGGGACTTTTTGCCGATAAAGTTCTGAGCAAGAGCTGAAAATGTTACTCAATTTCTTATCTTAACCAAAATGGAAAAGTTATAGTTTCAAGTTCGTAAGTATTGCCTAAGTTACTTTAAGTTACGGTTTATTTAGGCACACTGTTTAGGGCGTTACTAACGAATTTATTACTACTACGTTAGTGAAATTGTATACTTGTATTAAAAAGTGTGGCACTGAAGCCAAAATACATGCACCAAATTAGTTATTAGGTACTAACATAGTGTGTAAGATGTATTGTTTACTAACCCTACTCAGATCTTTAGTTGTCCGATTAAATAAATAAATAAAAAAAAATAAAAAAATATTATGCGGTTACAAATCATTTTGGGTGCTTGTTAGTAAATCGGACGAACATGCAAAATATAGTTGATGGAATCAGGCGTTACTTTGCGGAAATCCATGACTAAAGCTGAAAAAGAGAATTATTTTGCTCCAAATTTTCACTAAACGACCAAATTTTCATCAAAACCAAATACATCCAACCGAAACCACTTGAAAAAACTAGAGCTGGAAGTCGCAGGACTTACAATACAAATCACAACGTGACACAGAGAATGCCCTTAAAACACAACACAGACATTAATAAAACACGGAGAACCTTAGACTAAGTTATATTTAGAATCAACAACACTAGCAATATGTAAGATTCGTTAAGTTTTCACGTGTTTTAAAGCAGGGAATTTGCAAATGCGGCCATCGCTATTTCTGTCGATCGCCTGTTGTTGGCGACAGACCTCTTTTTTATTGTTTATGATACTTTTAATTTTATTTTTGTATATTTTGTATTTGGAGTTATATATTGTTTTTCTATGACGTTGGTGAGATAGCTGAGAGGTTGTTGTTGTGTTACTTGTTTGCGAAATAATACAATTATATCGACCAGTAAGTATCTTTTTATCTAACAGTTGTTGCCCTGCTTCTCCTGCTTTCGTTATCTTCGAAAGTTATCGTCTATACCTGTGTCATGTAACTCTCTCTAGCTAGAATTCATATATAAAAGGTTTTAGAGTCAAGAGCCAAGGTCTAGATGCTGTGGTGTTTATCAATATATCAAGCACGTCTGCCTCGATGGTGTAGTGGCAAAGTTTCTGCCTTACATCCGGGAGGTCCTGGGTTAGAATCCTAGGTTGGGCCAAAATTGTTTCTGAGGTTTTCTGTCATGAATTCCTCAAAAACAACTCGGAGTCAGGAAGTTGACGGTGTTACACCCCCGTGCCTCGGCAAGCACATAAAGCCGTTGGACCTGCGCCTGATCTCTCTCCGGTTATGTCGGATTGCCGTCTCACCAAACTCTGAGAGTGATGGAATAGTGAGTGCACCTGTGTATTGCGCTCACACTTGTGCACTATAATATCTCCTGCGTAGTTGGCTGATCTCTGTTAAGATTGGCCGCCGTGGTCGAAAATCGACCAGGAGGACTATTACTATTATATAGCACAAACGCTTCTCCTTAACCACAATTGAGTTAGCTCGCAACCATTGAAGGCCGATGTTGTGCGTGTGACGTGCGGTCTACTTTGACCGAAGGCCTAAGTAACATGAAATTATGCGGGCTCCGCTTAAGACGTAGTACGGAATTATACATGAAGCTTTATGGAGAACAAACTACTTGAGTCACTGTCTAAGTGATTGCTGAATACTAAAGTTTGGTGACAATAGGTTTGAGACCCTACCTAAGTTATTACTAGATAAACCTTTAAGTAAAGTATTTAACAGTCTTTTATCCATTTTGCTAGTCTTTTATCCATGAATGTAAGTACTGTATAGTATTATATACCGCCCTAAACAATTAAGAATCAAATCACCGCCTTGTAAAAATCGTGCCCTTAAAAAATAACCAAGTCATTATGCCATCAATTTAATGTTTTATTTATTACTATTATTTAAAAAAAGTGTGAATCAACAATATGGTGTATAGGTACCAAAAGCCAAACGAAAATTATTTCTAGCACTATAGCACGTTAATAACAGATGAATTCACGGGATGAGTTTCTATCTAAATAAGACCCATATACATATAATAGTATATGCTCAGATGGGACGAAATAAAGACGAACTGTGTTTGCTGAAATAACAGAATTTATTTTATTGACATCAAACTTCAACACAAGTTTTTCTACAATTAGCATAGTTTAAACAAAATAGCTTACCTGAAATAACAGAAAACAACATTTAGAGCCTTTACTTCCAGTATAACTAACAAAATACTTATTTTACAATAAACAGGAGAATATTTGTCTCACGATTTTTCCAAGATCACATAACCTGACACTTTGTTAATCCGTGTCACTCACGTCACACTCCTATTTGTTCCATAGACTATAAAATAAGCAGCATAAACAATGAGAACGGAATGCGTTCCGTTTTTTACATCTCCCACCCTCGGAGAGAACAACATCACAATGGTTGTTCGTTCAAGAGCTATTCAAAACTGGAGTTAACTTCGAGATATGGTAGAAATTTGACTCCGCCTTCTTATGTCCGGTATCAACTTCATAGATTGAATTTGAAATCTTTCTTAGGATTTTATATGGTCCAATTCTTAGTTCATCCATTTTTTTTCTATTAAGCCGGTTTCCATTTTCTACGAATACTCTATCACCCACTTCAAACTTATATTCTTGTCTTTTTTTATCATATATTTTTTTATTATAGTTGTGAGATTTTATTGAATTTTCAAATGCTCGTTCTCTGTCTTTTTTTAAATCTTCTATTGTACATCTTGATTTCAATTCCAGTGGCAAGATATCCATTTTTTCTCCTTCCAAAAGATATTTTGGGGTAAACTTAGTAACTGTATGTTCTGTTTCGTTATATTTTCCTACACATTCTTGTGCAATAGTTGTCCAAGCTGTTTTCTTGTCCCCTTCATTTATTTTACACCTTATCCTATTGACCAAAGTTTGGTTCAGCCTTTCATTAAGACCATTTGAAAATGGCGCGTCCACAGCAGTGAATACCATTGTTATGTTTTTCTTTTTTAAGAAGTCTTTAAATTCTTTGGAATTTATGACTGGATATTGGTCCGTTAATAGCATATCTATATTATTGCTTTGTGTCAGTTTTTCTATCAACTTGATAAAATCATAAGAGTTCTGATTTTTCGATGTCAAAATATATGCATATCGGGTAAAATGATCAACCAAGAGATGTAAGTATTTTTTTGTAGACCTTGATCCTCCAAAGCCTCCAATTGTGTCAATGGATACAATTTCAAAAGGACGTGTTGCTGGACCTAGGTGGGACATCAAACCAAATTTTGGATTTCTTCTCGACTTATTTTTAATACAAATATCACATTCATCACAGAGTTTCTTAATATTTGTGATGATATTCTTTGCTGTATAGAAAGGAGTTATTTTATTTATCATTTGGGTTCTCCCAATGTGGCAATAAGTGTTATGGACATTTTTTATTAGTGTTTTGCTAAATGCTTCTGACAGTACAATTTTTTTTGTTTTCTTATTCTTTTTGTAATAAATGTTATTTTCCAGTATAAATTTTGATTTTACGTCTTGTACGTTTAAATTTGTGTCTTGGTCCTTTTTTATATCTTGTATATTTATTAAGTTAACAACTTTCAGAAAATCTTCAGTATTATCATTTGGTTCTAAGACTGGATTCCTACTTAAACAGTCCGCTTCTTGATTTGACTGACCAGGACCTTTTATTTTAAAGTTGTATTGGGATAAATAATATATTATATCACCCAGTTCCTCATCAGTTCTAGACTTGATGTTAAGATTTTCCAGTGGCTTATGATCTGAATACACTATAAATTTTTTATTCATAAGCCAATGTTGCCAGTATTTTACAGCCTCTTTAATTGCCAAACATTCCAAATATATTGCCTTTTTTTTCTTTTGAGTGTCAGTCAATTTCTTTGAGAAATAAGCTACCGGTTTATTTATTCCGTTGGCATCTTCCTGTTTTAATACAGCTCCCACTCCTTGAATGCTGGCATCAGTATATATTTTTATTGGTTGTTCTGGGTCAAATATTTTTAGAATTGGTTTCGAGCATAGTAAATCTTTTATTTTATCAAATGATTTTTGGCATTCTTTGGTCCATATAAATTTAACGTCCTTCCGTAATAAATTGTGCAATGGTTCCAGGACAATTGCATTGTGTGGTATAAATTTATGATAGAAATTAACTTTACCCAGGAACTGGCGTATATTTTTCTTTGTTTCTGGAATAGGGAAGTTCCTGACAGCTGTTAAATTATCTTTGAGCGGTGTTACTGCATTTTTTTCTATTATATGTATGTCCCAAATACTTGGCATGATTTCTTGCAAAAGTACATTTCGAGAATTTTAGTCTAAATCCTTCTGTTAGTATTGCGTCAAGTAATTTTGATATATGTGTTATGTGTTCTTCGAAACTTTTAGAAAAGACCAAGATGTCATCGATGAAATTCACTGCAAAATCCGAGAGATTATATTTTCTTATTATATTTCTCAATATTCTTTGGAAAATTGCAGGGGCTGTCTTTAAACCAAATGGGAGGCATGTCCACTGAAAATGACCTTCTTGCGTGACAAAAGCTGTCTTATGTCTATCTTGTATTCTCAATGGAATGGACCAAAATGCTGAATTTATATCAAACGTGGAATAATACTCACAGTTTATCGTCTTTACCATCAAGTCTTCAATCAACGGGAACGGCTGTGATTGAGGGACAATAATTTTATTCAATTCTCGGAAATCGACGCACAGTCTTGTTCTTTTCCCATCTTCTTTCTTGTATGCTAGGGTGACTGGAGCAGCAAAAGGGCTATATGATTCCTCAATTAAGTTTTTCTTCAATAGTTTGGATATTTGATTCTCAATTTCTTTTCTATCATCAGTTGTGCATCTGTATGGGCGCTTGCAGCAATATTGATCTAGTGTCAAATCTATGTGAGCTTCATAACCTCGTACTGTACCAACGTCGTATTTGTCCTTAGCAAAGACTGGTTTGTATTTTTCTATTAATTTATCAATTTCAATTTGTTTACATAACTCTAGGTGGTTTACTGAAATTTCAAATTCACTTGTATTAACATGTTCATTGAAGTTTATTTCATAATGGTTCAAACTGTTAATTTCTTGTTTTTGTACCTCAGAGTTTGGAGTCTCATCTTGTGCATTTTTGTCGCCTAGTACATCAGGAATATTGACATTCGTAATATTTGTTTCAGAGTATTTATTTTTGCCATCTTCTCCATTCTGGATTTTTTCCTTTTCATGTGAATTATTACATTGTATGATATAAAATTTTTCATCTTGTATTAATCTAAATTCTTTGATACAATCCAATCCAATCAGAAAATCATATTGAAAGTTTTCATTATCTATCACAAAAATATTCATTTCCCTTTCAATATCATATATTTTTATTTTTAATGTTACCATACCTTTTGTCTTTTTCTCACCATTAATAGTTTTTAAGTTTGCTGTTTGTTTATTAAATGTGTCTTTTTCTTTTTTATGTATTTTCAGTAATTTTGCATTAATTAACGATACATTTGAACCAGAATCATAAATTGCGGTAACATTCAAAGTGTCATTTAATAATAACTTTATTTTTATTAATGGTGATACTTCTAGTTTTTTGGAGTCTCTTCATTAAGTTCTACTTCTAATTCAGAGTTATTCACACTTTTCACAACATATTTTTGATTCTTCGCATTGAACCAGCAGTTTTCCTCAGGGTGAAAACGTTTCCCTTTTTTCTCATTGATGCAAATTTGGCATGGTTTCTTTTCTTCGTTTTTTTTCGCTTTTATCTCTGAGTTCATGTAGACCTTTTTTTCATATTTGTTCTTCCCAACAAGATGTTCTAATTTGCCTATCTCATTATAGAGATCTTCAGTTTGTTGTAACGTCTCTCGGTCAATTTTGTCACTCAGGTAATTAGGCAGGCCTGCGGCTATAAGGTCTATAAGAGTCCCTGTATCAATTGTCTTCCTAACCTCTAATAACAATTTCTCTTTTTTCAAAGCATACTCAAGCAATGAGCCTGTTTGATATTTAAATCCAAGTGCGTATCTGATTGGCGACCAACCTTTGTTTCCGAATGTTTCACAGAAGCTTTTTTCCCATTTAATCCACTCAGATTCGACTGTAAACTTTATTAACATACAACTATACCAGTTTACACTTGAATATTCTAAAAATTGTTTCAAAATTTCAATTTTTTTCCTGTCTCCATCAATATGGAAACGTTCACATTCTTTGTTAAAGTCTTTAATCCATTGGTGAGCGTTTGCATTTTTTCCAGTGAAGTTTTCAAGCACAAAGTCTTTGGCAATTTTTCCCAAATTTTGAGTCTCTGATTTTCTTTGCTTTTCTTCGAGTAATGTCTCTAATAATTTCTCCAATGATTTATTTGAACTTTCAGTTAATGTTTTCGGATCATTTATGTCTCCATTAATCTCTTCAAGGTAAAAATCATTAAACTGTATATTTTGTTCTTCATCTAAATATACCTTTGCTATCTCATCAGTCAAAGTTATCCATATTCTCCTTTTTTGATGTCTTTTAATCAATGTTTTTCTTATCTTGGCATAGTTAGATGTATTTGTTATAAGTAGGTGTAAGTTTGCAGGTTGAAATTCGACCGGTATGCCAAAAGTTCGGCCATCTGGTGTTCCTATTGAGGTTATGCAAATAATGTTTGATTTTCCATCTGCCGCTGTTTTCACGTGAAAATCAAATCTTAACTTCTCCATATTTCTTATATTTTATTGCGGAAAATGTTGTTTTATAATAGTATATGCTCAGATGGGACGAAATAAAGACGAACTGTGTTTGCTGAAATAACAGAATTTATTTTATTGACATCAAACTTCAACACAAGTTTTTCTACAATTAGCATAGTTTAAACAAAATAGCTTACCTGAAATAACAGAAAACAACATTTAGAGCCTTTACTTCCAGTATAACTAACAAAATACTTATTTTACAATAAACAGGAGAATATTTGTCTCACGATTTTTCCAAGATCATATAACCTGACACTTTGTTAATCCGTGTCACTCACGTCACACTCCTATTTGTTCCATAGACTATAAAATAAGCAGCATAAACAATGAGAACGGAATGCGTTCCGTTTTTTACATACAATCAAAGCGAACACCAGACAAAAAGGCGCTAAATATGTTACATAATATTTACTTACGTATTCGACGACCACTTTGGTGTAATGGTCAAGAAGTTGATTATTAACCAAGAGGTCGGGTTCGATCCCCGCACTGTGCAAACATTTGTGTGCATGAACATGTCTGTTATATGTATTTATTGAAGTTTATTTGTAATACCACTATTGATTCTGATATCTGTAAAACAAGTGCTTAAGCTACTTACAACGGAGTCAGATCAACGTATGTGATATTGTTGTATATATTGTATACATATTCGAGATGTGTGATCCTCTTTGCGACAGTGGAAACCGTTATGAAATGCGCAAGAAATGTGCAGCATTTCTATAAAATACCGACATCGCATTGAGCAAACTGATAGTGCAAAGAAAAAGACCGCTTCGCTGTGGTTTGAATATCCTTTCTATATTTCCGTCTTCGTCTTTGATAAAAAGAAAATAAAATATGTTACGTCCTTTACAACGAGCACTGAATTAGTGAAACGAAAATATAAAATGTGAATGAAGGAATAAATGAAATTTATTATCTGCCTATGAATAAGGTATACAGATGGTATTTTTAGGATGTTCTGCTTATTCAGCCGTTATTAACAGCATGCAAATTTATAAAATGGATTGAATTTACACTTAAGAAAATATCAAGATGTGATAATAAATTTTCAAATTAAATAAGGAAAAAACAATAACTGTAATAATAATAAACATAATAATTTAAATAGTAAATAAGGAAATAATAATTTAAAGAACATTAATGATAAGCAGCAAAAGTCATAATTATTTATAGTCATACGTCACTTTGCGAATTTAGAAATTTCTATGTTGTGTAAAATGCTTTTTCACTAAGCTACCTGTATAGGGCGCTGTGGCAAGCTAAAATGACGCAGCATATAACTATTATTTTAATTTGGTCAAGAGTAAACTAAATCGCTGACAATCGCGAGTCGTGGCGACAGTAGGCATGCCGTGTAACATGGCTTATTGTTCGTTCAAAAGTATATAAATTTTTTAAAAAAAAACGTCCTACCAAGCAAAACATTTATCAACAAAAATGTGGCTAGATTTACTGACCTGCCCTAGGCTTTTAAAATTGATCAATCCGACTAACCGGAAATCACAATATTTCGTTCAAATCAATCACAACAGCTTGCTTACACAACGAAATAGCCATCTGGTGTGTGTTTTAATAAATTCAACGCACTATTTATATGTTCTCCGCATATTTACGGTTATGGAGAAAACATAAATATTTCGTTCTCAGCGAGCAGAGTATTTAGGGCACCTGTAAATTACTCATCGATAGGCCATAATTTCCCTGAAATTTTTAGTCAAATCTTGGTCATAAAGTTGTGTACAAATTTCTGAAGTAACTTAAAAAAAATAAGACTGTGTTCAATGTTTACTTGCGGGTTGGCTTGCGGGAGGTGCGGGTTCGAATTCCGCCTGTGGCAGTCCATTTTTCTTTAAGCGTGTTTTAATTACAAACTAGCATGGTTTATCTATGGCTACTGCTGGATAATGACTGGTAAAAAAGTCGGAGTAAATGTCGGAGGAGTTTTCTAACTTTTGGACTTAAAAATTAAACACGAAATAAGCTTAGGCTCAAGGCACACCTCCGATACTATATACTCTATACATACTATCGCCACGACTCGAAACACGACTTTAAAGTTACGGAGTCACTTTATGACGTAATAAATTTCAAATATACCATATATTTGAAATGAATTACGCGCTGTCATTCTTATACTTAGACATATAAAAGTTGTCATCGTTCTTGTAACGTGCAACGGGTTAGAGGGTAGGGCCTTAGATTGGAACGGCTTGTTGTTTTTTTTTAAATATAAATATACAACATCACATACATTGATGTGACTCCGTGGTAAGTAGCTTAAGCACTTGTTTTACAGATATCAGAATCAAAAGTGGTATTACATATAACACCCAGACCAGTACAAACAGACATGTTCATGCACACAAATGTTTGTACAGTGCGGGGATCAAACCCGCGACCTTTTGGTTAATAATTCAACTTCTTGACCATTACACCGAAGTGGTCGTCAAATTCATAGTGGACTTGCTTCGTAACAATGCGATGATTGAACAACACTAATGCGCCGCTTTGCGTGATCTGTGTGAGCGATGATTGTATTACACTTGACCTTATAACATTTACATAAATGGTCGGCTACAGTTAAAGCTGAAAAAGAGTTTTTTTTTGCTTTATTTTCCCATTAAACGACGCTAGCACAGAAATAAAAAGCAAAATAATCCTCTTTTCAGCTTGAATCATGGATTTCTGCAAAGTACCGCCTGATTCCATCAACGGCTACAGTTAATGTTAAACTCTACATCAGTTTTTTTTACTGCAAATATCAAACAACAACGCTTTTGACCGATGTCCTGTCAAAAACAGAATACTTTTAGCCAATGGTGACGTGATTGCCTACTTTGCAAAGTTTTTATGATTCGTTCCGAAATTTCAGCCCATTCAGCACCGAAATACACAGTAACTACTAAAGAGACGTAGAAAGATGTAGACTACACTAATCTGGCAAAAGCACATCTTACCCTCACAGTTTTTAGTGCCTCCGTGACCACTAGCACCCCGAAATCGGAAACTCATAAATAAGGTACGTGGTAGCCAGCAAACGGACGGTGAAATGTATGAAACCTTACAGCGAAATTGCTCCGCGCCCCCCCTCAGTGCTTGGTTCCAAAGTATTTGTTCAGTGCTCGGCGAATAATCGCGCGGGGCGATCGTAAATTACTGTCGTTGTCATGTCTCCTCAAACGGCCTAATGGACATCTTGAAAGATTTGAAGATTTTCATTTCGTCATAATGCAAGTCCGAAAACAAGGATACAAATTCTCCCTTAAGAAGTCCTTTCTTACTCAGTGGATGCACTCTAAATCTTCTACCATGGCGTCTTCTTCTGTTATGTTTGTTTCTTCGGTTTACGCAAACAGTAGACATTGAATTAAGACACTTTTTACGAATTATTTCGCGGATTATTCAGCGTCCGTGGTCACAGGTAGACTGACAGTCTACGTGGTCACAGGTAGATATATCCGAGAAATAATCCGTAAAAAGTTCCCATTTCAATGTCTTCTTCTGTTGATTAATATATAGGCCGCAATCACTAAATTCAAAGTGTTATTCATGACACTGTACTACTCTCGATCACGATCCGCATAGCATTGAACGATAAATTCTCGACCTGGGATTCGAACCCAGGACCTCTTGGATGTTAGGCAGAAACCTTGCCACTACACTAACGAAACAGTCATTAGTAAGATATATTTCTAAGTAAAAAAGGACTTTGTTATTTACTACTTAAAGGTTGTCAGTTTATCAGAAAGTATACTCTGCTTTATCCGTATTTACGGCTTTGGTCACGCACCAAATAACGCTTTCTTATCTGACAATCTGGTCGATTCACACACCCCAAATAGCCAAACTTTTAGAGACTCCCACCGCTAACAAGCTTTCTCCGTCTTGGAATAAAACCCAGGACCTCCGTTTGTCGGTCAATTTAACTACATGAACCCGGCGTGCCGTTTTGCCTTAAATAGTGACTCATTAGATAATTTCTGACATCCGTTATTTTCTTCGTTTGGTACTCAATTAATGATCTGCCGCCTTCTTATCAGCCGTCCATTGCCACCATTATTACTATGTACGAAACGTCCTAAATGTATTTTTTTTTCATTTTAAAAACTTCAACAAATAAATTTTATTTATTTATTTAAGCTTTATTGCACAACAAGACTATGTACAAAAGGTGGACTTAACGCCGTAGGGCATTGTCTGCTAGTCATACGTTTGGGCTAAGCAGTGGGCGGTGCGACAAAATAAATAAAAGAGAAGACACAAAAATAATAATACCAATAATATGACATGAGATTAAATATAAAATATGCAATAAATTTATATAAGAATACGTAATTAAAAATACACATAATATACACTAAATAAATAAATATGACGAAATGTTTAAGAAAGATTTATAAGGACGATTATCGCAACGATAAAGTAAGAAAGTGGGTGCGAATGAGTCTCTTGAATGATAGTTTGCTGGGAACTGTAACACCCCTACAAATAACATTGTTTGCGACAAATATGAAGCGGGAAAATAGTCATAAAGATAACGTAACTAGGAGGTTATAAAGTTTCAAAGGTGAAAGAGGATATTGCTGGGTGAAGATTTTACTCCTATGGGCCCTTAACAAATAATAAGTATCGTGTTCCACGCAACCTCGAGGAGGAGCAGTAAAAGATAAGTCCCATTGCGTGTAGCCTGAACCGAATAAGTACCAATAAAGTGGAATGAAATGTAAACCCATCTGAAATGTGTTTTGAGTTTCTTAAGATTAACAGCTAGTTTCATTTTTTGTGTTAATAATAAAAAAGGAATTCAAAAAATATTGCAACTTTATTAAAAACTTTCATTGATGCTATAACGACCAAAATGAAAAACCAAAGAAAAATAACATTATTACTCTCTCAATAACAAAATGATTTATTCAACCGGCCTAGCTGAATTCTCAGAATGAAAAGAAGAAAGTATTAAATTGGAAATTCCCGAAAAACAATTTCGCTTTATTATATTTTCGGCATGAAAAATTCCAATAAACTAAATACTTTCGCGACTGCCCCCTGCCCCTGGGGGATAGCGTGACCCCCCGCGGTTAACGACGGCCCAATAATTTGTGAAACGATAACATATAAATATTAACCTTGCTCTAATAGGCTTATAATATTTTTGGAATTACAGGCTCGGAAGAAGCCACATTTCGATACGGTTCAAAAGATTTAAAAAAAATCGGTTGTCTGTAAAGTCGGTTTACTGACGATAGTTGAACGTGACAACGTCTTTGTCACGTTGCCTCTTTGTCACTCGTTCCGCGCTCTCGCCTGCACTTCAAGCCCTGAATCAAACGCCTCAGAGCGAGGTAACGCCAGATGCGTCATGTTTTTTGGTGCGTGCAGCCGGCTCCATCGAATTATAAGACGTTGTCACGTCAAAATGTTAAAAGCTGAATTTTATGTATTACACTATAATAATATTATAAAGAGGAAAGATTTGATAGTTTGTTTGAAGTAAATAGGCTTTTTTAAAACTACTAGACAGATCAAAAAACATATATTATAAATTCGGACCGATAAGTAAGTGTCACGGTAACTCAATTGGTAGAGAAATCCGGCTTGGGAGAGGTGCGGGCTCGAGTCCCGCCTGTGGCAGTGCATTTTTTCTTTAAGTGTGTTTTAATTTCACATTTCACAAATAAATTTGCAATATTAATGCTACAAATATAGAAAATTAATAAATATTTTACCATAAGAATTCTTCAATAACCCTGATGAACATAAGTTATATTTTGCTTTATTTCTAGAAAACCGAATTCCACACAGTCAAAGTCGCTGGTGGCTAGTACAAGATAAGTTAGATCCAAAATTATATTTTTGGATTTAGGACAATATACTTCTGTGTGACAGACGGACACAGATTCAAATCATTGTTAGATATACGATAAAAACTCAAAAAGTACTTTTTTTAATTCCCTGTATAGAATTCCCCTATCTATCTACTAGTACATTGTTTTTTTAAATGTATAATTACACATAATAGAAGAGCGATGGTCTTCTATCTGTATTGTTATCAAACGATTACCAACACTAATCCTTATCCCCGATGGCTGTGTAATATTACAAAATATAACAGATAATGTCGTTTATATTCACATCACACAAATTTGCCTGTGAGATATGAAAGGGCAAATAATGATAGGCGATATGAGGTGACACTTGCGTACATTAGGAAAATATCATAGTCACGCTGCCGCATGGTATCGAAAGCTTTAGTTTTTGAATTTGATTGGAAACAATATTGGATTATAGGCGCTTGTTTGGAAATTGGCATAGAGATCTTAAGGTGACATATATATATTGACACTGCCGACATTTACATATAGTAAATAAAATTACAGTTGTGCTTTTTAAAGTAGAGTGATTTTACGTGAAGCGTCAATGTGATGTAATGAAATTTATGAAATATCGGACAGATTCACACATTTTTAACACGCTTTTATAAGATCAAGGTGTATGTATGTATGCACGTATGTATGTACGTATGTATGTACGTATGAATGTATGTATGTATGAATGTATGTAACGGGATTCCTGAGCTCAATTTTCATCAACTTCCAGAAATCGAATTAATTTGAAACTTTGCACACGTATTAAGTACCGATGACAATGCAAACTCTAAAATTTTTATTATTATCTAAAAATTTTACTCTACTGTAATATAAATTCCGTGTACTCAGAAATTATTTTCTCTTTTTTAGTTAGCAATAAAACCGTTTTTTTTAGTTTTTTAAACTATTATTTTTAAGTAGCTTGGAACTTGACTATAGCATAAATTCTTCTAAGAATCGGTATTTCCTCTTTAATAAAGTTATGAATATCCCATAATCCTGCCACCTTACTTAGCTATCTCAAACCGCGCGGTGATAATAAACATTTTCATAGTCTAGAAGAGTACTCAATAGATATTCATCAATTATGTATTCATGTCACGAAAATAAACTTGTCTCAAGGGTCAGGGCCCTATCCAGCCATCAGGATAAACAACACAATTTGCTGAAGTGTTTTCAGGACGATGAAAAGCGAAATGAGAATAATGATGAGCAAAATAATGTAAGGCATAAAATTGTGCGGGAAATCGGATCTGAGTAATCTTTTTTACAGTAGAGACGAAATGTACCTCACCAACAAAGTTCTGTTATTTACTTGACGTTTTCATACTTTCTCTCTTGACTGCCTCGTTGGAGTAGTGGCAAAGTTTCTGCCTTACATCCGAGAGGTCCTAGGTTCAAATTCCAGGTCGAGACAAAATTGTTTCTGAGATTTCCTGTCATGAATTTCTCAAAAAAAGTTCGGAGTCAGGAAGTTGGCGGTGTTACACCCCCGTGCCTCGGAAAGCACGTTAAGCCGTTGTTCCTGCGCCTGATCTGTCGCCGGTCATGCCGGATTGCCGTCTCACCGAACTTTGAGAGTGATGGAACAGTGAATGCACATGTGTATTGCGCTCACACTTGTGCACTATAATATCTCCTGCGTAGTTGGATGATCTCTGTTGAGATTGGCCGCCGTGGTCGAAATCGGCCAGGAGGACTATTATTATATCTGTGTCTCTTTACGAAAAAAGTTATTTTTCATCCAGTTTACTCAAAACAAAGATCTGTGTCCACCAGACCGAAACTATAAGAGGGATATAAAACTACAGCCCAGTAATACTCGTAAAAGTATCAAAGTCTCCCAAGTTTTCCGGGGTCAAAAGGTCAGTTCCTATTTCTGATGTTGATGATAGTTTCATACAAGAACTTGTCTGTGACTTCAGTTACTGGAAACATAAAGATGACAAAAGGCTACTATTTACTAAGGATAAAATATAGAAACATTTAAGGAGCTAAAATAAAAAATTGTACTATGATAAATTCTGTTTTTTTTTATTTTTCTGTAATAAAAAGAGCAAAAATATTATTTGAATAATAAACCAGATAAAATCCACAGAGAAAGAAGTCATAACTTTTCAGATTTTGATAAGCACTCTCAGCAATTCTATTAAAGGTAATAATTTGATATCTAAATTGAATCTTGGGCGTCGATCGACCCCTGTATGAATAATTCAGGCGAACAGACCGAAAGTAATAAATTTTAAATTTTACCTCTGAACAAATAAACACTTTTCGCTGTTTCGGTAGGCCGCGTACTAACCAACTTCAAATAGCAACACAATGTTGATTTTTACCTCTGATTAAAATAAAGCAGAAAGATAGAGCCAAACGGCGCTTAGAAATAGACCGAAAACATCGTGCGTTTGTGTGTCTACGCCTGGTTAGTGTAAACTTAGATTGTAAGGCTTAGTACTTGTCACTAAGTCAACCGATTTCTGTTCTGTTCCGTCTGCACTATTCACAATCGATAATACTCATCCATCACAAATCTCCCATTTTACAGATTGGGACTAAGTATAAGTGACAGTACAAACAAGCTATTACGAGTACTTACTTCGCTGGCTTAGCGACCCGAAGTGGATCTTGGCCTCTGACATTAAAGTGCGCTATTCTTCTCTATTCTGTGCCAAATCTGACCAGTCGGACACTTTTAGCTCTTTCAGGTCTTTGGCGACCTCGTCCTTCCAGCGATATCTTGGACGCCCCACCGGCCGACGCCCGGAGGCTTGTCCAAGATAGTCTCTTTTTGTGGCTTGATCCTCTCCCATCTTCTCCACATGTCCTAGCCGAAGTCGGAAAGATTTTACTTCTCCGATGATGTTCGGCTCATACACTAGATCTTCTATTTCTATTCTTCTATCTATCAAACAAGCTATTAAGCCCGTTTAAACTGACTGCGAGCAGTGATGTAAGCCATTCTGTTGCTTTCTTGGTTTACGACCACTGTTACTATGCTTATTGCGGTAAAATATCTTCCGTATTGTATTTTTATCATAGTTTTTTACTCTCATTTCAGTACAGAAATAAAACAAAGTTTAAATAATAAATATAGCTTTTGTTATGTTTTCTAAACTGTAGTTACGGAAAGATAATACGATCATAACATAAACAAATTCGCCCGCTCCGAATTGTATTTGCATTTTATATGTTTTATACATATGATCATTCGAAAAAATCTTTCAATGAGCACAACATTTTGTTCCGATTAACCTATCTTATTTTTCGGGTTATCCAGATCATTTTTGTACAAAAAAGGTATGGCTGGTAGAGAAAGAGAGAGAGATATGACTCATGGTACCATCATAAAAAAACGCAAAAAATATCTTTAATTTGTTAAGAGATACATATATCTGCGTATACGTAATACCTACTTTTAAACCTATTTATGAATTCAGGTTAAAAAAAACCCTCATATAATGAAATAAAAAAGAGCAAATAGGTAATATAAAACTTGAAAGTCATTAATTAACATCTTGATCCAAAATTTGATGCAGACGAAGTAATTAGGCAGTTTTTAAACATTTTAATGGGACGATTGTTTGGTCCCGTTACCGAATTGTGGAATTACTCCCACGGTTATTATAAAAAATGAATGTTGTTACAGTTCGTTCACTCGCCTGTTCATATTTGAAAAGTCATCCTTGAATTTTATTTTCACCGGTTAATTTTTTTTATAAATTGTTTCAACGAACCCACCAATTACCTAGCCCTAAACTAAGCGTTAGCTTGGGCTATGGTGGCTAAAATAACGGATATAAATACTTAAATACATTTATAAACACCCATGACTCTGGTACAAAAGCTCATGCTCATCACACAATTTGCCCCTAGCAGGATTCGAATCTGCGACAGCCGCTTTTGTAGTCTGGACCTCAGACCACTAGACCAAATCTGTCGTCAAATTGATAGAAGGACGGACGTTAGTATGAATATCTCTTCACACAATTTTAAACAATGTCGAGACAATAGAGAAAATTGTAGGGACAAAGTTGGTGGTTTCAAACGCATATCTAAAGCTTCCTATAAACATTCAATCAGTAAAGTTTTATGGTCTACTGCTCTTTAACCTTAAATTCATACAAAATTACGAATAACCCAATTCCACCTTCCACAGAAGTCAAATATTTTTCACTTCTGTGGGAGGTGGTATTTTGTTTTTGCAGGATCTCATTTAGTAAATGACATAAATTTGTTTTATTTTTAAGATTCAAAAGAATCAACGACATCTGCTCATCATAATGTGCTAAAAAACTTTAAATCTCTTTTCAAATTCGAAATAAGGTACGCCTACACTCTCACTTGTTACTTACACGCCTCAGACTTGATTGGATAAGTACATTAGAGTGTTTACACTCTATCGATTTACGTGAAGTACGTTTTTACGTAGAGTGGAAAATGCGTTTATTTTTATCCTTGAAAACAACAGACTTTGCATTCTTAGATAATGTTACATGGAGTTATCAACTGCTATGTATTGGTAGTTATGTGCTTGACTAATGAATGAGGCTTTTACTAGGTGTTAAAAAAACTTTAATAACTGAAGGATGTTGATGTGCCCGTAAAACTGAACAATTTTTGCAAATAAACCTAGGTCGAAATCTCAAGAAAAATTTTGGATCTCCCATAGTAAATCGATTAGCTGTTTGGCAATTTTGTAATGTTTGTAATTTTGTAATTTTGTTATCTTTGGGAATGTTGTACAGTTTTCCGGGCACAACAACACCCTTCAGTTATACCGGAGTTTTTTGGTAACACCTTGTATAAGTAGGTACCTACTTAACGCGCACAAGTAGGTACTTATCGTGTTTTGACATTTATTCATTTACACATAGACAAGCCTAGCTAAAAAGGCGCCACGCTGCCGTCGCGTTAGGTGTATCACAAAACCCTTAAGCTAAGTCTAGCATTGTGTACATTGAAAAATGCATACAACGTATTTTTATCATACAGCTAAATTATGTTATGACTTATTCAAGCCTACTCATAACTCTTGCATTATTAAATTAAGTGCTGAATGTACATCATATAACTTAATAACCTACAACAACAACACTCAATACTAAGAAATATGTCGCAAAAATGTTAGTATTCACCCAATGTGAAACAGAAATGCACCTGCCTTATTAATACAAGCAACTACAATACTTGTCACTCGACAAGAGCCTTTCTGAGGTGTTGAGGGGAGCTAAGATGGCGTCCTTACCACTGGGATCCTACTTTATATGGTGTCCGCATTTTCGTCACAATCTCACTTAAAAATTACCATAAATGCTAAGGATACGAACCTCCGGACGTAAAGAACTACCTAGGGAATAAGTAGGTAAGGTTATTAGGCGGTGAGCAGGTCATATAACGAGAAACGCTGATGGCCGTTGAGATGCGAAAATTGTAGATTGGCGACCATTGAATGATATAAATAATAATAATATAATATACAACAACATCACATACGAGTATATTGATCTGACTCTGTGGTAAGTAGCTTAAGCACTTGTGTTACAGATATTAGAATCAACAGTGGTATTACAATTAAACTGAAATAAATAAGTACAAACAAACATACATGTTCATGCACACAAATGTTTGTTCAGTGCGGGGACCGAACCCGCGACCTCTTGGATAATACTCAACTTCTTAACCATTACACCAAAGTGGTCAAAGAGAAGCGCATTAAGGGCCTCCTTCCTGCTAAGATACACCAACGACCTTAGTGGATTAGCACGATGATAGTGCATGCAAATCGCAGCTCAATCGGAAACTGGGAAAGGGGTGTTTAGCTTGCCAGATTTGATTACAGACAAATAAACATCGGGACAGATAAAACTAAATGAAAGCTTGAAAATGTGAAAGTTCGGAATCTTAGGCGTTGAAGTGGCTCAAATAATAGTTATGATTAAAAATGTGGACCAAACAAAGAAAAGCCAATGATTGCATAACAAAATAATCGAAATCCCTATGATACAATCACCGATATTATGGACCTTTACCTAATATAATAAAAAAATAATAATTTAAGGTTAAATAAAGTCTAAAAAAGTGTTCTATTATTCTGTTATTCTGTTCTTGGCATTAAACTTAGTTTACTCAAACATTTCGTCTGACCCTAGACTGAGGCGAGAACTTTTTTTTGTTCTCTGCAAATCACAAACATACTTAGTAGGTTCTAATTTTGTGCTTTTAAATGTTTGTTATGTATATATGTAACTCCGGAACTACTGATTCAATTCTTTAAGAATCTATACTGGGTGAAGGGACACTTTTTTGTCCATATATATATATATTTATTTGGGATAGGTTTGCTCTTGACCCAAGACTAAGCCCAACGAGGCAAAGACTGAGTCTACGATGGAGCGGGCTCACCTAGAAGATGCCTGTCCACTCTAGCTTTGAAGATTCCTAGGTTGTAATTGCAGGGAAACACTGACGCAGGTAGTGAGTTCCACTCTTTTGCAGTGCGCATCAGGAATGTAGATGAGAAGCGCTGGTTCGTATCAGTGGAACATCGACACGGTACGAATAGTATCCTGCGGTACGTCTGGTACCGCAGGATACCATTCGTACGTACGTACGGTGGTAAAAGGGGGCCGGCGGAATAAGCTGATGTAGATCATGACCACACTCGCCGAAGTAAAGCCCTTAAAAGATTGACAAGCAGGCGACTCTGCGGCAATGAGCCAAATGCCCAAATGTTGTACCTAGCGACAGTATCGATTATACATACAAAACATTAATAAGTTTTTTTTGGGTGTTCCAAACTCATAATCGTCAAGTAATTACCTGCCACTTACATGTCAATATTTAACACGACAATCAGCTGAAATGCGTTTTTCAAGTGGTTACAGTTGGATGTATTTATTCTTGCACTGGCGTCGTTTAGTGGAAATTTAAAGAAAAGTCGCATTACCGCATAGTAACGCCTGATTCCATCAACTATAACAAAACGTCGTCACCGATATTTTTATCAATTCAATTTGCTCAAGATGAACTTGAAATATGGTATCAATTTCATTTCAATACATATAATAGACGCGCCAAATCGCTGGGGGCAAAGAAATCTTACTGATTTCTACATTTTATTTGAAGGAATGTTATTCAAGCCAGAGAATCATGTTATACAGCTTTTCAAGCGGAGTCTAGAGAATAAAGCGCTGTATTATCGGCCCAAAGTGCTGCACTAACTATCGATATCGGTACTCCCTGGTGAACAATATCGATATTGCACATGTCATTAAGAAAAAAGGTCAGGCAGCTGCCTTAAGACTAAGAGCAAATGGGCTATGGAAACAAAACACTATGACAACGCACTCCAAAATCATGGAGGACATCACGAAGGAAAGACCCCTTCTAGATGCACCCATGGACAGGATACCATGCCACTACATCTTGGATCGAGAATACATTATCCAACTTACCGAAGAACGGAAAGACAACTCTGGCGTCAGAGAAGTTAGGATATACACAGACGGCTCCAAAACCTCACTAGGAACTGGAGCCGGAGTATTCTCGTACGACTTAAACATCAACATATCAACCACCCTGGACAAACTAAACACAATTTTCCAAGCAGAATGTATCGGAATTATCAGAGCAGCACAGGCGGTTGCAGCCAGAGACGTCGGAGACCTCAACATCAAAATTGTCTCGGACAGTGCATCCGTGCTTCAAGCTCTACAAAACAACACCATAACCTCTGCCCTCATATTGGAATGCCACAACGCACTCCAACACATTGCAAGGAAAAATAAGATAACCTTGCAGTGGATCAAGGGACACAGTAACTCTCTCGGCAACGACACAGCCGATGAACTCGCGAAAAAGGGATCCGCGACAACAGTGTTTGGCCCAGAACCGCTACTACCTATACCGCAGGCCCAAATAAAAACATGGCTGCGAGAAGACACCGCAAAAAACCATCTGCTAGAATGGACAAACAGTGAAGGCTGCAGGCAAACTAAAAATGCAGTTCAGATGCCATCTAAAAAGCTTGCCCGCAACCTCGCCAAACTTAAAAAGTGTATCATTTCAATGTCTACTGTTCGCGTAAACCGAAGAAACAAATAACTACTAACTAACTAAGAAAAAAGGTCGCGTGACCATCGAAATACTTTAATTATTTTTATTGCTGTGGTACTCGCCAGTTTGCCTGCTTGGCAAGCTGTTCTAAATTTAATTATAATAGACCATTTTTATCTAATTTTTAACTTCGAGCAGTCACTATTGTAAACGAAGTAACAAATGACATAATCATTAATTTACGATGTACATAATGGAAATATTAATAAATCAATACTTAGGGGCAATTTTATTATGTCAAGTACATACTGGTTCCACTCTGCTCACCACCACATAAGTAAATAGTCATGCACAAACATCACAAATACAAGCAATGTAACTGATTAGTTCGTCCATCGTTCCCTAGTCTGACTCATTTCATCGAATGATTAAGTAATAAGCGCGCCGCAATCAATATCGTTAGTCGATTATCGATAAGCAACCCTAGTGGTAAGTGCCCAATGACATTTGGTATGGAATCCAGAATTCCAGGCCGTTCCGAGGCGAATTCTCATTACTTCGCGTCTCCACAATGTAGAGGTAAGTACAGTCGCCCAAAGAAGCTGATAAACTTATGCTCGTGGAATAAGAGTGAGTTTGCAATGAGAATGTGTAGTATGCTGTTCTAGTGACGCCGGTACGTATACAGACCTAACTGTCAGATTGCTGATTCTTTATTTGAATCGGTGTTGGATTTCATTGCGATTTAGGTAATATGTTCTAGTAGCCGATAAATGTATAGCGATATACATATCTCTGTTTCATATAGTTAAGACTATAGAGGCACTTAAACTATGGAGTAATGTATGTAATTTGGAGTAATTAATAATGCGGCCTCTGACTTATGTCTACTTTTTAGAAATAGTAAGTAGTAATGTTAGGTTTTTCAAACTATGGAGTAATGTGAATTAATCATTTTGCCTATGACATTTATGGTCTATTTTTAAAAGTATAAGATTTTCGCAGTGAGGGCAATGAGGTTAATATATGCTAACTCATCATGTACTCAGACATCAATATAAGTCTGTAATCTTCCAGTAGTCAAAACTCATTTTTACTACAGTACGAGTAAATCAGCATTTTACGTGGCGCAGTGGTTGCAGCGCTTTAGTAGTGATTCCAAAAGTTAAGCAACCTACGCACTATGGAAAATCGAGGTCTGTTTCGGATCAAAAATCAATAACTTCTTTATTTCTGAAGATTTTAATGTAAAATTTTGCACACATATAAAGGAATGTATCTAGTTTTATAATGAAATGGTTTAATAACAATTTTCTTACATGTAAGATATTAAAAATCTAAATCTAGCAGCAAAGTAGTGAATATTTTTACAATATTATGCAGTTTTATGAGATGTGTACTGAAAATAACCACCATATACTTAATTTTAAAATCCAAATCAATACATAAGGCTTATTTAAAATATAACTAGCTACTATCTTCTTAAAAAAATACTTACTTTATTTTTAAACAATTATTGAATAAATGAACTTTGAAAGTTTAAAACGTAGATTTGAAAATAATTTGGTTGAAAAAAAGACAGACAGATGTATAAACTGATTATGTTAGCTAAATGGATTATACTCTGTGAACTTTGGGATCGGAAATTAAGTCGTTTACTTTTAAAAGATCAAGGGTATCTTCATCAAGTTTCTTCACATTTTTGCAATTTTTAATTATTATTTTCTTATGCTGGTTATAAACGGGTCTGAAGTATGAAGAAGAGTATGAAATGCGTCCTCATTAGTGATGATCTAGAGCATTTTCTGACATGATGAGCGATTTTTTTTATAATCCTTAGCATAACTGACACATTTTAGAGCATTTATCATTACACCTGATGCAAGAGCTTGCAGAATTATGTAAGGTCGTGTAATTAAATTTAAATCCACTACTGTAATTTCAGCAGAGCAGCTTGCATTATAAACAATCTTCTGGCAGTGTTACCAGCACTGGAGTTATCACTACCTTGCTGTGGTTGATCGATAATCAATCCTAGCTCATCACAAAATCGTTACTGCACCAATTTCATATTTTCTTGTTTAAGTCGTTTCTTTTCATCGGTTGTTGCTGACCATGTTTAAAAACAAAGATTGTAATTTCTTACAATCTTTCTTTTGTTTAATAACATTTCCATACACCGAATCCATGCATGTAAAGTAGAGAGCCCGTATTGATAACTTTCTAGTAAGTAGTAGGTAGTGTGCAACTGGTCTGATAAAAAAAAACAAGCAAAACAATGTGCAAAACTGATAACGCACCAATATCTGTCAAATGACAATAAGAAATAACCAAAAAACTGCAAACTATTGATGATAAATAGTGTACTACATTTGAAACTACAAAAGATAACACTTTTATTTTCTGCTTTTTATCACTCTTTAACCTATATCTTCACAAACCGCAAAAAGCCGCAGCTAATTTTAATAAATGTTGTCTATGAATAACTAGGCTACAATCTAACATAAAATTTAAAGCACAGGGAAACGTTGGTAACAGTCAAAAGTCACGATGAAATAAATAAATAAAAAATTTTTCACTATCTTTAGTTTTTCCATTATAGCTACAATATTTAAGTAAAAAAAATTAAATTTTTACTTTGCTCCTAAATCTCAATGAAATAAACTTTTTAGATATGTGCAATACTTTATACCTTTTCTTACAAAGTTTCACATTAAAATCTCATTGAAACTCTTGAAGTTATTTCTCTCGCAATGTCTGTCTCTATGAACAATTCGGATTGTGATAGTATATAATAATCATTTCTACATACTTATGTGAAATGAGTACATAATACATTAGATTTACTCTTTAGCTATTGAATAAAATTAAAAAAGTTGTCATAAGTGACACTTTGAAAACGATTTATGATATTATGCAGTTGTTCTACCATTTTCCACAGTGCTACGGCGCGGTCATGTTTGAGATGGGTGACCATACATGTGACGTCTATTTATAAGCAAATCCGTGCTTCGAAAGGCACGTTAAGCTGTTAGTCCCGGTTAATATCAATAGATATTATTCGTTAAGCCTGGTCGGAAGCCCTCGGGCGGCTTAATAACATCAGACAGTGAGGTTGGTCACTTACCTTACACACACCCCTCCACCAATACGCACTGAGGTCGCGTGGTGGAGTATGGCTCGCACCTCCTCATGGTTGAGGTGAGGCCTGTGCCCAGCAGTGGGACGTGTATAGGCTGATGATGATGACAAATAATCACACCTAACGTGTTTTTATTTTAATCAATAAGAACGTAAATAGAAAAGTAATGTCATTCCATTTTCATGTGATACACGTTCAAAACTGTTGTCATGCGTTTTTAGAAGGGTATCTATCTGTCTGTCCGTGTGTCACAGCCACTTTAATCCGATTTTTTTTATGAAGCCCATTGAAACGACAAGAAACCTAAAGCGCTATTTGTGCTACACAAATAGGCCTTTGGTACACAAGAGGTGCTAACCAAACCGAAATAGGAGCCTACTAAATATTTCGGGACGCCTATCCAGTGTATCCAGGCCGAATTTCCCCTGGGACTCAGCTCTGGACTAAGTACTACGATGTTTGATTGCAATCAATATTCTGGCTCTAGATCTTATTTGTTGAGTCAGTCTGGATTATTACTCAACGAAGTTTAAGTTGGTTGTTACAATTTGTAGCTCATTTACTATTCAGTATTTTATGTAATTGACACAATCATTGAAAATGAAAGTTTGGACAGCGTTCATTGATGTTTAGTTTAAAAATTATGAAGGATATAAGGAAAATTATCGATTAAAATGACAAAATGCTTTAAAGATAAAAGATAAGATAAATATGCAACAACATCACATACATTGATCTGACTCTGTGGTAAGTAGCTTAAACACTTGTGTTACAGATATCGGAATCAACAGTGGTATTACAAATAAACTTAAATAAATACATTAAACACCCGGACCAGTACAAACAGACAATTTCATGCACACAAATTTTTGTTCAGTGCGGGGGTCGAACACGCGACCTCTTGGTTAATAGTCAACTTCTTGACCATTACACTAAAGTGGTCGTGAAAGTATTTCAGCAGACTTTTTGTCACGACGAAGTAAATAAGATTTTTTTGCCAAGCTCGGCACCCTGTAAAGCAGGCACATAACATTCAAACGACTGTTACAAGCGGTATGCTATGTAAATCTGTTCATTCTCCTTTTAGCATATCCATTAATATGGATTACCTACACTAGATGGGGGATTTTTCGTTGCGTAAACAAAAAATAATGAAAACAACCGGCCAGGCTATTTCGGAATGAAAAACTACGAAAGCCATCACGTAGAATATTACATCTGTCTCTGAAACAGAATATCGTTGTACTGGTCAAGCCATGCAAAAAGTGATGCATTATACATTACTTTTTGTGTTGCTATGTACTTCAGGGTATACTATAACATTATGCGACACAGTAGCCAAATAAATTTATCCCATTTTCGCCATATGCCTTGCTGAATCGTTAGCCTTTTAGTGTTTGTGATGTTTTTTTTTGCATCAGGTCAAATCAATCTGAAATATTAACATTTACCGTAACATGCATAGAAATAAGGAAAACGACACGGGCTTTTGTACAAGTGTGAAACCGTTAATTTAATTACGAATTTTCCGGGTGTTAAATTAGTTCGATCTGATAATAAAGAAATGGTTTGTCCTCTGATGAAATAGTCACCATCCAAAACGTCTAAACCCTTCAGTGTCAAGTCTATGTTCCGTCTAACTGACACCTACAACAATCATTTTAATGATATATATATATATATTTGTACTTAGTCCTCATTCATTTAAAAAATTGGTTTTGAATAAGCTGCTTGATACATGCTATTAGCACACACTGTAATACTGTTAACTGTTATCTTTCTCTTTCATATCTTTATAGCTGGTCTCATCGATTAGCATTTGGAAGTTTAAATTTCTGTTTGTTGGAAGTAATAAACTCATGTTTTTTTTATTTATTTTTGACGTGACAACGTCTTATAAATTGGTTTGCCGGGTGACACTTCAAGAAACTGCGTTACGCTGCTCCGCTCACGTTCCGCGCTCACAATGAGAGCGAGTGAGAGGCACGCGTCCCTTCGACTCGGGCATGGTTAGCCCGCCTAAGAGCGAGTGAGACAGACATAAAAAGTGAAAGGCACGCGTCCCTTCCACTCGAGCACAATTAACCCGCCTAAGAGCGAGAGAGACAGAGCGAGAGAGAGAGAGAGTGAGAGAGATAGGCATACACACCGGTTCATGTTATACGAATGAATATTCACATTAAAATTATTTTACCACTCAAAGTCGTTGTCACGTAAAACTTTCGCCCGTATACCGACTTTACAGGCAACCACTGTTTTTTTTTAACATGTCTGTACATTCATATAGAATAGTTGTTCTTACTAACTTTCAACTTTATTAAAAAAATAAAATAAAAAACACTAAATGTTGTAACAATAATAATGTACAAAGATGAATGAGCAGACGACAGCACATAAAGTAAAAACTGCGTTCCCGCAACAAAAATGTGTAGCCCATTGTGCTGTTATCTGCACCTGTCAAAGCACAAAAGGTACATTCTCTCTCCCTCTAACTGCTTTCGCATGACGTTAACGTCAGGCTGAATGAAGTCGGTGAATGCATCCGTGACAGCGCGGCGACACTTTTCAGCCCTCGAATAAGTAGGCCATACTTAATGACCAGCTCTAGGCCTATGTCAGCGTCTCTACGGCTCTACAGATGTCAGGCGGGAAGTCTATGTGACTACTTCACTTACAACTTAATGTTTTGTTATCACACTTAAACATAGATTATGAGTTCGGGCATTCAAAAAAGGAAAACTAAAATATACACTATAATTAGTGTGCTGGACAATTTGTTTTTGTGTTTGACTGAGAAGTAAAGAAAAAGCTTACTTTTATATTATTTTGGGTTTGTGCCCTTACGTAAATCCCGTAAAATATTGGATTTTTCATGGGTCAAATTGCGTTAGTAGTCCTTTAAAAATGCAATATGGCTGATTTGGAATGTCATATATAGTCCTCCTCGTCGTGTCCGACGACGGCGACCCTTGCAATCGTGTAAGATTTACCCGTGGAGGTTCCTCTCATGGGCTCGCAGATGACTCGCGAAACCGAATTTGGTTTTGAATATACGATCACACTGCATACAGTAAAGCTGTCCCTCGTTATTGTAAGCATATGTGTAGGAGGGCTTGGGTCGGGTTTTCCGAATATGGCGCTTTAGGTCCAGATGTTTAAGCCGAGCGTCTTCAAAAGAAGCTACACCTTGTTTGACTTTTTTGCGCCATTCTGGTCTCATTTCTGCCATTTCCTCCCAACGCTCATATGACACATCGGCGTCTTCAAAAGAAGCTACACCTTGTTTGACTTTTTTGCGCCATTCTGGTCTCATTTCTGCCATTTCCTCCCAACGCTCATATGGCACATCGCAGGCTTTAAGGTGGCGCTTCAATACATCCTTGTAGCGCAGGTACTGTCCCCCGTGACTCCGCTTTCCTGTTGACAGTTCCGAGTAAAAAACGGATTTAGGGAGTCTGCAGTCACCCATACGACTAACATGTCCACACCACCTTAATTGAATTTTGATAAGCAAGGCTTCCATTCCAGTCATGCCTGAGCGACGCAGCACTTCGGCGTTAGTCACACGATCCTGCCACCTAATACGTAAAATGCAGCGTAGACACCGCATGTGAAAAGTATCAAGTTTCTTGATGTCTCCCTTGTATAAACACCAGGTCCCAGCGGCGTAAGTAAGTATCGGGAGAACCATTGCCTTGTATACTAAAAGCTTGGTTTTAAGCTTTAGGTCGTGTGATTTCCAAACCCTTTGGTTCAGTTTACCGAAAGTGGCAGCAGCTTTTGCTATACGTGATGAGATCTCTGAGGAAAGGCTGTTATCGTTTCGGATTTGGCTTCCTAAGTATTTAAAGTTTTCTACCTCTTCCAGCACTGCATCGCCCAAAGTGATTTGAGTTTCAGCAGCGCGGTAGCCTATAGGTGGTTGCTTGAGGAAATGAAAATGTCAAAACGGCATAATGTAGATAGACAATGCATACAAACAGACAACGTTAATGACTTAATAAATTAGGTTAGTTCATGAAACTGACTGTTGAAAAATCGATCCACAAGCAACTACCTTATTGGCAGTTAATCGGCAAAATTAACGCGACGCAAGTTTGCATACTGTTTATTCACATCTCGACTCGAACTAGGTCACCCTACATATTGGTAGGGTAGGCAGGGTACATGTGCCCTCGCCGGCTCATTTGCTAAATTGACGCCGCTTACCCGATATTGATTCACAATCAAGGACAACTTTCCCATCAAGTTAATTGCTTGTCTATAATTTTCACCGCTTTGACGTGTATTGAGTAGGGTTCGGACCGTATGTCATTTGAAATATCGTATTACTATTCCAACCAATAATAACTTATTGTATATTGCAGTATAATTAGTTTAAACTACGGCGTTTAATTCTTGATAAGTCTGTGTTAGTACACAAAAAATATGTCATTTGAAAAGAGATATCGTATTAATATTCCAACTAATAATAACTTATTGTATATTGCAATATTATTAGTCTATACTAAGGCGTTTAATTCTTAAATAGTTACGGGTTAAGTAACCTTGAAACCAAGCATCATATCGAGGTATGGAAACTTAGGATTACGGATAAAATACTTTGTACTCATGACAAAGTAAAGCAGTAAGCTTGGGTGGCAGTTGAAAGGCTTTATAGCGTTAGGTAATAACTTTGTGCCATTGGAGTAGAAAGTTCGAGATTGTAGACCATTTACGTAGTAACTATTAAGTAATCTGTGACCATTTTACCAGAATCCAAACCTGGATTCAAGTCACTGTTGTCTAGTTTTTCTCGCGAGGCAATACACCATTACCAAATCGGTCGTCGTTAACAAAATCAGTACTAAACTCATATGTCATGAATCTGTTAACAGTTGTTCAAATGTCGCTTGCACATTAGGACGTCGACATTGCGACTTAAAATGGTGGCCTTTTAGTATATTACGAGTATACTAAATTATGAGCAGCGTGACTGTTGCGTCGAAAGCGCTTAAATATTAACTTCAAAAATATGTACATAGATAAGTATTAAAAGAAAAGCGTGCCTGTCTCATCAGCCTATATAAGCCCCACTGCTGGACACAGGCCTCACCTCAACTATGAGGTGGTTCGAGACATACTCCACCACACGAGCTCAGTGCGGATTGGTGGAGAGGTGTGTGTAAGGTAAGTGACCAACCTTACTGTCAGATGTTATCAAGCCGCCCGAGGGCCTCTGACTAGGCTTAACGACTAACATCTATCGATATTAACCGGAACCAACCGCTTAACGTGCCTTCCTAAGCACGGAGATGCTTGTAAATAGTCGTCACTTAAATGGTCAGAATGGTCACCCATCCCAAACATGACCGCGTCTTAGGTTGCTTAACTTTTGGTATCACTACCAAAGCGCTGCAACCTCTGCACCACAAGCAAGCCTTGACCGTATTTACCACGAAATAAGGTCCAGTCTAGCACTCTACATTACTGGCGTAGACTATAACCTTCGTAAAATATTTCCGTTCATCCATCAGTGCGACACGTTCGTTATAAGCGAACTGCAAAATGGGTCACCCATCCTACAGGTACATGTATAGGTTATACCTACAGGTAAACGGATGGGTAGCCCTTGTAAAACGGAACGTTACTGACAGAGCACATTTGCCGAATTGACACCTTTTATTTGGGAACTGAGAAGGGTTGGAAGATGGCAAATTGCATACTGATTGGAACGAAGTGGTACTGCTTTCGCGGAGAATGAATTTGGTGATCAAAAATAAGAGGAGTTCGTAGATGAAATAAGTATTCTGATACTTAAGTGCAGCACTAGCACAAACCGTAATCAATAGGGATGATGACACCTCCTATCGTCCACGTATCAACCATCACAGATTCTGTATGAAAAAACTTAATTATGACGTAATTTTTGTGCGTTAGAAATCTGAGTCAATGGACTGAATGTTTGTGTAATTAAAAAAAAATCGGTTTCATTAAAAAAAAAATTAAGTGCCAACTTCGAGTATTAGTACATGATCTAATCTACTACGATTGTACTCGTAGTTGGCACTTGATAATTTTTAAATTTTTAAGCACACATGGTCTTGAAAATTTTGTTTTGCGACAGGTGACAACCGCCTACTAACAACAGGTTTTAATTGTTATACGGTTTTTTATGATAATCTACATTATTGATAACAAGAAAATGCGTCCTGAAAAAACGACCCAAGGGTGTGATTTCTTTAGAAGACTATTGTGTGCTAAACACAATGACTGATTTGTATGGACGATTGGTGCCTTTTTTTGGGGCGGCGGATAACCAAATTTTGACAGGTTGTACATAACAATATAACAAGCATTATTTGCTTGTTATATTGTTATGTTTTGTTATATTGTTATAACAATATAACAACTAAAATATATTACGCGATGATATCTGTAAACTCAGTCAGGACAAAGTAATATGGCATTAAATATAGAGAAAAATATAGTTCCGGACCAATATATTTGGTTGCGCTATGTCACGAAAATTATATCTTTAATCCCATATAACTTCGTCCTGACTGAGTTTACAGATATCATCGCGTAATATATTTTAGTTGTTATATTGTTATTTAGCAACTGACAAAGTTTGCTCGTCCGCTGCCACATAAAAGACACAATTTTTTTGCAATGGCCTTTAGTCATTGGGCTGGGTGAGAGAAGAGTAGTCTATTGCACGATTATATTTCTTTCTAAATAAAATAATATAATAATTAATTAAATAAATAAATGTTTTCACAACAATTACACCAATTCTATTGTCCCAAATTAAGCTACGATGCTTGTGTTATGGGTACTAGACAACGGATAAAGATACTTAAATACTTTTTTTTTGTAAATAAATAGAAAACACCCAGACAAGTACAAACACACATGTTCCTGCACACTTATGCTTGTACTGTGCGGGGATCGAACCCGCGACCCTTGGTAGAATCTCCGACATGTGGACCACTGCACCAAGCGGTCGTCGAATTAATATTAGGTCCTTACATATGAAATTGGCGTTTTGTCGTACTGGCCACTTTGATCACAAATTTTTCCTATTTGGTTAGGAATTCGAAATTCAAATTTATACAGCTATTTCCACATGTAGTTGTGTTTCGTAAACCGTCATTCATTTGTTTTTTTACTTATCTTTTTTCTGTTTGCATCGCTCAATTTACAAAATGGAAAATTTGAAATATCGCGTTATTTACGAGTACGAGTTCCACCGTGGCACCAGTGCTGCGGAAACGGCTCGAAGGGTTAATGATGTGTATGGCGGTTGTGTCGCAAAAGAAAACACAGTGCGTTTTTGGTTCCAACGTTTTCGTTCTGGAAATTTCGACCTGCAAAACAAGCCCCGTGGACGGCCGGAGACCCAAGTTGATAATGAAGAATTGAAGGCTATTGTGGAAGCGGATCCATCGCAAACCACGTCCGAGTTAGCTGCAGGCTTTGGCGTTAGTGATAAAACTGTTTTAATCCACTTGAAGCAAATTGGGAAGATTAAAAAACTTGAAAGGTGGGTTCCTCACGAATTGAGTGAAGCAAACCGGCAAACGCGCGTCAACTGCTGCGTTACATTACTTGACCGGCACAATAACGAAGGGATTTTAAATCGAATCATTACCTGTGATGAAAAGTGGATTCTCTACGATAATCCGAAGCGCTCATCGCAATGGCTGGACCCTGGCAAGCCAGCCAAAGCCTGCTCCAAGCGAAAATTGACCAATAAAAAGTTACTTGTAAGCGTTTGGTGGACTAGCGCCGGTGTCGTTCATTACAGTTTTCTCAAATCTGGCCAGACGATTACGGCAGATATCTATTGTCAGCAATTGCAAACCATGATGGAAAAGCTAGTTGCTAAACAACCAAGGCTGGTCAATCGCTCTACGCCACTGCTGCTTCACGACAACGCTAGACCACACACTGCACAACAGACGGCTAGCAAATTAGAAGAACTTCAATTGGAATCTCTAAGGCATCCACCGTACTCCCCGGACCTTGCTCCAACAGATTACCATTTTTTTCGAAATTTGGATAACTTCTTGCAAGGGAAAAAGTTCAACTCAGATGGGGCAGTCCAAGTCGCCTTCAAAGATTTTATTGATTCCCGTTCGAATGGTTTTTTTAGTAAAGGGATCAATGAACTACCTATGAGATGGCAAAAGTGCATAGATTACAATGGCTCATACTTTGATTAAATAAATATGCTATATAAAAAAATTTCGACTTTTTGTTCCTCCCATACAAAACGCCAATTTCATAGGTAAGGACCTTATACAATTAATACCCAACACTCTACTTAGAGCTCCAAGTTGTCCGTAACTAAAGAACAAATTAAGTACCTGAAACTTTGCTGTCTCGAGTTTAAGTTGAACGACTATAACTAGTCCCGTAACCGCCGAACTTGCATTCACTCCATCAAGTGGCTGGGGAGGCCTATCGCTCTGGCGACGAGAACTTAAGAACTTAAACTTTGTAAACTTTCTGAAGCTCAAAAACTGGCTCCGGTAATGAATTAACAAACTGGCCAAAGATGAGATAGGACTCAGTTATAAGCATAGACAGTTATAGATTATAGATTGGATGCGCCTGCGCACCTGTCGAGATGGGTAAATACAGCCAATGTGCGTTCACTTTTTTATGTTAATTGCACTACTACTACTAACATTAGTTTTTAAGATACTTTGTAATACAACAATTTATGGACATTGTCTGAAATCAATTTTTATTATTTTTATAAATAATTAGTATCGAGCAAAAGTTTGTTTAAGTCCCGGTTGAGATAAGTATTTATCTATGGTTTATTGGGTACGGAACCCTAACACCCTTTGGGAACGTTACCATAAGAAGACTAGGCAAGTAATCCACGACAGCAGGCAGGATTCCGCAACCATAATGGGTAGCCAGATGTAGAATCTTATTTTCTATTTAGGATTTTGAGGTTGTCAACCTGCAAAAGTTTAATATGGTTTGAAATTCCAGTTTTCATGGAAATGTTATTTAAATCTCATATCATGAAGTTTGACTACCTCTTTGGTGTAGTGGCAAAGTTTTTGTCTTACATCCGAGAGGTCCTGGGTTCGAATCCCAGGTCGAGCCGAAATTGTATCTGAGATTTTCTGGCATGAATTTCTCAAAAACAGCTCGAAGTCGGGACGTTGGCGGTGTTACACCCCCGTGCCTCGGAGAGCACGTTAAGCCGTTGGTCCTGCGCCTGATCTCTCTCCGATCATATCGTATTGCTGTCACACCGAACTTTGAGAGTGATGGAACAGTGAGTGCACCTGTGTATTGCGCTCACACTTGTGCACTATAATATCTCCTGCGTAGTTGGCTGATCTCTGTTGAGATTTGCCGCCGTGGCCGAAATCGACCAGGAGGACTGTTATTATCATTAAGTAAAAATATGTAAGTACCTATGAGAAATGAAGTTTCTAAAGTCATTCCCAGGCCCATCGACTTAGAAAATTGGTCTCGTCATGATCGCCTGTCACTCAAGAAGAGCTCACGAAGCGTTATCGAGAAACGACAACTCTCGCGAGCGTGTGTGAAAAACGACTGAAACTACTAGTATGCATAGAGTTTTATCGTGCATACAAGAAATATGAAAATGGATCCATTTCCATTAATCGATTATTGAAATGAAACACTTTCTTTATTCAGGTTAAATTTAAATTTAAATAAATCGCGAAATAATCCGTAAAAAATGATTACATTTGCATGTCTACTGTCGGCGTAAACCGAAGAAACAAATATTAGGAGATTAATAAACAGTCTTGGTATAGGCAGAAGCTCCACTTTAAACTATTTGGAAACCTGTTTTTGCACCGTGATGTTACATGTGCAAGTTACATGAGTGAAATCTTTGAAAACACCGTATTACTAGTGATTAGCTATTAAAAACAATAGGCGACTGACTGCGATTTATTTTGTCGAAAGAAAAGAGTAGGTATATTTCTTCTTAGACAAATAGACTGTGAAGGTAGGTAAGGCTGATGGCGACCCAATTTCATCACAGCTAAGCATCAGTCTGCTAGTTAGCTTTTTCGTTTTAAAATTCGTTCATATATGTTCGAAACACAGCCGAAACATGAAAATATCAAATGAAGTCATGAATGGGCAGCTGAGCGTAGACAGCCATTTACCTTTTTCATTTTAAAACTCGTGGGTAGTTTAAAACACTGTTATAACATGAAAATATCAAGCCGTTAAGTCATGCAAGCTCATCCAATCTATCGGGCCGGCAACATGTCAGTAATCGTTTTAAATTAAATCCCACCCGCAGGATAAACTTAATCCATAGAATATAATTCGATTTATTGATAAAATAATTAGTTTATGCCGTAGGATAAATTTGTGAACTTTGCAAAAAAGTGACACTACCTACGTCAGTGTTTAACTGCAGTCACAAGAAAAAAAAACAAAGCTAAAGTGAACAGGCCTTCTTTCTGCATGACCTTGAGGTTGACTGGCAGAAAATGATTTTAGCATTGAGTCCACCCTTTGTATATTTCTTGTGCAATAAAGTTTCGAATAAATAAATCAAAATAAACTCTCATCTTCTAAACAAGCTCTGCCTCGTCGGGCGTAGTCCTGGATCAAGAGCAAACCTATTCAAAAAAAGTGCGGTTTATGAATTCCAGCTGGATTAAAATCATTGAAATAATACACATTTTTAAGGATTATTTTGCGATTCATTAACATTTTATTTTATTTAGTCTACCTGTGACCACGGACGCTGAAATGGGTCCGAAACGTCAGGTTCATATAGTTGATGGAATCAGGCGTTACTTTGCGGAAATCCATGACTAAAGCTGAAAAAAAAGGATTATTTTGCTTTAAATTTCCACTAATTTCAGTCGCTCGTAGTCTGTCGAAGCGACGACATCTCTTGAGGATGCTACGTGTAGTGGCGAAACGCGTCGAGTTTTTTGTTGGTGTCAGTGTTGTGATTCCGGGTGCATTTTCTGTGTCACGTTGTGAGTTGTAGGTATTGTAAGTCATGTGACTTCCAGCTAGCTTCTAGCTTTTTCAGGTGATTACAATTGGATGTATTTTGGTTCATAAAATAATCCTCATTTCAGGTGAAAATTAAATGTAAAAAAATCGCGAAATACCGTAAAAAAGTATATCATTTCTATATCTACAGTTCGCCGAAGAAACAAATATGGATTAAGATCAGTTTAAACCTAATAAACAATCAATTGGCCTGATAAACAATATAACTAAAACAAGTTGCATGAATGTCAAACCAAAACCCACTTGAGATAAAAAAAAAATAGGTAATTGTTACAGATACTGTGCGAGTATCACCACTTGCTTGCGATAAAACGTCATAAATGCACCTGCTTTTAAAATGTTATCATGGATTTGCTCTCACAGATAAAACACTGGTTCCTATTTCAAAAAGTCATGAAAGTCAAAAAGATGTCCCAATACTAGTCGTCAATAAAAGGTAACTTCGAAGGTAACTACTTTAAAATATAACGTAAAAAAAGAGGTTTGCATTACGGTAATTTCAGTTATTTTGATACATTTAACATAATTTTAAGTAAAAGCTATTACTAACAACGATATGGAAATGTAATTTTAATTTGAATATTCATTTAATATTTTCCGAAATAAATGAACTATTATTATTATTATAATAAAGTTTTTCGGATACAAGTATCACAATTATCATAACGTTATAATAGGTACGTACAACGATCCGGCATTGACGTTAAATAATAGTACCAAAATTGTATGCGGTTTTCCCTGAGTTGTTAATGTTTTACCTATTACTACTTATAGAAGTATGGATCACATAATACAAGTACCTACTAAATGGTTTAATTACATTTGGGAATGCCAAAGGGTGGTATCATTATTGTACCTTCTATGGGATGATTTAATCCTTTCACAGTAATATTACCATTAACATTTTCACATCCAATTATTGGTTTTCTACCAGTCTACCCACACAATTTTAAATGAACATCGCCACGAAAAACTCAGTTACAAATAAAGGTTTAATTAGTTTTCTATTTGATTTTTAAGGATACGTAATGAATATCGAAACAAAATACTTAGTAAACTATTTATTACACAGTAGTTTATCAACACTTATCTTTAAAATAACTTATCAGCCTAAAATATAGTAACGTAAATATATGAGCGTTTCCGAAGACGTGAATTTTAACGACCTCATTAACACGCAAAAAAATATATCCCTCCATCCAGTCTCCTAAAAACATATCCTGCATGAAACCTTTTTAATCGCGTTCCAACCTCTTTTCATTTCAAATTTGTAACCAGCCAGTATTAAAAAACCGATGCTTACCGATAAAAAAAGAAAATCCGAGAGGTGCAAACATAAACACAACACTACACACACATACACGTCAGTTTTTTTTTATTTCTAGAGAAAAACACCGACACAGCGCTTTCTATGGAGCGCAAAGCGGGACTGGCTGCAAGCCGTGATAATGCCAAAGAATAAATGGAGGGAAATCTGCAGACTCGTCATTACGCAAATGAGGTAAAATTTACTTATTGAGATAAGGACCGCGAATATCATTTGACTCGGATTTTCATTTAAATTGTGTGCTTTGTCATATTAAAAGTGACTTTGTTACCACATTTTATTTATGGCTTAGTTTTATACCTTAAAGATACAAAATATACCATTTTTTGGTATCACTGCCAATAAATATAATATTGATTTTATAAATTGTGATGATGGTGAGATATTTCAAGAATAAAGTGCAAAATGTATTTCTTGGAAAAGACATAACGAAAAGTAAATAGGCCTAACGGCCGGAGATAACTCTCCGCGAGTAACAATGGCAGTCATTAATAATTTTACGATCAATTAATACACTTAGCATTGTTGCTTCCCAGACTTTGAATGGTCGTAAAATTTGTAATTATTTTGGGCTGTAATTAGTATCTCGCCGCGTAACAGCAGTTTTGTTGTTGATTTATTTACATTTTGAAGGTGGAAAGCATCGTTAACATTTTAAGGGCGTTGCATTATTTATTTGCTGGGTTGTTAAAGTGTAGAGATTATGTCCTAATTTAGTTGTACAGTAATGTTAGGGCCATTAGATATTATCAAAGAAGTTTTTCAAAACCAGTATTTTACCCGTCAAAGAAATGAGACCAAATATTTATTATGAAAAACTCAAACGTCCTCTCAGCGAAAGAGTTTTCCTTTCCACAAAACAAACAGCATTACCAGCTTAATCTTTGACGAGGCTTTTCAGTCATCCCTCTCAGTCGCAACGGTTCATTGGCGCTATCTCTTTCTCGCGCGCTCTTACGAGTGACGTAGGCCACTGGAAACTGTGCGAGTTTTGCTCAAGGCTCACTGTGTGATGCCATGCTGTGAATTTTCAGTATACATTTACGAATTTAAATTGGTACGTATTAGAAGTTAGGCTTAGGTTAGGTGCTTGTGGCTTGTGGTAGCGCTTTGGTAGTGATACCAAATTTCAGTAAACTAACGCGCGGTCGAGTTAGGGTTGGTTGACCATTCTGACCATACAAGAGACGTCTATATACAAGCATTTTCGTGCTCCGAAAGGCACGATAAACTTTTGGATCAGGTTAATATCGGTAGATATTAGTCGTTAAGCCTGAACAAAGGCCCTCGGGCGGTCATGAGACCGCCTTATGACACACCGTTAGATTATTAAATCTGACAGTAAGTTAAGTAAGGTCACTTTAAAAAAAAACAATCCCTCCACCAAACCACACTGAGCTGTGGAATATGGCTCATTGTTTACAATTTAACTTTATTGGACCGTGATCCAATTGGCGGACTTAATGCCATCACCATGCCACCTTATTGTTGAGGTGAGGCCTGTGCCCAGCAGTGGGACGCATAAAGGCCGATGAGACGAGAAGTTAGGATTTAGAATAACATAAAGCTGTATCAAGGTGAATCGTTTGAACATCGTACAAAGTTCGTGTCAATATATCGGCAATCGATGAGTCCTTCCCGGAATGACGAGTTGAGAATGCTTTAGGCAAAAAGTTTGGCGATCGGTTACAATATTCGTGTGTTCGGAAATCAAGATGCCAGTATTCTTTAAATACAAATATAAAAGCGTTTATTACCGTATTTTGGGTGTTACTTTAAAGGTCTTGTAGACAAAGTTATAGTTCACCAAGATTTGCCACATTTTAGTAAACGTGCAAATATGTATACTTATTAATTAATAAATTACAATTACATATTATAATTAAGTCAGTAAAAGAAATCATCGCCACCGGACTTAATAAATTTCTAGCGAGCAAAATATTCATTAATATTATAAAAAATATTCTCAATTAGCCACGAATGTAACTTTGTTTCAAATAAGGACCCTGTAAGTACTCTTATATCCTCTTGTAATGCATTATATATCTTCGCTGCCATAACAAAGTTATGCTTTATTTTCAGCCAATTTCAGTCTGTACTTTGAAACTTCTTCAGTCTTTTTCAGTTACTAAAATTTGTTATAACTTTTAATCTTTTTTTTTTAATTTCGAAGAATTTTTCCTAATACTTTAGACGTGACAACGTCTTATAAATTGGTTTGCCGGGTGACACTTCAAGAAACTGCGTTACGCTGCTCCGCTCACGTTCCGCGCTCACAATGAGAGCGAGTGAGAGGCACGCGTCCCTTCGACTCGGGCATGGTTAGCCCGCCTAAGAGCGAGTGAGACAGACATAAAAAGTGAAAGGCACGCGTCCCTTCCACTCGAGCACAGTTAACCCGCCTAAGAGCGAGAGAGACAGAGCGAGAGAGAGAGAGAGTGAGAGAGATAGGCATACACACCGGTTCATGTTATACGAATGAATATTCACATTAAAATTATTTTACCACTCAAAGTCGTTGTCACGTAAAACTTTCGCCCTTATACCGACTTTACAGGCAACCAATTTTTTCGTTTAATTTCGTTCTTGTAAGGTTAAATAGACAGGTTCAATTATCTTTAGCAATTAACGGTAAACACTTACTCGTATATTAGTTACTTGCCTTATTTAGAAACTCAGTAGTAACGTCTTGGAAGGAACCTTGATGTAATTTTATTAACAGGGCTGTCTATTTTTGAATAATCATTTTGATTAATCATTTCTGCTTAGCCCAAAGATATGAATAGTAGAGAATGCCTTACGGCGTTTAGTCCACCTTTTGTACATAGTTTTGTTGTGGAATAAAGCTCAAATAAATAAATAAACAATAGCCTCGAATACGGCTGCATAAACAATAAGGCTCGGGGCCCACCTGCGGCTTACCTACTGCCTCCGCAAGTCTTGACTGTCAGCGGTTGAGCCGCGACGATTGGTTGTCACAGAATGTCGCAGGTGATTCCTGGCAGCATCATAAGTAAGTTGTGTCTAAATTCTTCTTCTTCTGCTATGCTCAAACAACGTTGAACTAGTTGCTCAGTGAAAATAGAAATGTTCCATCAATGTTCTTTGGTGTAATTAAACAAGAAACGAACAAGTCAAGAAGTATTAAACAAGAGGTCGCGGGTTCGATCCCCGCACTGTACAAACATTTGTGTGCATGAACATTTGTTTATTTCTGTTTGTACTGGTCTGGGTGTTACTTGTTTTTATTTAAGTTTATTTGTAATACCACTGTTGATTCTGATATCTGTAACACAAGTGCTTAAGCTACTTACCACGTAGTCAGATCAATATACGAGTATGTGATGTTCTTGTATTTTTTTAAAATTCTTATTATTATTATTATTCTCAATTGAAACGATAAAGTTTGTATATAAAAGGGCCGGGTTCTTTTTTATTCAAATGGCCAAGGAAATGAAAATAACGGTCACACACTCATACCATCAACTATTTTTACCCTCCATTACTTAAAGTTGTTATGTCACACACGCTTAGAATTCGTAATTTGGGAGGGACACACTTTGACAAAATGAAATACGGAAGATATAATAATAATGTATAACAATATCACATACATTAATCTGACTCCGTGGTAAAGCACTTGTGTTACAGATATCAGAATCAACGTTAATATATACAATACCCAGATCAGTACAAACAGACATATTCATGAACACAAATGTTTGTACAGGGCGGGAATCGAACACGCGACCTCTTGGTTAATAGTCAACTTCTTGACCATTACACCAAAGTGGTCGTCAAGATATGTCACATCTTTAAAGTGAGCATGAAAATATTGGTTCTTATATCAATAAAGTAATAAAATAATGCTAATAAGTTACGAGCGAGCAAGGCAGGCACACAATCGCACAATCTTTTCGGCCCATATTAAACGCTGCTGTGGTAAAGTAATGTTAGTCTGTATACGTCCTGTTTGCTGGGCAAAGGCGTGTGGCCTATACTCATTTATGAGGTGGTACGTGCCATACTCCATGTGCTCAGTGTGGACCCTCCCGCTAGATGTTATCTCACCGCCGCTAAACAAGCATAGCGACTTATATCTATCGATATTAACGTGAAATATATAATATACTGCCTCGTTGGTGTAGTCGCAAGGTTTCTGCCTTACATCCGAGAGGTCCTGGGTTCGAATCCCAGGTCGAGCCAAAAATGTTTCTGAGATTTTCTGTCATGAATTTCTCTAAAACAGCTCGGAGTCGGGGAAGTTGCCGGTCTTACACCCCCGTACCTCGGTGCACACGTTAAGCCGTTGGTCCTGCGCCTGATCTCTCGCCGGTCATGTCGGATTGCCGTCTCACCGAACTTTGAGAGTGATGGAACAGTGAGTGCACCTGTGTATTGCGCTCACTCTTGTGCACTATAATATCTCCTGCGTAGTTGGCTGTTCTCTGTTGAGATTGGCCGCCGTGGTCGAAATCGGCCAGGAGGACTATTATCTTATATTTTCTTTTTTATCCAAAGGCGAATAAACAAAATGTCGCCGGTACCCGACTGCAGACTTAATTTTGCCGGTAATAGCGTTATGTCATAACTAGATTATATAATGTAAACGCTTTACATACATTTACATTTCGCCGTTAAGACTGACGGGGCTTTTGACGCAATTAAGTTTGGATTTGGGGTTTAGGTACCTATTTCGGAATTGCTTTTCCTGTACTTATACATATGAAATGAGGACACGAAGAAATAATTTTTATATAAGCTGCAAGAAAATTAATTTTTGCCATAATACCTTTTTTGTACGCTTTAATGTGGATGATACCAGCAGATGGCTATCGCCGTAGAGATAGACCCAAAAAAAGATGGTGTGACGATTTGACGAGTTTTCGAACAGATTCCTCAGAACAGAACAGATCCTTAGCCGTCAATAGGGAACAGTGGAGGAGTTTGGGGGAGACCTTTGCCCAGCAGTGGGATGACATAGGTTAATAAAAAATAAAAAATACCTTTTTATATTATTATTCAAGATTTTTTTTAATGTTCACTCATCACGGTCACTATCGATATTCTATTGTGATGGAGCCGGATTCGGCCGAACGATCTATTCCGATCCAACCCCAAAATCTAATACCACGGGTATTTCTTTACAAACTTGGTATTTTTTTTATTCCGTTCGGAAATGGGATAGATGTCACTAAATTTAGAGGTCCGATAAAGTCTCAAATACTTTGATTATATCGGAAACAACGTTTTTTCATCATCATCATATCAGCCTGTTGCAGTCCACTGCTGGACATAGGCCTCCCCCAAGGAGCGCCACAGCGCACGATCTCCCGCCACTACCAGCTGCCTTCTTCAGGTCGTCTGTCCATCTAACCGGAGGGCGTCCGTCACTACGTTTACCTAAGCGTGGTCTCCATTCGATAACCTTCCTGCTCCACCTCTCGTCGATTCTGCGACATACATGGCCAGCCCATTGCCACTTTAGCTTGCCATATTTTTGGACAACATCATTTTTTACTTTTCATGAACTTGTAGACAACATTCCCAAGAATAAATTTATTTCATTGCTCTGATTTTTATTATTGAAGTAATACTCGTACAGCGATTTCGAAAAGTGATCTATCCCGGTTTTATCCTATAGCATGACACAGTTTTATCTTGACGCCCTGTCATGTGTACGTTGATTTAAAAAAACGTACGTTTTTTGGAGTAGGCCAACTAAAAGTCATCAGAAGAAATAAGATACTCACGTAATACTTCGTTTCTAATCTTAAAACAGGATTATATTTACATATAAAATAGAATAGAAAATTGCTTACCGAAATCTAATCATAAATTGTCATTAAATCCGTAATGTAAACTGAAACTAACAGGTTAATTAACGCTCTAACTAGTTGTTAACAGCGGATTAAAACCTATTCGGGTTTGATTAGGTTCGCGAGTTCATTAGCCGAAGCTTACGACTAATTGATTAACAATCGGCAAATTGGCAATTTAAACGCGTACATACGAATATGGGAATATTAAAATTTTACTAAGATTAACTAAACTAGACCAGAATAAAGGTACATCCTGTATTTAAAAAAAGTACAAGTAAAATTTAAGGGGATGGTTGTTTTAATTTATTTTCGTATTTCGTTTGGGCAGCGTTGCGTGATAATGCCATACTTCATTTCAGTACGATATAGCAATGCGCGCTACAGGTAGTGTATTTTGATGGTCATATTTTTCTTTTAGAATTTTAAAACTATTTATGCAGTTTTTTTTATACGTTGACAACGCTATTTTGAAATTCGAAAACACTTTTAACTTAAAACATTCTTTTTTGGTTCCGGTGATCCTCCCTGATGACCGGAGCCGACAAAGATTTTTGTAAGTGTAATGACTTTTCGAATATTAAACCCACTAAAGTAAAGCCAGATTTTCTGCTTCAGAGGCCCAAGTGACAACGATAGCCAGTACGGAATTTGCAGATAAAGAAGAGACCACTAATTAAAGATTATTTCAAATTTAAGGCTTAAATATAAAAATTCATCCTTCAATACAACTTTATTTTACTATCTTCTGGAACTTTATATCAACAGAAAGTGTTTTTATTATTAATATTTATCTATTGAGGGTTTTTACAAAACGTTATAATGCCACATTGGCTACATTCATCATTCTATCTACGCTTAAGACCTTTACAAACCACTTTGTAAAGTGCCCTGGCTTCCCCAGACAGGGTAAAGTCAGAAGACTGTTACAAAAACCAACAATCATTACATTGATATTAAATTTTTGGTATAGCTTCGATTTTTGACGACCACATTGCTGTAATGGTCAAGAATTTGCCTATTAACCAAAAGGTCGCGGGTTCGATCCCTGCACTGTACAAACATATGTGTGCAAGAACATGTCTGTTTGTACTGGTCTGGGTGTTATATTGTATTTATTGAAGTTTATTTGTAATACCACTACTGTTGACTCTGATATCTGTAACACAAGTGCTTAAGCTACTTACCACGGAGTCAGATCATACTGTTGAACAATTTGTCCTATGGCGTCATATTCATAACTCTTACATTCAATACAGCAACAGCATACAGCACAGCTGCTGAGGTTCCACCTCAGATATTCAGATCTTCAAAATAAATTGATTTAATCTGACCGAAAGTTTTCTTGACAGATTGATAAAGTTTTCATTTAAATCCGTTTAGCCATTTTCAGGTGATGCGCGTACAGTACAAACAGATAAAAAGAGACACAGCCAAACAGTCAAAAACTCTAAAAAGTAGTGGAATGTGTTCTGAAGTACAGAGTTTTTTGCTCTTCAGCTTTATTATATGTATAGATATCCATTCGACCAAAATATTGGTGTCAACTTTGAACATGTTGTTTTCGAACTGTGTACTGTGCTACCAGTCTATTTTGATAAAGCCAACTAACTTTAGCCCAGCCAGATACACATACCACCAGAGACCACATCAACACATATGCAGGCAAAGTTTCCGCCCTACGGATGCTGAGTCCAGATTACTGTAACACCCTGCTCCGAGAGATCGTTCCCATATTTTGGATATTGCTGTCTCACTCACAATTTGTGTAAAGCGACAGGGACCGACGGAAACGATGAAACCCCTTCATCGTCACGGAGTAAGGTCGGCGTGAAAACTGGGTCATTAAGTGGACAAATTTAGTAAAGTGGGACCCCTTTACAATAGTTTACACTGTCAAGTTACTCATAATATTTTTTTTTCAACGAACGCACCAATTACCTATCCCCAAATAAGCGTTAGCTTGTGCTTTGGTGGCTAGAATAACGAATAGAAATATGTACTTGAATACATTTTAAGAATACATGACTCTGGTACAAATGCACGTGTTCATAACATAAACATTTGCCCTTAGCAGGATTCGAACTTGCGACAGCCTGTTTTGTAGTCTGGTCTCAGACCACTAGACCAAAGCTGTCGTCTAAATAAGGAGTTACGAGGTACCTCTATGTGATTTTAAGTAAAAATAACGGCATATTTGTGGAAAAGATAAGTTAGGTAGGTACATGGTTTCGTTATTAAGGTTGGTCCCAACCACTATGCATAGTATGTTTTTACATGTATTGTAATGAACTTTATAATTTTTTCTTTAAAAACACAAGGGTCCTTTACACTATTTTATACTTAATCAAATTTGTTTACAACTCAATCTAAGAGCCATTACGCAAGCAATTTCTCGACTAGCGTCAGTGGGTTATTTTTTACAGGCCATTTAAATTGTGGACGGACAAATCCGATTATTTTATGCACACAAAATTAAAGGTAAAAAATGACGCTCATTCAAGATGTATTGCCAACATTTCGTTTCCTTCAAAGAAGTACTCTGGGGATTTCGTTCTGCGACTGACGTCACACTCTAAGAATGATGGCTTTTGCAAATAAAATATTTATTTTTACTTTTCTGCGTATTTAACTTTGTCGAAGCTTGTATTTTGGTAATTGAAAAACATAAATTTGTCCTGCTTGCTCATACACTACTACATATTGACGTCTCAAGACAGTTTTTGAATTCTGTGTTTCTGAATATGATTATACCGTTTTTTTAAACATCACGAGTCATATGTTTGTGGCTTTCTTTGAAGTTAAACTATCCGATTCGTAGCGTTCTTTTTTCTTTCGCATGTGGCGTTAGACACGAATGGCATCTCATTTTAAAATCGATGAACTCCTTCAAATCAAGTATTAAAAATTTATCTTGTTTTTTTTTAAGTTTATTTGTAATACCACTGTTGATTCTGATTTCTGTAACACAAGTGTTTCAGCTACTTACCACGGAGTCAGATCAATGTATGTGATGTTGTTGTTCATGATGATCTTAATTTTTCACGTTAATCAAGCTAATAGTCTATTATCACCATCATCATTCGCTATCCTTTTTACCAGATAATCTTGGGTCGGCGCAGTTTGTTTTTTCCTCCCATACCATCATATCTTTCGTCAATGTGTCATTCATTTCTTTCACACACATATCTCTCTTCACACAGTCAATCAATTTCTACCGTGGTCGGCTTCTTCCTCTTCAGCCCTCCACTTGCACTCATCACTCTCCGCGTCATGGGCCCACGTCCCTCCTCATAACATGTCCATACCGAGCCAAACGACCGTTAAACCGTTGGTCGTCTGCCTAAGCTCTCTCCCGTCCTATCAGATTGCCGTCTCACCAAACATTTAGAGTGATGGAACAGTGAGTGTACTTGTGTATTGCGCTCACACTCGTGCACTATAATATCTCCTGCATAGTTTGCTGATCTCTGTTGAGATTGGCCGCCATGGTCAAAATCGGCCAGGAGGACTATTATTTTGTTAATTAATTACCTAACCAACCAACCCAACTTTATGTTTCAACACAAGATCATTTCACCATTGCCCGCTATTTTGTAAGCCCAAAAACTGGCTAGCTAAGCCGCCATACATCGTAACAAGCATGATTCCACTAAGATATTTCCGTTCACAGTACCCAATATTTTGTTTAGCGAAGCGAAAAGTTCAATTGTTTACCTGATACAAATAAACTGCTACGCGTAAATTACAGCCCATTGGTATTACAGCCGTAATTTTGTTACATATTACAGCTGTAATTCTATCATAAATTTCCGAACTGAAATTGCTTTGTTTATTACAGTCTGTAACCATTGTTTTCAGCGAGATGCGGTCTTATAAGTTTGTGAGATTTTTGTGGTAAGCGCTTGAAATACCGCAAATGTAAAGTCTAGATAACACAAGGATAGTCCTCTGATTCAAAACAGATGAATATATCTTTGAGTTCTTTGTACTGTCGGTAAGTTCACGTTCGCTTTGTTCTGTTATTTAAGCTTTTAAACAGTTCATAATTACGTTCAGATGAACATTGAACTCTTCGTCAGCGACCTACTTGAAGAAAGAAAGTGCATTGTTGTGCATCTCACTACAAAACACTAGTTTAGGACTATCAATGTGTGTGTTAGGTAAAAACTGTATATACCTCTACAGAATGTAAATTTGTAACAAATCGCTTTTTGACTCTGACAGCATTGATTTATCATTGCTCCCTGGTAACGTTTTTCCCCTCACTGTGGCCAAGACACCTTTAGCCATCACCCTTTATCAGTCTTGTGAGTCTGCTGGACTGGCAGTGAGAAATCCACTCTTCACCTTGTTCCTCACCACCTTCCGTCTGCCACCTTAGGTCTCATGGTGCAGACCTCCTGTACTTATCTATATATTTATTTATTACACATTCATACTGTAGGTTAAGGCTTTAGGGACTTAGGGACTTAGGGACCTAGGGACTCTTAGGTTTATAGGGTTTGAATAGGTAACTCTAACTCTATCTCTTATAGCATAATTTTCATGTGTAGTCAGCCGGTGCTTTAACAAGAGAACACACTTACATTCACATAAACAACAACTACACTTTACAACAACACTAGTCGGCGGCTGCACAAATTATGATCGTGAAATAAGTGGTTGCATTTTACATTCTTAGGCCGAAAACGAGAAACGATATCGTCAAAACGATAAAGTGTAAAGACTTCAGCACATCACGCTGCTAATTTCATCGCCCTTATTACATGCACATAAAATGCCAAAGTTTACACCTTGAAGTTCTGTCATGTGTAGGGTAAAACCAAGATACATGCCCCTCTTTTCTAAATCGCTTTATAACTTCAATTATAAAAATCAAAACAAATTATTTATGAAACAAATTAATTCTTGGGAAATTTGTCTACAAATTTATGAAAAGTAAAAAACGTTGTCCTCGATATATTCAAAGTATTATTGACTTTAGCGGACCTCTATATTTTGTGTCATCTATCCCATACAGGGAATAGATGCCCGACCCATATAAATTGCGTTTGAGATTGATGACTCACCGGAAAAATGGGCATCTATCCCCCAAAATCTTTGAATTCTTTTTAGCATTTTATGCTGTCGCAACGAGATATACAACTGAGTCAATTAAGATAGAGTTAGAGATTTTTTGAAAGATATGAAAAAAGTAATCCAATTTATCTGCGAAACTAATATAATTAAAATCGGGGCATCTATACCACTATATCTATCGCGGTTTCACCCTATTGGTGTCATAAAACGAAAAAATGATATCGTTTTTGTTTGTCGCAGTACGGCTTCTCGTAAGTAAATAGGTATTACTATTATAGGTTCGATCCCCGCACAGTACAAGCATAAGTGTGCATGAACATGTGTGTTTGTACTGGTCTGCAATGGGTGTTTTATATGTATGTATAATATGTATTTATCTACAAAAAAAAGTATTTAAGTATGTTTATCCGTTGTCTAGTACCCATAACACAAGCCTCGTAGCTTAATTTGGAACTAGAGAATTGGTGTGATTGTTGTGAAATATTTATTTTTTTATTCCACTATTCAAAGATTATGTCATCACTATCAGGTGTTATCCTCTTTATCAATCATCAAAACAAGTCGCTGATGATTCGGTCGAAAAGCACATTAAAATACAGAAAACAATTTTTAAAAGAACAAGACAATATAATTATATCTTGATATTTATTAAATAACCACAAGATATCATATAAAACCTAGATACTTACCCGCTTCGAACAATATCACAAGCTAATCCTCGTCTGATAGAAAAGCACAAACAGGCTCAAGCATCGTCTGAAGTGGAGGTCTTACTCTAACATGTCAACTTTTCTTGAAGTCACACCACACTTGAACAGACAAACTAGTTACTATGTTATTTCGTTAACTATTTTACAAAAAATAACAATCTATAGCCTTAAAAAAGGTGCACTTTATGTCGCTTTCATAGTTCCCTTTACAAATTTGCCAATAATATAATGTTTTTAATATATACTATACCATGCACCCCACGCTTTTTACTCTACTGTAATATAAATTCTTTGTACTGAGAAATTATGTTTTCTTTTTTAGTTAGCAATGAAAGCGTGTTTTTTTTTGTTTTTAAGTATTTTTTTTGTTTATAAGGATAATGGAAAATTCTTATCAAATTATTGCATTGTCATCGGAACTTGATACGTTTGCAAAGTTTCAAATTAATCCGATTTCTAAAATTTGGTAAAAATTGAGCTCAAAGATTCCGTTACATACATACATACATACAGCCCGAGCTAATAAAAGCGTGTTAAAAAAAAGACTAAGTAGGTGCGCCACTGGGCAACAGAAAATTAACAAAAATCCGTGGTCAAATCCCAAATGGAAATGTGTCATTTAGATTAATTAAATTAAATTAAATTATTTATTGCAGTAACCAAATTTTTACAATACGTATATTAATAGTGATCTAAGACACCTTTTAAGCAAAATTTTGCCTGTGTTAGGTGCCTTCGCTCTTCCATAGCTACAGTATATAAATCTTACTATCTAAATTTATTTATTTATTTAAAAAGGAACACCAACAGTATACATATATATATACATTGCTCATCTTAAATTTAAACCTTAGTATTTACATCTTATATGTATACCTATTATAGGTGAACACAACATTCGTGACAAACAATAACAGTAAATATTATGTTAAATACATATTAATAAAAAAGAGATAAATAAGGTCCTTACATATGAAATTGGCGTTTTGTCGTACTGGCCACTTTGATCACAAATTTTTCCTATTTGGTTAGGAATTCGAAATTCAAATTTATACAGCTATTTCCACATGTAGTTGTGTTTCGTAAACCGTCATTCATTTGTTTTTTTACTTATCTTTTTTCTGTTTGCATCGCTCAATTTACAAAATGGAAAATTTGAAATATCGCGTTATTTACGAGTACGAGTTCCACCGTGGCACCAGTGCTGCGGAAACGGCTCGAAGGGTTAAAGATGTGTATGGCGGTTGTGTCGCAAAAGAAAACACAGTGCGTTTTTGGTTCCAACGTTTTCGTTCTGGAAATTTCGACCTGCAAAACAAGCCCCGTGGACGGCCGGAGACCCAAGTTGATAATGAAGAATTGAAGGCTATTGTGGAAGCGGATCCATCGCAAACCACGTCCGAGTTAGCTGCAGGCTTTGGCGTTAGTGATAAAACTGTTTTAATCCACTTGAAGCAAATTGGGAAGATTAAAAAACTTGAAAGGTGGGTTCCTCACGAATTGAGTGAAGCAAACCGGCAAACGCGCGTCAACTGCTGCGTTACATTACTTGACCGGCACAATAACGAAGGGATTTTAAATCGAATCATTACCTGTGATGAAAAGTGGATTCTCTACGATAATCGGAAGCGCTCATCGCAATGGCTGGACCCTGGCAAGCCAGCCAAAGCCTGCTCCAAGCGAAAATTGACCAATAAAAAGTTACTTGTAAGCGTTTGGTGGACTAGCGCCGGTGTCGTTCATTACAGTTTTCTCAAATCTGGCCAGATGATTACGGCAGATATCTATTGTCAGCAATTGCAAACCATGATGGAAAAGCTAGTTGCTAAACAACCAAGGCTGGTCAATCGCTCTACGCCACTGCTGCTTCACGACAACGCTAGACCACACACTGCACAACAGACGGCTAGCAAATTAGAAGAACTTCAATTGGAATCTCTAAGGCATCCACCGTACTCCCCGGACCTTGCTCCAACAGATTACCATTTTTTTCGAAATTTGGATAACTTCTTGCAAGGGAAAAAGTTCAACTCAGATGGGGCAGTCCAAGTCGCCTTCAAAGATTTTATTGATTCCCGTTCGAATGGTTTTTTTAGTAAAGGGATCAATGAACTACCTATGAGATGGCAAAAGTGCATAGATTACAATGGCTCATACTTTGATTAAATAAATATGCTATATAAAAAAATTTCGACTTTTTGTTCCTCCCATACAAAACGCCAATTTCATAGGTAAGGACCTAATAATATATATTCAGCTGAAACACTGTACAGACAAGTAATTCAATCCTCTTCCATAAGCTTAGAGAGCCCTTTTTTAAATTTTGGTAAAGAGTCATTGAAAATGTCAACTTTCCCAGGGCACAACTCATTATAAAGTGAGCAACATCTTACAAAAGAAGCGTGACGTCCAAGGTTGGTCTTTGTTGGAGGCAAAGCAAATGTTTTTTTAATCGGGTATCGAAATTAACGGGTAAATTAACAGGCTTCTAGTTTAAGATTAAGATTTAGATGCACATTTACTACAATCCTTTATAATTTAATGTTGAGTTATGATTCAATTATAAAAAAACTTATACAGATTATCTAATAAAGATTTGTATATCTTAGTCAGGAAAGGGTTAGTCCAGCACAAAGCACAAAAATTAGTGGTACAGGTTGAGCGTTTCGGACTTTCTTTGTGGAAAACATGGAAGTGAGGCGACCCTGCTGCGACCTGAGTAACAGAGACAGATAACGTGGAAAATACAGACCATACAGCGTATTATAGCGTATTACAGGGTAGGTGCCCAGTTCTGTCGTATTCAGTTCATAGAGCAAACTATAAATGGCACAGCTGGGACTTGCCAGCCAATTGATTTTTATAGTTCTAGAACTAGCTCCTTTCTCGGTTCCATGTCTCTTTTGAACTTTAAATGGGTTTGGACAAAGGATATCTGTGTTGTTTATATACAAGCAGCATAATATACTTACAATATTTTGTTTTATAGTGGGTAGTGCCTACCTACGGTTACGGCCTAAATATCGTGTGAGTAGGTATATAGGGTGTAAAAAAAACCTTAACGAAGCCGAATACCACATTATCTACCAATTTTTACGATATTTTTTTTCCTTTACACCATACCTGGGAAGTTAACGGTTACTGAGGAATTGATGGTTAAATTTTGAAAAAGAAATTGATGATTGAGCACGCCCCGCGGTCACTTTTCAGCGTGTGCGCTGCACATTGCGGGTTTGAATTAAATAGTTTTTTTTTATGTCAAAAATAAAAGTTGTTTCCCAGCCAAAATTTCTTTTTTCGATTTGGTTTGATGTACTGAACGCGTGGTTGACGGCTTTGCTAAGGTTTTTTTATACCCTGTATTTTGTAGCATAAAGTAATTTAGTAAGACAGAATACCAAATATTAATGTTTCATGTCCATGATTAAAAAAAAACAGAATAGTAGGCACTGGAAATTACTCATACATCCCAAGAGACACACTTTCGGATAATCAGTCAGTCATTGTGAGCGAAAATATTACGCAGAAAAAAAAAGACTATGAAGGTGAAAAAACCGGGAAAATTCCGATATTTTTCGCTATTGTCTCTGTTCATCGGACGTTCTTGATGATGGATCTATTTGGGGTCGGAAAATGGATGGTTTTGGTGGTAAAATTATAGTAACACATTTTAAGGGATTTTAATGGAAATTTTACAGTCGTTTAATACGTTACGATTAGACTGATTCAGCCGTTCAGGGCTCAATCAAATGGGGTAGTAAAAATACGTAACATGTTTTTTTTAAAATTTTCATGTCTCATGTAATTGAAATTTTACATCATTGACGATAACATACTAATTCTAAAAGTACTGCGTAAGAGATAGTTTTACCATAATAATAATTCTTTACATTTCATATTTTAAACGCTTCGCGATATCATTTTGTAGGTACTAAATAGTTATAATATGACATACCTTAGATAATTACTTTGTTTTAAACGAGTAGTAGTTTCAAGACAGTGTTAATTTATAATACCTTAAGAAAATATTTGTGCTCTCTTTAGCCTGAGACCCAGGTTTGTAACCTAGTTCAGGTAAAGAAAGTCTTCGGTCAACATATTATTTTAAACAATTATTTACTATTTTCCATTTGAAACAAAATAAATGATGAAAAATGATTTTAGAAGTCCTCGTTAACTACACAGACACATCTGGATGGCAAGTGTAGTGTCGTCGGTTACACAACACAACTAAATTTAATATAGCATTCGTGTTAATATGTCGTAAGCGCGACTTTAACGCCCCGTGAACGAATTCCACAAACAGAGTTACAGGATAATACAGTTTCAGTAGGCTTAAAAAGTTCAGCGTGAGTCATCATTATCACTGGGTTTTTTTTTGGATTTTCAGAGATTTCAATTCAACTCAATTTGTGTGGGCTGGGTGTCTACATATTCATTATATCCACTCAACAGTCCACGGCCGCCGCCGATGCCTTAATCGTAAGATTCATAAGGTAGCCAAGAGTTTTTTTTATTTATTTTAATTTTTAGACACGACTGAAATATCGTAGTTGATATTTTAATTTTTTGTTGCCAGGATGTGAATTAGACCATTTACTGTATAAAAAGGTAGTTACACCTGGATATTAAAATCTCCGTACTCAATGGATGCTTCAAGCAAGCATTAAAACTAAGGAATTGGATGAGAAAATGTATTGCGGTGATTATCCTACTGCATCTCCTTGTATTCTACACCAGTTTAAACTTTATGGGAATTAAAATGTTCCCTCCCGGCTACGAATGTTGCAGTAAACATCAAAAATTAAACTTTATGACGTGTCAAGGAATAAAACATTGTTTTATATGTTGGTAACTGCCTTAATTTATCCTATAATACAAGCAAAAGAAGCAAAAGTGCGACGCCAACAAATCACATTTGAAAAATTGTGATATTAATAACTAAATAGAAAATTGAAAAGGTGAAAAAGAAAATTAATTTTATGACACTACTTTTCTTGAAAGTATATATTTTTTAAATTGATGAAATAGCTACGTACTTCGACTCGGAAAAGTGATTAAAGCGTATTCGCTAAGAACCTTTGCGATAGACAGGGCTTTTGATTAAAAAAATAGGAGCTGCGGTGACACAATCGGATACACGAACGGGAAGAAAAATATGTTACTCTTATAACGCCCTCTTTTGGCCTCAGGGCTTTAAGTAGAAAGAAGAAAGTTTAGAAGCTGAAAAAGAGGATTATTTTGCTTTAAATTTCCACTAAACGACGCCAGCGCAGGAACTAAAATACGTCCGACTGTAATCACCCGAAAAAGCCAGAGCTGGAAGTCGCAGGACTTACAATACCCACAACTCACAACGTGACACAGAAAATGCACCTGGAATCACAACACTGACACCAACAAAACACTCGACGTGTTTCGCCACTACACGTGGCATGCTCAGGAGATGTCGCTGCGACAGACTACGAGCGAAATTTAAAGCAAAATAATCCTCTTTTTTAGCTTTAGTCATGGATTTCGGCAAAGTAACGCCTGATTCCATCAACTATAGAATGTTTAGTACCTCCTTACTACATTACTGAAATGTTGTTATACAGCCTTCACAGTTCACCGCGTGTCCCGTTCTATCGATTTGTACAAACTTCGGCATATTGAGGTCAAACTTTTCGGTAGCGATATATTCATGCTAAAGTATATTTTGTCACCTGGTGATATTTCATGTCTATTTACCTATATATTGGTTACCTTATCGTGTCTAGTGGTTGTAAATAATATAAGCATGTTAACTATTTCTATTTTTCGGCAAGCTCCGATGTGGACTATGTTTGCGGTGCAGTGCAAACTATGGCACACTTAACATCGTGCCCAGCGTGCCCCAACACCTGCACGCCAGCGGATTTAATGAACTGCAGCTGATCCGCAATACAAGCGGCTGAATTCTGGGCTGCGGTGTATTTCCTCGTGTTCCATCGACACGCTAAGAAGAAGAAGAATTTCTGACGACGACTTTGGTGTAATGGTTAAGAAGTTGAGTATGAACCAAAAGGTCGCGGGCTCGATCCTCGCATTGTACAACCATTTGTGTGCATGAACATGTCTGTTTGTACTGGTCTGGGTGTTATATGTATTAATATAAGTTTATTTGTAATACCGCTGTTGATTCTTATATCTGTAACACAAGTGCTTAAGCTACTCACCACAGAGTTAGATCAATGTTTGTGATGATTTTGTATATTATTATTATTACTTCTCGATATAAATGCAGGCTTAAGACTTTAATAAAACCGTTAGCATTCTACTGGAACTAAGCATAGATGGTATTATTCTTAACAGTTTAACATAACTGCAAGTACAATCAAAACGTTAGGTAAATAATTCAAGACATACATACGAAAATGAAACACGTCCGTTTCAGTGTATTGAATCAATTTACACCTAAAAAGCGTACAGTTCAACCAATATTTTTAATTTGACCAAAAGAGATATAACAAGTAGGTATAGCGTATTTTTTTCCTTGCTACCTTAAAGTTGGTTTATTTCTACGTTACATCATTTTGACGACCGCTTGGTGCAGTAGTCTACATGTCAGACTTCTAAAACCAAGGGTCGCGGGTTCGATACCCGCATAGTACAAACATATGTGTGCATGAACATGTGTGTTTGTACTGGCCTGGGTGTTTTCTATGTATAATATGTATTTATTTACAAAAAAAGTATTGAAGTATGTTTATCCGTTGATATTACCCATAACACAAGCCTCGTAGCTTAATTTGGGACTAGAGAATTGGTGTGATTGTTGTGAAATATTTATTATTATTATTATGACACGTGTGCAACAAACAGTACTGTAAAAATAAAGTCGTGACTCTTGCTGAACATTTTTCGGCAAAGAGCCCATTTCCCAAGTCAGTGTTTACCATTAAACTATACTGTTATCCGTCAGTTTGACAGGTCGTCCATCATTTTGACGCCCTATTTTGATTCGCTGCATGTTGTTTCAGTGTCGAATTCAATAAAGACTGCTCAAGGTGAAATAATATCGACACGCCAGCCAACGCGTTTTTAACTTTGAAAAGTTACTGTTGATGGATCGATAATCATATTGTTGGGGGAAAAACACTTTCCCACATTACGGTCGGACGAACCAATTCAAAATGGGGGATTTTTTTTTTCATCCCACCATTTCGGTAAGAGTATTTTTGCTCTTCAATATCTGAGTGGAAAAGCCGTTTTTATTCACTGGAGGATAAAGTAAATCGAATTTAGAACATCGTGTGCACTAAGTTTGTGAATTAAAAAAATCATTAAACCTATTTATTATATATAACCTACACGCACACACACACACGCACACACACACGCACGCACACACACACGCAAGCACACACACACGCACGCACACACATATGCGTTTTTGTGATTGTAGCTATAAGATTTTTGTTTTGTTGTTGATTTGTTGTTAAGTTTATAATTAAGATTTATATTGCTAAGGAAGAGTGACTCCCTCTGGCACAGGTGCTATGCACTTGAAAGATCGAGTCTACACTAATATTGTTGTTATATTCTTTGCAACGAATAATAGTTATTTGTTATAAAAGAGTGCAAAGTTGCTTTTTAACCGCGTGTTCAAATTTGATGACCGAGCAAGCGAAGGATGAGCGTTAGCGAGGGAATCAAAAGAGCACGAGGTTAAAAATCTTTGCACTCGAGTGCAACACGTAACTTTTCATTCCACCTTAGCGAGGAAATGACTAAATGCAAAAAAACCGTTGACAATCACAAGATAGGTACTTTTATTTAAGTTTAGGTGTTAACTACTACATTATGACAGGTAAGTATTATAGAATAATCTTTAAATTATAACAAAATAATACTTAGATATAATTAATCAAAATTGAAAGTAACGTTGCTACAGTTATTTAAATTGAGTGTTATATTTTTTTTGGGTACTGTAATATTGGTGTTAGTCACTTGTGTACTGTTTTTCGAGTGCTTGCTTTCTTGTTCTCGGATAATTCTATAAAATATGCCAGCAAAACGTTTTCTGAGAAAGTTTTGGCCCCTTTTGCTAGTCGCCACGTGTTGAACATAACGTACTGTTTTAAATACTTCTCGCGTGATTGTTGAGGGAGAAAGCTCATTTGCGCAATATTAACAGTTTCCTCGTGTCGCTAGAATCACTCATTTTAGTTTTTTCACTTGCATTCAAGTTTCTTGTTTTTAAATAAGGTTCAACAATGACGTGAAAAAATGCCGCGTAAAAAACCGCCTACAAAGCAAATTGAAAAAAGAACACCAAGAAGGTTCCGAGTTTGAGTTTTTAACAAATTAAAAAAATGTTGTATGATATATTTGGCACCATAGAGGTAGCAATAAAGAGGTTTAATGATTTTTTTAATTCACAAACTTAGTGCACACGATGTTCTAAATTCAAATTTACTTTCACCTCTAGTGAATAAAGACGGCTTTTCCACTCAGATATTGAAGAGCAAAAATACTCTTTCCGAGATGGTGGGATGAAAAATATTTTTTCATTTTCATTTATTGCTATCTCTATGGTGCCAAATATATCATACAACTTTTTTTTAATTTGTCAAAAACTCAGACTCGGAAACTTCTTGGTGTTCTTATTACAATTTGCTTTTGTATGCGGTTCATTGTTAACTTATAATAAAAACAAGAAACTTGAAAACAGGTGAAAAAACTAAATGAGTGATTCTAGCGACGAGGAAGTTTGTTTGACGCCAACTGATACTGTTAATAATGCGCAAATGAGTTTTCTCCCTCAACAATCACGCGAAAAGTATTTAAAACAGTACACAAGTGACTTACCAATATTACAGTACCTAACAAAAATATTACACTCAATTTAAATAACTGTAGCAACGTTACTTTAAAATTTTCTTAATTATAACTACGTATTATTTTGTTATAATTTAAAGATTATTCTGTAATACTTACCTGTCATAATGTATTAGTTTATACCTAAATTGAAATAAAAGTACCTATCTTGTGATTGTAAACGTTTTTTTTTGCATTTAGTCATTTCCTCGCTGAGGTGGAATGAAAAGTTACGTGTTGCACTCGAGTGCAAAGATTTTTCACCTCGTGCTCTTTTGATTCCCTCGCTAACGCTCATCCTTCGCTTGCGCGGTCATCAAAATTGGACACGCGGTTAAAAAGCAACTTTGCACTCTTGTATAACAAATAACTATTACTGTCGTTCAGTTGTCGAAATACTGTTCAAAAACTATAGATTAAGATATACAGATAAAAGGTAGATATTAGCGTCGTATATCCCTCTCTAACAACTATTAAATGAAAAAGTTGCAAGAAAGTCTTCCAAACAAAAAACGTAGTTCAGACTTTTTGCAAACGAAGTCGACAGCGATTTCAGTCATCATATACGGCCTTTAGTTCTTATCCATTTTTTTTTTAAATTAGGATTACTAGTAGGTGCCACATAATGTCTAAAACAATCATTTTCACGTTTCAAAATTCGCACAAATCAAGTTTCCGTTTTACGCCAAATACGGCCAGTGACCCCGTGCGTGTCCGATTCCGTAAAATGACATACCCTATTTTTGATATCTCATTTGCTAGTAGTAAGTAGTAGTTTAGTATTGAACTTAGTAATAAGGCTGCGTGTAAATAATCAAAGCATATTTAACTATGTCAAGTACAATAGCTTTAAATCGAAGCTTCTAAAGCTGCAAAAAATAATTATTTTGCTTTAAATTTCCACTAAAACCAACAAGGCGGGAACCTAAATAATTCCAACTGTAACCACTTGAAAAAAACTAGAGCTGGAAGTCGCAGGACTTACAATATTACTTTCAACGTGACACAGAAGATGCTCTTGGAAACACAACACTGACTCCAACAAAACACACGACGCGTTTCGCCACTACACGTGGCATCCTCAGGAGATGTTGTCGCTTCGACAGATCACGAGCTACGCTTCCAATTTCAAACTTACAATCAGCAAGGCAATACGCAACAAACAGCTCACAACAAACAATAGCAACCTAAAGGGGACGATTCCATCGCACTGGGATACTTCATAGACAATTGCAATAAGGTTTTACTTTTATAACAAATTTGAACTGAATAGTAGGAATCAAATGCATAGCACCACATTTCCACTCTACAACAGCACTAAGCAAAAACAAAGGAAATCAAACGCCGCAGATGCGTGCTGGATATGACGTCACTCACACCAATAAAGATGAGTGTTGTGTCGCCAATCTATCGATAGTTTGAAAACTAGTACGGTCTGATTTTTGTTTTCCAAGTTGCCTGAGCTCTATTACTCATGAGTATGTCTTTGTTTCAATGACTAACTGAAAAACTGTGCATGAGATAATGAGACGATAAAAATAAGAAATTGATAGTGGTGTGTTCCCTTTAGACTATAACTTGTATCTTTTCAAGAAAATAGTTAGGTTGTTACCAGGCAGACATGATCAATCCTCGGCCCATCGTCACTTACCATCAAGTGAGATTGTGGCCAAATGTCTGGATAATAGTCCACCTGGCCGATTTCGACCACGGTGGCATATCTCAACAGAGATCAGCCAACTACGAAGGAGATATGTGATATGTGCACAAGTGTGAGCGCAATACACAGGAGCACTCACTGTTCCATCACTCTCAAAGGTGAGAGGCAATCCGACATGACCGGAGAGAGATCAGGCGCAAGACCAACGGCTTAACGTACTTTCCGAGGCACAGGGGTGTAACACCGCCAACTTCCCGACTCCGAGCAGTTTTTGAGAAATTCATGACAGAAAATCTCAGAAACAATTTTGCTTCGACCTTGGGTTCGAACCCAGGACCTCTTGCATGTAAGGCAGAAATACTGCCACTCGAGGCAACGAGGCAGTTTAAATGTCTGGATAGCAGAATCCTACTACTATTATAAAGGCGAAAGTTTGTAAGTATGGATGTATGGATGTATGGATGTATGGATGTTTGTTACTCTTTCACGTAAAAACTACTGAATGGATTTGAATGAAACTTTACCACAATATAGCTTATACATCAGAATAACATATAGGCTACAATTCATAAAGAATTTTTAAGATAAAGGCTTTCCACGCGGACGAAGTCGCGGGCGGCCACTAGTATAACATAAAAAAATGAGTAGGTAAGTAAATATTTTGAAAACTGAATAAACTATCGATATGGTCTATCAGGCGCGTCACTAGTTCAAACTTCCGGACATTCAGACAGTTGACAACCCTGTCCAAAGCATGACTAGTAGCGGCTAGTTGGGAGGAAAACGATGCTTTGCGATATACCTACGTGACGTGACGTGACGTGACTTTGCGTATATCCATGCTGTCGGTAGAGATAGATAAATAGAAAATACTTTTACTGAATATTTCACACGGAACAAATGCAAGAATGTTTATTATGTAGGAATTTAAAAAGGTTCGTTTCCTGCGTCAGTTTGTTTTTCGATTGCGAAAATTAAATTAAATTAGAAATAATTCTCGAGGTTTGCAACGTGAGTGTATATCAGTAAGTAGCGTGGTTGGAATCAACAGTGGTATTACAAATAAAGTTAATAAATACATATGACACCCAGACCAGTACAAACAGACATGTTCATGCACACAAATGTTTGTACAGTGCGGGGATCGAACCCGCGAACTCTTGGTTAACAGTCAACTTTTTGACCATTAAATTAAAAGAAAAGAACCGGATAATTATAAAATACTAGTAATGCAACATCAATCAACATCTATGTAAAGACTGCTTGAACGGATCTAAAGTAAATGGTGAAAATTAACCACGCATAAGGTAGGTCGGTACCTCACCTCAACTATGAGGTGGTACTAGCCATACTCCACCACGCAGGCCCAGTGCGGATTGGGGGAGGGGTTGTTTATGTTGGGGTGCCAGGTCAGACAGCCTCCTCGTGGCGCACCCCGGGCAACTGGCGTCGAACGGTTTTCGGCGTCAGGCTGATGGTCTGACAGCGGCGGCGGCGGTTGAGCCCACATCCAGCTGGGCTCCCGCGGGGCTTCTACGCCCCGGTCTTGGGTTCTACTCCCCTTCTCTCGTCTCGGAGAGGATCGCGTGGAGTGGCCCGTAATTGATGGAGCGCTTGGCGCTCAGCAGGTTAAGCCTGCGAGGCAAGTAGGGCCGACGGGGCATCTGCCCGGGTCCGAAGTGCGGTGGCGCGGCAGGTCTCGTCAACTCGGCGGGCCTGTCGGGCAAGCCGTTACCCCAGTGGGGCCGGTGGTCGTCGGGACGTTTGTCCGGGCCGAGAGGCGGGGGATCCTCACTAAAAAGCCCCCCTGTTACCTCACTGAGAGGCCAGGAGCCTACGGGCTGAGTGGTAGAAAACCACAATAAAAAGTTACCCCTAGTTCCAGAGTCACGCAGAGGGGCTCTGGGGCGCATGACTGGTGGGGTCACACCGGTCTCGACATCTCTCCTGAGAGACGGCGCCAGTGTACCGTCTGGAGTGGGATGAGATCTCCTCACCCCACTCCGTGGAGATCCGCCCTCCTGCTTAGAGGGCGGACGTTGCTGCTGGCAAGGGTCGCGGGACTGTTGAGACACCGCGGCCCCTGCTGTCACAGCCACACGCAGCGGGCTTCGTCAGGTTTTAGTGGGTATACCCGTATCAGGGGGAGTCCCACACACGCCCCTCCGGTCCCCAACGGAGGGGTACGGTGCGTAATTGACATTTCCTGACGTTAAAAAAAAAAAAAAAAAAAAAAAAAAAAGGGGTTGTTTATGTCTACTTTCAGATGTTAATGCCGGACAAGGGCCTTTGACTAGGCTAAACGACTGATATCTATTGGAATTGACTAGATGGCACCACCAATCGTTGACATACTTTTTATTATCTGCCAAAACGGTCTGCCTCCATAGATTTTGTATGGGAATACATGAACGTGACGTCACGGCCATGTATCAGAAATCGGAGTCAATTGACCGAATATTTATTGAGTTTTATGTGTTTAAAAATTGGTTTCTACAGCTTTTTGAAAATATATTGGTTGTATTAACTTCATAGGGGCTATTCTTTTTAAACGCCATGGTCTTGAAAATATTTAAGATAGGTGTCATCATGCCAATTAACCGGGACCTACAGCTTAATTTGCCTTCCGAAGCACGAAGATTCTCTTAGTAGATGTCACTTAAATGGGCGCAATGGTCACCCATTCTAAACACGACCGTTAAAACCACTAAAACGAAAGTTATTGTAAACCGTATGTTGTATATGTTATTAGATGTTTACTCAGGGACTTTTCGCAGTACTTGAAGAGCAATAAACAAGCATATTCCGCGAACCTGTACCCAAAATTGTTTGTTACCAACTTTAATCATATATTTTAACTTTATTGCTCAGTTAAGTTAAAGTGTTCCGTTGCCGGCGGACCAGACTTACCTATAATGTATAATTGATATCATCATTGGGTTTTTCTTTTTCATTTTTGATCTTTCTACTTTTGATATTTTGATAAAAAGCTTTTTATTGTTGTCTGTGTGTAGGTATATTACGAAATTGTATATTTTCAGGTCGTATACACTTGCAATAAAATTGAACAATCGAAAAAGTCAGACTAAAATTCATAGATACTTATACAGCCTTATACTTATAAAACCACATCCAGCTGGTCATTAACCTATAAAACCAAATAAAAATTATCATTTTCTGAACATGATAATATCCACTCTTTCATTAAGATTGGACAGCATAAGTACCTACTCGATGTCCGCATATTTCGTTTCGGTCGACACCCTCTATCACTCAGCGAGTGACAGGAGTACTCTGAGGCACTCATTCAGATTCTTGTCCCATCTGAACATTGATGACACAGTAGTATTTATTTATATAGTATATATGTTTTTTTTTTTCATTTTTTAATACAACATCATCACCATCATTGATCTGACTCCGTGTTAAGTAGCTAAAGCACTAAGTGTTACAGATATTAGAATCAACAGTGGTGTTACAAATAAACTTAAATAAATACATATAACACCCAGACCAGTACAAACAGACATGTTGATGCACATGTTTGTTTGTATGTTTTAAACTTCAGCAGAGAATATAGCAACTTAGCAAGCCATACAAAAATGAAGCCAAAATATAAATGTCACTTAACGTTTGTGTTTTTATATTGTTTGTTTGTAGGAAATAAAGACGGCAACTACGAACAAGACAGACGGACATTGATAGTCTTGGTCTTAAGATAGTATTAAAGCACAGTATTTTTATTTAACCATGAAATATTAAATATCCATACGTACCCCCATACGGCCTTGTTCTTTAACTTTAACTGCATAGATAGATGGAAGGGCGGATCCTCCAAACACAAGCATTGTTTGCTTAAATGGAGGTTCCAATGTAGGTATTTTATGATAAGGCAAGAACATTTCGAATGAATAAATATATTTATCTACGGACATATCATTAGTGCTCTAAAATGCGTTCAGAAACCGTAGGAAATGACCAGCATTACTACAACCAATTTTACTATGAGAACTTTCTTATCTGTGGCAGTAGGTAAAATCTGTACTGTAATGTTATAACAGTATCAATTTCTGTAAGGTTATGACTTTAAATTTGGAACAGCTGTCAAAACTAAAGTAGGTCTCTATTCTAGTATCCATTGATATTAAAGCAGTTATCGATATGAAACGTCCAATTCAGTATGTTTTTTAATCCAAATCGCACGACATATGATCACGAGTGACATGAGGATAGGGACTTCATTCGTTTGTCTATGATATAAAAAAAATCGTCGTGACGGAGGATTGAATTACCCGCCATTACTGTTGTCATTCATTTGCAATGCAGGTCATTTCCCTACGACCTCTGAACCCATCTTAGAGTACTTATGATATGTGTGTAGATAAAGTAGTGTATGCAACTGTACATAATTAGGCCTTAAAAAACTCGTGTGATGCTATTATGAAACTCGCTGACGCTCGTTTCATAAAACCACACTCGTGTTTTAAGGCCCCTCATTATGTATCAGTTGCATAAACTACTATTAATTATCATTTATTATTATACGTGTTGTTAAACTACGGGAGAGTACAGACAACTGCCAGTATTCAAAATGTTTTTTCAATCAATTTTCGTTTTATTGTTCATTAACACACAGTTAATTTTTTTATGCAAATGGGTTGCATAAAAAATTAAAGCGTTTTTGAATATTAAGAAGCTAGAAGCCGAAGTGTATTCTTCAAATTATGAGCTAAGGTTTTGACGAAAGCTTTCAATTATTTATTTTACTTTATTATTTTTTGGGAAACATACAGTTATAACATTACATAACAAAATAGGTATTTAAAATAACGCATAGAGTAAAGCATTTTCTTTTTAATGTAAGAATAATACGAGTACTGATTTACTGGTAAGGATTATTTCCATTTTATTTAAATTGACATTAGTATTATAATTATTAGTATAATTGATATTATCATAATATATTTATATAGGTATTGCGTATATTCATTTATGCGTTATTAACCACAATTTACCTTTCTCATTTAATTTTTACTGCACCCATATCGCCTTCTTTCTGCATGACCTTGAGTTTGACTGGCAGAAAATGCTTTTAGCCTTAAGTCCACCCTTTGTACATATCTTGTGCAATAAAGTTTAAAAAATAATAATAATAATTATTAAATTTAAGACTGAACGATTATAACTCAAAAACTTTATTAACGTGACCAAAAGCCACTTATTTGAATGAAAATACAAACGTGCGTTGTATTTACGATTGTTACAAAGCGAGGCAAAGAACAATCGGAATAAAGAGGTTTTATAAAATTACGGTAAAATGGTTCAACAGATCGTTAGTTACTTTAATTGATGCTTGAAGGAAAACGTGTAAACTTTTTGAAAAGTTTCAACTATTTAGCAATTGTAATGTCTACAATCAAATGATCAATTCAATGGGATCTCAATTGACTCAGTAATCTATAGATAAGCAATCTTATTGTCTCAATACACTCCCAGAGATTTATCGTTTGATTGTTATCATGAGCTGTTTCGTAGTGGGTACCTATCATTAATTCTATTGAGCCATTTATGTTTTATTAAACTTTTTCCCGAATAGTCATTAGATATTTGAAGACGGCTTTTTAGGGTTCCCTGCCTCAAGAGAAATAAAATTTAACCCTGATAAATAGTATCATTACTTTGTTGTCCGTCTGCCGATACAAAATACGACTTAATCTTGGGAAATGTCTACTGCGGTCGATATCGAGATGAAAAAAAAAACACAATCTGTCACCCTTTAGCCGCTACAGGAGCTTACAGCTTCAAAAAATCATATAAAATGATGGAATCAGGCGTTACTTTGAAAAAACCCATGACTAAAGCTGAAAAAGAGGATTATTTTGCTTTAAATTTCTACTAAGCGTTTAGTAGAAATTTAAAGCAAAATAAGCTTCTTTTTCAGCTTCAAAAAATAAATCTTTTAATTGACACATCACGTTCTTAAGAACACATATCTTTGTCAAACTTGAAGGCAATTTATGTTCTTGTTGAATTGGAATTAAAAAGGAGTTGAAACAGGAACTAACTGTCGGAAGTTATTAAGCTTTAGGGAAGATTCACGGAAACTTTAAACACTATTACCTACATGCCTGCTTAAAAACTCATTAGAGGAGAGCGTTAATTGAGCCAATTTTCATATGATTGAATACGTATTTCAACACCATTAACGCAGTAATTATAACCCCTGCTGAAGATGCGAAAGCAAAAGGTAATTAAACGTAATTACGATCTTATTAAACCAGTCCCGCAGAATCTGATAACATACAATTTGCGTTCACACGACCCGTCTCTATCTCTCAAAGGTATTCTCTATCTAAGTGGTAGCAAATATTTGAATTTTAGTATTCAATTTCGGACTTTCCAACGATGACTTAGAATTCGCATTCTATTTAGATAGCTTGGTACAGTCGCAAGCAAAAGCCAGGTCAGAAAAATGCAGGTAACGACTCTATCGCAACACTTTTTGAAATTAAATTCGTCGAAAACCTTTTTAGCTTTCACTTTTCCTAACGTGTTTGTATTGAATTTTTTTAAGTAAATTGTGGCGCAGTGGTTGCATCGCTTTGGTAGTGATACCTAAAGTTAAGCAACCTACGGCGCGGTCATGTTTGGGATGGGTGACCATTCTGACCATTTAAGTGACGTCTATTTACAAGCATCTCCGTGCTTCGGAAGGCACGTTAAGCTGTTGGTCCCGGTTAATGTCGATAGATATTAGTCGTTAAGCCTGGTCAGAGGCCCTCGGGCGGCTTAATAACATCTGACAGTCACTTACCTTACAAACATCCCTCCACCAATCCGCACTGAGCCTGCGTGGTGGAGTATGGCTCGAACCGCCTCATAGTTGAGGTGAGGCCTGTGCCCAGCAGTGGGACGTATATAGGCTGATGAGTTGAGAAGTAAATTGTAACGTTTGTAGGGAGTTTTGAAGTTCTTCGATATTACTATTATTATCGTTAGATTTTTAAGCTGACTATCCACAAAACCATTATGCTGATGGCAACGAACTTTCGGAATACAAGCATTTCAGCTTTTCAAAAGCTTAACCACGAATATTCTACGGTTATTCTGAAATAAGATCATATTTATTGTAGCAATTAAAGTCCCGGAGAGGATTCGCGAACTTAAAGTACATAGAATAAGCTGTAAAATGAAAGCGTTTCGGAATTATTTTCATTGAAGGACTGTGGTGTTTGAGTGGAAAAAGAGCCGGATAATATTTAGATAGAGTCAGGTAGAAAATCGCTATCAAATCGAGAATTTAGAGGACTTCCATTTAATGTTTTAGATTATCTTGTTGCATTTTTACATAAACTTTTTTATGAAAGTTAAATTATTGGTTGCATTAATCATTGTCCCGGGCTGACTGCTGCTCGGTATCCTCGGCTCGGGCGTGTCATATTTTTTTTAAATCAATATCTTTTCTACGACTTTTTTTGCAATTATATATACTCATACCAAACTACAACTTTTTACTTATAGTCTCTGAGAAAACCGCGAACAGACATGGCAAAACTAGGTAATTAACAAAGGTACCCAAAAGCACCTTTTTAAGTATTTCTCATTTCGAGAAGTTGACCTCAATTGCGAATTCAAGAATAGAAAAAGTTACTTGTCTCAGTAAGTAAATGGCTACGTATTCCGCTTATATATGTATATATTCCGCTATAACTTTCTCATTTATTTCTTACAAATTGAGAAGGTCTTCTTAGTACGCCCTCATTTTATTCAAGCTAGTAATTTGTATTATAGTCATTTTTTTCGTCTTTGATGACGCAATGAGTCCTTCAGCGGTCTGCCCTGTGACGTCACAGCTCTTTAAATATTAATATAAGCCTCTGCAGTGCTTGATGCTCTATTCTGTAAGCCAGTGTTAGAAGTTCTAATGTTAATTTTTATCCCAGTCACACATGTTAGTTCCGGTTGTCGGAGATTAAGAACACAGCACTCGTGTGTGGTATGACGGAGCTACTCGTGTAGGGCCCTCTGAAATGTTTTAGCCGAGAGAAAACTTCTTCGTAACTAGGACAAAATAAACTAGGAGTTAAGCTTATCTTACATATGAACCTTGCATACGAGGAATATGTGTTACGTTACTATCAACATTGATTCTGTAACATTTCCGAGGCGCGGGGGTGTAACACCGCCAACTTCCCGACTCCGAGCTGTTTTTGAGAAATTCATGACAGAAAATTTCAGAAACAATTTTGGCTTGACCTGGGATTCGAACCCAGGACCTCTCGGATGTAAGGCAGAAGAAACTTTGCCACTACACCAACGAGGCAGTCACATTCTGAAGTATTATCTTGCTATCCATTGCAAACATAAAGGGAATAACCATGCCATACCATTCGAGTCTGACGAAATATTTTGGCAGTATACCATTTTAAATCTGATGACATGTTAAACTTAAAAACTGCTATAGTTTAAGACATACCATAATATATCAAGAACCGTTAGCGACTGCTTCCATTATCGAATGTCAACCATACTTATGCTATGGAGTGACCTCATTACTAAAAGTTCAGGATTCCATTCCATTAAGCCAAGTTAATTTTATGAGCACCAGTCATGCTCGTATTGATCTCGGTGATTGGCTTAAAACGGCTTTTTATGATCAAAAGCTCTTGCCCAGTCTTTAGGCTGAGGGTACACTATCAATAAATAAATAAAAATTTCTATTTCTTACCAGAAAAGTAGTTTAAGAAACATTGGTGTAAAGGCAAATGATGAAAATATACTTGCTTGTTCTGACTGAATTGCTTTAAATAAGCAATTTCTGAATATTTTAGAAAAAAAAAATGCAGTAGACTACATCATCATATTTTAATTTTCTCTTCGTGATTCATCCCAGATTCGCAGCGCTAAATTCTTTGTTACAACATGGTTATTTATTGCACCAATCAAGTATTTGGACCATACCGTAACAAAACAAATACAACGACCGACGTCCATTTTTAGAGCTGTCATAAGACATATGACAGATGTCCGATCACCGCTCCTATGAGTCATGCGCGTGTGATGTGGTCTTCTTCTTTCGTGTCGGCAAGAACACGGGCTTAGTTGCCCAGAAAGCGGCTACCGTGGTAGCCCTCTGGTTATTGACTAGTAAGTCCTCACGCGACCAGCTGGTCGGGCACGCGGGACAGTTCATGAGGTGGACCATGGTTTGCAGGGGTTCTACACATTCACAGCTGACGTCTGCGCTGCTTAAGTACCGCCACCGACACAGGTTATCTTTACTTCGACCAACCTGGGTCCTCAGCCTATTTAGACTTCTCCAGATTGGCCAAGGTTCCTTATAGCCTGGAGGCAGATTTTCATTGGGTGTGATGTGCTTATGGTTTGCGCCAAGCTCAAGTTTTCTCGCCACTCTTAGAAGAAGAAGTAGTTGTTAATTCAGGCACTCGTTGCGTCAATTGCGTGGGTGTTAACGAATATTACGAATGAGCTGTCCCACGCAAAATTCGCAGTGTGCACCTACGCTTACCGCCGCCCGCCCAAAACGCAATATGTCGCCTTAATGGGCATTGTGGGACGTCCGCTGAGGCTAATGGCTATCTGTACTTAATAACGACGTGTAGCCAACTTGGCGCTGGTGTACATTCATAAATTTCATTTCATATGTCTTATTTTTGCTGCTTAGAATAGGCTAGATGACACCACCAATCGTTGACATACTCTTTATTATCTGTCAAAACGGTCTGTCTCCATAGATTTTGTATGGAAATACAAAAACGTGACGTCACGGTCGTGGATCAGAAATCGGAATCAATTGACCGAATATTTATTGAATTTTGTGTGTTTAAAAATTGTTTTCTACAGCTTTTGGGAAATATACTGGTTGTATTAACTTCTTAGGGGCTATGTTTTTTAAACGCCATGGTCTTGAAAATATTCAAGATAGGTGACATCATGCCTATTACTTAAGCACTTATTGGCAGGGCGTCAATCTGTAAATGTCATACTAAATTATTAAAGTGTTGCGGAATATCTTAATGTTTTCGTAAGTCGAAGGTCTCGTTAACTTTATATGGAATAATATTGATAGAGAAATGTTTTAAGGATAAAGCCGTGGTCGTATACCACTTTTTTTAATTTATTATTTTTATGGCATACGACCACGGCTTTATCCTTAAAACATTTCTCTATCAATATTATAAATTGAAAATATATTAAAATATAATAATATGTGTAAGTTAGTTTATTTAATAACGGTAAATATTTAATAGTTTGTACATACTAAGTAATTTCATTGGAGAGTGTTTTCTTGTTTCGTACTTTTTAGAGCGTGTTTTTAAGTAGTCGGGTGTTAGTTTTTAAACTTTATTTTTATTTAACATATTTTGGAGTTCTAAATAGGTTAATCTTGGGTTCATTGATTTCTCAATCTTTCCAACTCCTCGAACGATCTTTGGTTATATATATTACTAGCAAATGCTAGTAATATATATATATTCAAAATGTACAAGTAAAGCGCTTTCAAATGATACCAAACACGGCATATTTATCTTAACTTTATTTTTTTACTTCGTATGTTTTGTCCGCCAGAGGGCGCCACATTAGATTTTGTGAAATCCCATATAGCCTATAACCAGCGGACAATTAAGACGCTTCTAATGATATGTCATTTGTCGAATTCTGATAAGTAGTTTAGAAGTTACGAGGGAACAGATGAACATCCATACCCACATACACACATACATACATACAGGTCAAAATCATAACCCTCCTTTTGCTTCGCCGTAGTCGGGTAAATAAAAGTAAATGAAGCCAGTTTAACTACTGAATAAAAATAATTTGCCCTCTTCCTTTACATTAATATAATATTTGCTTACTTATAAAAAACATATTAAGACCTCAGCTATGTCCTTATAAAGCACATTCTATTTTCTCAGTTTTGCTTTAAAAAAACATTTTACGAAATAAATGCGCTGAATGGTATTTAGAAGGAACAGAAGAAAATATTTTTATTCAGTATCACATATTTTACCAAATAGAAAAACACATTTAAAAATCACATACACAAGGTATGTCCACCTTGTGTATGTGATTTTTAAATGTGTTTTTAAAGGTGGTCACATGAAAAGGTGGGATTTAGCATAAAGCCTTTAAGTGGTTGACGTTAACATGTTCCAAGGGTCTCGTCACGCAGGCATTCGGCAAGAGCTTTTAAATTGATGCCTTGTCTTGTGACGTTATTGACGTACGGGGTAGACAGAGATTGAAAATGAAATATGATAAATAATACTTTTCACTGCATCCATCTTTCTGCATGACCTAAAAGATGACTGGTAGAAAACGCTAAAAGCATTAAGTCCACCTAAAATAAGTAATTCAAAGGACCAACCACTCCTTGAAATAAGTCTAACTTTTAACACCCTATATTGAAGGAATACTATAATACAGCACACATTTCTCATAATATTAAGACACGGATCGGAGAGGAACCTATCAAACGTCAGTTCTAGAAAGCAAACAGTGTAATGCCTCGTAAATACGATCAGATTTATCACTAACGTATAAATTTGTATGATTTATACACACTACTATTTTATCTACGCTACGCTACTCGTGTCAAACGCCAGCGGGAATAAAGGATAGAGTTATTTATCGTCACTTAACACATTCCATTTTTGAGAATCGATAAAGTCGCGATCCAGTCGCGGTACAGAAGATGGCCATTGAGCTGTAGCGATGCAGTATCAGTGCAGCTTCTATGGTGTATCGCGTCGCGACTGTATGGATGCTAACATGTGCCACTAAACGGTTTCTGAGCATCGACGTTTGCTACTTACACTCGCAAAAATGGTCTACACTTCCTACTAAAAGTAAAAGTCGTGCTTACTTTACTTTGTTGTAAGGTTTTACACTCGCATCAACAGTTTCATAAACGTGACGCTAGGGGCGCTGTACAAGTTTCCATACAAAATTGAGTTAACATGAACGGCGGTGTTAGGTAAAAAAAACTCACAGATACAGAGCGTTTGCATGGATACTGTCGCGTTTGTGTGTCGATGCAAATCGAAAACATCACCGCATAATAATCCGAGCTTAAAATAATATTTACATGATAAGTCCTACAACCTATAGGCATAATAAAGTGTTGTAGGAATCAATGCGCCACACCGTCGCCGTCACGAGGTGGCGCGTGTGTAAGTGAGACGAAGTAAGAAAAATATAATGGATCCTCTCGCACGATTCGCAGCTTTCAACTTCTAGTAGTCCAAATTCCAATCAGTCTAGATTGATATGTAGCTGTTTGTACATACGACAGCACATAACGCTACGAATTTTATCGCCCTTATTAAATGCGCATAGTATACCACAGGTTTTATCTTGACGTGCTGTCATGTGTTCTTGCGCGTTTGTCGGCTGGTGGGATACCAGCGTTGATAATTGGTAAGGGTGGCCTATGACACATAAAACGAAAAAACGTTAATCGTTTTTATGGATTGTGCGGTAGCATCGTTGAAGTTGTACGTTAATATCGATGAAGTCGCTCGTTAATATGGATCCACGTAAGCATCGATTGAATTTAATCATCGAAAAGTTGCAATATGCATTTAAGGGGCCATAGTGCGTGTGTGTATTTCAAACATTATTTTTTTATTCGCTTCCATACTAATTTAGCTTTTATGTATTTACTGTGGCTCGGTCGCTTTGCAATCCAACTCTGCCCTCAAATGTTCATCACAGTTACAGCCGAAACTGGCAGGCAACAAGCAAGCTCAACTGTCAGTAACATCTGGAAATTCCGAAATAGTTGCAGTGTAATTAATAGTTTCAAACCGGCTCGCCTGTGATTGCAAATACTTGATCTGTACATATAATAACAACATACACTATTTGTTAACACATTAACGGACAGTCTGCCAGACACAAGAGAGGCATGCAGTGTCCGTGGATGTGTTAAGTTGTATTGACGTGACAACGTCTTATAAATTGGTTTGCCGGGTGACACCTCAAGAAACTGCGTTACGCTGCTCCGCTCACGTTTCGCGCGAGAGAGACAGAGCGAGAGAGAGAGAGAGAGAGATAGGCATACACACCGGTTCATGTTATACGAATGAATATTCACATTAAAATTATTTTACCACTCAGAGTCGTTGTCACGTAAAACTTTCGCGCGTATACCGACTTTACAGGCAACCAATTTTTTTTTTAGTCTCACTTAATACTTTACATCAGTTGGGTAAGCATTAACATTATCGTAATATATTCGTGTCGTCTTAATGTCAGAAATTTACAGTTTCCCCATACAAATTGAGGAGTTAACGAGATAGGTAATCGCTATGAACACCTTACGATGAGTAAACTGATTAATAAAAAAACTAACACCCGACTACTTAAAAACACGCTCTAAAAAGTACGAAACAAGAAAACACTCTCCAATGAAATTACTTAGTATGTACAAACTATTAAATATTTACCGTTATTAAATAAACTAACTTACACATATTATTATATTTTAATATATTTTCAATTTATAATATTGATAGAGAAATGTTTTAAGGATAAAGCCGTGGTCGTATGCCATAAGAATAATAAATTAAAAAAGTGGTATACGACCACGGCTTTATCCTTAAAACATTTCTCTATCAATATTATAAATTGAAAATATATTAAAATATAATAATATGTGTAAGTTAGTTTATTTAATAACGGTAAATATTTAATAGTTTGTACATACTAAGTAATTTCATTGGAGAGTGTTTTCTTGTTTCGTATTTTTAGAGCGTGTTTTTAAGTAGTCGGGTGTTAGTTTTTAAACTTTATTTTTATTTAACATATTTTGGAGTTCTAAATAGGTTAATCTTGGGTTCATTGATTTCTCAATCTTTCCAACTCCTCGAACGATCTTTGGTCATGTGGATTCTTTAGTAATTTGCTAGATTCCAGTGAACTAATCCATAATCCATCTATGGATCTTACTCTGCTAAGAGCCACATATATAGTCGGGTAAAAAAGATGTGAATTATATACAATCAGCCCATGAATACAGGTAAAGTCACAAGCAAATGCTAGTAATATATATATATTCAAAATGTACAAGTAAAGCGCTTTCAAATGATACCAAACACGGCATATTTATCTTAACTTTATTTTTTTACTGCGTATGTTTTGTCCGCCAGAGGGCGCCACATTAGATTTTGTGAAATCCCATATAGCCTATAACCAGCGGACAATTAAGACGCTTCTAATGACATGTCATTTGTCGAATTCTGATAAGTAGTTTAGAAGTTACGAGGGAACAGATGAACATCCATACCCACATACACACATACATACATACAGGTCAAAATCATAACCCTCCTTTTGCTTCGCCGTAGTCGGGTAAAAATAAATGAGCAAACTGAATACCAAAAGAAATAAAACTACCGGAAGAAGATCCCACAAGCCACGAACTAAAATAAAACTTTTAATTCTGAACGGTGAAGTCATTAAAAGGGCGAACTAAAATGTTCGCGCGATTCAATGTACTCACAGCGCCATCTGTTGGTTGCATACAAAACTAAAATAACATGCATGTAAAACCACAACTCCAAACAGAATGAGACAACTATAGCCGTTTAGGATAATATTTAAAATACAGGAACATTAAAAAAACGGTCACCGACCGCGTCTTTTTCTATGTGTGGTTTTCTGGCGGGCAAAAAATGTTTTGTTTTATATATAGATAGTTAGAATATTCTTTATTGCACACCACACATAAAGATTACAAAGAATAAATTTTACATAAGTCATACAATTTAGGCGGTCTTATTGCTACTGCTACTGGTACTGAAATGAACTTACAACTTCTCACCTCCGTACGTCCTTGAGAGTAGACACAAGTTTCAAATGACCCGATAAATACAGCTAGACGAAACTTAGCTCGCTAACACAGCCAGTGCTATAAAAAAAATACTGCACAATCACAAAGGGTGCAATATTTACTTCGACCCGAAGCGAAGCGATATAAACCCATCCCGCCTTACAGCGAATGAGGTTTTAATATTAACTATCATAGCGTTTACTGGATTCTATGGATTTTAGATTATGTTAGATACATTTTCGAACAATTTATGACTTAGAGCTTAAGATTTGGATTTATTAAAGCTGCATAACGTACACCCTGTTATATAACTTTATAACTTCACACGCAAACACTGCACAAAACACATACAGTTCGAAGCTGAAAAAGAGGATTATTTTGCTTTAATTTTTTTTAAACGAGCGATATTAATTTAATAAATATATGAGTGTTTTGTTGGTGTCAGTGTTGTGATTCTGTGTCGCGTAGTGAATATCCCCGCTCTCCATTTAAATTTAACAATTATTGTCACACCTTAATAAATTAGTATTAATAATTTTTATAAATAATTAAATAGTTATAATAACAGTTTTTATTTTTTATTAAAAGTATTTGATTTTATTATTTTAATACCTTGTATTTTTCTCATTATGTTAGATCTCAAAAGTAGTAGTACTTTTATTACATGTTTGAAACCCTCTGAGATAAAAGAACAATCATATTTCATTGGTAAATACTTGCGATTAAGTCGCCATGTCAGTTCAGAACACGTCCTCGAGAGGGCAACAGGGGACTGAAACTTACAATTTTCTTTGTGACACTCCGCAGAGCGATCGCAGTTGGATTAGTCCCGACTTTTCACCGTTTCAAGTCGATTGCACTCACAGCTAGGGTTGCCAAATCTAATATTATAATAATAATAAATCATTTATTTCAAGAATCCATTCATAGAAACATACACAAATACAAGAAGATACACAGATACAATAACACAGAAACACCGTCAAAGTCATAAATTCATATGAAAATCGATTAAAAATATTATTTACAACCCCCCTTAGGGCTTTGTAGTTCTTTACACAAGCATACAGGCAGACAATTTTTATGTATTTTTATTTGGGATAGGTTTGCTCTTGACCTAAGACTAAGTCTAACCAGGCACAGACTGAGTCTTCCATTCGAACTCTTCCATTCGAACTCCAGCTTTGAATTCCTAGGTTGTAACCGCAGGGAAACACTGACGCAGGTAATGAGTTCCACTCTTTGGCAGTGCGCATTAGGAATGTAGATCAGAAGCGCTTAGTTTATTATAGTGGTACATCAACACGGTACAGTGGTATATTATTCTTGGTCTGATGGTAAAAGAGGCAAACGTCAGTCCCTCGAGACATTTTGCTTAGGAACGCTATATGGCATGCTGAATTTAAATAAAATTCTTGAATTAATAGGTACTTAGATGCAAAATTCTTGAAGCTGTCAAGAATCTTATTCAACTTAAGAAGTCAAATGTAATATGAATTGGAGAGGATATTTCCATACTGGTTTGACCCACTAAGAACTTATACTAAAAACTCAATGTAGTTGTGATGAAAGAACTGAAAACAGCAAAACCTATATTTAACGGAAATCATCCAACCGTATTAAGCTTTATTAATTTTGTAAATATCATTAATTATAATGGGTAGTTTTATCGAGTTGGCAACCCTATCAATCGGACATGGCATCTTGTTTTGTGCAGTAAGCACTCGAGCTTAGAACCCAGCTTAGAGTAAGATTAGTAATAAAGTTATTTATTGGAAAACTAACAGCCGTAATATTCTTTCGTCTGACCCAACATGATAAAAATACTAAGGGAGTATCTTTCCAAACACTTTAGTCAGTCTATAAAATGACGTGAATAACTGCTTTTCAGAGTTATAAAAGTATATCTAACTAAAGGTTCACGTGACTGCACATCAAAGTTAACACTGTGGCCTCTTATGCCCTGGTAATAAGGACCATGACAAAAATAAGTAGGTAAAATATGATGTTGACTATACCTACGTCAACGGTTCTGTTAAATAAATAAATAAATATTCAACAACATCACATACATTGATCTGACTATGTGGTAAGTTGCTTAAGCACTTGTGTGAAAGATATCAGAATCAACAGTGGTATTACAAATAAACTTAAATTAATACATATACCACCCAGACCAGTACAAACAGACATGTTCATGCACACAAATGTTAATAGAACTCTTGGTTAATAGACAACTTCTGGACCATTAATTACACTTAAGTGTTTGTCATTGTCAATTTTTGTTAGTGTTTAAATGTCACCTAAAGCTTACATAGTTTACCATCATTTTTGGATACATTCCAATTTAATTACTATTAAACATTTTCGTAGGGTGGAAAATGTTTAATAGTAATTAAATTTTTTGCTAACATTCAGCCCATGCAGGTAAAATTAAACAATTTAAGGGTAATATTCATGAACAACACTTCATTGCCCTAAGTACACAAAAGACCGATTACATTTTAATGAGTACGACAAAGAAAGCCTTTCAATTAAATATTAATAATATTATATGTGCTAAATACACAATACATAATTTGGTTATTTAGTAGCTGAAAAAATGCTGAAGTAAATCTTTAACGAATAATATGCATTTAAAGCTTAATTAAAAATTTATACTTTTTCATAATCATTCAAGTGAGACGAAATCATTTACGTAAGGCTTATCATACCATAATTAACGTTAGAACGAGGCTATAATAAGTCATAGCATATTGTAGCACAGTTAACATAACGAAAATGTAACTGTAAACGTATCGAACAAAGCCAGCAAGTAAACTTATGAAACTAACCTCCATATTACCTACCCATCATTGCACAGCACACGTGTTCTAACAAAACACAGGGCGCTTCTAATAAATATTCATGGGAGCATTCGGCTGGCATTTGCCTGACTTTGACAAACTACGGCCTCTGCTGAAGAACACCTGAAGACACGTACCGATTGGGCACGAAAAATGGACGACATTTTTCAGCGAGGGCGAGAACACACTGGTCGTTAATTACTGAGTAGAATAGAACAGAATAGAATCATTTATTTGCTCTTGAACACGGTACATGTCAGATCTTAAAAAATAACGCATACAGTTCTCACATGTACAGCTATAAAGCATGCAAATATAAATATAAAATTGGAAATATATTGTACTCACATTACATATAGATGTATATGTAATGTGCGCTAAACCTATTTTTTACCACTAAAAATTGTTGCAAATTGGGGGATCAATTTAACAATATTTTCGTATTTAAACAACAAAATATAGTAGAAGGAAGGAAAATGAAAGTTGTATTTTAATAACGGGAACCTAGTAAGTGCATAAAACCTTCGAAAAGGACACATTTCAAGAAAAGTTAAGAACGCGAGTAGTGATAAAGTTTTGCGCTAGTTCACAAATGCATGAATACGACACTCTGTGTCTATCTTATCTTACAAGTTAACCCACAACCAGCCATAGATGTGTATTTTCACGTTGCACGTTTAGCCTGACGTAGGAAGTCCACCGACAAGATGGACAGACGACCTTGTAAAGATCGCAGGGTCACACTGGATGCAGACCGCTTGTGATCGGTCGATGTGGAAAACTGTGGGGAGGGCCTATGTTCACCAGCGGACGTCATCATCATCATTATGACGATGACGTTTAGCCTGAATGACTCGCTCTATATACTTACAGGAAATCTGACAAAAAATGTATAGATTTTAATTCCATCTCAACACTGACTCCGCTAGTGTGACCTAATCCCAACCCAATACGAGCTGATGGACGCACAGGAAATTGAATCTTGGACCGTGGGCCGTCGTCAGTTAGCGGGGAAATGGGCCTCTTGAAAAACATAATTACAACGAAAAAAAAATTCTGTGGTCGAAAACAAATAGAAATAGTAACGCTTGAACTGTTGCCATTTCGATTTCTACCTCGAAATTGGATTTGCAGTACGATTTTTAGATGAAATATCGGACTATTTGTTTTAAATATTGGTTAGACAAAGAAAATGTTTTGCTTTATACAGGGTGGCGACCGTTATAAGACAATTGAATGAATAAATGAAATATTTATTTGCAATTTCGTCTGTTACGCTTCCACGCCTAAACTACTAAATAGATTTGGATCAATTTTGGTACACATACAAAGTCGTCACCATACTGTATGTGTATTAATTTTCATCGAAAGATCCGTAGTTTAGGCATGAAAGCGTTACAGACAGAAAGTCAATTGTCGTATTGTGGTAGCCACCCTGTAGTAGTAGTATGGCATAGTTACGGTTGTAGTTTGACAAATTGAATACTTGTTGTTTTGCCTATTTTTGATGATTTGGCAGGCACATAATTAACAATTCAGTGAAAACACAAACTCTTATTAAAATTTAAATAATTTATTCGTCATAATCATGTCTGTTAATACATCAGTGTTGTTAGGTTACATACGAGTAGATTGTGCGCTACGATCTGCCATGGCAGGCATACGAATTTAATAAAAACTAGCGGTCGCCCGCGACTTTGTCCGCGTTCAAGTTCGAAATGTTAGGTTTTTGCCCAGTCTACTCGTCGAAATCTTTAATACCACGTTATAAAGCCACCCGAGGGCCTCGGACCAGGCTTAACGACCAATATCTATCGACATTAACCGGGACCAACAGCTTAACGTGCCTTCCGAAGCACGGAGATGCTTGTAAATTATTAGAAATAGTCTCTTAAATGGTCACCCAAACTAAACATGACCGCGCCTTATGTTGCATAACTCTTGGTATCACTACCGAAGCGCTGCAACAACTGCGTCACAAGCACCTCGGTATCACTACTAGTCATTGTACATAATGACAAAGAAATTTAATTCATGAATATTTTACATAAGTATACTACTACTGATAATAGGTGGACACAAAGAGTGATAAGATGGACGGGACCACGAGGCACCAGAGCGAGAGGCAGACCGAATGCCATATGGGCTGACGAAATCGTGGCTGCAGCAGGTCGTGGATGGCTTCATTTAGCCAAAGATAGGGAAAAATGGAATTCTTTGGAGGAGGCTTTTACCCATACAATTATAAATTATAAGTTAAGTTATTAGTTATTAATATAAAATCATGTTAATTTAATTAGTGTCACTTTATTTTATTGGAATTTAAATTTTTTTTAGTTACTATTTGTATGGAATCAAATAAAGCTTAATATTATTATTTTTATTTAGTTTTAAACTTTTCTCCATCAAAGATGGGTGTCTCCTCTCTGGCGCGGGTCTCAGCCAAGCGTCAGAGGGTGTAAAGCTGTAGAACCGGAGGACAAGAATTTGCGAGTGATGCGACAAGTGTTGAGAATTGTAGCTTTTTGGAGGATGTGTATGACTTTTTGAGGGATATTAAGTATTTCAAGGCTTTTATTATTATTATACTACCACTACCTAGTTACAGCATGCTGGTAGACAGACTGACAGCAGAGTCTCGGATATAGGTAGGGTTGCCACCAGTACTTTACAATAAAGTATTGTACGTTATTTCAGGCAACTGTACTCTGTACTTTATGAGAAAAATAAAGTACACGAAAATACTTTATTTCGCTTTCTTTAAATTTATTCGGTTTCTTTGTTATTTTGAAGTTGAATTGTATAATTAAATATAATAATAAAGAAAGTTTTAATTGTACTTTATTTTGATACTAGTACTTTTTTCCGTACCTTTAATAACCTATGTACTTTATTGGCAAAAAAAAGGTGCAACCTTAGTTATAGAGTTAATGACACTTGATATTGATTTTCTAGACCCTATTAAAGTCTACCCTATTAGCGAACAAATCTTCGAAACAAAGACATACGAAGTTTAAGCTTTCACAGGCTTTCCACATAAATGTGGTAAAGCCCGGAGCGAAGTAACAATAGATAGGGCTTGAAACTCGTAAGTGCTTGAAAACAACTCTGTTAAGTGCCCAATTTATAGTTTGTGAGTTGTCGCTACTTCGAAGAGTTCGGGAGAAAGTATGTAAGTACAAAAAACTTTTTTCTTTTTGGATACTGGGAAGGAAAGAAGTCCTGTCTAGTTTTTTGATGAGGTATAGTTTATAAATTGATTTCGAAACACAATTTACTGTTATTTTTCATTCCTAGCTCAGATTTTTCAATGGATACGCTAACCGACAGCGCACACATGTGACATTCTGTCGCCGCAACTCGGGACTCACAGCGTGTCAACCACCGCAGTAAGATTGCTGAGAGGGGCAAATCGCGACGACTGTACAGCCCCGCATGCGGGCCAATCCCGCATGCGTGATAAGATCCGCACAGTTTTAAAAACACACCAAGTCCGGTTCATATTTAACAGTCGGTTATGTATTTAACCGACCATCGAAAATCGCACTTTAAATGTCAACCCAATCATAAAGCTTTATTAGAGTTAAAAAAATAATACGTCAAATGACATATGCTGTTAAGTCTTAAAAAAAGATAGTGCCAATCAAATGAAAACTGCTGCGGCGTGAACACGAACAGTATGGTAACGTATTCGAATCGTCAAAAGTCAATAAAGGAAAGTTTTCCCACAGAAATTAATAAATAATAGTCCGCCTAGCCGACTTCGACCACGGCGGCAAATCTCAACAGAGATCAGCCAACTACGCAGGAGATATTATAGTGCACAAGTGTGAGCGCAACATACAGGTGCACACACTGTTCCATCACTCTCAAAGTTCAGTGAGACGGCAATCCGACATGACCGGAGAGAGATCAGGCGCAGGACCAACGGCTTAACGTGCTTTCTTTGACGAGCTGTTTTTTGAGAAGTTCATGACAGAAAATCTCAGAAACAATTTTTGGCCCGACCTGGGACTCGAACCCAGAACCTCTCGGATGTAAGGCACAAACTTTGCCACGACACCAACGAGGCAGTCACACAAATTAACAAGTTAACGAATAGTAAATGCTACGAATTCGTTACTACTACGAAAAAAGAAAAGTAGGTAAGTGCTTAGTTAGTACTTACAATCTATATAAATGCTGTTGTAAAGTAGGTAGTAATCGATAACCATAAAAGAAATATTATGAAGAAAATGAGCATTCGACCGTAAAAGCGATTCAATGTTACGAATATCGAGTAGATTTCGGATGTAATTCGGTCCTTATCGATATTACTTCCCCACAGAGCCCTATGCAATTGGTATTTTTTGGATCCTATAGGTCAATAAAAGTGGAAATGTTATGAATTGCTACAATTTCTTCATAAGTTCATGTAAGCGATTGAATTTGAACTTTTTAAAGTTTTTCAGGGTTGAAAATTGACTGAACGACGAAAACAATAAAAGCATTGATGGATTTATTAAAATGCACGTATTCCATTACTTTGAGGTGATCAATGCGTGATAGGATATTTTTGCGTTAATAATTCTGCAGCATTGCGATCTCGCGATGATAATAATTGTTTTCGTTCATATTTTCCGCCCAAAATCGTTCCCCGCTATCGAATTCCGCTCAGGTAATATCGGCATTTTTCATTGCGTCGAATAGAAAACTCGGTCGTGGATAAGATCTACCCTTTTATTAAGTGTACAATAGCAGGAAACTTTATAAAGGTACAAAGAAAAACTTTCTGACCCTTTCCTCGATACAAAACTGTAATACCTATATGCGTTGTTTTGTGTAAACATTCCGGTTCCGGTACATAGAAAATTTACTTACAGAAAATGACGATTCACATTATTTCTTTATTTGTATTCGCATATTAGATCTGATTGTTAATATTTGAATAAACCAATTTTATGATAATATTAGATATGTTTAAAATGCGACTGCCCCATACAGCGTTTAAAAATTAATCAGAAAGGTAAATTAAACTAGCTCTTGTAATATCAGTCCCTGTTACAAAACTTACTTGCTCTTAACCATAAGAATAGGTAGTAATTTACCATTATAACCCATTCCTAAGTAATAGGTAATTACAATTATTACCTAGACGTTATCTTCACTGTCAGAAAGTTTATCGTCAAAAATTGTGTCCTTGAAAATTTTGTTATAGGTAACTGTTATCTTAAAATAATCTGTGTACTATATGCAGACGGAAAAAAGGGTTATATATAAGTATTTCCCTATCTAACATGCTTAGACTGACATGAGCCAAAAACACGATATTTTTCATGAAACTCGCTGGAAATTCAGCGTGTGTGACGAAAATATCACTCGCGCGCGACCTCGGGCTGAAAATTCAATTTTCAGGGTTAATCCGCTTGTACGGAGCAACGTGTTTTGAACGAGCTAACTCACTATTCATGTAACTTTCTACTTTGTGTTAGGGAAAATCTGAGCTAGAAACATTTCATATCGTGTGACCTGATAGTTAAGGATTGTAGTAATTATATGTTTATGTTCGAAATGGAATAAATACTCGTACAAACACGATTTCCACGGTATCTATTGCTATTGTTTGTTTTTGTTTCGTTTTGGTAAGGATTTCCTAGCGATAGTTTTAATTTTTAAATCTTAGTTGTTAACAAACGTTTCTTCTAATTAGTCATAAACATCATCACCTAATAAAAATATGAAGATGAACTTTGACAAGTGACAGTAAAGGAGCAACCTAACATACGGTACCTCTCCACCTCAATCTTAAAAATAAAAAAAAACATACTTACTAGTTATTCGGACGAAATTTTTGTTCAATATTAGCCCATGTTATACCGGCGGCGAGGCCGTCGCTGTGTTGTACTTGTCATGAATTCATCCGTTTCTAAACATAATAGTCCTCCTGGCCGATTTCGACCACGGCGGCCAATCTCAACAGAGATCAGCCAACTACGCAGGAGATATTATAGTGCACAGGTGTGAGCGCAATACACAGGTGCACTCACTGTTCCATCACTCTCAAAGTTCGGTGAGACGGCAATCCGACATGACCGGAGAGAGATCAGGCGCAGGACCAACGGCTTAACGTGCTTTCCGAGGCACGGGGGTGTAACACCGCCAACTTCCCGACTCCGAGCTGTTTTTGAGAAATTCATGACAGAAAATCTCAGAAACAATTTTGGCTCGACCTGGGATTCGAACCCTGGACCTCTCGGACGTGAGGCAGAAACTTTGCCACTACACCAACGAGGCAGTTTCTAAACATATAAGAGTTATTTAAACGTACAGTGTTCACTTTTAATAAAGTTGAGTCTCATGACTCCCACATCACAACACCCTTTATGCTGTTAAATTGTAAAATCTCAGATTCCCAGTGATTCCCGGAGCGCGCTATCACAGAGCTCGGGCATTTCTCACGTCCCTCGAGGAATTTAGTGCGTGCGATAACGTGCCGAATCGAATGTGGATCGATTCTAATGCCAAAAATAGGTAAAGGGCAGTGAGCCCAAGATTTGACCTTGAATTTCGCTGTTATCCCAGAACTCACGGTGACGAAATACAATCATCTTTCATTGGTACGTCGCTAATATCATTCACTAGGCTGTCAAGAGTTAATTAAGCAGAATACTTTTTTTTGTGTGTAAAAATATAAAATTTATTTCTATAACCATTGTTACAGAATGTGGCCGAGTAAGTTGTCTAAGGTACTTGTGTTGAGTATGACTCGCAACTTCCCTTACGGCTATCTTAGATTATAGATTTTATAACTAGTTAACAGTAGAATGTGTGTGTGAGTGTATGTTAGTGTGTGTGTGTGTGTGTGTGCGTGTGTGACCTTGTGCGTGTGTGTACCTTGTGCGTTTGTATGGGTGAATGTGCTTTTGGGTGTTTGTAAGGAAGGAGTACCTGTATGCCCTACGGATTATGTACCTCGGGAACAGAGCTAAGAGTCCACATACAGGCCCTTCCCCTCATTTGTACCTTTTTTAAGCACAATACTTTTATTGCATGACGGCTTATACACATGACAGTGACAGCTACAGTAAATACATGATGATATATAATTAACCCAGTACACACCCAAGAAAAATCTGTAATCCTGTAATCTGTAATGAGGCTACGAATAAATAATAATTATTATTATTATTATACATTGCGTGTGTGTAGTGCACATCCAAGCAGCAAATGGACGTGCTATACTAGTCAAGGGCAAATTCTTGTTTTCGCTTTAAGCTCTATGAAAGTTCTAAAAACAGTCGAGTAAAAGCGCTGTAAACGCTTACTCGACGCGAAAAAGGTGCAAATTATTACATAATTAAGTCTCATTTAAGTAGAATAATAAAGGTGGAATAAAACATAGAAACTTGAAACGCTTTAAACGTTTGTTCCATATCAGACGCAGGAAGGTTCGGCACGAATTTTTTAAACTATAACCAAAGTGGTCGTCAAGATTTAGTGAAAGCAGTCTTTCTTTACGTTTCTACATTAGATTCGTCTTCCGTTCAAATGCAAATCCACTCGGGATTTGTCGATCTTGTGATTTGGGTAAAGGATTGGTTACGAGCAGCGTAATACGTTTTTAACGTTACTCTGAATGTGTGATAAATGGTCCGGATGGAGTGACTTGGGATCTGGAATCACCATGTCTTGAACACTGATTTTCTTGATGGGAATCTTATGTTAGCTTATATTTTATTCAATTGATGGTTAAGCTTGCAAAATCCGACGTTTTTAACGTTGAAAAAGAGAATTATTTTGCTTTAAATTTCCACTAAACGACGCCAGCGCAGAAATCCAAATACATCCAACTGTAATCATTTGAGAAAACTAGAGCTTGAAGTCGCAGAACTTGACAACTGACAATGTGACACAGAAGATGCTTCTGAAACGTTTGAATGTAAGTAACGTTTTCGCAGTATCGCATCGTTGACAACTCTTTAATAAGTTAAGCGATTGAGGCTATGCCTTCACTAGTTGTGAGCGACAAAAAAATGTGATTAAAGTTTGTAACATCAAGTACTTGTATTCGGTAAATAGTTTTTTTCTTTTAAATAAAGTTGAGACACAGATTTTAAGCAATTTCGCAAAAAAATAATACAATAGTACACAGTGTCTAATCAAATGTAGATCAATGTAATTACTTCAACCTTCCAGCAAGTTGGCTTAAGCCCTTAAGAGTAAAAACGTCAACTTAGATTCAAAATCCAACTTTGCGTGATTTTTACCCCTTTTCACGCTGGTTTTAATCCAAAGCGTATTTCGTTTTAATATCTGAATCCGGCGACTTTATACAACCCACGAATTTGGATTAAAAGTTAATTACTCCGCAATGGAGGGTGGAAACTTTGTGACTTACGAAATCGGTTGAGCCGTGACGTCACTGCTCCAATGTTGGCAATACATATTTAAAGTACTTTAATATTTCCGTTACAACAACCTCACCAAAAAGTAAATTAAGGTAAAGACATGTTGCCATTAAGAACGAAATACCAGAGAAAGATTATTATTTACAAGCATAATTTTGAAAGTAATAATCAGACTTAAAAATATAGTTTATTTTGAAATTAGACACTTTTAAGGATTATTTCTCGATTTATTTACACTTTTTTAACCTGACGTTTCGGAGCCTTTTCAGCGTCCGTGGTCACAGGTAGACCAAGGTGTTAGTTGTCATTACATAGATTGAAAAAATTGTAAACTACCATCACTCAAAAAAGTTTATTTTGTTATACTTATAATATAAGAAATCCTAAATTCTAAGGCTCCAAAACCTAATATCTCGTATTCCGGGCAGCGATAGGTATTCATGAAAGGTACGAAATATATTCGGATCGTACACGCACTGTCGTACAATCCTGTTAGATATGCAAGAGGATTTGTAAATACGCCGCCATCCCGCAAGAAGAGATTTGCGTATGGATCTTTGAAATGCCGTTTCTGAGGCGATGCAAAATTTAGTGTGTAAGCGTAACTAAAACATTGTATTTTGGGCTGAAGTAGAAATTATTTCACTGCGATCATCAATTTCGCAATTTTCCTAAGGAAAAAAAACAGACGTTAGGTCCATACATTTCATAAACAAATATACAACAACATCACATACATTGATCTGACTCCGTGGTAAGTAGGTAAAGCACTTGTGTTACAGAAATCAGAATTAACAGTGGTATTAAAAATAAACTTCAATAAATACATATAACACCCAGACCAGTACAAACAGACATGTCCATGCACACAAATGTTTGTACAGTGCGGTGATCGAACCCGCGACCTCTTGGTTAATAGTCAACTTCTTGACCATTACACCAAAGTGGTCGTCATAGCATTTAACGTGATATTACTTATCTATAAACTAATAAAGCGGTAAAATTTGCAAGTTCGTAATATGTATTTGTAAGCCTCGGAAACTATTGAACTGATTATGAATATTCCTTAGCTGAATATTCCTTATGTTCCTTGTTTCCTTATGTGTAGTTCCTACAAACGTCATACCAAATCCTGCTCATATTAACATAATAATTTTCTTAATCAATGTCAAAAGAGTTTTATATCGACTCCATAATTGACGGATAGCGATACTCAATGTTTGAAATCGTTATACCAGGGCCGTCAAAAAGTTAGCGGAATAAAGTGGTTGGTATTTTACTAAATCCAAGTAGACACTAGTACAACTACTCTTTACAAGTATAAATACCAAATTTGAACCTAATCGGGTCATTAACCTATTAGTTATCCACCAATGAACAAGTCAACCAGGAAGACTTTAGCCACCATGGAGAAAATTGAGTACCGTTCCGTCATTAAGATTCTTACCAACCAAATAAAGAAGATCACATCAAAACATTTTCCAAGAGATTTTTTTATGACTTATTATGATTTACAAGTGGCATGGCCCTTTCAAGCTAGACAGGGACTCCATTGATGATGTCTATCGCTCCAGACGGGCCTCCAGAAATTATCAAAAAAGAAGAAAAAATGTATAGAATCCTTCTTCATACTTAAGAAAAAGCAGCTAGGAGCAATGAGTGGGTGTATCTAAAAAGACGAACATTTTTTTCTATTAAATTATTTATTATATAACAGATCGAGAAAGGTCTGGAATATGTATTTAGGTGATAGGAAAATGTAATAAAGAGATAGGTAAATAATTTGGTATTTAATTTTATCCCCCTTACACTTCATTCCGCGAACTTTTTGACTTCCCCTCGTAAAAATGCACGAGCAAACGAACCAGTTTGTATAACTTTGCTTCTAAAAAAGTTGACAGGCAACTTGTCCGAGAAGGCGAGAAAATAAGATGCAGCACGGTTACTGCTAGAAAAATAGTTCTCATGAAATAGGTAAAAATGACAGCCCATTTTTATTCCAACGGAATTATTTCATCCTGCAAATTTGTTAGCGCAAAAAAAACTTTGTCAAAACTTTGTCTTCGCAAATCTATCAACCAGTGTATCAAACGATATAAAAACATCGCAATTTCATTAAAGTTCTCCGCACTATACCCAAAACTAAAAAAAATACAACTTGGTATATATATAGGGTATATTTGAACTTTTATTTGTCCTAGTAATTTCTAGCGAGGCTCTCATATTCAAACATATCATAAATCCTAAACTATTTTATTACTTAGGGCTTTGATTTTAGTATTAAACTTTATATTCTACCCCATTCTTTATAAACCTTGCAAAAAAGGTAACATAATGGGTTTATATATTTTTTTAAATTTAAAAAACAGAGAAGTTTCTGATAAATTTTTGTCATATATATTTTTTTGTTTTTTGGCGTCAAAATTAGACAGTGCAGCGTTTGTATACCGTTTTATTGGCTATTTTCTAGATAAGGTATCAATCAAAACTCTAGTTTTGTATCTGTAGGTCTACTGGATCACGAAATATTGTCTAAGTGAAAGTAGCCGCGGTTAGTCGATATCCAAATTAAAATGGGCGCCTTTTCAACACCTTTGACACAAAAAAAAATATAGTGGCAACAAATCTATTGTAAATTTTGACACTGCGCTGTACGCTCCGGGCTCAATTTGCCACCATGAACACCGGAAGTGGACCGGTCTCACCGGAAGTGGCGCCGGCGCAGTTCGCGCCTCGGCACCCTCGCGAGCATGAATCTGTGCCACTTGGGCATTGTGCGGTTTTAAGTAATTGAATATTAAAGTAATGAATAAATACACTGACAAAAAAATCGAATTATGCACTAAATGTATTCCAATATTTCTAATCGAATGATGTCAATTTAGTTTTTGTGTAAAATGTAGGTGGTACCTGTAAGAACAAGGTATATGTCTAGTCTAGTCATTTGAGCTAGACTGTACCAGCCCTAACACAAATTAATAGATAAAAGTTGAAAGTTTCTCTGAGAATACACTAGTATTTAATACTAGATGGATAGTTTATTTCCGTTCCACAAAAAATAAACAAAACAAAACCATGTTAAATTTAGGCGGTCTTATCGCTTAGAACGATCTTTTACAGACATAGTCCACTAAACCGGTGGATAATGGCAGGATACTGTCAAACAAGCGTTTAACACTGTCCTATTTTCAACCCTCGACGAAAAAGAGGAATGTATTAGTTTGACACCCTATGTCTGTTTGTTTTGTTGTGTGTTTGTGTGTGTCTGTCTGTGGCATTGTAGCTCCCGAACGGATGGACCGATTTCAATGTGGTTCCTTTTTTTCAAAAGATAGGTTATGTTAAGTTGCGGTGGATCTATGTTAAGTTACGGTGGATCTATGTAAAGATACGGTGGAGCTATGTTAAGTTACGGTGGAGCTATGTTAAGTTACGGTGGAGCTTTGTTAGATTACGGTGGAGCTATGTTAAGTTACGGTGGAGCTATGTTAAGTTACGGTTGAGCTATGTTAAGTTACGGTGGAGCTATGTTAAGTTACGATGGAGCTATGTTAAGTTACGGTGGATCTATGTTAAGTTACGGTGGAGCTATGTTAAGTTACGGTGGAGCTATGGTAAGTTACGGTGAAGCTATGTTAAGTTACGGTGGAGCTATGTTAAGTTACGGTGGATCTATGTTAAGTTCCGGTGGATCTTAGCTATGGCACATTAAAACCCGTCAAGCCGTTGAAGGTCACCAGCTGTTTTACTGACTTACTCAGGGGTTTTTAACTGGAAATTTAGTTTTTTATGATGAAGCTGTAATACTCTATGACCATGCGCCCTTTTGTTTTTTTTTTTTTTTTTTTTTCGCTGTGGAAATGCTTTTACGCATGCCCCCCACACGTCTGCAGAGGGGTATGTGGGACTCAACGGCTGGTGTGCAAGGCCGTAATACCCACTAAAACCACAGCGCATTCCGCCACTCCGCCATTGTGGGGCGCCATGGGGTCGCGTGAGCATTCACCACGGCACCCCGGCGGATAGCCCGAGGGCCACAAACTCCTTGGCGGCGGAGCAAGGTGTTGGGCTCCGCCACCAAAACTAACTCCCACACGGCCGCAGAGGATAGGGAGGACGGCAACGACACACCGCATCTCCTCTTCCTCTGCGGCCCCACCGCAGCGCCATCCAACGGTGCGCCCCCGTTTGGTCGCGGGAGATAGGCCGCACGGCAACGACACACCGAGACGTCTCTCCTCCCGCGACCGCACCCGACTGCGAGGGACAGCCAAAACCGTCCCCCACACCCGCACCCTTGGACGCATCTTGCGCAGGCCTCCCCAAGCCCACGTGGAGCGTCCCCTCCCGGGATCCCGCTTAGCTTCACCGTGGGTGGCAAAGCCACGGTTACTGAGCCCCCCCACCACGACAAGGTGGAGATCCGACAGGGGGGATGACCATGCGCCCTGGGTATTCCCTCGGAGACACTACTTAGCTATGATGTTGAAATACCTGTTGTATATATTATATGTGTATAATAATATATAATAGGTATTGACCTGTTTGTCATGGCTTTTTTGCATTGCCACAACGCGTTAAGATCTAATGGCATGTAAACCACGACCATCCACGACACGAATTTCGCTATTAGGTCTTTCTTTGATTGCCACAACGCATGTCGTGCGCGTTTTCATTAGAGCCATTACACGAATTTCGCTATGTGGATGTATTACTCTGCCGTCAATTACCTAAAAAGACGTTAAACCACAAAACCTAAATTTGAGATATGGTCAAAAAACGCGGGATTATTTTTAAAAGTATGCCATTTGACAGCGGAATGTCGTACAAAAAAAAATTAAGTGTTGAAAGGTACCTTGTTACATGTATAATTAAATAGCGATTATTAAATATTAAAACAATAAGTTTTCACTAACTAAAATCACATTTTTTCCTTAAAGCTGGGTATTATTTGATGATATCACATTATAATACTTAACTAAAAAGACTCTAACTACACCTTAGCGACCTTATAACTTAGGATTCTAACGTAAATAAAATGTTGTAGCAGTTTTTATGAAAATTACTCTAAATTACATAGCTAAAAGGGCGTTAAGTAACTTAAGGGCCTTCTAGTAATATATTGCCGATTTTTGTTTAGCACTAATTCTTAGTAATATCAACATTAAAGTATTTAAGCGACCTTTTAGGTAAGGTTTATGGATAGAGTAGTATTTAGAAATGATTTATTAAACATTTACTAGATTAAAAGGACGTTAAATGTTGAACCTTTTACGGTGACGTCTTTTTAGTTATGTCTAAGGGGGTGAATATTCCAAATGATACAACCAAAATAAATGTTTACACAAAATGAAAAGAAAATAAAAAACAAACAAGAACGTACCTTTAAACATTAAAACTTATCCTTAATAATACACGTTTTTTTTTATAAAATTCACATTACATTAGAACTTCAGTGTTTAGTTAGATACCGGGAAATCTTTCCAAAAAGGCATCTTATGTCTAGGTATAATATCTTTTAGCTTATTTATTATAGCTGATTTTCTGACAATATAAATTTCTTTTGGGGAAGCACGAAATGTGATCTTTATAGAATTCGGAATCTTTAAAAATTTGTCATTCATGAATCGTAAACGTGGAGAGCGGACACTCGCACTATTTTCACTAAGCGGGTGGCAAACCGATTCGCTGCTTTGGAAACTACAGAGAACATGGACAGGCACCTTGATGGTGTGATTGGAGTCATACGCGAAGTGGGAAACAGGCACTTTAAGGGAAAGCGAGCGACCCGGGAGGCCAAACTTTCGAGCGAGACTTTGGAATTGATGAAACGTCGACGGGAAATGCCAGAGGAAGCTTGGTTGGCTATGGTACCCATAAAAGATCCGGGGATTGGTGAGACGCGATCTCCACAGCTACAATACTCGCCTCATAGAGGAGACTATTGAGCAGAATCGGGGGTCGTAGATCTTCACTAAAAGAGAGGGGAAAAAGTCACCTGACAAAGCTGAAAAACTCAGATAGCAGAATCGGTTCCAGAGTTTCTGGCCGAAATCGAAGGCTTTTACGGCCGATTGTACGCATCGCATTCCCTACAGCCGCAGCCCGACGCGAACGACCCAAGAGCCAAGCTTACACGCCACTATACTGAAGATCTCCCAGACGTGGAGGAGGATGAGATTGAGGCGGCCCTCGGACAGCTTAGTAATGGGAAGGCTCCTGGCGAAAACAGAATTACATCTGAGCTCTTAAAAGCTGCAGGCCAACCTGTGTTCGGCGAACTTAAGAGGCTCTTTAATTCCGTCATAGCCAATGGGACAATTCCGGAAGCGTGGAGTAGGGGTGTGGTGGCATTGTTTTTCGAAAAAGGAGACAAAAGTCTCCTGAAAAACTATAGACCAATCACGCTCCTGAGTCACGTCTACAAGCTGTTTTCGAGAGTCATCACAAACCGTCTTGCCGCAAGATTTGACGCTTTCCAGCCACCGGAACTGGAACTTGGCTTTTCTGGAATCCTTGCAGCGATGCCAAGTCGATTGGCGGTACGTGAAGGTGCTAAAAAACCCGTACAGTATGGCATCAATGTCCTTCCAAGTACAAACCTACCGAACAAAACCCATCCTGCTGCTTCGAGGTGTTAGACAGGAAGATATCATCATCATCATCATTATCATTATCAGCCAAAGGACTGAACACAGTTTTCCACATCGACCGATCACAAGCGGTCCGCATCCAGTGTTATCCTGCGATCTTTAGTTCTTCTACGTATCTCCTCATTTCTGATTGGTATCTGTTGGGGACTCAATTCTCGAAGTTGTTAACGAGTACGTCTACCTGGGACAAGTAATCCAATTAGGTTAGTCCAACGTCAATCGTCAACGTCAACGTCAATCGACGAATCCAACTCGGCTGGGCAGCGTTCGGGAAATTGCGCAAGAGTGTCTTCTCGTCTCAATTACCTCAGTGTCTGAAGACGAAAGTCTTCAACCAGTGAGTGTTACCAGTGATGACATACGGATCCGAAACAGGAAGATATATATCTCCAAAATTGATCACCAACGCGCTGGAGGATATATTCAAGACGCTGGATTGGAACGGACTGGGCATTAATGTAAATGGCGAATATCTTACGTACCTTCGCTTTGCCAATGACATAGTTATTATGGCGAATTCGCTGCAGGATTTGAAAAAAATGCTGCACAGTCTCAATGCTGCCTCGAGACGTGTGGGGCTTGGGATGAATTTGGACAAGACAAAGGTTCAACGATCATGTCATCCCAGAACCAATTTCTGTCGAGGGTACTACGCACGATGTTGTCCAAGAGTACGTCTCCCCTGGGCAAGTACTACAGCTCGGTAGAGACAACTTTGAGCGGGAAATCGCCAGAAGACGCCACTCAGCGTGCTATGGAAAGATCTATTTTGGGGATCTCATTAAGAGATAAAATCCGGAACGAGGTCATACGACATAAGACTAAGGTAACTGATGTTGTCCAAAAATGTAGCAAGCTGAAGTGGCAGTGGGCTGGCCATGTCTGTCGCAGAACCGACGAGAGGTGGAGCAGGAAGGTTCTGGAATGGAGACCTCGCTTAGGTAAACGTAGTGTGGGACGCCCCCCGGCTAGATGGACAAACGACCTGAAGAAGGCAGCTGGTAGTGACTGGATGCAAAGGGCGGGAGATCGTGCGCTGTGGCGCTCCTTGGGAGAGGCCTATGTCCAGCAGTGGACTGTTACAGGCTGATATGATGAACTTATGCACATTCCCAGTACTATGGTCCACCAACCATGGTTTTACGACGCCTAAATTTTACATTATCTATCAGGTATTTCGAATAGAAGAAATCGTCAGTATTTCGTCTTTTGTTGAACTTGTTGTTCTCAGTTTGTTTCGTTTGTTCGGCTTGAGTAGCTGAGAATGTAGATCTTCCCGATGTCGATGCCTGTTTGACAGGCATTTTTACAATTTATTGACTTGGGAATTATTTAGTTCGTACTGTTGATGTTCTTCAGGACACATTTCTTCATAGCAAATCAAATCCTTGAGTTGAAGTGTAGGGGTAGTAATTTGCGACGGTAATGGTTTGCAAGATTTAGATAGTGAAAAACAGGTCTCATTCAATTTGCTATCATTTTTTTTTGATACAGATGTCTATGGGCCACTACGGACACCACTGAGTTGGGGTGAGACGCGAGAGCAGGTAGAGACCTTTTAGCTAAGTATTGTAGCTTAGCGTACTTTAAGCGAAGGATTCATGCAATAATCTAAGTCGCTTAAGGCGGTTAGTGATTAATGAAAAATATTTCTTATTAAAAAAAACATACTTTTCCTACGCTAAAAAGTCGTTAACCGACTGTAGCGTCCTTCATGTTAAGTCTTTTTGAGTAACGCCTTTTCAGCTAAGAATAGTGATACATTTTGCAAAACTAATCTTAACTCGAAAGTCGTTAAAGTGCCATAACGACTTTTTTATGTAGTAAAGTCAAAAAACGTCTTTTTTGCTCAGTACAAATTAGATAAAAAAAGGAAACAGTAGGGCGTTAAAGTTCAATTACGACCTTTTAGTTAAGTATTGATGGTTAACGTGCTTTTAAATATGTAAACCATTACTATTATTGTTTTTAGCGACCTTTATGCTAACTATAACTTAAAAAGTATGAATACTAAAAATATGTTACTTAGACAGATCGATAGAGCTTTTTTTTCTATTTAAGATGGCATTAAAACCTCAAAATCGGCCTCCTGAGGGATAACGTCTTTTTAGGTAATGGACGGCAGTACTGTGCTCACAACGCGTTGTGAGCTATTTTTCCGCTCAATGAGCGTTTTCGATCTCTAAGCGTAACATATATACCCTGATTGACCAACATGACCATGTTTTCTATACGAACCGGCAGAAAAACCATTACGATTTGATTGGAAAAATCGACAGCGGGCCAATTAATTCATCGATGTGCGTGGACGTCCGAAAATCAGAGCGTCCGAAATTCCGAATCCCAGGCGTTTCAACCGAATTTTTTTTATTTATTTTTAGGTGTGTTTGCGCTTTTCTCTCTTTGCAGTGGCTACAGAACTTGTTAATAATGCAGATTGCAGATACCTCTATCAATATGAGAAATTATGAGTGATGAAATTACGTTTAAGTAACTTTATTAAATGCAAAAGCTGAAAAAGAGGATTATTTTGCTTTAAATTTCCACTACACGACGCCAGCGCAGGAACCCCAAATACATCCAACTGCAACCACTTGAAAAAAAATACAAGAGCTGGAAGTCGCAGTACTTATAATACAACTCACAACGTGACACAGAAGATGCACCTGGAATAACAACACTTACACCAATTATTCCATGTGGTTGCAGTTGAATGTAATTTGCGAGTGCGCTGGCGTCGTTTAGTAGAAATTTGAAGCAAAATAATACTCTTTTTCAGCTTTAGTCTTAGATTTCCGCAAAGTAAAGCCTGATTCCATAAAAACAGAAAAAGCGGTATTTATGTCATGATAATGATTCTTATACAAAGCGGTTTACTCGTCTTATGTATGTCATTTTATTGCATACTCGTACTAGAGACCCCCTGCGAATTTGTCCGCGTGGAAACACTTTATCGTTACAATTCTTTATAAAATTGTATTTTATGTCACGTGTTTACGAGTAGTCGTTTTTTACGTGAAAGAGTAACAAACAACCAAACATACTAACAAATTTTCACGCTTATAATGATAGTAGTAGTCCTGCTAGCCGATTTCGAACACGGCGGCCAATCTCAACAGAGATCAGCCAACTGCGCGGGAGATATTATAGTGCACAAGTGTGAGCGCAAAACACAGGTGCACTCACTTTTCCATCACTCTGAAATTTCAGAGAGACGGCAATCCGACATGACCGGAGAGAGATCAGGCGCAGGAACAACGACTTAACGTGCTTTCCGAGGCACCAGGGTGTATCACCGCCAACTTCCCGACTCCGAGCTGTTTCTGAGAAATTCAGGAAATATTCGTAATATTAATAGGGTTGATTTAACTAAAAGTGATTTGCTATAGTAACAATACACAGTGGAAGCAATACGAACATTAAATCAAACTTTCACTTACACCCAAAACTAATTAAATGTAGTTAAAATGTAAACCAAGTACAGAGCGGTACGCAGTAAGCTTTTATCTCATCCGTGGCAGTATCCACAAACCCTGTAGGCTATGGATCGAACTCTTTCCCGGGAAACAATACAGCGGGATTTTCCTTGGATACGGAATCCCCAATAAAACTTAGTCCACCTAGATCTGATTAAACTTCCGTAGTCCACGCAAGTGAGTCCTGTCCATCCCACAAACATAGAATTTTAAAGCTGCATCCCAAAAACATGCGTAAATATGTTTCTCTGCTTGCCACGATAACAATGTTCGGTCAAGACACTCGTATAATTAGATATCAAACTTCACAAGGTAAGTTCGTTTGATTCTTAATTATTGTAGCAAAACATGTTTGACGACCACTTTGGTTTAATGGTCAAAGAGTTGACTATTAACCAAGAGGTCGCGTGTTCGAGCCCCGCACTGTACAAAACAACTAACTTTCTAAGGTGTAGGGTACTCCTACATGTAACACCATTGTTGATTCTGATATCTGTAACACAAGTGCTTTAGCTGCTTACCACGGAGTCAGATATCAATGTATGTGATGTTGTTGTATATAATCTTTGAAAAAAAGGTTTATGTTTTGAAAGTCAAATAGTTGAGAATACAGCTGATTTGATCTATCGATTTATTTCCCTGCATGTCGGTTAAAGGTTCCAAAACAGAAAAAGCCGGAATAAGAAACGGGTAATTCACGTATTAATATCCGATACCGATATAATTGAATGTCATTAGTGTAACTATCGGACAATCGGAAATATTTTACTCATTAGCCATGACGTCATCATAACTGAATAGTAACAAATTGCCTCAGGGTGTGTTGCACAATAAATCGTGATCGTTCGCTTTGGAAGTTTCAACAAGTTTCAAAAGTTAGAGTTAGTTGCATTTTAGTTTCTTTAGTTTACTCGAACGGTAGACATTAATTAGCATGTAAATTACTAACTTAGAAAATAAGTTCCGACCCCTCTATATTGTCCTCCTAACCTAAACTTATATAGCTAATTAGACAAAAATATATATTGCTTGTATACAAATAAAATTAAAGAACGTGATGTAAACAAAAATATATTTAGCCTAGTTTAAAGTTTTGAAAAAAGTGCTGACGCTCTTGACTTCTTTGTGATTTAGCAAAGTGCTGACTCGTTAAATATACTAATGAAGTAGGTACAGAATAGTTATAATATGACATACCTTAGATAATAACTTTGTTTTAAGCAAAAGTAGTTTCAAGATAATGTTAATTTTTAATACCTTAAGAAAATATTTGTGCTCTCTTTAGCCTGAGACACAGGTTTATAACCTAGTTCAGGTAAAGAAAGTCTTCGGTCTACATCTTATCTTAAGCTTATATTAATTTACTATTGTCCATTTGAAACTAAATAAATGATTATTATTATTATTATTAAAAATGATTATTAAAATAATACACTTTTTACGAATTATTTCGTGATTTATTTATATTTTATTTTAACCTGACGTTTTGGACCGTTTTTTAGCATCTGACCACTAACACCTTGACCAATGTAAATTAATAAAATTATCCGTAAAAAGGTATTATTCCAAAGTAAGTTGCAGTTCAAACATAAACAGCGAGCGAATAGAAAATGTATGTAGGTAGACCAATCATGTAGGTTACATGGTTTTTACCAAGGAAGAGAAGATCGTGCGTAGTTCAATACTACCTTATATTTTATCGGAATAATGCGTGCATAAACAAAAGCACTTATCGGAAACGACATTTCAAAATAAAATATGCAAGAAACCGATAAATCTCAATGAACATGGCAAACAATGCCTTCCAAAGACTTACATTATCATTACACTTAGTACAGTCACCAGCACATCGGAGTATGGTTGTAAAATCGTCCTTTTCACAAGGGAATATGATGGATTCCGTTGTCTCCAGCTTTCCGCTGTAGTCTGTACACAGAAAACACATCAAGCGAAACAAAGCGGCAGGACCGCAGTTGTAAGACCGCTGATGTTTTAACAAAAATGGGTAGCCTGATGTGATCTCGTGTTCCTTTGTACAATCATCAGCCTATTTACGTCCCACTGCTGGGCACAGGCCTCACCATAACTATGAGTTGGTCCGAACCATACTCCACCACGCGAGCTCAGTGCGGATTGGTGGAGGGGTGTGTGTAAGGCAAGTGACCAACCTTACCGTCAGATGTTATTAAGCCGCCCGAGGGCCTCCGACCAGGCTTAACGACTAATATCTATCGATATTAACCGGGACCAAAAGCTTAACGTGCCTTCCGAAGCACGGAGATGCTTGTAAATGGTCACGTCGTCACTTTCATGGTCAAAATGGTCACCCATCCCAAACATGACCGCGCCGTAGGTTGCTTAACTTTTGGTATCACTACCAAAGCGCTGCAACCACTGCGTCACAAGCACCTCATGACCTTTATACAATGGACATAACAAATTAGGTGCTCGCGCAGTGCAGGTGCCAGACAGATGAAGTTCCCACAGTTTCCAACCGATCCTGTTTTTATTGCAGACCGTATCTCAGGGCGATATGGTCTTTTTGCTCATGATTTTGCGTACTGTAAGTGCGCGATCTGAACTTAATTGATTGACTTGGGGATGCGGGTCAAGTAACGAGAGAAATCCTACTTATGTCTTTAATGCAGATAGATATATTCAGGCCTGAGATAATAATAAGCTTGCTCCGGATTCAACCTGTACATGAGTAGGTTCTGGAATAACTAAGGAATAGCAATTATTCAGTATGCTAACATTTTTAGGACGCATTTTCTCAACTACCTATAAGCTATGAAAAACTAGCTACAATCAAAAAAAGGTTTATTTCGAACCTGACCCGAAATACTGTCATCGTTGTCGTGGTTCCTATTCAAATTCCTAACCTAACCCACGAACGGAACTCGGGCCAGGTTCGGAAATAAACAAAAAAACACACGAAATACCACATTAAAAAAAAAACAAACATACCATAATGATTTTATAGATTTCCTAAGATTTAAAATCTAAATAATTCCAGAAAGAGGTTTTGAAGCAATAGCTATATTACCTTGGAATATGCCTATAAAATAATTTAAGTAGGGGTAAGGAAAAACAAATAACACGGATATTTTAAGTGGTTTTAATAACCTTTCTCTCATAATAACAATTACCCTTTTGCTGACGACGAAGGTCCGATCCCGGGGGCAATGGGAAAGGTAAATATTGCTTAAGTATTGTTTCTTGCCCTTCCCAACTTAATGTTTGTCAATTAATCTTCTAATGACTGTTAACCTCAACTGTCTTTAACAGTATTTTTTTGTTATCAAATGATTTGAAGTATTCCACATTGAAATCTTACGCAGCTAGTTACTAACGCAGCGCAGAAGATACAAGATTAAATAATTGAATTCTTTTTCTGTTTCTGATCAAAGTTTAACACCAAAGACTGAAATAAATCGTAGCTTTGTTTTCTAGATAATTAGCTGCTAGCTTGTTTAGACCAGAGTGCCAGCACTCTACACGCAGTATGGCATAAAATTAAATCGAAGTTTCTATTTTGATAGTATGAGGGTAGCACCAGATCGTTATCTGGTTTAATCAAACAATTTGTCGCTTGAGGTCTTTCTTGTGCGAAGAAATATCTCAGGCGACCAATTACTTCACACTGTATGAGAATGTGTCAATTAAATCATTAGCCCTAAAGACTGTAGGGATACACACAATATAATTACTAAACATATCACGGAGTTCTCCTTAATATAGAAAACAGGAAGACCACATACACATACTTTTTTGCCCTAATAAACGTCAGCTTAATTTTCCTCGAACGCAACCAAATAACATTACACATGTCCACTAAAAGCAGACCCAAGATCAGTCACCTTCTGTAGCTAATTCTGATGAAATTGGTTAGGTAAAGCTTGATTTGTAAAGGTACACAATGTGTAATGAGAAACTTACTTCATCGCTCCCTAGACACACCTTCCTAAAATTAGGGGACCGCAATCAAGTTTGTTTGCGTTTGCAAAAAAGACATTGTATTAGTTGACTTCCAACTAAAATCGCTACTCAAAGGTTTATTCTACTCTAATTTGAAAATGGATTTTACATCAATTGTCTCTTATGCTTAAAATACAAAGACTCACAGGGACGATTGCAACGATTGTTAGATTGCTGCCAAAAGAAGACTAGAGATAATTAAGTTTTATTCAATCTCCTACTTATAGGTAATCATGTCCCGGGTACCTTTTTCATTGGACTATACATAGAAATGAGACACTTTTTACGGATTAGTCCGTGGTCATAGGTAGACGCTGAAAATGTTCCGAAACGTCAGGTTAAAATAAAATGTAAATAAATCGCGAAATAATCCGTAAAATTTGTCTATACATAGAATTTGATACTACATAATTTGAAATTTCTTACATGCGATTGAAATGGTAAAGTCGAAATATATATAACGCGTTACGCAGTAGAGCCTCAAATTTCACGTAGGTAACAGTTTCATCGTTAACCGTTATTTATTAATGCTACAAATCTTCTGCATCATTAGTGTCTGTCACTCATTTCCACCGATGCAGTCACTAAGATAAGCCGTTATAAACGACTTTCTGGTGTGGAATATCGGTTCACGCCAATTTCGCGATCTATTAGGATTTTTGGTCGAAACGAAATTAATATTTTTGGCGTAGATGAAACCATTATGGTGGAGCAGATACTGTCAACTGTCTACGTTGGTCGAGTTTCTTGAAAGAAAATCATTGCTGTCTTTCAGCTTTACATTAATCTATATTTTTTTTGCGCATTTTTTATGTCTGTCGCAGAACCGACGAGAGGTGGAGCAGGAAGGTTCTTTAATGGAGATCACGCTTAGGTAAACGTAGTGTAGGACGCCCCCCGGATAGATGGACAGACGACCTGAAGAAGGCAGCTTGTAGTGACTGGATGCAAAGGGCGGGAGATCGTGCGCTGTGGCGCTCCTTGGGGAATGCCTATGTCCAGCAGTGGACTGCAACAGGCTGATATGATGATGATATTTTTTTCGACTTGTATAGAATATTATTCAGAGAAAGAAAGAAACCATTAAAAGTCAGATAATGGAAGGCAAGTACAATTTCTTTTTTCTTTTATCGCCGAATCAAAGCCTCAACTCGTTTCAGGCTACAGCCTCATATTGATTAATGGGCTCATTACACCTTTTCTTGGCTTCTGGGAGATGTTCACTTTATATCCACGAAGGGTGTGTCAATATCTCATAAACATTTTAATAACTATTAGGTAAGATTTAATACATTTCTATACATTACAATCTTTTTGTTGTACCAAATGATATTAAAATATACAAACCATGGTTAATTTTCTAATACAGTTTTACAATATATATATGTATACTCGTATACATGTATAGACCCCTCAAGCGTCACTATCCATCTCGCTCATCCTAAAAATTGATACGTTAGAATGTAGCTTATAAAATGGTACTCAAAACGCTGTCTAATTTTGACATCACGATAGAAAAAGAAGTAAACAAAAAAAAACAAGACAGGAAATTACGTATTTTATTTGATTTGCCTTAAGTTTAATCAAAGTCGGAAATCAAATAGTTTAGGATTTAAGATAGCTTGATTACGACCATTTATTAGTATGGACAAAAGTAAAACTTGGAACTTAGTAATACTAAGGCTTGTATTTTTGGCTCAAGCCAAGTTCAAAATTTGTAGAGCGGTTCTTCATTTATCAAATATATTTTTTTGACGTGACAACGTCTTATAAATTGGTTTGCCGGGTGACACCTCAAGAAACTGCGTTACGCTGCTCCGCTCACGTTTCGCGCGAGAGAGACAGACCGAGAGAGAGAGAGAGAGAGAGATAGGCATACACACCGGTTCATGTTATACGAATGAATATTCACATTAAAATTATTTTACCACTCAGAGTCGTTGTCACGTAAAACTTTCGCGCGTATACCGACTTTACAGGCAACCAATTTTTTTTTTTTATATTTTACTATATACGTTGCGAAATACGTACCGAGCCTCTAGTATTTGAATATACTTTTTATCACCGAACTTTGTGAGTGATGGAATAGTGAGTGCACCTGTGTATTGCGCTCACACTTGTGTACTATAATATCTCCTGCGTAGTTGGCTGATCTCTATTGAGATTGGCCGCCGTGGTCGAAATCGGCCAGGAGGACTATTATTATATTTTTTATGCAAATACCAGGCTTAACAACCCTTAATAAATAAACCCTTATCTACACGGCATCAGTGAACAAACTGGATCCCGGATCGGATGTAATATTATATCATTTTGAAAGGATACGAAACCAAATTAACCTTATTCTGCCGGAAATTAAAAAGAAGCATTTGACTAGTTACTATGACTACTGACTCAGATTTAATGAAATAGATACTTTAGAGTAATAATTTTCAGGAAAAGGTGACTTTCAACGGCTGGGCGAATTTTGACTAACCTTAGCTAAGCACCACCGTAATGTAATTATATTTCGTTAAAAAAAAACCGCACGGGAGCTAAGATTTCACAGACAGACACACAAAAACACACAGGTTAGGGTCAAACTCACAACACTCGTCTTTTCGTCGGGAGTTACAAAAACAGCAATAGAACAATTTGTCCCCTAAACCAAACAAAACAGCGACAAGTTTAACTCACAAATGTAGCACAATCGATATCTGTCCACGATAGAGATTGATTTGCAACGGGATAATTGTTTTGCAAACACTCCTGAGGCTGGGTCAACACTTTTTCTGGTCCACAGATTAGGGCTAATTGATTTATTAGACGCTTCCGTCAAGTTTCGTGTTTCAATCTACCCCTCGTTTGGGATTGCTTAAATAAATTGTGAAATCAAACGATACTAGAGTAAGATGACATGGTTATAATAATAGTCCTCCTGGCTGATTTCGACCAAGGCGGCCAATCTCAACAGAGATCAGCCAACTACGCAGGAGATATTAAAGTGCACAAGAGTGAGCGCAATACACAGGTGCACTCACTGTTCCATCACTCTCAAAGTTCGGAGAGACGGGAATCCGACATGACTGGAGAGAGATCAGGCACAGGACCAACGGCTTAACGTGCTTTCCGAGGCACGGGGGTGTAACACCGCCAACTTCCCGACTCCGAGCTGTTTTTGAGAAATTCATGACAGAAAATCTCAGAAACAATTTTGGCTCGACCTGGGTTTCGAACCCAGGACCTCTCGGATGTAAGGCAGAAAGTTTTCCACTACACCAACGAGGCAGTCAGAAATGGTTATACACTTGTGTTTGTGAAACAGCAAGGTGGTAATCAAGAACTAAAGAAACTTTTACTTAGGGGGGGTGCTTGAAGACAGGGAAGAGATAATGTAGATTTTTAGGTTTTTTCCTCTCCAACACCACAGGGTTCTCATTGAGACATAACATAACAGTGTCGAATAACAAGAGGCGAGAAAGTTGAGGAATATTTTCATCAAATTAGATGTCTTTTTATTTATTTATTTGAGTTCTGCACAAACAGCTGTACACTGGTGGACTTAATACCTAAGGCATTTTCTACCAGTTAATCATAGGTCAAAGCAGTGAAAATTCAGGTGGTGTACATAAAATAACAAGTGCGTGTCGGACCACGCATAAAGTAGGGTTCCGTAGTCAATTTTGGCACCGCGCTGTTTTGCATTTCTTGCATCATCATCATCTCCCTAGCCGTCAATGTCATCATTGTAAAGTTTTATTTATTTAAGCTTAATTGCACAACAATACTTTGTACGAAATGTGGACTTAACGCCGTAGTGCCCTACGGTCTCTCTCTCCCAGTCATACCTTTGGGCTAAGCAGAAATGAATATATATATTTGATCACACATTTAAAAATACACATAATACTCGTATATACAAATACACTAAATAAATAAATAAATTTGACGAACTGTTAAAGAAAGAACTTTAATGACGGTTGCGATAAAGTAAGAAAGGGTGCGAATGAGTCTCTAAAGTATATATTTTAATATTATTTATAATTTCGAAAGTATTCATCACAGGATACCCGAAACAATTTTAAATAAGAGTTTCCGTGCTTGTTTCTTTACGTGACGGATTTTAAGTTTATAGGTCCAACATTTTAGAAATTACAGGGGGGGGGGGGGGCGGGCGTGTAAACGACTTTGGCGGGCTATAACTCGCGAATGGTAAAGTTGATAAAAAAGTGTTGTATGGAAACTCTATCTTATTTTCATAATCCTTTTCAACGATACCCCACACAAGGGGGTGCACTCAAAAAAATAATTTGCCCCCCCCCCCCCTCCTTTACATGTATAGGGAGGTACCCTTAAAAAGGGGTCATTTTAATTTTTCGTATTTTTAAAAATGAGATATATATGTGAAATATCCTCGAACCAAGTTACATGCAAATCAGTCCATAAACGTAGAAGATATTCTGCTGTGAAAGACTGGGACGGACTGAACGATCTTATAAGGGTTGCTTGTCGGACTACGGAACCCTAAAAAAGAAAAACAAACAATGTAACTTAAGTTATTTTAGTACTAAGAGGAATTTATAAACATAAAAACTAATCACTTACATAAAATACATTCAAAAAAAATCATAAACATACGTTATTTTGTAAACATAATTTTATAAAAGGTCGTTTTGTCTTAGTTCAATCAAATGTTTATTGTGTGAGTAAGAGCTAGAGCAAAGCCTGGGCGTTGAATCAATCTAAAACTCCAAAGAACTTACAATGCTATATATCCTATAATAATAAATATGTTCCAGTAAATAAAAAAATAAAGTGAAGTCCAGCGATGCTAAACCGTCGACGTTATGGTCCGGTGTCACGCATTTTATTGCAATAAAGCACGAAAATAGACCTCTGATCGTAGATATAGAAATGTTATAAGTTCTTTGACCACTTCGATGTTTATTGCTGTAAGGCTTGGTGCAGACAGTCGGCATCCGTTACATATTTTCTATAAATTTTAAACACGAACATTTCTCAATACAAATTTCTAAAAAAAATGTATATGGACACAGCAAGACCCATTTTTCGTCCCTAAAGTCAATGAAATATGTAATACTGAAAAATTTGTAACTCCATCCTTTGAACTATTGAAAAGGAATTTCTACAATAATAGTATATCTCCCTGTTCGATTTTGACCACGGCGGCCAATCTCAACAGAGATCAGCCAACTACGCAGGAGATATTATAGTACATAAGAGTGTGAGCGCAATACACAGGTGCACTCACTGTTCCATCACTCTCAAAGTTCGGTGAGACGGCAATCCGACATGACCGGACAGAGATCAGTGGCAGGACCAACGGCTTAACGTGCTTTCCGAGGCACGAGGGTATAACACCGCCAACTTCCCGACTCCGAGTTGTTTTTGAGAAATTTATGACAGAAAATCTCAGAAACAATTTTGGCTCGACCTAGGATTCGGAAGTAAGGCAGAAACTTTGCCACTAGACCAACGAGGCAGTTACTATAATTGTAAAGGTTATGTTGAAACGTAGAAAGGTGTTTAAGATAACACTAACAATGATTACCTAATGGTATAGTCTTGTATAGTGAATTACGCGTTCATTTGTTGAGGTTAATTTAGTATTATTAATTATTAATTATAAATGAAGTTTTTGAAATCGCACCGAGAAAACACACCGTCTAAAACTTTTCACTTTCTAACAAGTAGCTACAATGTCACCTCGATTCTTTATTAAACTGCGAAGTCGGTAACTTCACAAATTCGCAAACTCCCGAGAGGGGCATGAGCTAACTTTTAAGAGGACGCCCAACTATTTTCGTCGGTTAACTTATAAAATTTTCACACCATTCGAAGACCCAACTGAACTTTACGACGGCTCACGGTTTAACAGATTCCCGTCTGGAGCTAATTAGTTTTAAATTTACAAATTTGCCGGTTGTAAAATTTCACGGGGATAAATTCATGTCTTGCACCAAAAGGGTATCTAGAGATAAGACAATTCACCAGGGCGAAATTGTTTGTGCAATTTTCTATACCAATATAACATACAACTGTTCTTGTGACATAGTAAGATATTTTCAAAAAAGTACAATTTTTCGTCGGAAAACCTTTATTGTCAGCCTCACCACCAGACACCACTTAAAATCAAGTAAGATGAAGGTAGAATAGCCGTGTGTTGGTAAGCGCAAATCTCGAGAGCAGCTGCATTTTTTTAATAACATTCCTTGAAGTACTTCTAAGAATTTAAAAAATAACAGGCATGGATCGGCTACTAGTAAATTAAAAATACTGATCCGATTGCGGCCTTCATAGTGGTAAAGCTATCGATTTTGCTAAGCAGGAGTTGTAGTGGCGAAAAACGATGAGAAATCTTTCGAAAGACCATCGCTGCTACTATCGGGTACCTTAAAATGCATATAACAAAATTTTGACGATTATCCTTTGAAATCCAAGTTTCCGGCAAAAAACTACTAAGCTGTCAAAACTTTGTGATATGACCCTTAATGCAATTTCGAAATCCGCTGAACAGAACCGCGGTTTACTTTTTTTTTTCTAAGAATAGCAGCGCTGTCTTTGAGCGGAATACTACATCGCAATCGCACAGCACTATTGTGTATCCACCCTAACTATTTGCCATGCGCACAACGCGTCCCGGACTACATGTTTGATAGCTGTGATTGAGCGCGCGTAAACCGTGAATAGCAATGGCGACAACACGTGGTGAGGCTTTGTTACTACCTAAAGAACAGATACTCGTATGATATCGCCTCAATAATCAAATTGAAACTGACGAGCAGGGGTTTTGATGAAGAAATTCTTGATGCAATAAAATAAATAAATAAATATATATTTCACAAAAATCACACCAATTCTCTAGTCCCAAATTAAGCTACGAGGGGTGTGTTATGGGTACTAGACCACGGATAAACATACTTAAATACATTTTTTTTGTAAATAAATACATTTTATCCATAGAAAACACCCAGACCAGTACAAACACACATATGCTTGTACTGTGCGGGGATCGAACCCGCGACCCTTGGTTTTAAAGTCCAACATGTAGACCACTGCACCAAACGGTGGTCAAATAAGACATCTTCAATAGAGAGTACAAAACTATTTTTCAACAGATGTGCGATCTGTTGAAAAATCAGTTTTGTTCCCCCATTTGTGGAGTGCTACTCGTATAATAAATTCACGATTAATTTTATTAGATTGCTCTGATATTTTACAAAAATATTAAAAAAAATATTTATTTTCCTCTTTACAAGTAAAAGTTTCCCCTTAAAGAGAAGTCGTTGACCCTTTCAAGTTTAAAAAAAAACTTGTTTTAGGAGGCTTGTTCTTTCGGAGATTACATTAAATACACTCGTATTAAGTGTATTTAGTATCAGCATTGCACCCGTGCGAAGCCGGGGCGGTTCCCTGGTCTTGTATATAAAAATGAGTACTGTTCGTTAGTCTCTCCAAACCTCAAGAACGGCTCAACCGATTTGACTGATTTTAGTCTCGAAATACTCGTGGAAATCGAGGGAATGTTTAAACAATGAAAAAAAAGGAAAAACAGCGGGCAGGACAGCGTCTGCCGGGTCCACAAGTCTTCTTTTTATATATAAAAATTAATTGCTGTTCGTTAGTCTCGCTAAAAATCGAGAACGGCTGAACCGATTTGACTAATTTTAATCTTGAAATATTCGTGGAAGTCTAGGGAAGATTTGAAAAATAAGAAAATTAAACAAAATGCAGGAAACGCAACGTCTGCGGATCCGCTAGTATGCATTAATAGTTATTTATCTGCAATCTGAATTCAGGCCTGAAGCCAGTACCTACGTAATCTTGACTGATAAGTAGAAACCTTCGTGCAATGTCGTTTAGAACGCTAGGAATCAGATACCCAGTGCTCACTTGGTAGTATCTTGTCTCCATAAAAAGGTATGAGAATGCTAATTGTGACGTCACGATATCGTACTTTCACCTTTTTTTGCCTATTAAAGGCTCACACGGCTTGTGCGTAGCCAAGTTAAAACAAGGAAACGGCATTATCATAGAAAAAAATGGAGGGATCGGAAGCGGAATTTAGGAAAGTGATCAGAAAGGAAAGGTTTAAATGAAATATAAAGTTATAATAATGATGAAAAGCTCATTACAGTTTTGGATTGTGTGCGATTTAAATGAAATAGACGTATTGAATATTCATTAGTGCTTACATCCCTTTACATTCAAAGTCGGCCGGTGGTCGTGCCAAGCATGCCATGACTAACACCATGGACGTATATGTATTCCTCCCTGCTAACGCTTATAACGGATCCTGCTCAATTAGCAAGTTATTCCTTGCACACAGCAAATAATTTCAACCCACCATTGATATACAAACCACGAGGCTGCATCCTCATTACGTCCCATTAACAATTGCGACTGCAAACGAAACACATAATTCTACCAAAATAACGAGATTTGGTAAATTTTATGAGCATTTTATACAAGTCGAAAGAACACCTTACTACCTAAACAGTTTTAGAATATTTTATCTGTAAAATTAAAACACACTTACGTACCGTAAACAAATATTCGAACTGCCAGAAATGGGACCTTTTTCCGATTTGGATAACAACTGGTTATCATGGGGATAACTTTTATGTGTTGTTATTAATACAAGATAGGTAAAGGATGCTAACATCCATAAAAATGATAATTCCGTTACCTATTTTGTTTCACTTTTACGAATGGGAATGCTAGAAAGTCACGAAATTACGAACTTCGTTACATTGCATTTTTAAGGTCCAATGTCAAACTTTAAAACTAAACACGGCAAAAGTTCCAAAATCAATAAATTAAACCACAAAGGCAAATTGGTCAACCACATCCGGTCGCACCCACAGGGGTGTCAACTTCCGGGACACGGCGACACGTACTGTTTATTGCGGGTAGCTTAAACAAACAAGGGATTATAATAACAATAATAATAGTCCTCCTGGCCGATTTCGAACACGGCGGCCAATCTCAACAGATATAAGCAAACTACGCAGGAGATATTATAGAGCACAAGTGTAAGCGCAATACACAGGTGCACTCACTATTCCATCACTCTCAAAGTTCGGTGAGACGGCAATCCGACATGACCGGAGAAAGATCTGGCGCAGGACCAACGGCTTAACGTGCTTTCCGAGGCACGGGGTTGTAACACCGCCTACTTAACGTCTCCGAGCTGTTTTTGAAAATTCATGACAGAAAATCTCAAAAACAATTTTGGCTTGACCTGGGATTTGAACCCAGGACCTCTCGGATGTAAGGCAGAAACGCTGCCACTACACCAACCAGGGACGCAACAAGGGATTAACGCGTCCACGTCACGTCGCGTCACGTTGATGCCATTTTGATTACCCGCGCTAACGAGACTTATTTTAAGTAGTTACGTCGACAGCACGTCAGATTTCCTATGTCAACTACGAAAAACGTTTTTATTGTGAAGGAAACAGAGGCGGTCTCAAGGTCAAAGTGAGGTAGCCTGTTGTGATATTGGCTGTACATAGGTATGTATTTAAGATTGAGGGAAAAATGCAATTTGTAATCAAATCATAGAAAAATCTACCGTTTGGATATCTTGGTCACACACAATAATTGAATCTATATTATACAAGGTGTCGACCACAATACGACAATTGAATTTCTGTCCGTTACGCTCTCACGCCTAAACAGATTTGGATGAAATTTGGTACACATATGTATGTGTATCATTATAGTAGGTCGTCACCATTATATATGTGTATTAAATTTCATCCTAATCTATTAAGAATATCAGTAACAGAAACTCAATTGTCGTATTGTGGTCGCCACCCTGTATTATACATTAAAAAAACACTGGAATAAGAGAAATTAAAAAGATATTTAGGATAGAAAAGGCATCACTAACAAAAGTAAAGATCTCAATTAAATCTTAAGTCAGCTCATTAATTTCCCCCTAATTGAAACTGATGGTGACGAGCGGACGCGATTGAGCATTTAATACGATAAAGATTTATTATTTCCCTTACAATATCACCACCTGCCAAGCTTCCTTTTGTGCTACTTACTTTGTAATTACGCTGCGAATGTACCAGATTTTTGTTTCTCGGAGAACAATTAAATGTAATACGATACGGATATTAGAAATAACAGGTTTCTCTTTTCTTTGTTTTTTGTAATACAACATAGGAAAGGTGATTCGCAACCTCGCATCTTTAGATTATGCTCCTGTATGATTCCAGTATCCAGTCATGATTTATAACAAAGTTTTGCTTCGTCAAACAAGAAATATATAATAAGCGGCAGATTTCCGATTTAAACAATTAAAACCGTAAGCTATTTGACATATTTTTACCTCAATCGTCGTATGGCCGGGTCGGGTGGCCTCAAAAAAGTATATAATAACTTCTTCCCAAGTAGATGCTTTGTGACTTTGTTAAAATCTGACCGCAGATTTGGGATTTATGCATTTTATGTATAATGAACGGACATTTGTTTATTTATTTTTCGTTTAATGAAATGACATTTTGTTTTTGCATAATAGGCTTGGAATTGAATTGTGATTGAATTAAAATTATTCTAACGTACTTACTTCAATTGAATATTTAGCGTTTAATGTTTTTATTAACTTTTGAGTCAAGTAGTTACGCATGACGATATCATATCATTCGTATATCGATAGATCGATTAAACATGTATGCACGATACCTAAATATAAGAACTAAAAATGTACCATGTTTATACAAATGAAAATTTTATCTTATCAAAAGGGAAAATAATTAAAATTCAGCCCTTGTTGATTTCCGCACGTCATATCGTCATATCCCGATCATACGGTGAACAATGTCATGTCACGGACATTCTTTCAGCACATTCACAACGGCCAAGCTGAAATGATTTCATTAAAAGCATGACGCTCTTTAAAAGAAAAAAACCTTTTTTTCTACAAACTCAGTACATACAGTACTATTATATTTACACGGAATGCATAGGTATTGATAAGTGCAGCCAAACAAGCAATCTAACAATTTAAACTCATCATCATTCATGAAATCTTGAAACATCATCGAATTGATTCATTTCGAAAGGGCAGTTCGCATGATGTTTTTTTAATTGTAACAAAATGATTGTTTTGTTTTGTACAATAAAGTGTTAATCTATCTATCTATCAATGACTCTTGAAATTGCGTCTTGTAAAATTTCCGTTAAATATATTTTCATTTTTGTCAAAAAACAAAAAAAAACAATAAGTCTAATAATTTAACTAAAGCTAACTTTCAAACAGCTTATTAAGTCAAGAATCCATATTATTACATTATTCTGCCTCTAGCCGATTACAGTACCCCAAACCAAAACCAAAACGAAGGCTCGTCATTTTCCTGTCAAACTTATACTCCGCGGCAGTACCTGATATTGTATGAAGTCACCCTTATATTCATTAACGATGCCCTGCATTTTCCTTCGGTACCAAACTACCTACACGAGTTAATGTAGTGAGTGTGGAGTGTTGGCGCCAAAGTAAATTAAGGATTTGGAAGGCGCACAATCACGAACACTCCCTCCATTCAGAATTCCACCTTGTCACGTTATGTTAGAACACATCCTAAAATCACAATTTTCGTCTCCCTCTATACATTGACAAGAACATACTGTGCGATTGTAGTCTCTATTGCATTGGCTTAAGGAGAGCCTTTTGAAAGATTTGACGTAATTGATTCCCGTCACGTCGGATGCGTCACGGCGGTGGCCCCACTTAGCGTGACGCTTAAGTTTAGGAAAGGTTTAAGGCTCGTTTGCTTTTTTTGTGCATACTTTGGAAGTCATTTCGGAAATAGGGCTTAATAGTTTGTTTGAGGAAACTTGGTAAAGGTACAATAAGCTACGCGAACCGTTTTTAACTAAAATTAACTTTTAATGTAGATACTTTGTGGAGGAAAAGTAAAATCTTTGGTAATACCAATCAAAAAAATCTAGAACCTAACTACCTAACTATCGTCGATGTTGTTTTTATTTTTGACTAGCGGACCCGCTTTCAACGTTGTCAAATTTTTCATATCTTTTAAACATTCCCTGGACTTACACGAATATTTCCAGACATAAATGCTGAGTCAGGGGACCAATTTGGTCATTATATTACATTCATTTTCTTTTTGGTTTGCTTAATTTTAGTTTAAATTTTCACTATATTGTATTGTAATATGTGCCAAATAAATATTTCTTCTTCTTCTTAAATTATAAAATTAGTCAAATGAGTTCAGTCACTCTCGAGTTTACTAAATAACGAACAACATTTTTTTTATTTATTTATAAAGATTGATAAATTGTTTGTTAAACATTAGTCTATTTGTTATTTAAAGAAAACCAAGGATTGGCCTACTTATAAACTAGAACTTAACAAATTAGCATAGGATATTGTTGCTGTTGGTTTTCTAAAATAATTAAATTAAAATTTTATACATTTAATCGACCGACTCATTACAATTACTCAAGTCAAAGTTATATTTTTGACGTGACAACGTCTTATAAATTGGTTTGCCGGGTGACACCTCATGAAACTGCGTTACGCTGCTCCGCTCACGTTTCGCGCGAGAGAGACAGAGCGAGAGAGAGAGAGAGAGAGAGAGAGATAGGCATACACACCGGTTCATGTTATACGAATGAATTCACATTAAAATTATTTTACCACTCAGAGTCGTTGTCACGTAAAACTTTCGCGCGTATACCGACTTTACAGGCAACCAATTTTTTTTATATTCGAAAAAGTTTGCCAAAGTTACTCTAGGTCTAGATCACCAGAACTTAGTTCGGAAGCTAAATCCTACTTCAGACCCTGATAAACTTTTCTACCGATCTTACAATAAGGGGTGAAGTCTGTATAATATCTACCACATATAATCGAACACAAGTGTGCAATCACTCCATCACTATCCGAAACTGTAAGGTCGCCGCCCCCGGCAGGTGGCGCGGCGTTCCTCTTGGCTGCCCGCAAAAATGATTGATGACGAACTACCCGTAATCCGATCCTCTAGATCCCTACTCCGTAAAACATCTTTATGTTGTAGAACTGAAAGGTCATCACGAAATCTAAAAAGAACAACCAGCGTTTGAAATTATGCAGAGTTTTTTTTTGGAAGAAGTTACGACGTATTTACCTTTTGGGGGTTGTTTTCGGGGCCACTAGTTTTGTGAAACATCATTGCAAGGGAAAGGAGGCTCTGCACAAGTTAATTTAAGGATGTTAGTGGTACCTAAGCTGGGATAACTTATGCGAAGCGATGCGTTAGTTGCAGGGTTAGTAGTAGATGTAGTAGATGCAGGCTTTCTTTGGGGTTGACAATATGTATGTTTGAGATAGATACAGCATAGCAAGGTCGGTGTATTTTATTTTTTATTGATTTATTTATTACTTGTGCTTATGGCGCATGGTCATGTTTGGAATGGGTGACCATTCTGACCATAAAAGTGGCGACTATTTACAAGCATCTCCGTGCTTCGGAAGGCACGTTAAGCTGTTGGTCCCGGTTAATATCGATAGATATTAGTCGTTAAGCCTGGTCGGAGGCCCTCGGGCGGCTTAATAACATCTGACAGTAAGGTTATTTATTTATTTGGGATAGGTTTGCTCTTACTAAGCCCAACCAGGCTAAGACTGAGTCTACGATTGAGCGAGCTCACCTAGAAGGTGCCTGTTCACTCTAGCTTTAAACATTTCAAGGTTGTAATTGCAGGGAAACACTGACGCAGGTAGTGAATTCCACTCTTTTGCAGTGCGCATCAGATATGTAGACGCCAGGCCCCTGTGGGTCCTGGCGATGGTTTACAGTAGGCCCCTGCTGATAATTTAATCACGGTAGATCTTAGCTATAGTTGGTCAAAATCCTTCTAGCCGACGAAGCTCACGAGCTTTCCTAGCTCATTCGGGTTTTTTTTTTCTAACTAGAAACTTAGTTTTAATCGACTCTTCTGTTCTTCTTCTTCCCACGTGACTTGACAGTGCGAGCGAGCGAGACGACTACTGTGGAAAATACGGGCTTAGTTCTCCAGAGTAGTTCACCAGGATTACACTAATGGTCCTACGAGCTGGTCGGCTAAGCTCCGAATCTCGGATGCTGGATCCGAAAAGTGACTAATGCGATTTTTATTCGTAACTGAAATATTTGGGACGGTTTGTTTTATGTCAACGGATTCCTGTACTAAAAGGGTTTCTAATGGATTTTACATGAAAGTGACAGGTACAGTACATAATGCACAAATTAAAGAGTGGAACTCACTTCCTGCGTCAGTGTTTCCCTGCAATTACAACCTAGAAATCTTCAAAGCTAGAGTGAATAGGCATCTTCTAGGTGAGCTCGCTCCATCGTAGACTCAGTCTTTGCCTCGTTCGGGCTTAGTCTTGGGTCAAGAGCAAACCTATACCAAAAAAGAAAAAAATGCACAGCTCCATTAAAATGACACGTATACAAGAATGCTAAAACTTTGAAATGATGCACTTTTTTACGAAATCTTTCGCTATTTAATTACATGTCGGTAGAAACTAGACAGGTGAGTCTACCTGTGACCACGAACGCTGAATAGGGTCCGAAACGTCAGGTTCAAATAAAATGTAAATAAATCGCGAAATAATCCGTGAAAAAGTGTATCATTTCAATGTTAACTGTTCGCGTAAACCGAATAAACAAACATCTAAGTATTAAAAATTATCCTCTATTTAATAACAATTTTAAATAAAACAGTATTATAGCATAGCAATGTTTCTTCAAGTTTATAATATTGAAGCTTAGAGTTGACTTCGTTTTCGTATTTTTCATACTGGTTGTTATATTAAAAACTAGTGGCCCCCTGCGACGTCGTCCGCGTGGAATCCCTTCGTTTTCGTAATCGCGGTCGAACGGGATAAAACGTATCCTATGTCCGTTTCCTGGTTCTAAGCTTCACAAATTTTCAGCCACATCGGTTCATCCATACTTGAGTTATAAATAGTGTAACTAACATTACTTTCTTTTATATATACTCGTATAAGATAAATATATCATAGAAATGTCAGTGTCACACTGACAAGTCTTAACCTAAAATAACATAATTGGATAGCTCTTTCATCAAGCATGTATTGTATCATATTCCATCGTTTTTCCATTTAAATGCCGGCCTTCCCTTGGGTAAGAACATTGAAAACAAGGGTACCATTAGTTGTGATTGTTCCCTTCTATTATGTTATTGTGGTCATCCTTCAAAGCCTTCGCCCGCGGCTCAACCTTCCACGAGAAGTCCGGAAGTAATTATTTTTTCGCTCAATCTTCAAACCTTGTAACTGGGAATTGGATAAAAGTTGAAGGGAGTAATCTTAAGTGCCTAATCAGTACAATGTTGAGATTCTCTTGTGCGCCCTCCGTAATTTTATGGAAGAAAAGCCTTTTAATGTTAACGTTTTTATGCTTGGCAGTAGGAGAAAGTAAGAAGTTAAGGGGTCGATTTTTTGAGATTAGAACCAATTAATTTGAGATTATACCATTTGATTTCCCAGTCAAGAAATATATGTCAGTACATCGGGTTAAATTTACTAACTAGCCTCAATTATTTGTTTGTCGATTATATTTTATTTACCATATATTATAACATGGTTGTTCATATGTGATGTGATAATAAACTTTATTACGGGCATTAGATTTTAAGTACTCTTCACACCACGTCAACGGTAATCCGAGCAACGGCCAAGGCTTAAACATTATGAATAACGAACATTGATTATTTCACACGCTGTTGTTTTGTTATTCAACGCATAAACTACCAATCACAATAAAGTTAGCCCTGGACCCTACTCTGTAACATTTTCCCATTTACATTCGATTTTATCGGTCGCTCACACCGAAAACCTTATAATGTGTGACAGGGACGGCTACTCGTACATTCGATCCTACGAATATCAGGTCCCGGCCTGCCCAAGTGCCACTCGGCCTGAAAGATTTTTAACATCTGATTATTCGTATGAGCTTTATACTTCATAAAAACTAACTGGTTTTACCAAACTGATCGTTTTCTTCAGAATCGGTATTTCAAAGTAGTCGTTGTCCGTGTTTTGCCAGGCATGAAGTTCAGACTGACCACAACATAAAATCAGTCCCTCTTTAAGTTGTTTTATGTAGTTTCGGATGAAGCCGAAAGGACTGCCCAAGAGTCACAGAGACTTCTTACAGTCTTAGCCGTGCGAGCGAACGCTTTACAAGACACACGTACACATGATAGCACGTCAAGATTAAAAATGTTCCAACTTATACGCATGTGACAAGGCCGACTTTGCAATTGACGGATTTCATTTTACGATTTCCCACTTGCCGAGAATCTCCCTCCTGGACATGATCTACCGTGGCCGCCGATCTGGAAGTCCTTAGACAGGCTTCGGACTCAGTTCGGCCGAAGTTAGAAGAACATGGCCAGGTGGGGATTTTCGGCAAGCTCCGATGTGGACTTGCGGTGCAGTGCAAACTATGGCACACTTAACATCGTGCCCGGCGTGCCCCAACACCTGCACGCCAGCGGATTTAATGAACTGTAGTCGATCCGCAATACAAATGGCTGAATTCTGGGCTGCCACGATATAATTTCTCGTGTTCCATCGACACGCTAAGAACGCTGAGTGGGCTGGGGCCCGGACACTGGCTACAAGAGTAGGGCCCCAGCTCTCTATGTATCGCTGGACAGACCTATTTTCCGGTTCATTAACCCGGCTCGGATGTGCTATGATTTATTATGACCATAAAAATCTTTATTGGCCTGTATGTCTCTTTAAGTTGCTCACGCGATCTGCACAAGGTTAGGAGGTTTTGAATGCTGCTAGCACACGAGATCGAAGGAAAAAATACATTTATTATAATAATTCAGGTAGTGCTATGTACTTGATTTTTAAAAAGCGCTCTATTTTTTCTAACTGCATGCACTTTTTTTAATTTTAGTTTATTTTTGTTTGCAATTCCTTTTTTAAAATCTGTAACATTAAATAATCTTTGTGCATATCTATATTTATATAAAATCTTGCAAATTATGTGACGAAAACTCATTGGGACCTCATCATTACAAAAGTCTTAATTATCAATTTTACAGGATATAGGGACAAATATGACATGTAAATACCTAGTTGGTCGGAGGACACGCACCGCACACCAGAGATGACAATTGTTTAACTGCAACATTGTATATCTAATATTTCATCCCATGTGTCATATTATTGGTATTATTATTTTTGTGTTTTCTCATTTATTCATTTTGTACTTTCTGCTTAGATCAAAAGTATGACTGGTAGAGAGCGCCCTACGGCGTTAAGTCCACCTTTTGTACAAAGTTTGGTTGTGCAATAAAGCTTAAATAAATAAATTCTGCACATGTACTTATGCACTCATAATATGAGAGATTTTGCAACAAAAATGTGTAGCCTGATGTGCTGTCGTCTGTACATCGTGTTTACTTTATTTCAGGTAACAACAACTGCACGCATCAGATTCATAAATTAAAATACGATTTCGTATTCATGAATCAGTAGAAAGTGAATAAAAACTGAATGGTTCACACACAATGGCTGCGTTTTCGCACGATGAGATTTCTAGATGACAACGTTTACCGCTAACCTAGATACGGAACTATGTAATAAATTGAATGTGTGACGCAGAAATTACAGTTCTTCTTAGACTTGTTTATTTCAGAAAGTAATGAATCTAAGACAATAGGCATGATGACACCTATCTCAAATACTTTCAAGACCATGGCGTTTAAAAAATAGCCCATATGAAGTTAATAGAACCAGTATATTTCCTAAAAAACTGTAGAAAACAATTTTAAACACACAAAATTCAATAATTATTCGGTCAATTGACACCGATTTCTGATACACTACCGTGACGTCACGATTTTGTATTCAAATATAAAAAATCTATGGAGGCAGACCGTTTTAATAGATAATAAATAGTATGTCAACGATTGGTGTCATGTAGCCTAGTACTGCTTGGTTACGAACCAATATGAAAATTAAGTACCCTATAAAATTTTAATTCTTGTTTTATTTCTATATCCGGCTTAGATTTTGTAAATGATCTTATGTATTCAATAAGTCTATGTAATTTTGTTGGAGAAATACGAACGAAAGATCTTTAATTCTAATTCAATAGTTAGAAGATTAGGTACTTATTGTGTTAAGGTTGACATACGTTTTGAGTTAGTCTCAAAAGGGTTCATATTTGAAGTGTAGCAATTAAGTAGTGCTTAAGATCATTGTTCTTACTTATAAATGAAAAATACTAACATAATTTTTATCAGAACTAAAATATCGCAATGTAAATTCAAACAGAAATAAAATCACCAGCATTTAAATGCTTCAAATACAAGCCCGTGGAACCCAATGGTTGGAGTGCTCTGAAGCACTGCATTTTCTAGGCAAAAAGAAAAATGTAGCAAGGATTAAACACAATGTCCGCGGTACTCAGTTGTAGGCAAAAAGCGGAAAAAATCCTGCCGCGATACTTGTGTTGCAAGTCGGAGTTCCATAACTACTCGACTCTGACATTTAGCTTGGAAACGTAGGGAAATAAATAAGAACTTTTCTTACGCTGTCAAACTCTAAGCTTGGTGGTAGAGAAGTCAGGCATTCTCAATGTCTTTGAAAAATTGAAATTGAAAAATTGAGAAATTTATTTTATTTTTTGCCCTTTGGAGTTACATATAAATCTGTATATGGTCTCGCATTTATGATTAAGCAAAAAATTTCAGTTTCTATATTTACAACGACGACCACTTTGTGTGCATGAACATGTCTGTTTGTACTGGTCTGGGTGTTAGTATGTATTTATATAAGGTTATTTTTAATACCACTGTTGATTTTGATATCTGTAACACAAGTGCTTAAGCTACTTACCACGGAGTCACATCTGTCTGCCTGATTTACAACATTCGCTCAACAGATGGCGCTGACAGTCGCTTGACTCGCGCAATAGATGCGATTTATTCTCAGCTTATTCGTATGAGCTTTATGCTTTATATACAGGTATAATCCTACAATCGGTGTTTTTATTTGACGGTGCTATCGGGCAACAACATCAATGTATGTAATGTTGTTGTATTTTTTTAAACTTTCCTACCATACTTTGATATATTGACGTAACATACTTGACGAACCCCAAATTATAAGAAACAGGAAGCGACTGGGAGTCTCGACACGGTGATATTATCTATAGTCTCGACCTCTCGAGGCGTGAATCCTACAACGTAGGAAATAAAAAAATTGTGCCACCGAATTCTCAACTTTAATCTTAAAACATAGGGGCGTATTAAAAACGGTGTAGAATTACATGCTCATACGGTTAATGCGATGCAAGGTTCGAAGCGGTAGCGGATGGAGGATATGACATAGTTCGGTTAATTCAAATTAGTTTTTGTACAGTTTTTTTAAGGCGGTGAGAGAGTTTAGCGAACGCACCAGGTTTTATGATTTACACTTCATTAACTGAGTATTTTAGTCGGCGAGTTACTTACATACAGCACGAAACTTTTTATTTTTATTGTTTCAACGAACACTTAAATTACCTAGCCCCAAACTAAGCGTTCACTTGCGCTATGTTGATTAAAAAAACGGATATAAATACTTAAATAGGTATTTATAAACACCCATGACTCAGATACAAATTCTCGTGCTCATCACACAAACATTTGCCCATAGCAGGATTCGAACCCGCGACCGCCGGTTTTGTAGTCTGGACTTCAAGCCACTAGACTAAAGCTGTCGCTTGTAAGCAGCTTAGAGATAACCAATTATACCTAATAGTTGAAGCAAAAGGCGAGACACGCTAAGTAATTTTGAATTTCCTCGTAAATTGCCAAAGCCGCATAGCCGCTGGGATAAGTTTAAGTAACTCACTTATTTTTCTTTGAAAATGACAAAAGTGACATTTCTCCGTCCTCCGTCTGTAGGCGACCTCACTACAAATAAACATGCAAAAACAATGAGAAAATGTCTTTTTCATCCCACCATCTCGGAAAGAGTCATTTTGCTCTTCAATATCTGAGTGGAAAAGCCGTTTTTATTCACTAGAGGTTAAAGTAAATTTGAATTTAGAACATCGTGTGCACCAAGTTTGTGAATTAAAAAAATCATTAAACCTATTTATTGCTACCTTTAAGGTGCCAAATATACCATACAATTTTTTTTTAATTTGTTAAAAACTCAAACTCGGAACCTTCTTGGTGTTCTTTTTTCAATTTGCTTTGTAGGCGGTACTTTACGCGGCATTTTTTCACGTCATTGTTAAACCTTATATTAAAAACAAGAAACATGAAAACAAGTGAAAAACCTAAAATGAGTGATTCTAGCGACGAGGAAGTTTGTTTGACGCCAACAGAGTTGACTGAAACTGTTAATAATGCGCAAATGATCTTTCTCCCTCAACAATCACGCGAGAAGTACTTAAAACAGTACGTTATGTTCAACACGTGGCGACTAGCAAAAGGAGCCAAAACTTTCTCAGAAAACGTTTTGCTGGCATATTTTATAGAATTATCCGAGAACAAGAAAGCAAGCACTCGACAAACAGTACACAAGTGACTAACACCAATATTACAGTACCCAACAAAAATATTACACTCAATTTAAATAACTGTAGCAACGTTACTTTCAATTTTTATTAATTATACCTAAGTATTATTTTGTTATAATTTAAAGATTATTCTGTAATACTTACCCGTCATAATGTAGTAGTTAATACCTAAACTGAAATAAAAGTAGCTATCTTGTGATTGTCAACGGTTTTATTTGCATTTAGTCATTTCCTCGCTGAGGTGGAATGAAAAGTTACGTGTTGCACTCGAGTGCAAAGATTTTTCACCTCGTGCTCTTTTGATTCCCTCGCTAACGCTCAGGATTCTAATTTTGAATCACTCGCTGCGCTCGTGATTCAATTTTAGAATCCTTCGCTTGCTCGGTCATCAAAATTGAACACGCGGTTAAAAAGCAACTTTGCACTCTTGTATAACAAATAACTATTCTTCTTTATGCCTCCTTTAAGATATGAAATTATTGACGACCACTTTGGTGTGATGGTCAAGAAGTTGACTTTTAACCAAGAGGTCGCGGGTTCGATCCCCGCACTGTACAAATATTTGCGTACATGAACACGTCTGTTTGTACTGGTCTGGGTGTTATGTGTATTTATTTAAGTTTATTTGTAATACCACTGTTGATTCTGATTTATGTAATACAAGTACTTAAGCTACTTACTACAGAGTCAGATGACAGATCAATGTATGTGATGTTGTTGTTTATGCGTTATTTATTATTATTATTATTTAGTTACTTCATAAACCACCTTAGTCCTAAATCGCTCAAAAAAGTCTCAATCTATCATTTTCTTAACCGAGCTCGAATTGCGAGTATGTATTCAGGCATGAAATCAACATAAACATGGCAGCACCAAGTTTGTAGGCGAAATTAGTCGAAATTCCTGTTCGCTTCGAGTGGACAGAGTTCAGTTATAATTGCTTGGTATTCATTACGACGGATCGCAATCTCCTTCGGCTGATTAAAGTTGAGACCCCTAACGGGATCAATTTGGGAATTCACTTCCGAGATGTCTGTTCTTGAATATCCTATTGCAATTAGAAGACAAAAACATCAATATAAGATAAAACAAACAAGCAATTGCTTTACAATGGAAATTAGTACGCACGACCAGACATCAAGCTTACCTTTGCGGTATCTCATCATCATCAGCCTATATATGTCCCACTGCTGGGCACAGGCCTCACTCCAACTATGAGGTGGTCCGAGCCATACTCCACCACGCGCGGGCCCAGTGCGGGTCGGTGGAGTGTGTAAGGTAAGTAATAATAATAATAAATTCTTTATTAAAGTGACCAGGACTCAATTTGTTAGTAACATTAATTAAACTTAAACAACTAAGGTTAGTCAAAAAGATATTTTGAATAAATATGACTCGTGATTGCTACTATACGAGAATCATCGCTGCTTCATTCCATAAGCAGTAGCGCAGCACGTGACCTTACTGTCAGATGTTATTAAGCCGCCCGAGGGCCTCCGACCAGGGTTAACGACTAATATCTATCGATATTAACCGGGACCAACAGCTTAACGTGTCTTCCGAAGCACGGAGATGCTTGAAGACAGACGTAATTTTTATGGTCAGGATGGTCACCCATCCCAAACATGACCGCGCCGTAGGTTGCTTAACTTTTGGTATCAATATTATACTTACAGAATAAGCGTAATTTTGCAACGAAAATTAGTATCTTGATGTTGAGCCGTGAGATGTTAAAAGTATTGTAGGTAGATAATTCTATCTTTCTTACTGTCACTTTATTTATTCACGTACACTTTGCTTCACAATATTAGCTGTACAAAGGGCGGACTTAATGCTTAAATAATTTTCTGGCAGTCTAGCCTTTAGTTCGTGCGGAAGCATAGCGTTGCATTGCGCTTTCAAGTATCCCTTGTTACTGATTGATGAGTCGAAAATACAAATACATATTTTATTTATATAAAAATCTTCACTAATCTTATGCGATGTGGGGATTTTTTGTTAACTGATGCGAGTTTAATGAGTCAAATAAGTTGAGACATGAGCTTTAGTACTATTTGAGGTGCACACGCACTTCAGTATAATATACATTTACTCATATGAGGTACGGGATACATTTTCTCAAAATGCTTGACAAACATTAGATGGTGACCATAAAGATCGCAGGATTACACTGGATGTAGACCGCTTGTGATCGGTCGATGTGGAAAACTGTGGGGAAGGCTTTTCAGCAGTGGACGTCCTTATGCTGATAATGATGATGATAGATGGTGATATCCTTCGCAAAAAAAGTTAAGAAGATAATTCAGTTTATGGATTGTTAGTACTTCTTGCGAGGATAGAGAAGTTTGGAAACAAGGCTGAATAAAACATCACGTTAGATTTATCTCCAAAATAGAACAGTATCAAGGACGGAGATACAATAAAAAGGATATTCGCCTCCAGGCAATCGTAAATCGAAACAGATGACTATCAACTCTCGAATTCACACAACGCAAAACAACATAGGTACATGTTATGGAACTCGAAGGTTTAAAAATGGGTTAGTGATTTTTCCGACCGATTATGACCGGTTTCATGCGGTTTTTTTATTCGAAAGATACAGCAGTTTTTCTGGCGCATTTGGATGTGACTTTAACTGGAAAATTATGGGTCTTTTAGTCAATATATTGTCACCTAAAGTGATGTTTTAAATGAAATGAGGGAAGGGCTAATATTCATTACGGATAAAAAATCAGAACTTTTTACCGGAAATTTACATTTTATAGTTTTTCTTCTAATTTACATTTACAAACAAGACTTATAGTTGAGATCTTGGCCGAGGCTCTCGTATCGACCGCCACTTAACTAATTATAAAACCAAACCTTCTTTAAAAGTTTTTAATTACATTTTAATGAAAGATTGATGAATAAATTGTTTTACGGTGTCATTCATTACTTTTACATGAACGTAAATATTTTAATAAGGTTGATTTTAATATAGCTTCTAAAATAAAGTAACTTATAATTATTTTACAAGACAAGGTTATGCTGTCTAATTAAAAATATTAAAAGGAACACAATAAGCATTTTAAATCCAAATTATTTTGATTGTTTAGAAATATGTTTGCGTAAAACTTTGATGTTTATCATTGTTTCAGTATATAATTTTATTACGAATGCTGAGTTATTATTTGTCCTACTAAATTATAACAAAAATATATGGTATTTGTGGGAGAATGTGCGTATTTTAATTCAAAAGCAATTTTACAAGTCTTAATCACTTAAAAACACCACGTGCAAAATACGTAAACAACCCCGCCACGCGGCCTCCCCTCCGTCGGACTTGTTTGTCCGCTGCTATAAAACCGCAAGCGCCCCTATCGACAGGTCAGACGTTGTCCAGTTGTCGGACACGGCACATCGGTGCTCTGAACTGTCTTCGTGTGAGAGGTAACTCTGTCTATTCTCTTATGTACTTTATTAATTTAATATGTTAAGTCCACCTTTGTACACAGTTTTGTTGTGTAATAAAGCTTAAATAAATAAATGTAGATAAATCTTTGGATAAATAATTTGCTAATAAAATTATATTTAAGATTGTTTGTCTATAAAATAATATAGAATAATAAAAATACAAATATAAATTATTTTGTTATATAATTACACAATATACTGTTATTAACTTATTTTTCTAGTTGTTTTTACTACACCCTCCCACATCAGAAGTGGGATTAAGGAAACTTTACACCCATATTGCGCCCATGAATGTTATGATTTCAGGTCCAGCCCGTTATTATGCAACCTCCGGATGAAACGCCCTTGCAAGACAATGAGTCGGCGCAGCCACGCAGCAACATGTCTCCGGTATTTGAGCCACGGAATGGGTCAGCTACTTCGGCCGGCAGCGGCATCAACCCAGGTGGCTCCAACTTCAGTCAACACGCAAGGACAGGTTTCGTTCCTATTTCTTTTATGCAAACTATGATGCAAGAAATGATGTCCAAGCTTGTAGAAACTACAGCTAATGTTTTAAACACTGATAGGCCAATATCTGTTCCCCGTGTTCGTAATTTGGAACATATTTATGTACCCCCTTTTGATCCTGACGATCGCACAGACACCATACAAATTTGGTGTAAAAATCTAGAGGATTTAAAGAATGAATACGAACTGAACGATCGAGAACTACTCAATTTGTCCCGAAAAAATCTACGTGGACGTGCCGCGGAATGGTCACGTCGAAATTATACTACCTTAACTTCCTGGTCAGAACTCAGAACTAGACTCGTTGAAACGTTTGCAGATGAAGCCCGCTACTACGACGACCTCACGCTCTTCATGGAGTACACCAGCGAGCAAGCCGGCACCCTTGCTGAGTATGCTACGCGGAAATGGGAGTTGGCGAGGAAGGCTATTGGCGTGGAGATGACTGATCAACGCTTAGTCGAGGCCGTTATCTCAGGTATGTCAGACTTTCGAATACGCTCAGACTTGCTGCGTTTGACGCCCAAAAGTTTGCCACAGCTTATCCAAAGTTTAAATTCTTATAAACGCAAAAGAACTAGTAAAGAACCAGACCAAAACTTAGCAGCAAAACGATCAAAACCCAATAATTTTGATAATAAACAAAAGCGTTGCCACAAATGCCACAAGTTAGGACATTTACAAAGAGACTGTCGTTCCAGCACTCAGGAGTCACAAAAAGAAACTCCAGTACCATCTACATCTAATAGTACCAAATCTTCGACGTCTTCCTGTACATTCTGTAAAAGAAAGGGACACACTTCCAATAATTGCTTTCAACTCCTTAACAAGAAAACCAAGGACGACAAGTCACTACCCACTAATGTGAATACTTTAATTTTGAATAATAAAAGATGTAAGACCATACGCATTGGTGATAGTGAATTTTCGTGTTTGTTGGATAGCGGTGCTGAATGCTCCCTTATTCGAGACAGTGTAGGTGAATCTGTTAAGGGAAAAATGGTTTATGAGACTACTATGTTGAAGGGCGTAGGAGAAAACACTTTTTGTTCTTCCCGTAAAAAGAATTGTGAGATCTGTATTGACGGCATTACCCTCGAACTAGAATTCATACTTGTACCTGATAAATTCATTCAATACGATTTATTATTAGGCCAAAATTTGTTTGAAACATCTGGAATTCAAGTAATTTTTACCCCAAATGAGACTTATGTTTCTCGAAATTCTTATAATGTTAATTTTGTCCAGAAATTTGATACCAGTATGCTCAATATTAATAAAGATATTGATTCGCAGTGTAAAGAACAACTGCTCAATATCCTTGAGTCACGTTCTGATATGTTCACATCTGGTAGTAAAGTCTCACAAGTCACCACTGGTGAACTACATATTCGTCTTAAGAATCCGGACAACATCGTAAATAGACGACCCTATCGATTGGCCCCTAAAGAACGTGAACACGTTAAAGCAATCATTGATGACTTAAAATGTAATAATATTATTCGTGATAGCAATTCCCCTTTTGCAAGCCCTATTCTGTTGGTGCGTAAAAAAGATGGCTCTGATAGACTATGTGTGGACTATCGAGAGCTCAATAAAAACACTGTCCGTGATCACTTTCCACTCCCGATAATCGATGATCATATTAGTAAATTGACAAAAGCTAAATACTTTACTGTTTTGGACATGGCCTCAGGCTTCCACCAAATACCTGTAGCTTCAGATTCAATAGAAAAAACAGCTTTTGTCACGCCTGACGGACAGTATGAATTTTTAAGGATGCCCTTCGGATTATGTAATGCTCCTCCTGTCTTTCAAAGGGCCATCAGCACCGCCCTTAAACCTTTTATTGACCAATTTGTACTGATTTATATCGATGATGTGATCATTTATTCAGAAAGCCCGGAATCAAACCTCCAACATTTAGCACAAGTGTTAGATGAATTGCAAAAGACAGGCTTCACATTGAATGTTAATAAATGCAAATTTCTTCAGACCGAAATTGAGTATCTAGGTAGGGTTGTCTCTAACGGTCAAGTCAAACCAAATCCTGGAAAAATAAGAGCACTACTGAACTCCCCGGTACCTAAGACGCAAAAACAAGTACGACAATTTTGCGGCCTTGCAGGATATTTTCGAAAATTTATTCCGAATTTCTCACTGACTATGATTCCCCTTTATGATTTGACACGGAATAATGCGAAGTGGAATTGGACGTCAGAACATGAAGCTGCTAGGAATAAAATTCTTGAGTATTTGGCTTCAGAACCGATACTAACCCTTTTTGATCCAACACGACCTATTGAGCTTCATACTGATGCCAGTTCTGCAGGTTTTGGAGCAGTACTTTTTCAAAAACATGACAATAAACTCAAAGTCATAGAATATTTTAGTATGCGCACCACCGAAACGGAAAGTCGTTACCACTCTTATGAGTTGGAAACGCTGGCCGTAGTCAGAGCTATTAAACACTTTCGCCATTATTTATTGGGAAGACAATTTAAAATTATAACCGATTGCAACTCGTTAAAAGCCTCTCGTAACAAAAAAGAATTACTTCCGCGTGTACATAGGTGGTGGGCATATTTACAATCGTTTGATTTTGAAATTGAATACCGAAAAGGCGAACGCATACCACACGTCGATTTTCTGAGTCGCAACCCGGCCGAAAAAGTACAGCTCACAATTAACAATGTCTATAATTACAGTGACTGGTTAGAAGTCGAACAGAATAGGGATTCGGAAACCAAAAAAATCATAGAGTCTATTAAAGACGGAACCATTGATAAAAATTTGTCATCATGTTACGAAATTAAGAATGGGTTATTGTATCGTATTTTTAATTTAAAAGAGAAGAAAACTAGGAAATGTTTATTTGTACCGAAATGTTATCGTTGGCACATAATACAACTTTATCATGACTCATTAAAGCATTTTGGATGGGAAAAAACAGTCGAAAAAATACGCGAGCAATTTTGGTTTCCGAATATGGTTAAAAACACTCGCAAATATATTGATAGTTGTCTTACCTGTAAAGTTAACAAAAGCCAATCTGGTGCTAGGCAAATATCTTTGCATCCCATCGATAAACCACCGGTACCTTTTCACACTGTTCATATGGACACTACTGGAAAATTAAGCGGTAGCAAACCTTCGAAGCAATACGCTGTGGTATTCGTGGACGCTTTCACAAAGTTTTGTTTTATCAAACCTGTAAATAATCTTACTGCTATTGCAACTGTAAACTGCTTAAAAGAATTGATCTATAATTTTGGAACCCCTAAACGGATTGTTTGCGACCAGGCTGCTAGCTACACCGGTAAAGAACTCAAAAGCTTTTGTGAACGTTGGTCTATTGAGTTACATTTCATTGCTAGTGGCGTTAGTCGTGCAAATGGGCAAGTCGAACGCATGATGAAAGTTTTGACAAATTGTTTCACTATTATTGAGAATACCTCAAAGAGAAGTTGGAAGGATGCCGTTGGTGAAGTACAGTTAGCCATAAATAGTACGTTCAGTAAAAGTACCGGCCAGACACCTTTTCAGCTTCTTATGGGTTATAGTCAGTCGCCTCCAGCCATATCAGCCTTATTAGTGGATTGTGAGCGTTTGGACCTAGAAACTTGCCGGTCTGAAGCTAAAGATAGAATGGACGAGCGAGGTCAAGCCCATAAATGTCAATTTGATAAAAGTAAAGCTAAGATCGTTCCTTTCAAAATTGGCGATACTGTTCTAGTTAAACAAAACTTGAGATCAATTAACAAGCTTGACAGTAAGTTTAGAGGTCCTTGTGTCGTCACAAATGTAAAAGACAATGACAGATACACTATTAGAGTAAATGAAACTGGACATGAATTGTATGTCTCACACGATAATTTACGTCTGATGTCCCCTGAGGTGGGACGTGAACTCACTGATTCATTAGATTGTAATTAATATTTTTTCTCAATCTCCGGCGAACTATGTCTGCGCCTGGCCATCGCGGACTCATGTTTCTGGATATTGATAAAAATATTTAGCCATGTGATTTGGCACTTGGGTCATATGATTTGAACATTATTTAGCCATGTGATTTGGCACTTGGGTCATGTGATTTGACCATTATTTAGCCATGTGATTTGGCGCTTGGGTCATGTGATTTGACCATTACTTAGCCATGTGATTTGGCACTTGGGTCATGTGATTTGACCATTACTTTGCCATGTGATTTGGCACTTGGGTCATGTGATTTGATCATTACTTAGCCATGTGATTTGGCACTCGGGTCATGCGATTTGGCCATTACTTAGCCATGTAATTTGGCATTTGGGTCATGTGATTTGACCGGGTCATTGAATGTGACTATTGTTTATAGTTCACCATTTATTGGTACATGTGATTGTTTGATTGAATTTGTATTTAAGTCATTATGGTGATCAGACCATTGTTTAACTATAGAAACTTGTGTTTGGATCATGTAAATTGAAATTGATAAAATTTACGAGTCATGTGATTTGACCATTTAATAGTATGTAAAACAACAAATGTAAAGATTCGCGAGCCACTGAGGCTGCTCGTCAGGGTGGCCGTGTGGGAGAATGTGCGTATTTTAATTCAAAAGCAATTTTACAAGTCTTAATCACTTAAAAACACCACGTGCAAAATACGTAAACAACCCCGCCACGCGGCCTCCCCTCCGTCGGACTTGTTTGTCCGCTGCTATAAAATGTGGGAGGGTGTAGTAAAAACAACTAGAAAAATAAGTTAATAACAGTATATTGTGTAATTATATAACAAAATAATTTATATTTGTATTTTTATTATTCTATATTATTTTATAGACAAACAATCTTAAATATAATTTTATTAGCAAATTATTTATCCAAAGATTTATCTACATTTATTTATTTAAGCTTTATTACACAACAAAACTGTGTACAAAGGTGGACTTAACATATTAAATTAATAAAGTACATAAGAGAATAGACAGAGTTACCTCTCACACGAAGACAGTTCAGAGCACCGATGTGCCGTGTCCGACAACTGGACAACGTCTGACCTGTCGATAGGGGCGCTTGCGGTTTTATAGCAGCGGACAAACAAGTCCGACGGAGGGGAGGCCGCGTGGCGGGGTTGTTTACGTATTTTGCACGTGGTGTTTTTAAGTGATTAAGACTTGTAAAATTGCTTTTGAATTAAAATACGCACATTCTCCCACATATTATTTTGCCTTTCATTCATAATACTGTGCCCATCACACGCGGCATATTTAAATAGCAAAGAGTCCAGAGTTGGACTCTTAAAAACCTATGAAATTCCCACCACAAAAGATGTAAATAATGGTAATGGAATAAGTATAAACATGAGTGATTAATAAACTATCACACTTTGAAACAAGAATGATTTCTATGTTTGCATAATGTCAACACAGGTGATATCAAATATTTCGACTCTCATTTCGCAGCCATCAATTATTCAGACTACTAAATGTCAATTTAATGAACTCCCTGAATGATACAATATACATTGTTGATGTTTGGTTATGAATTAGTTTGTCGGAGCTAAACCTGAAAACTGAATTTCTGCATGACCCGTTTAAAGCTCAATCAAAATTTCTATCTCTAATCACGCCTTTTCCAGGGATATTGCTACCGAAAGCTGAACAGAGCGAAATGCGAATATCCTCCTAAATCCTAGCTACCATCACACTCTTTCCCAGCGTTTACCAGTCCTAACAGATCCTAGCTTTAATCGTGCCTTACGGTACTGAAAACTAGTTACCCTTACAACATTTCTCAGGTTTCATGCAACAAAGCTTAATAAAGCGAGCTGCGACGTGCAAAATTTTGCTAAGTCCTAGCTACAAATATAACAAGATTGACGCTTAAAAGTTAAATCATGCGAAAAGTAAGAACATATCAAATCCTTCCTACCATCACTATTCATACTATTGAGCAAACAGCAAGTACCATGCAAGCTAAATAAAGCTCACATTTACCCTACTGCATGACCTCAAGGTTGACTGGCAGAAAATGCTTTTAGCATTAAGTCCACCCTTTGTACATTTCTTGTGTAATAAAGTTTTAAATAAATAAACATATAACAAACGAACATTAGTATTATCAAATTCTCCTTCTTTCTACGATCCATCGTCTTCTTTTCATACAAAGCTCACATTTACCCCTTCGAAGCTCGAACAAAATCCTAGCTACAATCACATCGGGTTGACGCATGCAAACAACGCTGCCAGCTCGTAGTGTCGACGGCGACCGCATCGCACGCGCACGTTCCGGGAACCGCTCCCGTGCGCGCGTGATACGAAAACTGATGCGCGCGCAACTCGTGTGTGTGTGCGTGGAGTAAGGGCTAGTGGAGACTGTTGAGATAACTATTTTAAAGTTGAAAAAGAGGATTATTTTGCTTTAAATTTCCACTAAACGACGCCAGCGCAGGAACCAAAATACATCCAACTGTAATCACCCGAAAAAGCTAGAACTGGAAGTCGCAGGAATTACTATTTTATTAGCCGTGGAGTATTTGTGGGGTTATAGCAACAAATAACTGTCAAGGAGGAAGGACTTAAGACTGTTCTGATAATGCATCTTAGAGCTCTATCGAAAAGATCTTGTGTAGACTGTTGACAAGGCTATTTTGAAAGTGATAACCATGTGGCGCTTATACGACATGAATTAGAGATCAAGAAGAACTAGCTGTTCATATTAACGCTTTATCAAAAGGATTGTCGAAAAATTTGTGTGACAAATTTTTCTCTATCATTTGGAGACTAACAAACTAAACATTATTTTGATCAGATCATTAGAAAGAAGGGCTTTCTACAAACCTTCGTCTTCTCTTTATACGTTCTCTTTACATTAATTATTTCGAAAGTGTGCACGGGCCTTAATATGCACACACGTGTCCTCACTTCATGTGACACGTCAAAGTGTGCGTAAGCACATGTGTGATTTATGAACGAACATCGTTTCGGTAGTCTAGGGTGGATTGTCAATTTTGGGTGTTCTGTTTTGTGATGGTACTCTGTGAACTTTAGTGGTGATAATTGTGTGATTGGGATTTTGGTTTAAACAGGTTAGTGATCATCAATTTTATTTAATAGTTCTCATCCATACTATCCATACTAATATTATAAATACGAAAGTAACTCTATCTGTCTGTCTGTTACTCAATCACGCCTAAACTACTGAACAAATTTGCATGAAATTTGGTATGGAGATATTTTGATACCCGAGAAAGAACATAGGCTACTTTTTACCGAGAGAAAATGACACATTTCCATTGGAAAATTCAGGTGGGCCGATCGCTTTTTATATATAAAAGTGAATTGCTTTTCGTTGTTGTTGTTAGTCTCACTTAAACTCGAGAACGGCTGAACCGATTACAATAATTTTAGTCTTGAATTACTAGTGGAAGTCATCAGTCCTCATCGTTTACACCTTGTAAACGATTAGAAAATATTTATAAATTGCGAAAACTGCGGGCAAGACAGCGTCTGCCGGGTCCAATGTATAAGTCCACAACAATAAATATTATACATAGAACAGACTAAAAAAATACGTCACAATCGTTCGTGAGTGACAACACTGACAACTTTAGCGTGCATCCTAAACTTTAACAAAAGTCAGAAATCTTTTAACTCTACATATAATGTTACACTACGTTCACGGTTTTACGATAATTAAACCATTTTTCTGTAACCACTTATAGTAAAGCTTACTTAAGCCGTGATAATCCATCTAGAACGAGCTATCGCAAACCAAAATATCTAGCGTCAAATCACGGTCATTGACCTTGCCTTCAAGGCAGCCTTTAAACAGTGTAAGGTCGCATAATAATTGTTTAATCTAGGCCCCAGAGTAATAAAAAAGGAATAACTTCACATACTAAACTTGTGCGATAGGAAGTTTTTCCACTAAACTGCTTAAATTAACCTTTAAGTGCCTTAAAAATTAATCCAATATGTATTGGTTATGGGAATCAGTTCGCTTGATTTGTAAGTTCATCAAGCCATCCATTGTTCACAATTGTTTTTTTTGGTTTATTGTATAATGTAGTATATACTTATAGTATAATTTTCTTCCTAGGGAAAGTTCACGCGCAGTTACTAAAAAAAAGAGTTCTAGACTAGGTTGTGTAAGATTAAGAGGCATCAAAATTGTACATAATAAATAAATATTTCACAACAATCACACCAATTCTCTAGTCCCAAATTTAGCTACGAAGCTTGTGTTATGGGTACTAGACAACGGATAAACATCCTTAAATACTTTTTTTTATAAATAAATACATATTATACATAGAAAACAGCCAGACCGAAAGACAGAAACACACATGTTCACACGCACATATGCTTGTACTGAGCGGGGATCGAACCCGCGACCCTTGGTTTTAGAAGTCGGACATGTAGACCACTGCACCAATCGGTCGTCCTAAAGTCTTAAATGTCATAAAACATTAAAAATTCCCACGACAACCAATCTCTATAAACACCCATATTTCATGTAAAAGAAACTATGAAAAAACAAGCATAGTAATTACTTTTACACTTGTTCGATCGCATTCCACGCTGACCGAAAATAAGCGCAAAACCATGTAACCACACCCCACGATTGAGTTCGTATGGAATATATTTAGACGTAATTAGTCCCCGTGAAACTCTATGCGATGGAAACATGCATCGTTCACTTTCATTATAATATCACCAGTTTGAATGCAAAAGAACAAACGTCATGTTAGTACATTTATACCCTACGATTCGGAGACCGACACACCACGTCATGTTTTATGGGACGTGTATAAGTCATACCCTGAGGGGTCTCTTTATTTATAAAATTGTCGTGTCACAATGTTCGTTCCCGTATTCCTGCGAAACGGCTTGACCGATTTTCATGAAATTTTGAGAGCATATTACTAAGTAGGTCTAGGAATCGGCTATCATCGGCTAACATTTATTTTTCATACCCCTTAGTGATAAGGGTAGTCCACACTTTACATTTATATGGCAAAACAACGTTTGCCGGGTCAGCTAGTAAACATATATAAATAACTTTTATGACTTTAACTGTTACGTTTACTGATTGGCCTTACTAGCCAATGTGTCTGTAAGAAATAACGTTATCCCTTCACACAGCACGTAAATGGCGTTATTTTTTTTATGGCGTTAAAAAGGCGTTTTAGTTCTTGCATCTGACAGTCACCGCTCTTAACATTATTTCGTCAAGAAATACACTTGACCTTCTTGTTTGACTTTCTTAACAAAACATCTAGCATCAGATTCACGACACGATCGTGTCGAGATCGAATCGTGCCCTATAAACAATTTCAACATGTTCAGAGAAGGATCGTACACCACCACGCCTTAATTGGTTTGAGCCGATGTTGCTCGAATTAAAAATAACGATCTATTTTGTGCGTAATGATGACTGCCAGCGCGGGACCACTGTCTGAATCTCAGTTTGAATAATAAACTAGTTTACCTAGGTACTCGCTTGATCTTTTGGGTTTATATGACAAATTTATTGGTATTCTTTATCAATGTACGTTAGTCTGGCTATAACTCGAGAACGGCTAAGCCGATTTTGATAATTTTGGTTTTGAATGATTTGTGTGTTTAAACGGTGACAAAATATAACAAAAAATATGCGAAAACAGCGGTCAGGACGACGTTTGCCGGGTCCGCTAGTTTTAATGTTTTTTTTAAGTATTTCAATAATATTTACTTCTAAGTGTGGTGTACACCAAGCAGTAGTAGTAGTAACAGGTTTTAATAAACCTAACTGGACTGGGTTTATTTGTACGGTTAATGTATATTTTAAGTTTACAAAAAAATGGTTTGTACTACTATATCCCTGTACTGTATCCCAAAATAATACCTATTTGTATTTTTTTGGGAAGATGGTAACACATAATTCTAGCCTACCTTACGTTAATAAATATCTACATACAATATTTTATGTTAGAAAATGGTTCAGATTAATTCATAAAGTATGAAAGTGATGCAAAAAGATTTTGATAAGAATTTTGTAAGGAACCGCCGTAGATGATAATGATTTGCTAAAAAGACGTTATTTCTTAGTAACGACGGGAATTAAAATTCAACTCTGTGTGATGAGTCCAATGTTATTATTACTAATTGTTACATTGGTGTAATGGTCAAGAAGTTGACTACTATCCAAAAAGTCGCGGGTTCGATCCCCGCACTGTGCAGACATTAGTGTGTATGAACATGTCTGTTGTACTGGTCTGGGTGTTATATGTATTTATTTAAGTTTATTTGTAACACCACTGTTGATTCTGTTATCTGTAACACAAGTGCTAAAGCTACTTACCACGGAGTCAGATCAATGTATGTGATGTAGTTGTATATTTAAAAAAAAAAAACCTTTTCATGACAACTCGGATTTATCTCGAAACGAAAAACAAAAAACAACTTGCTCGAAAATTAAACGGAGAACAAAAGAGATTTCTTAGACATTGTTGAGTTTAATGGTGAAAAAGTAAAAACAAAAGGGGTCAAGTCGGCTGAACGGGTTTAAACAAAGCGAAGCAATTATCTTCATCGCCCATCAAATTAATTCTAATTCTAAGCGATACGGTTTAGTTAACGTTACACCTGAGTAAGGGGCTTTCCATACTGTCAAAATGTAAGTCTGTAAGTAAGGTAGGGTTTTTATAATTTAAAATAGCTGAAACTTTTTTTACAAACTGTCAACGTCAAAAATATTGTGTGGCATTTTAGGACCATGTCATGACAGATTTGTACAGGTTGACAAGGTCATTGCTCAAAGTGCTTTTTTGACTAAATGTTGTCCTCAAATAATAGAACTACTGATAGTGGTATTGGCGTGCATCCCGGTCCCACGGTGCCTATATCTAAGGTCCACGGTTCGATACTCGGACGTAGACAATAAAGAGACCCATATTCTAGGTAGTCAAGGTCAAATACTCAGAGTATTTGGACACCTTCGTTTTTTTTATATTTCCATAACGCAAGTACTCTGGGATCAGAGCAATGTGATGTTATCCTTTTTTAATATAAATCGGAGTCCTACACCTAATGGAATTTAATAAATAAAAAAGGCAATAAAAGCTTTTTCTCTCCCTATAGCTAGAAGTACGCAAATTGGCACGTCATTCAAGGGTTGTCTTATAGCAATAATTTCCCATAACAACTCCCATTCATAGCCGATCCCACAGGAACCGAAAACAGGTTGAGATTTAGTGAATGAAGGCTCCGACGCCCGCGGCGCGACCTCTGGGATCGAGATGCTCAGTCAATTGTTTTGCACCAAGGACGCTGGGTCTTCGTACACATCACTGAATGAAAGAAATGAAATATTCATCTACTAATTTAAAAGGATTTAAATATAAATATATGCTGTACATCGACCGCCATAAAATAATCAAATCAATAATTTATTTGCCTGAATGCACAAAAATATGCAAGTTACAAACTGCAGATCTTAAAAATAGGTAGTAGTTGTATTCAGTACTAGTAGAGTTTAGTACTAGAGTATTCAGCCTGCATGCAGGTGTGCAAATATGTATCAATAAGCATTTTAACGAATCAAAGAAGCAACGCCGCTAGGATTTTTAACAAATACACACAGTAATATTAATATTGGATCCTATTGGTGAAATTAAAATTTCGAACATATATACAATAATACTATCATAAATCCCAGAAGTAAATACCACCAGATACCAAAGATGACTTTCCACGCTAAATCAAAAATAATTAACTCAACTTTGAGTTGAGCTTTGATTAGCAAAGATAAGATTCACTTGCCATTAATAAATGTTGCAAATACTTGGGTATTAAATTACAAGTGCTATTTTTTTTTTTTTTTTTTTTTAATATTAATATTTTTTTATTGTCACTTCACAAAATGGCCACTTACTATCTAATGTGAAAACATAAAATAAAAAATAAAAAACATGATGCAAGATGTAGCCAAGATAGTGAAGGCTGGCGCCTGAAATAAGCTTCGGAAAGAAGCCTGTGCTACTGGTCATGGTCATTTTTTATTCGTGTAGTAAAGTTGAACGTAAAACTAATCCTCATAATCCACTCTACACGCACCTTTACCGTAGCGTGGCTTGAGCAGTTTCATTCACAAACTACTCTCAATTTGGCGGCCATCTTTGGACTCTGAGGCCCTACTCTCTAAGCCATCGTCCGTAGTTTTAGATGTAGCATCCCTGTCACTTTGACGAGGTTGACCGTGGGAGCGAACGCGCTGGCTACACCCAAAAATACGGCCGAATCGTTGGGTAGTCTAAGGGCGCGTTCACACGTAACGTCCGTTTTAATGGTCCGTTAAAACTTATGATATTAGCGTATGTAATTGTATGCGCGAGTACACAAATACCTTCCAGTATATCGATCAGATCCAGTAAATTGGATCCAGTAAAACGGATCCAGTAAATTGGATCCAGTAAAACGGATTCGGTTCAGAACTGAAAAAGAGGATTATTTTGCTTTAAATTTCTACTAAACGACGCCAGCCAGCGCCAAAGCGTCCTACTCAAATACATCCAACTCTAACCTCTTGAAAAAACTAGAGCTGGAAGTCGCAGGACTTACAATACAACTTACAACGTGACACAGAAGATGCACCTGGAATCACAACACTCGACACCAACAAAACACTCGACATGTTTCGCCACTACACGTGGCAGCCTCAGGAGATGTGGTCGCTTCGACAAACTACAAGCGACTCAGTCGCGAAATTTAAAGCAAATCCTCTTTCTCAGCTTTAGTCATGGATTTCCGCAAAGTAACCATCAACCAGTATTCTGGATCAATTCAATACTGTGATGTGATTTGTGAATACTATCTCCAGTACCGTTAAAACGGATCCTGTAAAACGGACGTTAAACTCGTATGTGAATGCGCCTTCTTAACTATTGGCTTATATTGCAGTTGCCGTAAACGAGCGATTATCGTTAAATGCTTGTGGTTGAACCACTTCTAATGGTAAATGGTTTTATGGGTTTCGGGTAACAGTTTTAGTTTCGGCGCTTGTAATTTTTCGGTTATGATTTTGTCATGGTTCGGTGATTTGAGTGGATACTACGTTGATACTTCGGAATTGATATAGAGTGATTGTTATTTATAAAAAGATTTTAACCTTTGGATGGGGGGAGAGAGAGACCCAAGTTGGAATATGGCGTGCCTTAGTACGCACGGTCACACGTCAAGTTAATCACTGCGGTAGCTTATGCTTACGTAGTAAGGATGATATTGCAATAAAAAAACCGGCCAAGTGCGAGTCGGACTCGCGCACCGAGGGTTCCGTACAAACCTGCAAGGTTTACAAGGTTCGTTCATTACGACAATCGAGTCATAACTATGGTATTTTTATTGCAAAATGAAATTCATAACATTACAATGGGGAAAGATGGAGGAGCATAAATTTAAGACAAAGATCTCTTTATCGTTTATAATAATGTCATTGAATTTAATTATAAGTATAACACTTTAAGCATTTAGGACGCATTTAGATTATACAGCTACATTCACCAAAACATCGGGATTGAATGACGATGAGTGAGGTCGTCTTTGCCGTTTGAAAAATGTTGCCCTTCCCATACATAGTATAATAACTCGCGGTCATTGCTGTAACTACAATTATGTTTACAATCACAATTTTTTTGGTGGTATAACTACTTAAAATTTTAAGCTTTTCGGAATTTTTCTGTTACCTGTGCTGTAAGCTATTGCTTCTTACCAAATTTAGAGATTCTATATCAACGGAAAGTGGTCTTTAGGTTTTAATTCCCTTGCGTGTAGTTGCGAGTTTCAAAATATGCGGTATCAATGGTTGTACTTTTGCGTTTTGCGTTTTTGCGTTGACTTAGATTTTTTTTTCACGGGTTAAAGGCACTTAGATCTAAGTATTTGATATGAATTTCAACTTGATAGCTTTACGCGTTCATGAGGAAAAAAGTAATAAGTTTATATTTATTAAAAAATATATATTTTGTAATGTTACTAAAAATTTAAGGTTTTCGGAATTTTTCCTTTATGTGTGCTATAAAACGTTGCTTCATGCCAAATTTCAAGATTCTAGGTCGACTGGAAGTACCCTTTAGGTTTTGATTCCCTTGCGAGTACTTGCGAGTTTCAAAATATGCAGCTTAAATTGCTGTTTCTTTTAATTGCGTTGACATAGAAGTTTGATTTTGTTACAGCTTAAAGGTATTATAGACCTGAGTATTTGGTATGAATTTCAATTTAATACCTCTACGCGTTTATGAGGAAATGGGTAGTAAGTTTAAAATTATCAAAAAAATATATATTATGTGATGTAACTAAAAATTTATGGTTTTCGTAATTTTTCCTTTATCTATGCTATAAGACGTTGCTTCGTACCAAATTTCAAGATTCTGAGTTCACGGGAAGCACCCTGTAGGTTTTGATTCCCTTGCAAGTGTCGAAAATTTGCGGCATAAACGGCTGTATCTTTTGATTGCGTTGGCTTAGAAGTTTGATTTTTTCACAGCTTCAAGAGACAGTAGACCTGAGTAATTGATATAAATTTCAGCTTCATACCTCCACGCGTTCCTGAGAAAAAGGGTCTTGACAGACGGACGGACGGACAGACGGACAACAAAGTGATCCTATAAGGGTTCCGTTTTTTCCTTTTGAGGTACGGAACCCTAAAAATGAATAGCTTGATGTGGAGCCGTGTGTACCTACCTAACTATATCCTGTGGCTAGTACATAATATGAATAAAATGCAATAGTGCGAACTATTGAATCATTATTTAGTTTATTTTATTTTATAAATGGTGCATATTATAAACGCTTTAATAATGTTAAAACTGTATAATAAATAACTCCGTTAACATTATAACCAATAAACATATTTAAACTCTCAATAGATGTCATTGTTTATAGAAAATACACGTTACACTTGTAAGGTTTATTGCAATCACTACTGAAAAAGGCCCCATGACCGGAGCCGAAAAGAATTTTTTAAGTGTTATGTCTTTTCGAAATTAAAAATTGTGCGTTGTGAACGCAAAAAATACTACACAAATGAAAAAGGTCAGTTAGAAAAAAAAACTGGTCAAGGGAAATATTTTAAGTTTATTTCTTAATTAATCGTGGGCCAAACTGTTGCCATTTTTTTCTCATACACTAAACTCTACACTGGTTTCATTTTACAAAAACATAACCCTTCCTTGGCAGTCGGAAAAAAGAGAAGGGGATCAGTTAATGTTGCGAAGCTTTTATCGATATAAATTTATTAATTTATTATTATTAAAGTTAATACTGTAAATCTGTTACCGAGAAACTTAAATAATTAGATGCATATTTAGAGTAAAGATTTGTAGATTTTTTTTAAAACTTCAACAGAGTTTCAACATACTGCTGGGCTAAGGCAGAGAAAATTAAATTTAAAAAATTATATTTATGTGTGGTGTGCAATAAAGAATATTAAATTTTTCTATCTACATTCAATTACACAAACAAAACGTACGTACAAGAAAATTATAACAACTTCATTTACATGTGAATATGCACCAAGAAATTTAAGACAAAAATAATTTGTAGAAATGTTATCGTTTACAAAACTAGACTCTTACAAAAAGCACCAAGCACATTCTTTCCGCCCCCATACATAGTTTAGTTTTATATTACTACACCAGTAATGACTGAATAAAAGAAAAGAGAAAGCTCTTACAAGAAGTTTTCTTTCAGCAAAAAGCTCATGCGTGAGGTAAGGTTCTTGTCGATAAAGCCAAACAAAGCTTCCCTCTTCTATTAGTTACAGATAGCGAGAAATAGTAAAATTAAACTAGTAGAATACTCTTAGTTTCAAAACATCTTGCGACATCTAATGTATTTATTATAGATATATCTAGATTCTATACTATCAAAATTAATCGCAAAGTGTTGGTAAGCGCATAACTTACGAACGCCTAGACCAATTTGGCCAATTCTTTTTTTATGACATTCCTTAAGGTACGGGAATGGTTCTTAAGAAGCAAAAAAAACAAAGGGCAGGCAGGACGTCTGCGGGGTCCGCTAGCTTAAAAAAAATAAGTCAGCTGTGTTCTAGAAATCCTGTTGAGCAAAAGGACGCAGCATAGTTAAAACGTTTGAGATGGACAAATGGCCATGAAGACAGCTCATGTATTAAGTCAGCTTGCAACGTCACTGTGGTAAATAGGATAGGTCTATATTCAGCCATGGATGTCTACTTATTATTGAGTTCAAGATTTTTTAAGGAAAAAACGCATATATAAAATCCATATCCCTCACTTAGCTGGGCATAGGGTTATATGGGGCTCTCCTCTCTAGAGGGGTGAGGCTTACGCATTAAAACAACTACAGTTGCCGTAACTCAGTGTGAGGTAAACCGGTGTAGCTAGGCTTTACCCACAAACTCTCCCCCCAGAATACCTCTATTGTCAACAGTTATAGCGCTCTATCTTATTTCGTTTATACAAAGCCTGCGCACAAAATATGCACATGTGTACGAGTGGAAATCTTATATATAAAATTCTCGTGTCACAATGTTCGTTCCCGTACTCCTTCGAAACGGCTTGACCGATTCTCATGAATTTTTGTGAGCATATTGAGTAGGTTTGAGAATCGGCCAACATTTATTTTTTTCATACCCCTTCGTGATAAGGGTTGTCCACAATAATTTATATGGCAAAACAACGTTTGTTCAGTCGGGGCAGTTAGTATACTCATAAAAATTAAATATACAATGCTTATTTACACTGGGAGTGTTGGTGTCAATAGCCTAAGCTGGTGCCCCTTTACTTACCTAGAAAATGATCAAGATACTTTTTTCTCCTATTAGTATATTACAGAATACACATAAAATCTTTGAGTAATCGTCGTAACTCGGTCCATACCTGGTAATACCACTAGCTACATTACACAATGACTAAGCGGTTTCCCACAGGCAAGTAATTGATAATCCTGTATTGGCATGTTCAACTCGTGACCAAAACAGCACTATAGTATGTTAACAAGACGTTCACAGTTTGTGCCGGGCTCATTTACGATCTGGGGCATTATTAGAGTGATTTAGTAGGGAACTTGTACACTTATTTCAGATGTTTGTGATGGTTTCGACCTTTCCTGCGTGCAGTTAGTATTTGCTTATGGCGAAAATTCGCAATAACTTTAGGCGAGCACTGATCAAGCGTCCAATAATTCGAATGCACCCTGTGGAAGTATGTTTTGTATTACAACATATACATTTATATTTCACAGCAATCACACCAATTCTCTAGTCCCAAATTAAGCTACGAGGCTTGTGTTATGGGTAGGTACTAGACAACGGATAAATATACTTAAATACTGTTTTTTTTGTAAAAAAAAGTACATATTATACGGTGCGGGAATCGAACCCACGACCCTTGGTTTTAGAAGTCCGACATGTAGACCACTGCACCAAGCGGTCGTCAAAATTAATGCAAATTGATTACAAACACGTCATCATGTGAATTAAACATTTGCCCGCAAAAAATACTGTTGTACATTTTGTCGATGAACAAAGGGTGCTAAAACCAATGGCTATCGAATTCGTACACATAGTTGAAAGGTTTCCTAATCCTATCGAAAACATCAATAATGGTAGGAACGCCCAAACAATAAAAACCACTTTACTGTAACAGAGGGAAATATTTATTTTCCATTCATTTTGAAAAGAATTATCAGGTAGTTTAAGCAAGAGAACGTCGTTTTCTTCCTCGTATGCTCCGTGAGGCTATTGAAATTAGAAGACACCCTAATTTTAATAGAGAAGATGGTTGGAAAATTCCACCGCTTGGGATCCTGTTTTAGCCAAGACTCAAGCTCTACCCCGCACTGCAAGACCTCAAGATACTGTTAGCTCATTTTGTGTGGATAGGAACGTAACTTAATATTTTTAACTTAATAATTTTTCAAACCATGTAATGACAACTAACACCTTAGTCTACCTGTGACCACGGACGCTGAAAAGGGTCTGAAACAGGTTAAAACAAAATGTAAATAAATCGCGAAATAATCCGTAAAAAGTGTATCATTTCAATAGTTTAAGCAAGTATAAACGTGATGACGATTTCCAAGATGCAAAAGAGAGTTCTCTCACACCAATACTTTGCTTTTAAGAACCTACTACTATGGATTTCATATGGGGTGGCCTATGTTTAAAAATGGACCGCATACTCCTAATTATAATTACGATAATATATTTTTGGTGCTATTGTAGAGACTATTGGAGAAAAACTTGTGCGTGATGAGTAGTGAGGCAGTATATCTTTATTATTTCGTGTTTCGCGATGAAGTTTTGTGACAATTTCAGAGTTTCACCGCTGGTATTGAGGCCCGTATTCAGAAACGACGCTCAAGCATGAAACTAGACTTAAAAGTAGATTTGAGTGGAGATCTTATTCTGAACCACACTTGAGTCAAGATTCATTCATTGATCACAGTTTTGACTTATTCTTAAACGTCACTCAGGTGTGAATTGGCGCTCAAGTACAGATTTGATCTGTGATCATCACGCAAGAGGCCTCCTCACCACGCTTGAGAGCAGATTTGTTTTGCAAAAATGGATTCCCTGAATATTTTTAAGACCTGGACATTTGTAATCTTTCATTCATTTTGCATCCCATATGATTCACTGTTGTAATAACAGATAACTGTACTATGATAAGTTAGATATGCCACAAGAAGTGATTAAATATATAAAATAATGTTATGGGACAAAAACAAATAATACGATGAACTTGCTAACGTAATAAAGGAAAAAAATTAAATTGTTAACGAAAACGAGCTTGATTCATAGACAACGAGCAATATCTTTTAAATCTTATTTGAAACTCGATTTGGCTGAGACCAGTTTGAAATTCGTTTAAGAATAAGCAACGTACTCAAGAACAGATTCTACACTCAAGTATGGATCAGGTAATCATGTAAACAGTTCAAAGTGCGCTTTAGCGTCGTTTCAGAATACGGGCCGTAAGTGTAGTACTTAATTAAATCAGATTAAGTAAGATTGTTCAGAGAGCAAAAACGATTATAAGATCTAAGGCTAAAATAAAGTGTCACGATTCGTACCAATAATTGCAAGAATTGAAAATACTATTATAAATGAGAGTACCTACACCATGGATTCCAATTAGATGAATGGTGCTCGGTCACCAACACCATAAGCCGCAGCCGCAACATCCTGCGCTTTATGAGTTCCCATGGAGCTATTTTTGTAGATGGGGTTGCGGGAGATAAGATAGAAGAAACCATGAGTAATTATTCAACGTTTAAAATACTCGAAGGGATTCGAATAACAACTTACATGTCGTTCCGGTGTAATTACAGGTTATAATTACTTAAACTTAAACTTAAATCTATCAGCGTCATGTTACTGAAATCACATTTATACTGAAAAAAGTTTCAATAAACTGAAGTTGCATTGAATTTCCTCTTATATTAATTTTTACATTAAGACCGCTTAAGTTTTACATCTTTCTATGTTATTTTTTTATTTTATGTGGTGTGTCATAAAGCGATGTGTTATCTAGCTTACTATCTGAAACCCAAAATTGTGATACCTATATGTATATTCACAATTGTAAGCTTACAACAATTTTCACAAAACTTTGCGAAAAACAAACGCCAAAATCCAACAGCAGCAAGAATATTTGAATGCAAAAACAAGCCACCCACTTGTCTCAATTTCAGCATTTTTAGAATGCGAAAAGCTTGGTTTTCAGTACAGACCACCTTTAAGCTGAACATTTGATTTTAGACCTTATACTTTCAATTTAAAGTCGAAATATTTCCGGCTAACAAAGGTTACAGGAAACTGAGTGTACTCGTAATGTAACGTCTAGTATTACATCTCTCTGTTTCTCTCACCCCTTAACTGCAGATCTGTGCAATCCAAAACAAACTCCGTTGCGATTGCATAAAACTGAAATTAGCTTGAAGATATTTGTAACTTACAACGTTACTTCGGAACGAGCGTCTGGAAAGCTTTTCAACAGCGCGCTAGTTTTCCCGCGATCAAAGTTTTAATGTCCAAACAATATTATCAAATGTTACTGGTACTATAATATGATAGCACTTACTGCCTCGTTGGTAAAATAGCAAAGTTTCTGCCTTACATTCGAGAGGTCCTGGGTTCGAATCCCAGGTCGAGCCAAAATTGTTTCTGAGATTAGCTGTCCTGAATTTCTCAAAAAAAGCTCGGAGTCGGGAAGTTGGCGGTGTTACAACCTCGTGCCTAGGAAAGAACGTTGAGCCGTTGGTCCTGCGCCTGATCTCTCTCCGGTCATGTCGGATTGCCGTCTCACCGAACTTTGAGAGAGATGGAACAGTGAGTGCACGTGTGTATAGTGCTCACACTTTTGCTCTATAATATCTCCTGCGTAGTTGACTGATCTCTGTTGAGATTGACCGCCGTGGTCGAAATCGGCCAGGAGGACTATTATTATTACAGTTGTTTTTTTTTATATTGTAGGATGTAAGGCAGAAACTTTCCCACTACAGCAACGAGGCAGTCAGTCGAAAAACAACTATATGCAAAAATTGTCTCTCAAGTTTGCAACGTAATGATAAAACACGACCTAACCGTATATTTTGCAGTGCCTCGGGAATGTTTGCTGAGGCACGCACTGACGATTTCTACGCTATCATGCGGAAAAAAGCAGCGTCGTTGCTCTGCAGGATACGGGCCAGGTCCAACTCCATTCTGAGGACCATTGCGGGGAGATATGACTCCCCCTTTAACTCGCCACATGGCTAGGGTGTTGGTCAAAAGAAATACAGATTGACCCGCCGTGGCTGTGTGTGGTATGGCTTCCCTATTGTGCATTGTTTTAGTTTTTTTTGTGTTTTTTCTGTTACTAATTTTATTTTATTTTATTTTATTTTATTGGAGAACACAACAGATTACATCAAGTCTTAATCAAGCAGTACATAGTTATCAGTTCAGCACAAGAAAATAATCCTAAAATGTGTTTTCACTGCATAACATAAATGAAAAGGAGAAATACATGCATTATCATAGGGTTAATTTATGTAATGTTGTTTAATGACTAATATAGTTATTTATACATGAATAATGAAACAAGACTAACATTAAAATGTTTTAAACATTACAATGTATCATATAGTTACATATTTTATATTTCTAAGTATACACAATAATAATAATATAATTATAAACTATATTTTAAGAAAAATACAGCTACAAAGCAACGCAAAAGCTCAAAAAGTTAAATTACCATGGCCAACTACTCTTCAGAAAGGGAGCTGAGGATGTCTTTTAGTACTCTTCTGAAGTGGGTCTAATATAGCTAGTAAGATTTATTTTACTAACAAAATGGACCTGCGTTGTCTGATTTTCTAAAATAAAATAAAAATAAAAATATCTCGTTGGAAAATGCGGGTACTTACGCTTTGATATTTAAACAGGTCAACTTTGCCTGCTCACTCCGGCCTTGACCCGGGGTAGAAGCTAATCAATATTTATGATACACCTACGTATACTTCCCGGGCGAAAGGGTGGGGGTAATTATCCATTTAAGTTGGAGGGTCGTATCTTCAAACTTTAAGTTAATTTGGAAAGCCTGTTTGACTAATTTGACTCGTTTATATTTCCTCTTCGATCATAAAATGACCTTGAAGTTGGCAAAAAATGCTTTTAGCATTAAGTCCATCCTTTGTACATTTCTTGTGCAATAAAGTTTTTTAAATCAATAAGTAAAATATGTGCTAGACTAGACATACATAAATGAGGATTTTGGCCACATTAAAATTACAAAATTAGTCACAATAATTGGTTAACCTTGTTTTCCAATTCAATTGTAGTCTTAGTTAACACAGTTTCTGCCATAGAAAAATAGGGATTGTCGTCTACGTAAGGCCTTAGAAGGTATTTCAGAGGGTTTTTATGCGTGGGATCACCCTGATGGATTGAGTCCCCAAATAGATTTGACGATTCACGTCAAATTATTTCGGGGGTTTGGCCGAATGAAATCATATTTTATCGGATTCTATTGTGATAGTTGGGGACAAGTTGCTGTAATGTTGCTCGTCGAACTTCGAAAGCAAAATAAATAACCAAAGCTACGTTTCACCGTTTCGTTTACTTTTTAACGCCCATTCAACATACATCTTTTTCGTTAATCAGAAAAGCTAATAAGTTTACTTCTTAGCTTTTCCAAAGACAGAAAATGAAATTGATGGTTTGAAAATAACAGTAAAGTATTTTTGTTCCAAAATATTTAAATAATTCTTTTTTGTTTCAGATTACCAATCGACGAATAGTAAAATGCAAACGAAAAACATCAACCTCAGCCAAGACCAAAAAAGCAAAGACTGCAATGATGTAAGTACTCTAATCGCATGACATTTTATATTAATAAATCCTTACCTGCAGCCCTTTCAGCATACTTTGCTTATGTAGAATCAGCCTTACGATATGGACTTATAATATGGGGTAACAGCACTGACGCAAATAAGGTATTTATTGCTCAAAAAAAAATGCATACGGGCAATATGTGGCTCTGCACCTGACGAGCCTTGCATACCATTATTCAAGTCCTTAAAAAATCTTCCCAAGAAAATATGCATTATTTCAGCCAAGCAAAAGAAGTATATAAAAGAAATACCAGAAATCAAAATAGACTTGTTTCTAAAATAATACCAAAGAGTGCTCGTTATAAAAAAAATTGCTACTGGATGTGCATGACCATTTTTAATAAACTTCCCCAAAATTTGAAAGAGCTTCCTTTAAATAGATTTAAAGGGGCCCTTTATACATGGCTTAATGAAAGATGTTTCTACAGTATGAATGAATATATGTTTTAAAATTAGGACTGGAACATTCTACATTTTTGTCAATAAATTTTATGGAAATCTTAATAATGCGGATAAATTTGAAATTTTATATAGCAATTTGATATAGTAATTTGACATAATATTTGACATGTAGTAATTTAATTTTGTGATTCTGTGTTTATTGAATTGAATTTTGTGTTTATAGAACTTGAATACTGTATTTTAATTTGTAATTTGTATTTTAAAATTGATTTTATATAATTTGCATGCTGTAATAATATGGCTGAAAAAGCTGAACCACAATGTCTAACCCACCACCTAAATGTACCCTTTTTCATACGCAAATAATTTTCATTCATTCATTCATTCCTGATTCTTAAATATTTCGTGATCTCTTGAGCCACTCGAAACTAGAGACCATAAGATATTTTAATGTCATTCATGACGACAATAGGCTTGATGACACCATTATAACTTAACGTCATAATATAGTATCAGAAATCGAAGTCAATTGACAGAATATTTAATTAATTTATTTAGTTTCTACATGTTTTTAGAAGTCAATTGGCTTTACTAACTTCATAGAGGTTATGTTTTTAATACACCATAGTCTTGAAAATATTTACAATAGGTGTCATTATGTCTATTAAATACCCCAAGCTGCTATTGATGTTCAAAAGGTTACAGAATATTCGAAAGTAATAATTCTGCTTTTCCCTATATCCCGATATTTTCTTAGCTCCAAACTGAGAACAAAGTTATAGTCTCTTGGGTCCCACATTTATCCGCCCTCATTGGACTTCTGTGATAAATCTCAGACGGGGCGTTTCCTACGATCCTTAAAATAAATACAGATAGAACTGAAATAAGTAAAGGAATCAGAAAAAGGAACATCTAGTCATTCAAATCAACATAATTAAACTAACCATGACTCTTTATACAGTAGGAAATAACAACACAGAGTAATATATTTAAAAAAAACTGCCGGAAGAGCTTTTGACAAAAAACACACACTTAATTAACATTATCATCATTAATTTATTCACTATCATTATTTCTTAAAATTATTCTCCATTGTTAATCCTAACATAATATTAATATGTATTGTCATATGTCATCGTCGTGCAACAATCATGTGATACCTTAAACTCTTCACCTGTCAAATCTTCTTGGCCTCTGCAACACAAGCAATTAAGCATAGTCTAGAGACCGCCGCAAAAATGGTATACATTTAAGGGTTTCTTTTGTCAATAAACACATATTATTATTATTAGCTACTTACTGATAGCAATTTGTTAGACTTATTAGATAGGTAAAGAAATTAGTAGTAAGTAACTATGGGTGTATAGCTACTACGAGTAGGTACAGCTCTACTGAACTAAAGTTAATAGCCGTTAAAAACAAACGCCGGCAGCCGGGAATAATGCCCACTATTCCAGAAACTTCCAAAATTTTCCGACATTAATGTCCCTTTGAAACCGCTGAATGCTCCCTATAATGCTAAGTTTCAGATAACAGTGGAGGTCGATGCAACTTTTAAAATACTAAATATTTATTGTTGTTATAAAGCATGTGTAACGAAAAACTATGAAGTGTGTCACGAAACGTTTATTATATAAAAATATAATATAAATGTAAATAAGATATCAATCTTGTTGAAATTGGAGGTTAAAAGTTTTAAAACAAGAAAATCCTGTAAACATAAGGTCTAACAACACCTTATGTATTTTTGCAGGATACATAAAATGGACGTTCTTAGACAAAATAACATGCTTAAGGTTAACATGGTTATGCTTTATCAACTTATTCCATTACCGCCATCTATACTCCATTACGCGCTTTATACCAACACAGCACTCGCAAACTAGTTCGCGCTCACCCCGACAGATGGCGCTAACTAATAATTTCTAACCTTAATTTTTTATTTCACAGAAAATGGGACGCCAAGGATTGCCGGACACAGACAGCACAGCAATAAGCTTGCCGAACCAAATCACGGCCCCGACCATCGGTTCCACGTATTTCGGTCAGTATACAATATGAAATTTGAATTTTGTGTTCCCACGTAGTCGCTTCGTCGAAGGCGTCGATTGTAAGATAACTATGTAACTTGCAAATCAGTTGAAAGTACCAATTACAGTAATAATCAAGTGTATACGTAATGCGAAGGGATTTTTCTACACGCAGCTGTAATTGCGGTGTGATTGACTGATTGTTTTGAGTTTAGCTGCCTACTCGTGCTTTTCTTGGGGACTGTTTATGCTATTGAACTTCAGGAGTTAGTAATAAAGGTATCATAATGAAAATTTAGGCATACTACCACCGCTCCTTGTAAGATCTTGTCAGCTAGTCTATCATAGGTACATAAGGCCCCACATTAAGCTACTCATTTACGTTAATTTATCTATCACCCTTATTACGAAAACATAAGTGAACATACCGCAGTGATTAAAATGAAATGTTAATTATCTTCTTCATAAGATTTTGTGTTGGTGAAACAGAGCTTCAAAGATTTTGTAAGCTAAGTGTCGTTCGCCTACGATCATGTGATTTTTTGTTTCTATTAAGGAAGAGAACTTAAATAAAAACAAATTAGCTCCCATTATTGTTGCTATAACATTGTGTTGGGTACAAAACGTTTGAGGCACTTACACGGCTTCGGCAAGCGGATAGCATCCATCATCCCCTAACACGACCAATTTCGGGACCGAACAATTTGAGAATCGCACAAAAAACGCACGACAAGGACGACTAGCACACACGCTTAATTTATTCACGCACGAAAGAGACAGACGATAACCACGTTACCTTTGTTTTTCAACAGAATGTTTTTTTAACACTGTGCTAGAGTGGTATGGACGTATCCAAAACACAGAGAACTCAAAATCGGCTGTGTTTAGCATTCGGAGTGTGTCGGCTACCTCCGATGCGTGATCGGAAAACTAAACAGATCATAATCTTCCTTTCAATGAAGCTCGTCGGTCGAAACAATAGAGTTTTCGGAAAAATATTTCGCGCTATTTTCAATGACGTTAGTTTTTTTATTCACAAGTACTTTTTTTTTAAATTGATAAGTGATCAAGGGTGACGTCTGTTTGTGGTGAAGTGAAAGTTTTGCTAGGTGTTTGTTTATACTTCTTGTGACTTTTTTTCTTGTTTTAAAATTTCATCAAACTGGATCCTCGGAGGAAAGGAATTCTGGGATTTCCCAACTTCTACGAAACCTTTGCGAGTGAGTATTTGCTGTTTGATATAAAAAAATATATACATTTACATCTTATTAATGACCTACCAATGGTATGATAAGCACCTAACTAATTAGTTGTCTTTTGTTACATAATGACATGAAGTGCGTGATCTACTTAAGAGATGGCGTTGTTTAGTACTATTAAACTAATCTTAAGCGGGCTACTCACACAACTGCCGCAGGGGCAATCTAGGGTACATGGCGGTCGTAGCGATATCGGGAGTATCTCTACACACTTGCCTGCAGTACAGTGTTCGAAAGTAAGTTTGAGCGAGCGCACGTGTTGATAATGGCACCAGTATTATCAAAAAATCAAAAGATCGGTTTAGCTTCCTTGTCGGTCGCCAACCAACTGAACAAGAAATTGCCCCGATCGCGCTACACACGAGGCAACGTAGCAGGGCGGCAGGGGCGATTTAGGAAGCAAGGATGGTCTCGCGCCCCTGCCGCCCTGCTGCAGGGGCGATCTAGGAAATTGCCCCTGCTTGCCTACACACATCTCAATTAAGGTGGCAATTCAGGGTCCTCCCCACTTCTACACCCTAGATTGCCCCTGCTGCAGTTGTGTGAGTAGCCCGCTTTACGATGCTGCTGGTGCCACACTAACGGATTTTTTTTCCTTTGATTGCCTTTAATCGCTGTTAAGGTGAGCACTTAGTTTCTATTAACGCGACAATCTAAGGCATTTTACCGTTACTGCTGCCTTAGCAGAGTAATAAGTTTAATCTTTTTTCGTTAGTTCTTTTTATTTTATTTACTGGTGTCAGTAAAAATGTTAATTTTGTTAGTCACACAAAACAATGCGATGAGTCAGACAGGACGAAAAATGTGCAACAACAAAGAAATGTGTAAGCCTTTTGAGCTGAATAATTCTGTCAGGGCTGCCAAGACTCTAAATCAAAAAATAGATCGGTTTAAAACGAACATAGTTGGTGCATTAGTCTGTGCAATATAAAAATCTATTTTATCAAAGTTAATTCCAAAAATTACTCCTACTTTTTCTTTCTGATTCTTTATCTGGAGTAAGTTCTTTAGGACCATAGTAAATAACGGTTGGACAACTACCCGAAAAAGGGAATAACATAATCTCATATTTACAAAATGTTTTTACTCTTTGAATTAGAATGAGCTAGCTAGCTAGCTATGTGGATTTTATTTTTTCGTAATTAGTAAAATTGGGCTTAAGGTTAATCACTGAAACAACAAGATTGATTGGTGGCACATAAAGTATGACCATTTTTTATATCACCAAATAACCTGCATCTAAACGGGTGTGGGTACCCCGTGAAGTTCGTAGCCCTGATTCCAGCGATACAAATCGTTTCGAATATGCATTATAGCTAATTGCAGGGCCAGTGATGCACCTTCGAATTAGAGGAATTAATTTTAGAGGAACGGAACGCATCGCGTGCGTTTAAGTAGCAAGACGTAAGTTTGAACTGTTGCGTGGTACAAGGCACAAAATAATTAATTCTGATATAAGTAAAGAATATTCCATAAAAACATTTACACTTGTAAGCGAAAAACTAAAAAATGTAAGTATGTAACTTTAATAAATAAATTAAAAGAATTAAGTTCAATTAAAATTGAAATAAACTTAATAATTCGGCACTCTAGATTAAAGCAATGTGGCGCGGCCATGTTTTTAAGTACGTAACAAAATTAAAAAAAAGAAAATACTAAAGTTACAAGTCAGCCACGCACACTATCGTCTAGATTGACATCCTCTCCTTGCCAAGAGGCAGTCGACAGCTCTCGAAACAACAGGACACTACACATGCCTTCGAGCGTGGTGAGATCCTCTGATCACATCAAGCTGAACACTGCAGCATCTTATGCACTTGTAATACTGGAGGTTTTGCAACACAAATGGGTAACCTGATGTGTCTGTACTATCTCGAGTACGTCGGGAACAGAATTTGGATTGGTTTATCGATACGGGCTCGAGTGTTGTAGCTTGTATGTAACTAAGAGATGGTTACGATAAGATAATTATGGGAGAGATGAGCCTTGTTTCACTTTGAAAGATGAAAGGTTTGATGGGAATGAAGTTTAGCATCAAAACATTTAAAAAAACGGTTATACAGGATGTTACAAAAAACGCTAAAGGGTGTTGAATAAAAAAATTTGGAGAATTCGCCTTCCACACAAAAAAGTTTTTCAGCTGATCGATTCAACATGCATGTCATGCAGAAAGAAGGCCATGGTTTTTAATTTTTTGACTGCACACATAATATGTTCGGTAACATGTACCTACTGATACCCCCATTTCATTTTGAGATATACTTAAAAAGTAGAAGTGTTTAAGAATGTAAAACAGTAGTACCCAGAAAGGTATCCAAATTAAAACAAACACGCTTATGCACTAAAAAAGCGCTACTAAAAGAATTATCTATAATTTAAACTACTTTTAGACCACAAACATTTTTTGCCAATCGATACAAACTGAACAGAAGCCAAATATCTTCAAAATTGACAAGATAAGCCTTGTGCGGTTAAGCCTTTCCTTATTTTTTGTGCTACTGAGAGCTGGCCCTAATTTATTCCAAAAACGGAGAAGAGTGGGAGTCAAATGAGTGTACCGAATTGGTCCAGGCGTTCTTGAGTTATGCGCTTACGCACACATTTTGAGATTTATTTTTATATTATAGACTAGCAGACCCCGCAGACGTTGCCCTGCCTGTGGTTTTTTGTTTTTAATTTTTGGCTTCGTTAGAACCCTCTTCGTACTTTATTACATTTAAGGTTAGCGCTAAAAAATAACACAATATAAATTAACCATAGACTCAGAGACAAATTAGTAACGTAGTACTACAATTTACTCCTTTTTAACACGCTTTTATAAGCTCGGGCTGTATGTATGTATGTAACGGAATATTTGAGCTCAATATAATATAAAAAATTGGTTGCCTGTAAAGTCGGTATACGGGCGAAAGTTTTACGTGACAACGACTTTGAGTGGTAAAATAATTTTAATGTGAATATTCATTCGTATAGCATGAACCGGTGTGTATGCCTATCTCTCTCACTCTCTCTCTCTCGCTCTTAGGCGGGTTAACTGTGCTCGAGTGGAAGGGACGCGTGCCTTTCACTTTTTATGTCTGTCTCACTCGCTCTTAGGCGGGCTAACCATGCCCGAGTCGAAGGGACGCGTGCCTCTCACTCGCTCTCATTGTGAGCGCGGAACGCGAGCGGAGCGTAACGCAGTTTCTTGAAGTGTCACCCGGCAAACCAATTTATAAGACGTTGTCACGTCAATAAAATAATATAATATAACGGTAACTTCCAGAAATCGGATTTATTTGAAACTTTGCATCGATGACAATGCAATAATTTGATAAGCGTTTTCCACTATCCTTAATGTAAAGACTAAAAAAATAATGCATTTTACTCTACTGTAATATAAATTCTTTATACTCCGAAATTATTTTCTCTTTATTTAAGTTATTAGCAATAAAAGCGTCATTTAGTTTATTAAACTATTATTTTTCGAATATTGTATGAGTATTGAGTTAAGTTAAACATGTGTTGCTTCCCAATTTAGACTATCCTTACTTAAATAAAGCCAAGTCAACAATTTCAATAGTAGTGCTTTTAAAAAGTCACATAGACCCACAAACTACGAGTACAACTTTGTATTTTCCTTATTGTTTTGTGGGCGTATAATAAATGATTCTGAGAACTGTGAGTTCATTTACTTGTCCATATTATAGGCATCAGTGTTTCAAATACAGGCTAGTGCTAATCGATCAACAAACATTTGGTCAATTATTAATTTCTATAGACTGTTTGTCAGACATCACAATTATAATCACAGATAAATCTCCGAAAACATTACCGGACGGGATTGGGACAAGCCTTATTTTGGATTTAGTTATTTATTTATTGTAAAATACTTTAAATTAGCACAAATCTAGTTTGCATAGAATATGTACTCTCCTGCAAATAAATCAGAATCAGAGCTCCAATATTGCAATCGACCTTCAACTAAATCCAAATTAAATTACAAGCAAATAAACAATTGTCCATTTAAAAACAGTCAACAGTACATCAGGCTAACCATTTTTGTTGCAAAATCACCCGTATCACAAGCGCATAAAGATACCGCAGTGTTTACCGTGACGTCCTAGCCACCATACAAGTATTCGGATTATCTTATCATTAATAATGACATGCCAAAACAACCACGGCACCCATGTGGGCGGACAACTTATCAACTTTTGGCCCAAATCGGCCGATTAACGTCGCTTAATCGATTCTATATCGATTTACGAGCGATTTCCTGGTCGCGGCGACTTTGATCGAATCGATATAACCAGGTAACACGCCTACAGTGTCAATTTTATGTAATACATTATATGATAGTACGAGTCATCATAAATACTAAGTGGTTGTTTTTATTTTAATGAATTACAAGTTTATTAGGAGCAGAAGTAAAATATTAAGGTGGTACTGATATTTGCTTACTTAAAAAAAAACTATTTAGTCTCTTACATATTTCTAAAAACTGAAACAAACATTACACCTACCTATAAATACGAGTACAAATTGATAGTACATCAAACATGGTTATGTTTATTGTTCTTTGGCAGGGTTGCCTGCCAAAGACATTTAATACTAAAAAATAATCTTCACATGCTTTTCATACGTCATCGCATATTATCCTCTACATTATAACAAAGATTAAAGCAGCTGATAAAATACAACTCAGCCAAATAT